>JAWWEV010000083.1:65832443-65847065 GCA_035583235.1 Hafferia zeledoni
CTCTTTGTTAACTACTGGCATGGACAGTTAATGGCAGGGGAGAGAATTTACATAATAATTCCAAACTACAACAGTAAGAGAAAAGCATAATGATAGT
Source organism: Hafferia zeledoni (assembly GCA_035583235.1). NCBI lineage: Eukaryota > Metazoa > Chordata > Aves > Passeriformes > Thamnophilidae > Hafferia > Hafferia zeledoni. The sequence continues at coordinate 65,832,541 of JAWWEV010000083.1, forward strand.
TTTAGAGGAAAACCAAGTAAGGCTTTGATTTTTGGTCTGTTGGTTTACTGCCACTTTATCACAAGGGAAAAGCACTGTAAGCAAATAGCAGCCTTTGGAAGGAAAAATTGGAGGAACTTTCAGGAAATGCATAAGTTTCCTGCAAAAGATACAATAAGGTAAAGTTTTTGTTCTGGATTTTCTGAGAGGGCAGAAAAGATGGCTAATACTGTGTGTAATCAGAATGTTGAAATGAAAAAGACGCTTCTTGGAGACTTACATTGACTATTGTAACTCAATGCACCAAAAAAAATTCCCAAACCCAATAATGAAAACATGAGTAACCAAACTGATGGGTTTAGCCCTTTGTGTACACACAAACGGGCTGGCAGTGAACTGCACTTGAAAGTGCAATGGCTACAGCACCATTCAGCATTTCTTGTGAGGAGCAGGAATATGAGGAGGAGCATGAATGCATCAGTAGAGAACACTGGGGCCAACACTGCTCAATATTTTCATAAGTGATCTGGATGATGGGATCAAGTACACTCTGATGAAATTTGCTGGTGATACCAAAATGAGAAAGGATATGGACACTTGGAAGGGAGAGACACCCTGCAGGAAGACCTGGATAGATGGGAAGACCAGGTAAGCAAGAACCTTACGAAGTTCAAGTGTAAGGTCTTGCATCTGGGAAAACACGATCCAGGAGTGCATCACAGGCTGGGATCTACCCTCCTGGGAAAAGAACCTGGAGGTCCTGGAGGACAAGCAGCTCAATGTGAGTGAGCAGTGTGCTGCTGTGGCAAGGAAAGCCAATGAGATGCTGGGCTGCATCAACAAGGACATCACCAGCAAAGATATAGAAGTCATTATGCCACAGTAATCAGCACTTGTCAGGCTGCACCTGGAGTACTGTGCTTAGTTTTAGTTCCCACAATGCAAAAAAAGCTGTGGACAGGCTGGAGAGGGTTCAGAGAAGGGCCACAAAGATTACCAAAGACTTGGACATCCTGATATGTGATGAAAGGCTGAGAACTGGGCTTGTTCAGCTGTGAGAAAAGAAGGGTTAGGGGAGACTTTTTGCCAAGAAGGGCTGGAACAGATGAGACTTGAGGTCCATTCCAACCTGGTATTCTATGATTCCATGGTAAGATTTAGAACTTGCAGACTTGGCTACGTGAGCCCATGCTGACTTCTGATGTTCTCCTGAGCAGTGGGAACCAAAGTCCACCTTCCACTCTTGGTACTGATCTTTCATATTTCAGGCTCCTGCTTATGTGGAGGGGTGAAAGGAACCAAAAGATGCAACTGGAAGATGATGTTGCAGGTGGACAACCTCCCTCAAGCTCTGAGATGCTCCATGAAAGTGCACTGAGCTGAACAGTTTTCCTCAGTTCTGCGGGTATAACATCAGGTCCTTTGCTTGTGCTGTTCAGTGGCACCAACAATTATCCTCACACCAAGGCACTGGAGGCACCTACACTGGTTATCAATCCCCTGTGCTGTAACTGCTTTATGTATTTGTGAACTGAAAATGGAGGTGACTCTGCTTCTTCTGTGCCACTCTGTACAATTTTTCCATGCTGTGACATCTTATTATGCCTTATGGACCTTCTTTGAATGGCCTCTGTGCTCTGGAAATGTGAGTTAATGTTTTAAAGTGTAAATTCATAGATTGAGAGTTGCCAAAAGGATCCTTTTTGATCTCTGGCGAGCATCAAAACTATGACAACTTGGCTCAAGGGGACCTTAGAGGGAAGAGGAAAGAATTGATCCCAAGCAGAGCCCTTGTAATACGGATTCCCAAATGAGCCTTGGGCAGCAATAACAATGTTCTTGAGTACCCTGTCAGATACTACTTTTTTTTTTTTTTCCTAATGAGGACAGCCTGTACTGCTGCTTCTCCAACAATGTGTGATGTTCCTCATTTGCCTAATGAAAAATAAGCACCAGTCCTTGAAGCTTTCCCAGGCTCTAGTAGAGAGGACTTTATCTGACTGCCTGACATGAAAGCTCACACCTACCCCAGACATGGGACAACTGGACTATCTAGGCACTGCTCCCTATCATCCTGAGATACATTACACATTAAATTACAAATTAAATGGTCTAGGTTTCACGCTGGAGTTCAGATGGAATGAGGAGCAACAGCACTGAAGCTGTGTCCTGGGACTGCTGTCAGTAATATGATGCTGCCAGCACTGTGGAGACTTGGAAGTAACTGTGCCAGTAAAGTCCTGACCCCAGAGATGTCTCAGAAGCCCAATACATGTGTCATTTTATGTGGAACTATTACTCAAGACGCACTGTGTCAGCAGGGAATTTTGTTTATATCCCCTCTAATGCTGCTGTCTGTCCTTTTCAAAAAGTCTTTTAAAAAGTCATTGCCTTGCAGCTGGGGAGGGAAACCTCATAATTCACGTCTGCCAGGGCAGTGTAGCAGCAGGCAGCCCCTTGCACTGGCAGGACTGGGACTGTCTGTCCCTGTGCAACAGGCAGCTCCTGGTCTGCATGATTTGCTCCCAGTTAAGCCAATAGGGAAACTCCTCCCCAGTTCAGTGACAGTAGGATCTGGGTTTTGGTGCTTTCAGTAGCAGTTTAAGGTCACCAAATGGTAATTTCTTTCTTTTATTTTTTTTCCTTCTCAAGGCAGCCAGCTGCAGCTCCAGAATGGGAGAAAGGCTAATGTACCAATAGAGAGATGTAAAAGGATTTTGTCTTGCATAGAGACACAACGGAATTTCATCTTACTTCTCCTATCACAAATAAGTCCCTCCATCTGCAAGGACTAAATATCTTTGAAAGAAAAGGGTTAGACAAACTTTAAAACAACCTAGCACATTTGACAATATGCCCCTTACAGCAACCAGTGGCAGCAACTTGTGTCTTTCTCAGAAGTAAGAGCTGGGGAGCCCTGCAAGGGGATTTCAAAGGCCTTTGTAAGTCTGGTAGGTCTGAATATCCAGAGGTGATAATGAAGGATGAACTGCCTCACCATGGGCTTGAGGTGCTGCAATAAAACCAATGGCAAGCTATCCATGCCATCTTGCTCAGACCAGTAGCCCATGATGCCTTCCCACCCAGTCTCAGCCAGAATTGCATTTGCTATAAACAAACACAACAGACAGTTGGGGTTTTTTTTAAGGGCTGCTGTATTTATTGACCCAATCTGCAGCAAAAGGAAAAAAAAAAAGAATTATGTAATAAAATGAGTAATGTTAAGTGGGTGAGGGAATTTCTTGGTGATTTCTAGCATGCAGTGCCTTCAGCAGAAGTGAGTGTGGCTAAGCTTGCATCACTGACAATGCGAAAAAATTTATTTTGCTTCAAAAGGCAAGCATTCTCCCATGCTAGTAAGTCACCCTTCTGAGCATCCTTCCTGTTCATGCTCACCAGAGGTAGCCATGCATGCAAAGATATCTTCTTTTTTCACCATTAGGAAAGAGCAACCTGGTACAGAAGTCAATGAAAGAGGCCATCCAGGCTGCATCAGCTGTAACAGTCACTGCAGCTGTTCACTCCTCCTCAGAAGGCACCATGGGCCAGCATCAACTGTCAGGTGAAATTAAGAGAATGTTCAGAATTCTCCTGAGACAAAGTGAAATAAAGCCATGTGGACAATGTGTCTAAAATGGGGAGTATTTCCCATGTCACTAGAAGGAAAGCAGCACTTCACTGCCACGGAACATTCCCCTCTCTACCCTTGCAAATCTGCCCTTTGTGGTCCCAAATTCTGTTCTTCTGATGAGACAGTTGTGGATGCAGCACTACACTTGCTGTGATCTGCAGTGGAGAAAGGTGTGAGGACATTTAATAATGTATTGCAGCCAAGTCTCTTCTTCTGAAGTGGCCACAATGGCACAATGTTGTGAAGTTCTCTCCTGTCTTCTGACAATGTTTCAGCTCTTGTGTATTTTCCCTCACATTTAATTTATCCTCCATCACCCAGGTGTTTACTTGCTCTTTACAGACTATGGTATGCTCTCAGCATCTTTGGAAAAAAGGCTCTATGAGCATTGTGCTGATGGAGGAGGAGAAGCATTCCTAAACCTCCCTTTATCAGCCATGGGGGAATGGGATAGAAACTACCCGGGCAGGCAGCAGAGGAGTGATGCAGCCAATGACCCCAGCCCCAGCCTGCTGTTTGGGCAGCACCTGTGACTCTATATTTCACCTCTTCCCTGGCAGGTTTCCATGCAGCCAGCTCCTGCATGGGGTGGAATGCAAGGGGATGAGCCCAGAGGAGTCCCACCACAGCCTCCTTGTTCCACCTGCCCCCATGCCTGCAGGGGACCAAGCACCAATGAGAAGGAGAAACCTGGTTATGCTGTACTCCATGGTGCAGAAAACACACACCAAAGCTGCCTTAGGCTGAAAGATGCTGACATTCCAGGACAGATAAGTTACTTCAACCTTGTCAAGCACTCTCCATGCTTCTATTCCCTCTTGTTTATAAAGGTACCTGGCAAGGAGACTGCAACATAAATATCCCAACTGCCACAGGACTGCAGAAGGATGAATTCCTCCCTGCAAGATGTTCCACCAAGGACAGCTTACACATGTAGTGCTTTGTGGGGCCTCCTGATCCAAGGGCTGGAGTTGAAACTGCTGAGCATCCAGTGGTTCATCTGGTGCTGTGCTGTAAAATGATGTTTGGTTGCATGTGGTGTTACATGTTTTTGAAAACTTATAGGAGGCATTCACCAGTTTATGTATGTGCTAGACTGATCATTGATAGCAGGAGAAATTCTGACTGGACGTACTTGCTATCACCATTCTCATCCTCCACCGAAATACTTGTTTGCAAAGACTTGTTTCCTTTTAAATCATTCTTCTGCACAGCTAGTAGGGCTGACAGGCTTCTTTGCAAAGTGAAATAACACTGTACATTCATTTAGGGCTTGCTCACTCCCTCTAGATCACAGCCAAACTCACACTGTGCCCCTGTGAGGGTTATTTTTGCTGCTGCCTAAGGAAGATCAATTGATGAGTGAATTTTTTTTTAAATACTTTAGATTATAGCCCCTCTTGCTCACTAAATATTTTTCCTTTGAGGCTTTGAATTCCTCTTTTGTCTATCAAAAAGAAGAAGGTAATACAAACTGCTAGACCATCACCACCTCCTTCTCACAACTATCTACATCTCATCACCATCTGCTCAGTAAGTCTGGAGTGAGGATTTACCCCTCACTAATCAAGATACAATGAAAATGTTTGAAATTGTACAGCTCCTTCCAAAGGGTTGTGTGTGCCACTGAAGACCTTCTCAGTTTCTTTAAAGCAGGAAAATCTTAGTGGCAGCCACATCTATAAGTTTTGTGAAACTTCCAAAAGCTCCCTCTCACCTGAGTTCCTTTCTCTATCATTTAAATTCCTGCTTTGCATTGCTTTTCAGAAAGATGCTCCATTTTAAAAGGAGAGAAAACTCAGACTGTATTATATTTAATGGAGAATTGTAGTAGGGAGTAGGAGCAGAATGTATGACACATATACAGTATATATCTTGTGGAATTTTTTTAATGTTCATTGTTTAGTTTTCAGTGATTTTTCTTGTTGTGGCATTGAAATCCCTTCCGTCTCCAAGTCATTTTCTGAGTTAACTGAGCTCCTTGCAGCTCAGTTTCTTTGAAGTGGAACCTCAACCCCAAAATATACATAACCAAGTTGATCTTTTGAACCCAGGAAATTATGTGGGTTTGAATTTAGATACAAAGAAACCCAAACACACTCCTTACATTTGCTGGTATGAAAGCTGGCAACTATGGTTAAAGCAAAAAGTACTTAAAGTGGTCACATCAGCAGCCTCCCTTCTCCTGGGCATGGGGCTCTCACAACATCCCTGGGTGTCCAGCACTTGGAGTTTCATCCAGTCACAGACTCTTTGTAAGCTCAAAATGTGCCAGGAATCAAACAATGTGCCAGCCAGTGTTCAGTGCTCTCCAAATCCTTCGAAAGTCACTTCTTCCTTGCTGGAGGAATGGACTCAAGAGAGTGGTCCTGGGGGTGTCTGAGCCCAAGCACCTACGTGGCAGTGCCCCTGTCACCAGCTGTATCCTTGTCCCATTTCCACAACAGCTGGCCTAGCCCTCTGCCTGTGTGTCCCACAGTTTGGAAATGGGCTCCAAAGAGGGAGTGTTGCCAAGGGCATGAATTCTTTGCTGTAATAAATCAAGTTCAGATTAGGTAACCCCTCACTGGGGCAATCCCGCTTCTCGGCTACAGTGAGAGCTTGGTTTAACTTTTTTGGTGATGAAGATGCAATAAGTGATTTTGTCAGTGCTAGTTACTTTTGGGATGTCTTTGAGTGCAATTTCTAAACTATGTTTATGGGAAATAGTCTGAGGACACAGCATAGCTGAATAAATTTGGTCATGTGGGCTCATAGTCTGAAATTTAACCCAGTGTGCACCCCATTTTTTACTGAAAATTAAGGAGGTAGTATAAGAAAAAAAAAAATTAAAAAAAAATCCTATACTTTGGATTTACCTCCTCCACTGGGTGAAGGGTAACATGTGTCAGGTGGCAGTGAGCTGGACTTCTTACTCCAGGGAAAAAGGGACACATGGTCAGGCTGTGCCTCACATCACTGGGAAAGGACCATGGTTTCCTTGCCTTGATATTGGCAGTCCCAGGCAGTCCTCAATAGCTGCCACGCAGAGATGGAAGTCAGAAAGTATTTAAGGGAAAGGCTGCTCTCAGCATTCCTCGGCCAGCAGCAGAGCTGGCTGATTTGTTTACTGGAGACCATTAGAAACTAAATTTTTTTGCACTTAAAAACAAACGAACCAGAAAGCACAAAAATAAAGGTTGATAAAATATTCTGCCTATGATAAGCAAATAAAAACATATACATTTTAAAGCCTTCACAAGAGAATTCTAATGGATTTTTTTTTTCTATTTTGTCAAATAGCACATTAGGTTTTGAGTTCTTATATGAAAATGGAACAATTTTAACAAAAGTTTTTATAAAAGAGTTCTCTATTATTATTTAAAAATAATCAAGAAAAAGATTATTTTTTTCTTGATCTGCTTCCATGATAGAGGTTTTTATTTGTTGTAAATTTTAAATTCTTGCAGCAATACATCATTTTCAGCTTTATGTTTTTATTTTAAATGCCAGAACCCTCCCTGGACAGATCCTTTATAGGGACAGGTTATCTCTCAATTTATTTTTTTGTCTTGGTCTTTTGAAAAGCAGGGATTGGTATTGGTACTTACTATTATTTAGTACAACACATTTTGAAGAATGGAAATGGTGGCCGGTAAAAATTTGAGGTTTTAAAAAAAATGAGTGTTTCTTGTTTTAACAAAACTGGAAGCCTTCAGTTCTTCAATCAAATGCCAAAAAGCAAAGAAACAAAAAAAGAAAAGCAGGTAAGAGTAAAGATTTCCTTTCAGCATCAGGTGAATGACCATGACCCTTGTGATGCTCATCTCCCAAGAAGATGCCTGAACTAATCAGGGAGAACTGGGAGAGAATTGAAAGTCACCAACATGTCAGCTGCTCAAGCAGTTAATGTGAATAATGAGTATGCAATGACTGCATGTAAATGAAATAATTATTTCAAAATGAGGAAAATGTACTCACAAACTTATTTATATGCTCAGACATTTTCAGAAATTCACTTTGTTAAATGATGGCAACAAGGCTTTCCTTATTTTTTATTTGAAAACTGCTTAAAATTTTTTTCTTTTCACATAATTTTTCTTTTTTCCTTTAGATACATGACTGCTGCTTGCTGATGAAAGTCACTGGACCAGCAAAGGTTAAATTGCTTTGGGGAGGTGGGGAGGCTGCTCAGTCAGGAGGTGAGGAGCCTCCTTTCCTGAGGAGTGGGAAGTCCATAAAAATTTTGCTATTGGTTTGCAGATGTGAAGGTGTCATCTCAGGGTTTCCAAGCTCCTGGCATGGTGACACAGCATCAGGGAAGGGCACTTTGTTGCTTGTGTGCAACACTGGTTGGATGTGCACGCCAACCTTTTCCCTTCAAAGGAAAGGCACAGAAAACCAGTTTCATTTTTTGTGATGTTAATTTGCAGATTTTTGAAGTTAATGCATTGTCTTAGGTTGTGGTGTATTTGGCATTGCTAGATTTACAGTTGCACTTGATGATTTTAAAGGTCTTTTCCAACCTAATTGAATCCATGATTCTGTGATCTCTCAGGAGCTGGGACATGCAGTGAAGGGCTTTTTCAGTCCCAATCACAGGCTGATGTACAGAGGCATGAAAGCAGCCTAATGAGTATTGGCTTGAAATATTCTTGGCCACAAAGCAGAGGGAAGTACAGGAAAAGAAAACAAAACATACGCCAGATCCATCCAAAATAATATCAACTGGGCTGCGAGACTTCTCTGCTTAAAAGACATAGCTATGCTTGCCAGTTTGCTTTATTTCTAATAGCTTAAAATGTCTCTGCAATTAGTATTATGGAAAACATATGACAGACTAATACTGGCTTAGGAGTCACTATTTTAAATGGAGGAATGGTAAATACCCTTCCAAAATGGGAAGAGAGCTCTTATGACACCAGAAGTTGAAGTTACTGCAGCAGAAGATGTTTAAAATTGCTGTTGTGGCTTGTGTTATACTGCTCACAGAACAGGTGCTTTGCTGGAATAAATCAAAACAATTGGGAATCTGCCCTGAATCTCCACAGTATCTCTGAATTCATTCAATTACATCCACAGAGGTCTTTCTGATGTATAAATTACTTTTGAACTCAACCCCACTGAACTGGCATTGGGAGGCTTTACTAGTGCCCCTGTTTAGGGTTCAAGTTGTGCTGGTGCTCTGGACAGTCGAGGACATCATTCCACAGGGGCTTACAACAAGGGATTGGCAAGGACTTCTGAGGGAAGAAGACCCCCAGGTAGAAACCTGTGCCAACAGCAAAGTGTTGAGTCCTTGTAACACCCCCGTCTCAGGAAAGGGGTTTTGGGGCAGCAAAAGATGTAGACAGGTACCTGTGGGCTTTCCAAAGCCACTTTTAGGGGCTTAATCCACTTTTGAAAATGTATTTACTGATGTCATTGGTCAAGAGCTTCAGTACAAGCTTTGCTGGGTTCCTGGTTAGGGTCTTCACTCAATAGGAGAGCAGGACTGCTGGGGAAGGAGCTCACTTGCTGTGCTCCTGCTCACTGGTGGGTCTGCTCTGGGCTGCAGCAGGAGTGCAGGGGCCAGACCTTCACTGACCTCTGGGACCTGCCACCACAGGCACACTCCTACCAGAGCCACAGGCAGATGGAAGGCCAGTGTAACCAGTGCAGCCACCCCACCCCAGGGAGCAGCGCAAGGGAATGGGCACCCTTCACTCCCCTCAGCAGCAGTTCCTCTTCTGCACCAGGGAACTCCCCCTGTGCTGGTGCCCAAGGGGATTTCATGCTCTCTGGTGCAGACAGAGCCCCTGAATGCTCATTCACAGTCCTCAAAAACCCTCTGCTGACAGACACGTTGCCTCCAGCATATTTCTAATATGTGCCTCTGGTTTAGAGACTGAGTCAGCCCAGTGGTATTTGAGGGAGGCAGGAGAGTCTTTGTACCCAGAGAGGAAGAGCAACCTTCCTTAAGGAAAGGAGTAAACAAAGTCCTGGGTGCAAGAGCATTTAATATGTGTGCCCTTTGGCTCAGCACTGCCCCTTTCCACAGGGACCCCTCTCAGAGAGCCCGCAGCAGCTGCTCTGAGCTGACATCTGTCTTTGCTTTTCTGCCTTGGGTGCAATTCCTAGGTGAGTCAGCTGGGACTTCAGAGGGGTTTGGTGAAAGCAGAACCCATCTTTCTATGTGCTGAGGGCTTGTGAGCGACTGTTGAGAAGAAACAGTCACTTTTCCTGGTATGCCTTTAGTCAGTGTGACCTTAAGAGTGTGAAAAACAGGGGGCCCAGTGGTGACTGCCGTGGTTAAACAGCAGCAAGAGCGTTTTCACAAGAGGACTTCAATTCAGTCATTAACTCAGAAAACTTCCATAAAGAAGGCACCAGGGCCTTTGGGTAAGGTCTGAAGAGTCAGGCACTCTCAATGGTGTGGAAAACACTAGAAAGGATGAATAGGCTGTGAGGTGCTGAAGTATTCATAGCACTAGTGCGGTTTGGGAGGAATTGTCTCAGTGTATGCAAAAAGCACCCAACAAAAGTTTACCAGGGCACTGCTGCAGCATTTGATGGAGACACTGCAGTTGTGTTATTCATCAGTTTTCTACTGGTGGTCCTACATATTTTTGCCATGGTAAATGGAAATGGTTGATGTCCAGAAACCCCAGGTAACAAAGTCAGCAAAGCTAATGAGATTAGCGTGTCTTACTCACAAGAAGACTGATTTGAAAAGGCTGAGTGTGCATGTAGGGGTCTGGCTTTAATCATCTCCTCTAACATTTAGGCAACTGGAGTTAGTTTTGTAATAGAGTTCTTGCTGCACAAAGATACCAACCAACCAGCCAGCCAGGGAATTTACTACATATGTACTCTCTGGGGTTTTTATGATTGACTTCACCTTCTTTTAATGAGTTCATCTACCTCACTATCTATACATGGAGTTCTTTGGACAAAAGCAACTTCCCCCCCACTTTTTTTTTTTTTTTTAAATTTTCTCCACCATTTGAGAAAAAGGCTTTTATTTTTTTTTCTGGAGGGTTTGACCTAATGCAGATCCGATCTGAATGTTTCACACTGGCTCAGAATTTGGTGGTTTAAAAACTGCAAAACAGAAGACTTTAGAAGTGTTCCTTTTACAGTGATGTATTTCAAGATGGTTTTATACTTAGTGAAATTACAGCTGACACCCTGAGTACTACACAATCTTACCTCTAGGAATTGAAATTTTTATTTAGAAAGTCTTTTGGTAAAGCTGTGGTTACTCATCTTGATTTATGGTGGCAATCACCTCCAATCTCAAAGATGTATTTTAATGTTTCAAAGGTGCCTTAACTCCAGCCTGAAAAGATTTCACATGGGCACTGCCAGTTCTCTTTTTGGAGGATGGATGGTGTGTTATAAACCTAATAGCTAAAACCGGCTCTGCTTCTCACTTCTACCTCAAAACGTGGCGATAATTACATTTAAATTTCAGAAGATGGCGTTGAAGATTTGCAATTAATATCCTAAACTCTGCGTGTACCCTCGGCACCGGCAGCCTGCCAGAGCAGAGCGCGATGACTGGTTTTTTGATCTGATACGTTACAGCAGAAAGGATGTGGATGTGTGTTGGAGACGTTAGAACAGAACAACAACAAGACAAAGTGTCGCAGCATGAAACACGTGTTTGAAACCTGAAAGGCGGTAAGAGAGACTTTCATGCAAGCTCGCTCCTTCATCCGCCAGCTCCCACCACCTTAGAGCAGGGGGCTTTGAAGGCAGGCGAGCGAGTGGGTTTCAGCCCCGGTGCCTTAAGATGGGCTTTCCAGGGACTGCACCCCCTGAACTCAGCAGGGCGGGATCGCTCCCGGCCGCGGCTGGCGGCTCCCCCTGCTCCGGCAGCTGCCGCCCCGTCGGCGTCCGCTGCCGGCAGGGTCCGGCGCCGCTGCTCCTCCCCAGTTTGTCCTCATTACACACCTTGTGGAATGCAAAACACGGTATAGGCTGGATGGGGAGAGTCCGAGCCCCGAGAGAACGGGAGGCGGGAGTGTGTCTCATCCCCTTCCACGATGCCGGGTCTGTGGCCCAGGCAAAGCAGGGTTGGGTCGGAGAGAGTGTCAGCAGAGGGTACCGATCCCAGACATGGCCTAAGGTGGGTGGGCGGGTGGATGCCCCCGCCGTCTTCCCGGGCATCCCGGGGGCCCGGCCGGCGCCGTCTAGGACGTTTCTGGTGGGTGTAGCGAGCTGGGTCTTTACAGTAAAAGCCGCCCGGCTCTCACAGGTAGGAGTTTCCCCGGACTATTTATGTATGTGTGTCTGTCTGTATAGATTTAAAAAAAAACAGCCCAGTGGGGACGCAGAGAGGGCGCCGGGCTGCACGCCCTCCCGCCCGCAGAGTATGTTTACCAGCAATGGGTATGTATCACTGCCTCAGATGTTTTCCAGCTCGCCAAGTCCCCGCTCTCCTCCGCCGGCTCCACCTCCGGGCTCGGGCCCGCCTCCCCCAGCCCGGGCACGACGCCCTCCATCATATAAAGAAACTTCCCGGTGCTGCCGGCCCAGTCGCCGTGCGCCCCGTCTGAGCAGCCACCGCGGCAGCGGCGGCCCCTGCCCACTCCCGGCGCCGCGACACAGGTAAGCGGCGGCGGCGGCGGAGCCCCGCGGACCCCCGAGCCCTCCGCCCTCCCCTCGGGCACGGCGGACTCGCCGCGGAACCGGCGGGCCGGGGAGGGAGGTGGGTTGGGCGGTGCGGGCACGTCGGCTTCCCCCCGTCGGGGCTTCTGCTGTGGCTGTGGGCACCTGAGCAAGCCCTTTGGGCTTTTAAAATTTTCTTACTTTTTTTCTTCTTATTTTTTAAAATTAATTTTTAATTTTTTATTCTATTTTCCCCTAATTTAAAGCAAAAAACTAAAACCCGCCTGTTATGTACTCCTGAGGTGAAGGCGCGCTCCCGGTCCCCGGCCGGGCCAGTTCTCCCTGCACTCGGGAGACTCCCGGGAATGTGTGGGAGGGACCCGCTTCATGCTCACCCAAACAGTTAAAAACTACTTTTTGGTAGTCTTCGCACGGGCTCCGGCGGGTCCCGCGGCCCCGGACCCCCCGGAGACGCACTATGTGCAAGGGAGGTGCTGAGGGTTTGGTGTCCGGGGGGGATGCTGCCCTTGTGGAGGGGTGTAAGGGATGCGGAGCGGAGCTGCCCATGTGCCCATAGTAGTGTGCACCTGTCTAGCAAGAGGCTCCGAAAGGCGCCTCGTGTGAAGTGGCAAAGATTCCTGGGTGAGGAATTACCTTTTTTGTTGGCTGTAATAGGCGAGGGGAGCGTGGGTAGGAAGGGAAACCTATGAAACTAAGATTTCGGGCGTTCTAGCACTTTTTTAGATCAATGAGACAAACCTGACGCCAGGTCCCCATCACTGGTGTCGTTGTCCTGACATTAACACCTGTCCAGCAGATGCCCATCACTGCAGAGCCACACTGCTCCCTGTGCGTGTGGGCACCTCTGCGTGCAGCCACGGCTCTGTGTGGTGGGCTGCAAGCTCCCACGTCTCTGGGGACAGTGCCCTTATGCCAGGCTCCGTGGGTTGCTGTCTTTCCACTTTTAGGTCTAAGCAATGTATAGATTTGAATGTTGCTATGTATGAGGGCTGGGAGAAGTTGGAGGGGTAGATATGAATAGGACATCATGTGCTCGAATGTGTCTTGCTGAAGTGAGCTTGTGAAAACTACTTTGATGTTATAGATAGATGCCATATAAATCATAACTGCACGGGAAACCCTCCAAATTGTGTGTGTGTGTGTCTAGTATTACATATATGCACTGTCATAGGCAAAAAAAATTTTATGCAATTTTTCCCTCTTTTGGTCGAAAAGTAAACCTCCAGTTGACCTCTGAGCAGGACAAGGGATTTGCACCTTAAGTCACTTGCTATGAAAATTTCAGCAACCGATGTGTATTCATGCAAAACAGTGTCGGGACAGGGGGAAGTCTGTCAAAGTCTGCAGCACGAGCAGTGCCTGGGGAGGGCCGTGGGGGGCTGTGCCCGGTTTCCTGAGGCTCTGTACCGTGTTTCCCGGGCTCCCCAGGGTCCCCCTGCATGCAGTACCTACTGTTTGGTGTGCTGTGTGCAGTGGGGACTTTGCTCAGCACTTGATCTGTGGGTTTTTCTCTCCCCCCATCCTACCCATTTCCCTCCTCTCCCCAGCCCCACAGAGAGCCGGTGCTTGGACGTGTGTGAAGAGGTCGGCTTGGTGGGGCAGCCCAAAACCCCCCACCCAACCTCTGACAAGAGTGGCATGAACTTGGAGCCGGGCGAGTGCGGGATGAACTCAGTGAGCTGTGGCAACGGGAAACTCCGCCAGTGGCTGATCGACCAGATAGACAGTGGCAAGTACCCCGGGCTGGTGTGGGAGAATGACGAGAAGAGCATCTTCCGCATTCCTTGGAAGCATGCTGGCAAGCAGGACTACAACCGTGAGGAGGATGCTGCCCTCTTCAAGGTAAGGCTCAGCCTGGGATTGGGACTGTGGCACATAGGCAGGGCAGGAGAGATTCCTGGAGGCTCTGCGATGGCCCTCACCATCCTGTCCTTGTCACCCACCTCTGCAGGCTGGTTCTGCTGGTTGGCTGCTGCTGCCAGCTGCCTGGCCATGCCCTGGTGTCCCCTGTGTTTGTGGGACAGCCCTCCCTCTTGCACTTCTCTGTGTGGAGCTAAATGCTGGTGGAACTGCAGCACATCTGTTTCCCCATTCATCTTGGAATGTTTTCTCCTCTTTCTTGTGCCTGCTAAACTGTTTTTCCTACCTTACCATGCTACTTTTTTTTTTTAGCCTAAACCTGTAGGGAGTAAATTCATGCACATACGAGCACATACACATGTGCTGTTTCAAGCATTGTACCTTGTAGTTGATTCTTTTTCTTTTTTTTGTGTTTTTCTTTTTTTTTTTTTTTTTATTTTTGTTGCTCGTTTGATTATCT
>JAWWEV010000083.1:65847165-65969633 GCA_035583235.1 Hafferia zeledoni
TTCTGTTTTCAGAGAAATAACAGAAACAGATTCTTTCTGTGAAGTCTCATGCCTTTCTGATTTTTTTTTTTTTTTCTTTTTCTTGCTCTTTTGATTATCTGAAATATTTCCAGGCTTGGGCTCTTTTTAAAGGAAAGTTCAGAGAGGGCATTGATAAACCAGATCCCCCTACCTGGAAGACAAGATTAAGGTGTGCTTTGAACAAGAGCAATGACTTTGAAGAATTGGTGGAGAGGAGCCAGCTGGACATCTCAGATCCCTATAAAGTGTACAGAATAGTGCCAGAAGGAGCTAAAAAAGGTAAAGCATCTCAAATTCCCTGTGTAACAGAGTGTGAATATGTCTCATTGTAAGCATATGAGGACTGAAGTGTGCTTTTCTGGAATGGCCCTGCAGTCTTCTTAAGTCTTTTAAGGAGCCAAAATGAGGGCTCAAGTGCAGCTTGTTCTGATGACTTTGGAGGACTGCTGGCATTTAAGTCGGAGCACTGAAAGGGAGCCCTTGCAAGAAGATGCAGACAGGCACCCTGCACATCACTGGAGGAATTGCTCTTTTAGCTGGAGCCTCCCTGCCAGTTCTGTGTAGTGAGAGCCAAGCAGGCAGCCCAAGGGACAGGCAAAAAAAATAAAAATTGCTTGCTGGATCTAGGTTCTGAATACAGGGAAGAGTTTTTTGAGTCAGACAGTCAGTAAATACTGCGGGGGAAATAGCTGGGAGAGAAGAGTGCCTGGTCTGCAGCCTCCAGGGCAGAGGCAGGGGCAGTGGCTGCTCTCCAGAAAGTCCTTGGTGCCAGGCAGTGCTTGTGGGAGGCAAAGGCTTGGCATCACGGGAGAACTCAGTGGGACAGATAGCGTCCTGGAGCTGCCTGCAAGAGGGGGCTGGGAAGCTGATCCCAAAGGCATTTTGGTCCTTTCTTTGTTCAATGGCAAGTTGTATGGATTTGTCTTCAACGTACTGATTTCCTATTTCCTTAAGATGTGATTGACATAATTTATTTTCATCCCTCTGTTGAACATAGGTGCAAAACAGATCAGCATGGAGGAGCAGCCATTAATGATGAACCACCCCTTTCCAATAACATCTCCTTACACTGCACTACCATCCCAGGTATGGCATTAATTAAGCATTTTGCTTGGTGCTTCTACATTGAGCAACATAACTTCTGTGCTATGCGCTATGTCTGTCCTTGCTCGTGGGGGTCTCTAGTTGCCACTGTAAAGAAACTTTATTATGGAAACTGAGAAGCAACTTTTCTAATGTCAGATGAGGCCACAGGGCAGTTGATGTCCCTTGGTGTTGTTAATCCCAGAGTAATAGCTCTTTTCTGTTGGATGATAGATACTAGTGCACTGCCATTCTGTTGGTGCCAGAATGTAAGCACCCAATGAAGCTTTGCTCTTTCAAGCAGACATTTGCCAGCAGTGCTTTGACTGCCTTTTGTTATTCCACTCCACTTATTATTTACACCAGTGGTGGGAAACTCATTTGAAAGCCTCATTGGTGGTGGTGGCGAAGTGCCATTCGTGTGGCCTGGGCAAAGCTTAGACCTCCACGAGCTTTGGCAGAGAAAGTCAGGGAGCTCAGATGTGAAAGCTGATGCAATGCATAGCATTAGTTTTGACAGCTGCCTTCTAAAGAAAGTATCTTGTTAAATTGAATAGGTACCGAACTACATGGTCCCCCATGAACGGAACTGGAGGGAGTTTGCCCCGGAGCAGCCACATCCTGACATTCCCTACCAGTGTGCCAGCGTCCCCTTCCCAGCCCGCAGCCATCACTGGCAAGGGCCCGGCTGTGAAAATGGTAAGGAACTCCTGTTCTGGGCTGCTTGCTGAGGAACCTCAGATTGCAGGTTTATTGTTTGTGGCTCTGATTGGAATTAATAGAAGTGGACAGTGGGCAATGTTGGGTTCTCTTAAAAGAGAGCCACAGGTCTGTGGCAAGAGCCTTTGTCCTGGCTCTTGCATTCCCTGCCACCATGTGTGTGGTGTGTGGGCTGTGCAGTCTCTGAATTTGTAAAAGTCAGTCCCCAAATTCCTCCAGAGCCTTGAGCAAGAGAGAAGGCAACCAACCACCGATAAAACTCAAATGGGAACATATGTTCTTTAGCTTTTCTTTCTGATTTTGGACTTTTTGAGGCACATGTCACTGAGGTTTTCCCTCCAGCCTTGGTTAGACTGACATTATTCTACTGAGAGGAAAGCTGGAATTATTACTTTATTTTAGTGCTGCAGTAGTGGGACAACTTGTCATAGGTTGAGACTCTCTTGGGGCTGGTACAGCAGAAGTGGAATAAAGGGACGTTCCCTTCCCTGAAGATCTCACAGTACCAGAGTTTAACATAATCATGGCTTTCCAAGCTCTGCATCCTTACAAAAAAGCCTGAATTGTGAAAACTGGCAATGCTGAAGCCTGCAGGGAATAAAACATGAGAGAAAGAGAACCATGTGCTTTAGACCCCTCCAGGAAAACTCACCTGAGGGCGCAGGCATTTACTTTGTGAGGAGAAGCAGCTAGTTCAGACGAGTGGGAACAGATTGGAAGCAAAAGACTTCTTAGAGTAGGTGCCACATTTTCAGAGGACAGTTCTCTAGAGGTTTTGGTGCAGAGAAATCTTTGAGTCTGCTAAAAAGTAAATTCTCAGTGCACAGGAACTTTTGCTGGCAGTACATTGGAATTATTAGGCAGAATCCTTTGCTTTTAGTTGAGCGATCTGCTAATAAAGATATCAGTGTAGCAAGCAGAATGAACTCTACCCTCAAGTACATCCTCTGCAGAATGAACTCTGCCCTGAAGTGCATCCTCTGCAGAAATTAAATATGTTTGGATGCTTTGCCGAATTTGGAGGCAGTTGTTTGTGGCTGGTATTTGGTTTCTCACTGGGCTCTAAAACATGTTAGGAGATGCATGTGTTTTTTATCCACATCACTCCAGCTCCTGATAGTATTGGGTTCTACCACTGGGAAAGGTAGCATGTGCTTGTCTGCAATTCACTTGCATCATCCTTCAAAGACTTTTACTGACATTAAGAAACAAGGAAAAACATCACTTGCCCATCGTATAATCCACTTACTGAAAGGCATCTGTTGGAACAGTTTAATAGTAGTCCTGGTAATAAAAACCCTAATAATCTCCTGCTGCACATTTTTCTTTAACTAGATTTAAATAGTGTTAATCCCAACTTTATTGTTATACCCGTCATTAGTAAAATTCCTTATATAAAATGGATTGTTTTATGCAGGTGACTTTTAAGAGCACTGTAGTGTAGTTAAAAATGTAAATTATTTCTCTAATAGAATGACATGATAGGTAAGGAAAAGGACTAGGGGGAATACTGAAATGCTAAGGGAATATTTTATGCAGACCCAAATAAAAACACAGTCCAAGTAACATCTGGAGTGGTTGGTAGAGTTGGCATACCTGGAAAAATTGGGAAATAGGACCTTTTTGAGAAGAAGTGGAAAGAGAGTCAGTCCTTGTTGGGGCCCAGAAAGACTCACTATTGCATTGCTCTGATCTCTGCTCTAGCTTTTCTTTTAGGATTTAGGCTGCTGTCACTGACTTTTGTTTGTGAAAACAGGTTGTCAGGTGACAGGAACATTTTATGCTTGTGCTCCTCCTGAGTCGCAGACTCCTGGCATCCCGATTGAGCCAAGCATAAGGTCCGGGGAAGCCCTCGCCCTGTCAGGTAAGGTCTGTAACTCCCAGGCTTCCTGGGAAGCTTGACAAGAGACTCTCAGTTTTGACTTGCCTATGAAGCATCTCACATTTATGATGAAAGGAAAAACGAATTAAAACAAACAAACAAAAAAGAAACTTTTTTAATGAATTAATTTGGTGTATGGTCTTAAGCCTCTGATTTCCAGGATACTGGAAAACTTCCAGCCCCAGCTCCAGGGAATGGAGGTGGTTAAACTTAATGGAAGCACTTCACAGGCTCACAGTATTAGTGCTGGGTTGCTTTTGTGGGGCACCAAATCAGGCCTTCCCAGGAGAGTTTACAAACTTCTGGGAGTCAGTGACTTAAGGCTCAGTTTTCCCTCTGGGAAGAGCCCCCTAAAAATTGGTGTTACCTGGGTACCTTTTTGTGGTCCTGCTGATGCCATCTGGCTTTGCTCTACTTTGTTATTCCTGGTGAAAAAAAAGACATTTGGGAAAGAAAAAGGAAGTAATTTCAGCCAGGTTTGCAGATGTCTGGATGCTGGGGAACTTTGTGAATAACTCTGGGAAAAGGTGTGGGAATGAGCTTTTCATGGAAATAATGGATAAAACCTGTAATGTGGTGCTTGGTGGGTTTCTTGCGCAGGATTGTTCCCCTGAATCAGGGTCAATATGTATGTATGTTTGTATGTGTGTGTTTGTGCATATTTATAAACATATATTGTACACACACACAGGTATTTTATGTATATAGATATTTTCAGTGCTCTGTGAATTCTTAGGAGTCATCCAAGTTGACCAAATGGCCACTTGAAAGTAAGGCTGGGAATTTTGAGTACAGCGCTGTTGGAGCTGGAACCAGGAGTCGCTTCTCTTCAGGCAGCTGAGTGCAAGTTTGCAGGTCCCCTGTGCAGAAGCCTCTTTCATGCAAAATCTGGGGGGAAACACAGCTACTTCCTTATTAAATCTGAGGAAGTGCACTGAGCAAGTGGGTTTAATTGTGACGTGAACTTGGAAAATGTGACAAACATCAACTTTTTTGTGCAGTTTTTTCTTTTTAAGTGGAAATGTGAAGTTCTTGGGATTTTAGTTCCTACCAAATTCCTGCACATCAGTGGCCTTTTTAATAAAATGCAAAATCATTAATGCTACCATGCCCAACAAGTTTTAGTATTTATATTCTTTATATTTTTTTTGCCTAATGTGAGCTTCTGAGTGGTGCTGACCACCAGGCTCAGAAATCTTGTGCAGACTTGTCTCTTGGCCTTGGTACAGATCTGGAACATAAAACATCCATGCTAATTTATCACAGTGATTGTTTTTTGTTTGTTTGTTTGTTTGTTTCTTCTTGTAGACTGTCGACTCCACATCTGCTTATATTACCGTGAAATACTGGTGAAGGAGGTGACAACTTCTAGTCCTGAAGGTTGTAGGATATCCCATGGCCAAAGTTATGAGGTCAGCAGCCTGGACCAAGTTATCTTCCCTTATCCAGAAGATAACAGCCAGAGGAAGAACATAGAAAAACTACTGAGCCACCTGGAACGAGGAGTAATACTCTGGATGGCACCTGATGGCCTCTACGCTAAGAGACTTTGCCAAAGCAGGATCTACTGGGATGGGCCTCTGGCACTCTGCAGTGACCGACCCAACAAGCTGGAGCGAGACCAAACATGCAAGCTCTTTGATACTCAGCAGTTTTTAGCAGGTAATTCCCACTATGGCTTTTGTATGGTTTCTGGAGATGTCACCTGGCTGCTGTCCACATCAGCTTTATGGGGTAACTCTTTTCATGCTACCTTATGAATTACAGTAAGAGTTGTCCCTCAGTTCTTCTGAGCAAGTACAGTCAAGGGGTAGTTGAATCCTGAATAGTCCTGTTAATTTCTGCACTATGTGCACATTCAATGCCTCTGCACAGACCAGCAGGAGTGAACTGATGCTCAGCTAGTGACACCCAATCCCCCACATTTCTACAAGAAGGAAGCATAAGGAGAAAAAATTGAGTGACATGGAAAAGTGGATCCTGCTCTTGGATCTGCTAGTCTTAAGTCCTGGGTGGGTCTGTGATCTGCACTCACACTGCTCTCAACTTGACTCAGAGCATGCCTGAGGTCTTGCCCAGAGTATACAAATTTCAGTAGAAAGCCTTCTTTTCAGACTGTGCCAGTGTTTAAAAGATATCTTGGAGGTAAAAAGGATTTCACAAGATCTGGAATTTCAGGATTGCCTAATATTCTGAGCAAGGAGATGCGTTACCTTGCCAGAGCTCTGTGGAAAGATCTTGTTTTGCACAGGCCAGTACAGAAGGGCAAGGGCATGCTTTAGGACAGTGCCTTTTCTTTCCAGTCCATGAAGGGAAGGGGCAAAGCCTTAACTCCACTTCCCAGCACAGCTGAGCAGTTAGAGAGGAGAGCTGTCCACCCAGACAAACTGGTGGGAGATGGTTACTGTCCCAGAGGACGGCTTACCAGTAGAAGTGCACACTGGTCCTTTTTTGATATTTCTGGCATCATCTAGAGGTGAACTATGTCCCTGTGATTTGCTGTGTTTTCTTACTAGAAGAGAGCATCAGCACAGGCATGACACTCTCAAGAGGAATAATGCCTTGCAGAATTAAAGCAACAAACTAAACCCAAACCAGGAGCTTTAGCATACTTTATGTCCCAGAGTTGATGCACTGGCTTAGAAAAAACATCAAGAAAAAATGCATTTAAAGAGAAAAAACTTGTATGAATGTGAGAATTGGCAGTTAGAAAGGGGAATTTGAGGTCAGGGTATTGGCTTGGGCTTCAATCACATGCTAATTTAAAGATGTATAATTCTGCCCCTGATGATGGTTTTGGAAATCCCTTTCCCTTTTATTCAGGTGGTTTTTTAGATGTACTCTGGGTTCTTCCAAACGGTTGACAGGACATCTCTTTTTAGACACCTAACCCCAAAGAGAAGCCCCAGCAATAGTTGTTTTTCACCCCTCCTGAATTACTCATGCACCAGTGCCTGTGCAAACCCAAGCGTGTGGTTGCAGTCACAGTCTGCGGTGTGTGCAAAGTGAGTTTTTGCATGTGATGATGCTCGGCTGCGTTTGTAAGTGACTTGCCATGGCTTTGTAAATGACTTGCCATGGGTGGATCACACCTCCACGTTAATTGAATGTGCCGAGGTCCCAGGCTGCAAGCAAGCTTAGAGATTCCCCCACCTTAGGAAACTGGGGCTCTGCTGGGAAGAAAGACAAGACGTCTTTGCCAAGAGAGGAAATCTTGAACAGCAGAGAAAGGGACAGAGGCAGAAATATTATGGACCACAGATGTTAGGAAACCATTGAGGAGCTGGATCCTGCAGTGCAAACTGCACTGGATTACTGGGGCCTATGTTGAGAAACCTCTACTACTGAGAAAGCTAAAATGGCAATAAATCAGACACCAGGGGAATGATCTCTTGGAAGAGAGATAAATGCATCAGAAATGCAGTAAATTGGGCTGGGTGGAGAGTAGGAGGACAGAGGAAGAGGACTTGTAGTGTGAGGGTGGCAGCCAGAGAAGGGTTGGATTGGCAGAAGGAGAGGTGGATCAAGCCGGAGTATCAGGAGATGGAAAAGGTTTGTGGAGGCACTTGGGGAGCCCTTTGGTGTTGGAGGATGTGCTTGGGCCTAGAAAGGGAGAGAGAGCCAGTGGGAGGTTTTGGAGAAGTGTAGGATTGACCTCAAGCCATGATTATCCTGGTAGTGGGAAAGAAAGGGCTTTCCTCCCTAGGTCCATGTCATGGGCATTCCCACAGGTATTTAGGATTTGAAGAATTGCTGAGGCCAAGTAAAATGGGGAACAGTAAAAAGTTCCCCATTAGCAGTGTGGTTGGACTCGCTTTGGGTGGATCATCCTTCCCTGTCCTATGGCAGCACAGAGAGAAGCAGTGTCCCATGGAAAATACCTCTTCTCTCTTAACATACCCCCAGGAGGTTCATGGCACTTTTTAGGGATTCTAGGGGAGACTTTTGGGAAAACTATGCTTTACTCCATGTTGTACGTGAGCTGTGCATTGTTTTACTCATATAACTGACCCTCCCAGTAACACCAGTAGTCCAAGCCAGTGTTGGGATGCTGTGGTAGTAGCTGCTGAATTCACACCTTGGTCTGAAAAGTTTGCAATTAGAGTAGAAATGGCAGGGGTGTATTTTGGGAAAAGGTGCATTTGTCATGTCAAGTTCAAGGACTCTCCTTTCCCTCTGTAGCAGGGAGGGTGCTTCATTATAATACATTGGTTTTAATATTAATTTCAACTTTTTCCAGAAAGCATGAACAGTGTTGTAAATTAAAATGAAATCTTTATCAATCAGCTATGTAGAAATACAGCACTTAACACAGAGTTTAGCAAGGATATTGCTTTAGAAGGAATTTTTTCTTTACTGGGTGGAAATGCAGTGTCTAAAACACAACTTTTGGTCCACAACATTGGTGATTTTGTTCCAAATGGAAGTACCATATAAAGGCGAGTTACACCCCTTTCATAGGGGACACTGACTATTGGAATAATAATATAATTTGACCATTTCACTTCGCACAAGGTTATGGGTTAGTGAAGAGAGTGCAGGAACACAGAAGACACTGACTGTTTTGCTGGCTCAGTACATGGCTTAAGTACAGTCCTTTCCCTTTCCTTACTAGGCACAGTGATGGCAGTGGCTCTGTGACTGTCTGGCTGTGGCTGAATTTCATGCCTGGCAGTACTTTTGAGTCTCTGGTTTTACTAAGCCATTGGTTTCAGTGCTGCTGTTGGTTCAGTGCTACTTGAATGATTCCTGGCTACTGCCAGTGTCTGCTCCTGGGATTCTGTTGTTGAGGTCCAGTAGAATTACCAATTAAAAGATGTGTGCATATGAAATTAATTTTGAGACAAGGCAAATAGAAAAATTACAGTGTTATAACTAGCTCCCCTTGGTCTGTGGGGAAGTCTCCAAACTCAGTGTCTTTTTTTGTACCTCTTGTCTTTTTCTGACCTCTCTCATCCTCCCCTGGAGTTACATTTTCTTCTCCCATTGTGATCCAGGGTCATCTACAAAGTCTGTGTTAACAGCCTATAATGGGTTTGGCTGGAATAGAGTTAATTTTCTTCATAGTAGTCCATGTGGTGCTATGGTTTGGATTTGTGACCAAAACAGTGATAACACAGGGATGTTTTAGCTAATGTTGAACAGTGCAAGTGCAATATCAGGGCTTTCTCTGTTTCTCACTCTGCCCTTACAGCACACAGTCTGGGGTGGACAAGACTCTGGGAAGGGACACATCCAGGACAGCTGACCCAAGCTGAGGGATATTCCTTGCCATATGACCTTGTTTTCTGCAGTAAAACAGGGCATGGGGGAATTTGCCAAAGGCTGCTGTAGCTTGGGGTCCAGTTGTGCATCAGTCCACTGGTCACGAGTGACTGCTTTTTCCATCACTTGTTTTCCTTTGTTTTGTCTTTTTTTTTTAATCTCTTCTTTTCACCCATTAAACTGTCTTTGTCTCAACCCACAAGTTTTTTACTTTTGCCCCTCTATTTTTCTCCCCCATGCCGGTGGCAGGAGTGAGTGAGCAGCTGCAGGGTGCTTGCCTGTCTGCCATGGTTATTCCACAACACAGTGCTTTCTCTCTTCCCAGAGCTGCAAGCCTTTGCTCACCATGGACGTCCACTGCCAAGATACCAGGTCGCTCTCTGCTTTGGGGAGGAATTTCCAGATCCACAGAGGCAGAGAAAACTAATTACAGCCCATGTAAGTAGGATTTCTGCCTTACCTAAAGGAAGCATATTCCTTGGAGGATATGAATCTGCCAGTCAGGCTTTTGAGGTTGTGAGGGAGGTAATAAGTTCTTGAAGATGTGGCACCATCCAGAGCAAGGTTTAATCCCCAGATCTGCCAAGGACTGACTGGTGGCCCTCAGCAGGGCAGAGCTCCTGATTTTCCCTCTCTGTAGAGCATACGTGTCATTCATGATCTTTTGAAAATCCCATTGAAAGCTAAAGCTGAAATGTACCCTGGAACTGCTGGGCTGTGTTATTATCACCAGACCAGTTGTGCAGCTCCTTGTACTGCTCAGATAGTGCAGGATGTGGTGCTTTTACATCCACTGCACCTGAAGGTGCTCCAGAATCCCAGCCTGCATCTCGGGGATCTCAGCCCTTAATGACATGCAGGCACTGCCTGTGCAGCTTCAGGGTTCAGGTAGCTGGCAAGGCTCATGGGCTAACTGACCACAGTTCACACACACTCAAAGCTAGTGTTTCGGGATGCTCTCTGAGAGAGGGTGATGACGGAGACTGAGACTAGGTACTTTCTGAATTGGCTGTATTGGCCCATAAAACCACAAGAGAGGTGATAATGCACACATTAGAGGCAGGGCTCAGCTTATGCCATCATTGGGTAGAAAACTGGTGTCTCTTTTAATTTTTCGAAATCCCCTTCAGTAGCAGCACAGGGCCCAAGTCAGGCTTTTGTCATAAGCTGTGGCCTCCCCTTAGCTGTGTGGCTTTTGTGCTGCCACACTGCTGTTTGGCAAGTCTCTGGACTGGAAGTTAGGAAGCTCACAAATCCGTCCTGAGCTGTGCCAATGGCTGGTTAGAGATAGCTGCTCATCCCTGACTCTCCCTAAAGTTTTCCATTCCTATTTTGGCTTTCCAGCTTTTCATTTCTCCTTCCTCTTGTCAACCCTCTTATCCATCTCCTGTTCTGGCATCTTCTCTGTGAGCCGGTACTTGCTGCTCTTTCTAGAGCTTTGCTTCTGTCTTACCAATTGCTCAACCCTCCAGTCAGTCCTGACTTGTGGGCTCATCCCATGGGAGCTGTCTGGTTCATCTGCCCTACTGCCTTCTCCCATCTCCCTCATGTCATATTTTCCCTTCCAAACCATGCCTTTGTCTTAATGTGGAGGGACTGGCTGACCAGCAGGAGAGGGTTGTGGAAAAATGTCATCCTGCCTGTCCATCCCCCAAGAGTAGGGAGAGCTTCAGATATTTGTTCTCAGTGTACAGCTTAAATATTTGTAGTCAGAGCCCAAAGCCGTGAAGGCGGAATGGTGGTTTCTGAAGAGGCAGAAGTGAAGGCAGTGTTAAATAATACAAATCCCACTTGGTGGTTGAACAGATTCCTTATCAGAGCTTGAATGAAGAGAATCAAGAGTAACCCTTGTGATAGGTTGAAGTCTAATTTCAAACACAGTAATTTGGCGATATATCTCAGTCTACTTGAGGGCTCCAGCATTTCAAGTCCTGAAAGTACTTTGCAGTGCAGGCAAGGCTTTTGACATGTTGCATATGTGTTTAAACACCTTGGGTGGCCATGGGCATGTGTGTCCTGTGGGCATCACTCACACCTTGGGGCTGGCTAAACAGCTGCAATTTTTTATACATCATTTGTGTCACTGATATGTTCCCTTCTAAATGAAGGCCATGGAGGTAAGGAGTGTGTTGAGGTAGTAAGGCACTTGACAACCTAGCTAGTCTAGGCTAGGCAAGACCTATCTTAAAACAGAGATTAGTGAGACCACTGAAATCATTCTCCCATTCTGGCAAGCAGAACTGTTCTGTACCTTAACCTTGTTTTTAACTTAAAACCACAGTAAATAACCAAGATGGGGAGCATGAAGTTTTGTCACATGTCTGATTAACGTTTTGTCTGTTCTTAAGGTTGAACCAATGTTTGCCAGGCAGCTGTATTACTTTGCTCAACAAAACAGTGGACATCTGCTGAGAGGCTATGATTTACCAGAACTTGTGACTAGTCCAGAGGATTATCACAGATCTATTCGCCATTCCTCTATTCAAGAATGAGATCCTCAGAAAGAGTGTCTTTAAAGACACTGTAAAGATTGTGCAGAGTGGAGGAGCAGATCTGGGTCACAATTTGGAGATCCACATCACAGCTGGATATGTTCAGGGGTTCAATGATAGGAAAGTGAACTAGGACAACTGTATTGTACAATAAAAATGACGTGTCTTCAGCATTGGATGCGACGTCTCACACAGGGTTCCACTGTCGCTGAGAATAACTCAAAACTGACGAAATGATTGCTATGTTTACGTTTGCTTAATGTTCTCCTTGGGTTTTGTGGACTGATACTTATGGAAGACTTAAATCCAGAGTTTACACTGTTACCTTTGCAGGGCTATTTATTTTGGATTACTGATCTCAGGGAAAGTACATAAATTTGTGGTGTTCCCAGTTTGAAACTGTAGCTACTGTAGGTGGGTAGCAAACGTAGATGGTTTCTTGAGAATAGCTAATACATGTAAGTGGTTATAATTTAGGTTCATAAGTGTGATGCCTATATTCTTGTATAGAATATTTCAGTGTATTTTTTGAAAACAGTACAATTCTTCAGAGACATATTTTTTTAATGCCTGACTGACATTTGTCCTGACAATTAATTTTGTTGCTGCCATTGTTGTTACTGGATTAGCCTCCATGATAGCAGTTTCTAAAGTGATGCATTTATGGTACTATGTTAAGAAAAGTGACCATTCAACTCATATTACCTATGAATTTAGTGGATTAACCACTAAAACTCTAGAGTCCCAAAGAGCAGATTTAAGCATAAATTACATTTTTCTTATAATTGAAAGCTACTAGTCATGATACATATATATGTATGTTTATATGCATTAGAATGAAGTTGGCAGACCTTGCAAATAGCACAGAAATGGTCCAGCTACCCCTTTTTTGATGTCACATGCAGGAGCCACCTCTGACTTCCACAGAGCCACCTCTGCTCTTTGTGTGCACTTGCAGCTTTCTTCCAGCAGTACTGATGTGAATATGAAGGGATAGCTCAATGAGAGCAGCATTTGGCCTCCTGTATTAAGATAGTCAGGGAAATACTTATTTGAACTTTTGTAGAATTTGATGCAATTTTCAACTTTTAATGATAAGATTCCATTATAAAGACAAAGAGAAGAGGTCTTTTGGGTATGTGTGTCAATGAAATTTCCTCGCTGGTGACCAGACTGTGTAATCTTAGCAGCTTTAACTCCAGAACATGATCCCCCTATGCTTAACAGACATAGTTCACTTGACTTCCTAAATGAGGAAGAAAAAATGGTACTTGGTCTGGCAGCAGACTTGTGTTCTAGGGACTTTGAATTTATACATCTTAAAGATGCATACTCTTCTGGGATATATTATCCCCCTCCTTCTCCACAGTGCCAAGCAGAATTAACAGATCATTTCAGCTTTGTTACTTGAAAGTTTTTCCTGGCTTAAAGATTTCCATGGGGGACACCTCTTTCTTAGACATTAAATGCAGTGCTCTAGGTGACCTTCAGAACTCCACATGTGCTTTTGTCCTGTGCATACATTTTACAGAAAGGGACTTTTGTGTTCAAACTTAACTGGTACAATACAAATATTTCATGGGTTTTTCAATTTTTTCCTGTGGTCGTTGCTTCATATGCTCATTGCTTCAGCTGATGTCTTAGAATAAAGTTCTATTTCCCTACCAACTGGATTTGTCTGTGTTGTTTTCAGTAGTGGGACAAATCTAACATGCGCAGTTCTGCACTGTGAGCTGTCTATGGGGAACTCTGTTCTAAACCAAAAGTGCAGAGAAAGGTCAAAAGGTAAGGATTTTTGCTTGCAGACATGTCTGTGATATTAACCACAGGTGGTAGAAAAGGGGAAAATAGGGAGGTTACCCTTCAGCTGTTGGTTTCCAGGCCCACGGACGATGAAAGGGTGAAAAGGAGGATGGCAAAGTGAACTAAAATAGTAAAGTTGCAAGTAGGAGTGAATTCACCAGGAAGCCCCTCTACTGGAAATCATGGTCCTGAGAGGAGTCCTTGGGTGCAGAGGCTTACAGAGCAAGCAAGGTGTGAAATATAGTTATGAGATTTGTGAAGTGTCTGAAAATAGGGGGTGGGGGCCATTTTCTCTTTTTGTGGAGACTTCCATATACTATCAAGATGCATTATAATTTTTTGCTTTGGAATGAGCTTTTAACTGTTTTTCTTGAAGTAGCATAATTTAAAGCCAATTGCTGTGAAGAGGGAGGGGAAAGAGCACCATCCAAGTTCTGGCCAAACACAATGTGCAGAGTTTGAGTGCAGAGAGATGCAAGTGAAAGGCTATTTTAACTGAAGAAGAGGTTGAGATATTTTTCCTGGGGGTGTGCCTCAGGGGGAAGAGTAGAAGGAAAATCAAACTGTCATGTATTTTATGTACTGTAAATTGTTTTGCATGTGAGGGCTTTAAAGCTGCATTTACTTTTGTGACCATTTCTTGCTGTTCAAAGTATCTACGGATACCTGAAGAGGGGAGGAAACAAAAAGCAAACCAGAAGAAAACCTGGAAACATTTTCTCTGTTTAGTATCTTTTTTACAGTCACTACACGAAAGCATTTGAAGTACTTCCTACCTCTGTTAAATTCTGTTTATAGTTTCTGAGGTCTGCTTCCTTCCTGTTATGATTTCAGTGGCATTGTAAATGACACGTTTTACTCCTGTCAACACCAAAGGCATAGCAGTTTGTTTTGTTTCTTTTTTCCAAACAATATTTATGTCAGTATTGGTTTTTCTGATTTTAATGTGGCTACAGTTACAACTGTTTCTTGAAAGGATTTTGTCCCAGAAGAGCACCTATATTCAAAATTTAGTTCTGCTAAGTAGTTCTGCCAGTTGCTGTAAACTGTGTTAGCCTTGTGGGTTAACCAGAAACAAGGAGATATATTTTAAGCTGAGATACAGCGTAATGGGGTTTGTGGAAAAAACACAGGATTCACGTGAAAACCCCTGTGGCCTTTTAGATGGGCATATGCATGGTGTTTACATCAGCGTTTGTCAGCAGCGTGGAGGTGGGGAAACACCACCCTCAGCAGAGGGCTTTCAGGAAAAAGTAAAGCATTTTCTCTTGCACACTCTCAGATCACTGTCTGTGTGTGCTTGTGGGTCGGGGGAGGGGAGGGAAGAGAGAAAGAGAAAGAGTACTCACTGAGGAAGGCAAGTAGTTTGAAACAATCATATCTCCTTTCCCAGGCAGAACTGTCAAATTTAGATGAATTTGGACAGCAAGAGGTTAAATTTTTTATCTGAACTCTGATCTGGCTAGTAGGAGGCTAAGAGTTACTTATTTGAGACTGAGTATTTGTGAGTTTGGTGTGCTCTGAAGAGAAGTTGACAGGTCTCTGTGACGTGGGACAGTTGGGAAGCAGCTGGTGTGCAGCTCATTCAAGCCCTGAACTTTGGGTGTGTACTCAGGTAAGCACATCCTCTTTGCATCCCAGCGGAGTGGTTACATCCACTGCAACCCACAACCACTGCTGAGCTCCAGGAGCCAGTTGGCCAAATGCCTGCAAAATGCCTGGTGGCCTGACTGTGCTGAAATGACAGTCAAGGAAGAAGCTCACTTAGTTGTTTCAGAATAAGACTCTTTGAATGTTCCCCTTTTGGCAATCAGCAAGAGGAAAAAGTGCTCACCTGTGCTCAAATGGAAACTGCAAAACAGGCCAGATGGCTTTGGTTCTGGGCTTGGATTTGTTTTCCACTTGGCACTGGCAGAGACTGACTGCAAAGCTGATGTCTGAGTGGCTCTGCACAGGGTGATGCTCTGCAAAAAGCCAGTTGAAACAAACAGGTAGAGCCTAGTCCAGGTTTTCAGTTCTTAGACAGTTCTTCATGCCCTGATAAACAATGACAATGAAAGAGAAGGATTCATTTTGCAAATACATTTTTATTGTTTCCACGCAGCACGGCTGCCATGCATGTCTCTGCAGGCAGCTGGCAGCCTCTGCCACTCCAGCTTACAGTGCTGCCAGCTGAGGCCAGACCTGGGACTGTGTGCTGGACACTTCTCTCAAATCAGTCTCCCAGGCTTCAGCTATCACTTCCTGATCCCTTCAAAAGACAGAACATGAATTATGAAAAAATTCTGTCTTTTAAGCTAAGAGAACAGACAGACTCAGGTGACTTCTTTTTACAAGGCACAGCTAATGTGTGCCCTCCACATTCCTGGGAAGTGTTTTCATCTTTGACCCTTGCGCTCACTCTGTTTTGGTTTCAAGACCAGTTTCTGAATTCTTTCTCTAGAAATGTGTGAAGTTAAAAAACTTAGAGGCTCTGGTTGTCCTGTCTTTACACCATAGATTTTAATCCCTTTCATGGCCAGGCAGAAATGATGTCTGACAAATTACCCACCAGAGGAAGTTCTACAAATGTCCACACAAGTCTGGTGAGGTTAGAGAAGACACTTGCATCTTCTCTGAAATAAGCTTTCCAAGCTCTCTGAGCTATGTCATTGCAAATACAATGTGTACATCCCCACATGCATGAAGCACATTTCATTGCATCCTCACCATGTTGTTTGTCTTGTGCCTTCTCACTTCCTTCGTAAATAGCAGATGTTTAAGCCTGGATCAGGCAGCCAGAGGAAAGCCCTGATTTCTCCCGTTCTGCAAGATGCAGGTTCTGTCTCTCAGCTGGGGATGGCCAGTGCAACAAAGGCAGCAGTCAGACAATTTCAGGTTCAAGCACTTCTGCTGTTTGTCTCCAAAATGCCTTAGCCTGTCTCTGATCATGGATAAGTCCTACTAATTTGTCAGGGATCATTTATTTCATACAGTCTTATGCCTTCTCCTGGTCTTATATAAGCACTGGCCTTGTCATGTGGCCATGAAGAAATTTCCTTTTCTCCTGGTGGTTGCAGCTATCTAGTAATGTGCATTGCTAAATACCTTGTTGTTGGTCTGGCTACCTTTTGGCTCTCTCCTGAGTCCTGTCTCAGTTTTCCTCTACACTGACCGCAAGATCTAAAGGCAGACAGGACCTCTTACTATTTGTACAGTGTTGAGCATGATGGGGCTCAACCTTTGAAGCTTAGCCTCTAGACAATACCACAGTTGCTATAATTGTGAGTAGGATGTCCTTGCATTTTGCCAGTTGTGACTCTCACCCTCAAAACCATGACCTGCTCAGCAAAATACAATCATGGCAATCATTTGTACCAGGCTTTCCCATAGTAAGCTGATGTGTCGCTTCTCTCAGCTTAAGCCACCACATTCAAATTTTTCTCAGAGAGATGATAGAATCAATTGTTTCTCATGCTCCTGTCACAGCCATTCATAACTCTCTCATAAAGGCAAAGTCTGAGCATTTCCAGTTTCTAGCACAGAGCATCTAACCTCATATAAAATTGCTCTTAGAACTTAGGTGTCCTACTTTTTTCCTTTCAAACTTCTGGGTTTCACAATTTTTATATCCTCGGAAACTGAAGTTATGGGTCAGGTCTTGTTTCATCTCCAGTAGCTCATTTTCATTTCCTTTTTTCACACATGATCAAGAGGTTTAGCCCTCTTCATGACTGTCCCCTCCCACAGAAAAAAACCATGCAAGGAGTAGTGAGAGAGAAAGACTTCAAAAACAGGGTGAGTGACCTCATCATGTATCTACTGTAGAGACGTCAGTCTCCAAGAAATAGGAAAGGTCAGAGCTGCTTAGAACAACGGGGTTTTCGCAACACAGCTGAAAAACCCAGACTGGGTCTGAAGAGTTCTTGCTGTCCTTACCCTTTATCTCATTGCTTCCCAAACTTTTTGGTGACCCTCCGTCCAGAGAAGTGGCTGCTGTGTGGTTTTTAACATAGGCTGCTGTCCTGTGCACCATTGCCAGACATGGACTTTCCAAAAGAAAATGGTGAAATAAATGACAGATGTTTGCATAGGAAGAGTGCAATTTTTTTTTTTTTTCCCTTTAAACCAAACATTTCTTCCAGAGATTCTGCCACTCCTGATATAACTTAATCTTGGAAGTTTGAATTGCACCATCTTAAAAATTTTATTATTTGAACTCATTAGCCTGTATGGTTACTGAACCTTGTGCAGCTGATGGTAGAGAGGCAGGACAAGCCTTCTCTGTGGTGGTGGTGGTGGTGGCAGGAAGGTGGAGGAGCTGGGAGCTGTCTGTGTCCCGTGGGCTGGGGAGGGAGTTTGGTGTCACTGGGTGTGGATGCAGGTCACCCGTTCCCACAGACAGCCCCAGACTGAGGGGTGAGTCTAAAGTCTCACTTTCCTTTAAAACCATCACTTGACAAATAAAATGGCTTACCTACTATCCCCACACAGTTACAGGCACTGTTTAAATATAGCAAGCCTCGATGTCTATCTGTAAATTACAAGGAAATGAATAAATCGAGGCGACATAAACCGCAAAAAGGAAGTTTGAAATCAGCCTGGAGCTGTGATAGGTTGGCGTCTGCTGAGGGACCCTGTAGAACCTCCACCATCCACTACAGCGGTGACACAGCTGCCAAAAATGCCCAGCCTGTCCTGGCTCCCCAGCACATAAATCCACATGGCCTAGTCTTGTGCCATGAGGGCACCTGTGCCCACACAAAAGCCAAAGGCACCCCAGGGTGTCTGGGGTCCCTGCCACAAGGAGGGGACAGTGTGATGTTTTCTGGAAATGAATGAGTTCATTTCTGGGAGGCAGCGGTGGGGCTGCTTCAGCACTCAGGGGCATGCAGGGAGGATTAATGCAGGAAGTTGAAGCATGATTTCTATGCTGCTTCCCACCCTGCAGCCTGCTAGGTGCACATATTTGGCAAGGTTATTTGGCCTGGCTTCATCTTTTTATTATGATGGTTGACTACTTTTTTCTTTGAAAAATTTGTGTCGAAGCCAGAGCCATTAAGTAAAAACATGAGAGTTTTGCAGTCAGAGTGGATGTGTGTGTGCATTTGTGTGTGTACAGCTGGCAAGCCATCCTCAGCCCTCTTTAACGATGTTTTACACAACTGGCAAGGTTCCTTCCCATGTGAGTGAGGTGCTAATGATACCCTAGAAGCTTCATGAAAATATTGGGCAGGGGAGAGGAGATAAAGAAGGATCAAATGCAAATCTGCATCTGCTACAGGCTCCCAACCCATACCAAGAACTTAATTTTTCAGACTCCACCTGGGGAAGAATGCCCATTGATGCCTTGTACCTTATTAAACTCCAGAGACTGCACTGTAGAACATGACCAGCTAATTCTGCTGGTCCAAAACTCCATCTTACCTGCAAGGTCTTGTGGAAAACAAACCACACACTCCAGGGGCTCAATAAACCCATTTCTCCTCCTTCAGCATGCTTGGTGTTCCCAGGACGAAGACTTGGCACCAACATCCCCTTCCCATCAGTCACCAACCTGGGGAGGTGGGTTGACTCTGGTCAGTGCTTGTGTACAGCCTCTCCTTCCAGTCCCTCTGGCACACCCAGATGGGCTAGTACTGAAATTAGTCTGGCAGGATGCAAGGATTATCAGCATTGCTCTTTACCATTCCTGCCAAACTATTTCTTCCCCTGGAAAAACTCTCCATCTTTGGATGGAAGAGACAGAGGAGGGTGGCTGCAGGCGTGAACCCAGTGGATGCAAGGAGCAAGTGTGGAGTGGGACAGTGGGTAGAGGACAGTTCAGTTGCCAGGTATAGCTGGGGATCATTAGGGTCATTTAGTACGTGCTATTAAGGTAGATTAGATTTGCCTGTCACAAGGGAAGAGGTGAGTGGGTCTGGAGTGGAGAAGTGGGTTTTGGCCAGGAGGAGAAGTCAGCTAGTTCTCAGAAATAAGGCAGCACGTGCAGACCTGGGGAGAGGAAAGCAAGAAAAAAATCAAAAATTAATGCATAAAGACAGCTCTCCCCCACAACCTTAAAAAAAAAAAAAAAAGGAAGAAGAGAAGCTAAAATTGGCTGAAAAAGAGGTGGAAAGGTATGAGCTGATACTTGTGGCTGCACAGGGAACATCAGTTATGGGGTGGGTGGAATGGGAGCTGTGATAGGGTCTGGAAGAGCTCTGTGATGAATGAGAGAGGGATACCATAACAGAGTGGGCCAGGAACAAGCCTGGAGACCATCCAAGGGGAGGATGGGAGAGGGAACAGGGAGTGAAAAGGCTCTCCAAAGGACAGCAGTGGGGCCTTGGCCATGAGGGAAGATGACAGTGGAGCTGCTAAGTGGAGTTTTAAATAGAGGACAAGGAAAGGCTTGAGGAATACAGGGTAGGGAGTTGTGCTTGGAATAGGGGAGAAAGCTTGAGGAAGAGCTTGGAGGGAGAAAAGGAGCAGAAGAAGGTACAGCAAAAGGGATGTTGCTGCCACTGGTGCTGTGGCAAGCAGGAGAAAGGGAGACCAGGAAAGAGGAAGAGGATGGAGGATTGTGATGGTCAGAAGCAAGGAGCTGGTTGTGTTTAGAGTCATTGTTAGGTGTGTGGCTAGGTCTAGAGGTGCTGGAGGAAAGAGTTATTGGACAGCCTTACCAGGAGGCTTTTATCCGTACTTGGAGAATGGGAAAAAGCAACTCATGAGCTGGAATAGAGCGAGCCAGAATGAACCCAATGCTTCAAAGAAAGTCAGGAGACTCAGCTGTTGGAGAGGTCATGAAGGAACTGTGTGCAGAGGCACAGCGGGAGACTGAAAAAAGCAGCAAAGCCGTGGCCAGTGATACAGCCGAGGTCATGGCAAGGACAGGTGAAGAGACACAAAGATGATGCTGGGGAAGAGGTGAAGGTGGCCATAGAGAAGGAACTGAGAGCCCAGAGATCAGATAAGGAGTAGAGCATAGCCTGAAGAACGTTTTTAAGAGGAGTGAAAGTTAACAAGTGGTCCTGATGTGGTGAAGCCTTAGTGAAAGTGGGATGTTGAATATTTCCTCAGTTCCTCAACAAAATCAAGTAAAGCTTCCTTGGCTTCAGGTAAGCATATCCCTACAGGCACCCATGTGCTCCTGCTCCTGCCCAGCCATCTCCAACTCCATGTTTGGAGGTAGAAAGTGAAGAGTAATACTTTTGGAACAAAGACAGCAATTCCTGTGCAGTCCACCAGGGAATCTCCTCATGACTGCCAAGGATTTAATGGGCAAAGAGGGTTGATCTTAAGTAGTGAACAGTTCAATTAATCATTGATTTTATTGTCGATGATAGAAAAGTAACAACTGCCATCACTAGTTGACACTTCTTTTCTGGAAAGTCCAGCTCTTTGGACTGGCAATGCCATGGCCATGGTCCCAGCAGAAGGCATTGCTGTGAGCTGTGTGGGTGCAGGGCCTGGCATGTGTGGGATTGCTCTGAATGAGACAGTCCAGCAGAAATGGCCCTTCCTTTTCCATGAGCATGCAGCCAACCCTGCACATCGAGCGACTCCATCTACCCATGAGCCCCTTGCAGTCATTCTCTGGGCTGCTCTGGGGAAACCACCGCTTCTCTCTCCTCCATCCCATGGATGGAGGGGAGACATGAAATGCACCAGGCAAAGGTCATCTACCTGATGCTTGAGAAGGATTCATACTGATGGCAATGCCTGTAAAGCCTCTTCAAACTCATAGTCCCTGTGTTTTGAGTCCTGTACTAACATGAGGCAAAGTCTTCTACCTGGCAAGAGAATAAGTTAACCTGCCCCCAGTGTGTGGGGCAAACACCTGGTGAAGTTTGCTAAAGAGCAGCAAAAGTCTAGAGTAGGTCCAGAGTAAAGGCTACCCAAAGCCATCTATCCACCCCTGAAATAATCCTGTGCTTATTTGTGAGAAATCATGTAGATTTGCTTTTAAACGTGCTGGAAGCAGGTGAGTTTTAAGATAAGTACACAAAGCAAACGTGCCATTTATCACTTCTTTTGCCGGTGATTAAAGCAAAGGTTTTCTTTTCTCTCTAAGGAATATTTTGAGCTGTGTTCAGTCGTGTTAATGACAGCAGCAGCAAGAATAGAATAAGTATTATTTGACTG
This sequence comes from Hafferia zeledoni, assembly GCA_035583235.1. NCBI lineage: Eukaryota > Metazoa > Chordata > Aves > Passeriformes > Thamnophilidae > Hafferia > Hafferia zeledoni. The sequence continues at coordinate 65,868,538 of JAWWEV010000083.1, forward strand.
GAAACTGAGGTGTTGGTGAAACACTTATAGTCTAGCAAGCTGGAGTGGAGCAAGACTGGGGTAGAGGTTTGAAGTACTGATTCCATTGACTTTGTGAGCTGTCACTCGAGATGGTAAAAAGTCTGGGTTTTTTAAAAACCAGACTTCAGTTATTTGGGAGTGGGTCTGTGATGTGGCCTAACTGCCAAGGACATCCCATGAACCTCACAGCTGCCTGTGTTTTGATGGCCAATTTGGAACTGAAGCAACTGATGCAGTGGAAATAATTATCTCACTGTCTGATTTAGTCACTCCAGCAAGGTGTTTGCAGAAGGTAGCTGCTTTGTATAGGATAACAAAAGAGCAATGGGCTGCCTAATTCAATTAAAAGCAAATAGCTACAGTCTAGGCACTGACAGCATGTGGGAGGAAGTGGTGTTGTTTCCATTGTGACTGGCAGCAAGTGACTAGCAAAAACAAGGTGGTTTGAGGAAGGCTTGCGTGTTAATGGCATTTCCCTGTTCTGTTTGTCAAGCAAAGGTGGGAATATAGAGTCAGAATTTACTTGAATTCGTTCCTTTACAAGAATAGACGAGGGGCCTCCATGGGAACGATGCTGAATTGCCGTGGCATGCAGGCAGCACCCTGAGCTTGCCTGCAAAGCGCCGTGTGTGTGAGTGGCAGCTACTCAAAGTTGCTGTGGGTGAAACAGAGAAAAAAATACCTCTGTGCACAGGGCAGGCTGGGGATGGCGGTTTGTCTGCTAGGAGTGCTGAGCTGCTTTCGCTCTCTCTCCCTGTGGCAGTCGGGCTCCCACTGCCTGCTGTCAGCTGGAGTCTTGTACCTAGAAAAAGTCTGCCCGTGGCGTGGCTGATTCACTTCGCACTTCCAGCAGTCGCAGGCCCACATTGCAGCCATGGGCTCAGCAGTCTGGCTGCAGGCTTGGACCAGAGTGTTTCCAGAAGTGAATCAGACTCTGCCCGATGGCTGTAGCAGGCATGGTAACCCCAAAGTATCTAATAGCACCTGATTCTGTCACTGCCTGTCTGTGTTCATCTTTCCCTCATTATTCCCTCATAAAAAGGCTACCTGTGTTGGTTCTGGGTGCCTCATCCTATAGGAGAAGTTATAGAATATTAATTCCCTTCTGACCAGCTCAGATAACTTTTCATGAGGGGAAAATATTTTTTTATCAAATCTCATTTTAAAACAAAATTGTCAATAAGTAATTAATTCCAGCCATTCAGTGGCTTAATCTTTCAGTCAGCATCTTGAGGGACAGGCAGAACTGAGGTGCAGCTCAGAGAGGAATAGTTCCCAGGCTCTACCCATCCCTCATCAGGGGGTGACAGTAAGCAGGGATGGCAGCTCATGTCCATCACAGGAGTGTCTTGGATTCCTGGTGTGCTCCTCTTCTGGAAGTGCTTGCTTGCTGATTTATGAGCCTGGAGGAATCCTGGCCAGTACCACTGGTTTGGCAGGGGCATGGTTTGTTGATGCATGGGGGTTGTGTGGCAGCAAGAGATGATGGAGAGGAAGGAGCATGGTGTGCAGGGGAGGGAGCAGTAGACAGTAGCCTGAAGACTGAGCCTTCCTCATTGCTACCTGCAGCAGTGAGGGTACAGCAAGTCCCTCACTCACTCCATGGGACCCTGTGGGAGCAGCACAGAAAGCAGTCAGACCTGTAGCTGCCTCTGCTTTGTATCTGCAGAGAACTGAGAATATGTGTGCAGAGGAGGGGGCAGGAGCTTCTCAGCACAGCAATTTGGCTGTATTGGATAAGGCACCAGCTGAGAAGTACGTGGTGCCTCTCGCACTGGAGCAGGGATTCCTCTGCAGCACTAGGCTCCCATTTATGGCTCTCACTGCAGTCTGAAATCTGTCACCCCTGTCTGGCACCAAACTCCTTGCTGTAGGTCACGCTCAGAGATCTAATAGGTCTTGTTTCTCCTCAAGTGTGTCACAGCCAAAATAAAATAAATATATAGATTCTTCCCCTCTAACACTAGCTATTATATTTTGGCAATTTAAGCAGAGGGGATACTCTACAGACTTACCTCTGTCATTCCAGTACAGACTGGGGTAAATCTGGAAAAGCTCAGGCTTGAACAGGCTCTGTTTTCCCACCTGCCCATCCCGATCTTCCCATATTGGTTTTGCTGGTTTTTTTAATCTGTGTCTTGTCTCAGTTCAAATTAGACCACAATCTCTTTGGCTTAGTGTGTGGGCATTTCTCTGTCATGGAGCACCAGGAAACAAGAGGCTCAGCTGGGAGCTCTGCATGGTGCCACACTACAAGGACAGGAGAAGGTGGCAGGGTGAATATAACAAAGGCAGTCAAGAACTAGCATCTCTATAGCACATGTTACAACACATAAAGCACCTACATACACTTGCTGGCATAGAGCAGAGCATGATCATCCTGGCCATACTGGGTGTCTGGGAAGACAGAGCCTGCAAGTGTGTCCTGCAACATCCTCTACCACCAGCTGCTGAGACATCTGCAGGAAAACAGTGCGAGGAGAGGCAGAGAGTCTCCTGTGCAATCAGAGATGCCTTAATTCTGCTAAACGAGTGTCAAAATCTCTTGAGAATGTTAAAAAACTCCCACAACAGCACAACCCAAGGATGTGTTAACAAGAACGTTGTCACGTGGTGCACATGGCTGTACTGCACAGCCCCAGCTGTTCCAGGGCTTTGAAGTCCTGTGTTCTCAAACAATGTCCACAGCTGAGGTAGTGGCTGTTTTGGTTGTCTGAAATCGTTTCCATTTCCAGCTGACTCTGGGAAGGGCAACTCCTGCTGCTCAGCAGTGGAGATGGCATGAGTTGGGCACAGCTGGGAGGGACCAGGATGCTTCACCTCTAGGTAAAACCCTTATAGCTGTTGTGAGCCAGCCATACAGAGACAGCAGCTACTTGACCACATTTACTTGCATAAAAGGGCAGTTCCTTTTGTTCTGTGGTTGGCACCAGGAACTTCACACCAGTGATTTTTATTTTTTTTAAATTTGTTGTTTTCTCTTACCCATTTTGAATGGGGTTACCTCCTGCTCTTCTTTCCCTCCACTCCCACTGGTCATTTATTCTCACTTACTGCTTTAGCCCCCTTTGAATTCAGCAGCACTGGCTGAGGAGGAAAGGTGGCTTGCTAGTTTTCATTTTTTTGCAGCAGCTTCACTGTCACTGCCTGTGCTGGCTGGGCTCTGACAGACAGTGAAACAAATTCCCTGGAGTTTCCATGGCCCTACCCCATGTTAAACCCCTCTCTGGCTGCACAGAATGTGGAAATCCCTTGTCCTGGGTAATGTGAAAGTTCCTGGTCCCACACTCCCCACTACCTCATGGCTCCACAGCCCAAGCCATGCTCGCAGCAGCAGCACCTCGGAAATTGAGCTGCATCCCCAGTGGGAGTGTTTGTGTTTTTTCTTTCTTGTTTGCTTTCTTTTTAATTTCCCACTGCTGTCATGGGTCTGTCTGCTTTGCCTCTGCCTGTCAGTAAGTTGGGGCTGCAGGACAATAAAACTTCTGTTTTGCAGAAGGAGCAATGAGTCAGTGAGTTTTGTGACATTTGGGGTTTGGGCTTTTGTTTGTTTGTTTCTTTTCTTTTTTTTTTTTTCAATTCAGTGAGAGATGGGAGGAAAGCAAAGTTGCATTAAGACTTTTCTTGGTGAAAAAAGCCTCCAACAAACGAGAAACAACAGTAAGGAAGTTGGAAATCCGGAGTGGGGTGTCCTGACCCAGTCCAGTCTCCCCAGTCACCTGCTTGCTCTGGTGTGGACACTTGTGCCATGCATGGGTGCAGTTGACTCAGCAGAGACATTGAGATGCCCAGACACCTCTGTCCCTGGAGGTGGCAGCCACGGCTGAGCAAAGCAGGCTTGAACTCAATGGAGAAGAGACTCAGTGGTGTGGAGGACACCTCTTCCCCACTGCCAAGAGCAGTGATTTTGAGACTTGGCTCTTTGTCCCCTGGCAGTATCCCTGCTGCCCATCCCACCAGGGCTGTGCCCTGTAGCTGCCCAGAGGGAAGCCCAGCAGAGGGGATGCCTCACCAGGAGCAAGGCTTAGTCCTGAATAATTCAGCTGGAGTGTGGTTTTGGGTGCCTGGGCAGTGAGGCAGGGACTGGAGGGCAAACTGTGCCTTGCAAGCTGGGGCCCCTGGCAGCCTTGCAGCAAGCACTTATGGCAGCACAGCAAGGCTGAGTCGGCCCAGGGGCTGTGTGTGCAATGCTCAGCTTCTTCTAAAAACAGAAGACTTACTCAGAAGCAGAACTGAGGTGCCACTTGCCTTTACTCCAGCTCTTTTATATATAGTCCCCATTTCTCCTGATTTTACTTAAGCAGTCACTGTATGAATCGCAGCTCAGAAGTGTGTGTGGGGGGAAGTGCAGGGACAACTGAGAGCTGCTGGCCAGGCTGGAGCTGCTGGTTTGCTGGTGGATGTGGGAGTTCCTGCTGCAGGGGCTGTGTTAGAGAGCAGACTTCATCCACCAGATGGCTGTTGGGGTGTATGTGGGGGCTAATGTCACCTTAAATGAAACACTGGCCTCTTCTTTTTCCCCCGGGGATAGACTTTTCATTAGTGTTTTCCTTCCTGTTGCTGTTTTGCTTCTTCCCTGCCCCTGCCCTACCATTCTTTTAAGAAACAGCCAAGCTGCCAAACTAAGGGGTTTGTTCCCCTGCAACACTGGACAATGCAGAACACTTGGATTATTCCTCTAGTCTTTTGAATACCACCTCCAAGAAGCATGTTAGCTCAAAACCTATGCTCAAAGGGAAGGAAAAGGAGCAATGGTGGTTTGACCTTACCTTCAGGCACTTTGATGTTGGAGGCAGCAATAGGCTGCTTTCAATTCTTCTGAAACTGAAAAGACCCCCAGATCCACCAACCAAATATCTCAAGGAGCCTGTAGTGTTCCTGTTGCCCTTTGCCAGCACATGCCATGATGATGTAAGTTGGTGCTGCTTTTACTTCAAGGATTCCCAAACTGATGAATCAAGGTCTCTGTTTATGACACAATTCAGAACACACATAAATGGGGGGCCACTTGCTTTCTCTCTTGGCATTTTCACAGAGCTATGGCAACACAGACAGAGACTCATAACATCAGAAGAGAGATCACTGGAGCAGTCTGAAGTATTTTCCTAGAAAAGATTCATGCAGACATGAGTCTTTAGCCCACATGGTTATAAGCAGAGACAAACAGAAATGTCTCTTTTTAAACATTGAGGCTACTTTACTCAGAGTCAGGGAATTTAAAAGCAAGAGACATCTTTCCATACTGGTCACTTTATAGAACCAACCTGACTCTTCTTTTTTCCAGCAGTAACAGTGTAACTTCTGAAAAAGCAGCACGTCCTGTCTGAAGTTTCCTACTCTGATTAACAGAAGCAGGGCACAATCAGCACGCACGTGTATGCAGACAGACACACACAAATCAGGTCACCTTCGTCTCAGAGTCAAAGTCAAAGCAGGCCCTGAAAAACCCAAACCCAACACAAACCCTTGAAAAACTCAGACGTTTGACTACAGCTTGTGTGAAGGTGAGCTTGAGACCGTCAAACAAGAACTTGCAGGCATTTGGGTGCTCAGTTTTTATTAATGGTCTCTGCCTCACTGTCTAGACACCAAACCAAAATGAGGGTGGCAGCTGCAGTGGCATCTAATAAGGGACATTTCTTGTCCTCAAAAACTTCCTGTCTAAATCAATGGGGCAAGTGGCGGGAGAATGGAAACACTACTAACCAGATCTTTCCTCTACCACAACCTTTGAAAAAAATAATATAATGAAAGGGCTGATAATAAAAATATTAAGGTTCTGATAATTAAAAGTAAGTAAAAAAATTACTCAGCGCATGGACAGCATTTTTTGAAAGGAGTCACATGCCTAGGGGACCTGGAAATCACACCATGGACTCCTTTGCAGTCTTAAGCACCAGACCTGCATCTTCCCACGGCAGTCAGAGCTGCTGTAACCAGCCCTGCAGGTGCCCAGCCCCAGGAAGGCCCCATAACTCCCCGTTGTGAATGCACAACCTCAGATATTGCTCTTGCCTGAGTAGGGCTGTCCTAGCTGGTGGTGAAGGGACAGTTACTGGGAGCTGGTCTCAGTGCTGCTCCCTGCTTGTCCATGCTCACAGGCATCCTAAAAACGAAGGATCAGGCACACAGATAGCTGCAGGCAGTGCTGGCAGGATGCATTTCCAGCTCTATATTGACAGCTCAGGTCTCAACAGAGTGTACAGAGATATGTTGGTGGGGAGCTTGCGGTGTCAATCTACCTGTGACTTCCCATGGACTCCAAGGTGCTGGCTGGAATGGTGGTGGAATGGAGTCTTGTGGTTGTGTGGGGGCAGTGAGAGGCAGGTGTAGGCTGATGGTTACGCTAAAAGCTGCTTTGGAATGGACTGAGCAACTTGCTAATGATCATGGGGGAAAACTGGCAACCAAGCTGGGAATTGAAGCTCTCTTGCATCCCTTCAGCGCCTTAAGTGGGAGGTTTCTCCACCATGCCTTGGCAAGACGAGCCCACAGAGCCCACAGGATAGTGGTGGTGATGAAAACAGACCTATCAAAAGGAAAACCAACCAAACCCAAACCCCTGTTTTCATAAGCAATTGCATCCTAATTGAGAAGGAAAATGGCAGAATTCTGGGCATGGACTGGGGTTGACTGAAGTGATTACTCACTGTCTCATTGACGCAGGTGCCTTAGTGGGTGCAAAAGGAGGCTAAAGAAGTTGAAAAATGAAAGTGTAGCACATGAAAGGTGCTAGGAAAAAAGAGCACAGATAAGGAATGGTTTTGGCACAGGTCTCAGAATAGAGAAAGGCCTCTTGGCCCTTCATTCAGAGGTACTGGTCACCGCTGGAGCTCTGTCTGAAGTAGTGGGTGTTCAGCTTCTCAGAAGGTCAACCCTTTATTTACAAACTCACTCATTATTTATTAGCCCATTTATTTACAAAGCCTGTTGATGAAAATGCCTTCCCTTGAATTCTTATAGGAAGTCTCTTTATCACAGAAGCTTCACATCATTTACTTGCTTTGGGTTGGCTTTTCTTTTATTCTTATTTTGCACTTCACTTACAGTACTGTAGGGAGAGAGGAGAAAATTATGAAGGCCACATGGGCAAAAATTAAGGAATATCAGCATTTGACTTGTCTGTGCAGTGTTTGTGTGCCTGAGTATGTGGTTCCCTTAGCTTAAGGAGAGAGAAATGGAAGGGAGGGCAAACTTAAGCAGCAAGATGAGATTCCATTTTATTGGATGCTTTTTGGCTGCTGCTGCACTTCCTAGAGGTACTCCAAGTTGCCATCCTTACAATTAGTCCCCACCCAGTATGCCCTGATATGCTCCTTCACTGCTTCCCCCTCCCATCACAACCAGCCCTAAGGCACAACTTCTCCCTCCATCCTTCATCCCACATCTCACCTCAAGCCATGCCTGCCCTCCCCTCCAGCTCCTTCTCCTTTGTCACCAGCGGCTCCAGGGCTCAGCATCATCGGAGCTTGCAGTAGTGAGACCTTCCTCCTGGGTGAGACTCCAACAAGACTCATCCCTCCCAGGGCTGCAACACTAAGTTTCATGCTGGGGGGCTCTGGTGCAGACCTCAGGGGATTCACAGGGAACCCTGAGTCTGGAATAAAGCTAGAGAGGATTTTTTTAGCTGTCCAGATTTAGTGAGTGCTTGTGAGCCAGATGATTTATCTCTTCAGAGACTTATAACTTGGCAAAATTTGGATGGAAGTTTTTCACAGGCAAATGGTGCATTCCTGACACACAAGCCAAAATCCTGCCACATTTCAAGTCCTTTTTCCAAAGCCGAGAAACATGAGGAAAAGGTCACCACGCTTCTTGAAGCATGGGCGGGGGGAAAGAGTATAGTTTCTTCCAGCTAAATGATCAGCAACCAACCACTTAAAATTTCCAGGTGGAGAAAACGTACTGCAGCAGACTCTAGCCTAAAATATTTTAGCCTAAAATGGCAAGCAACTTTAATTAGGAAACAAGAGGCAACTGCTGGATTTGCTTGTGCCCCATTTTTACATTTTTCAAAGAATGAAAGCTGCTGTGCAGGTGTAATTGCTATGGTTGGGAAGCAGCAGCACTCTGCTTTTCTTCTTCCCCCACCTCCCTTTTTCTGAATGAAAGTGTTTTACAAATGAAAAATGAGGTTTCCTGAAATGAAGGGCTGCCTTTTATTCTGAGTTGGCTTCCATGAAATGTACTTGTGAGCCTTTTGCCCTTATCTCTGAACTTGCTGTGGGGTGACAAGCAATGATAGTGTCCTGGTCAGCTCGGCCAGGCAGAGTCCAAAGGGGCTGGAAGGAGGTTCTGAGTAGCCCCATGAAAAGGCTTGTCATCAATTTATTGCCTGACCTCATGTTCAGAGTCAAACCCCAGGCACCTCTGCTTCTCCCTGGGGCCTGTGGGACACCTGGGGAGGCACAGGCTGCAGGAGGGCTGCCTCCATGTCATACCACAGGGATACACGCCCAGCCAGCACACTCTTGATGACATCCTGGAGAAAGGCTTGGCTGCCTGGGCAGCATCCCCCACCCTCCTTGGGCACCAAGGGTTCTCTTTCCCCAGACTGGAGCAGGGAAGGTGTCCCTGGACTGCTCACCAGGTATGACCTGCACCTGCCTTGAAGACAGCTGGCTAACTTGCTCTTCCTTATGCTTTCTGACACATCTCCATAATTTTCCTCCACATCTTTCTCTCCTTCTCTTCCATGAGCTGCCTTTGTGTACTAGTCCCTCTTTTCCCCTTAATTGCTACTGCCTAGACTGCCACTGGGAAGGGTGAGAAACAGTAAGGAGTCCCATTCCCTGGAATGAGAAAGCACAAGTGCCTCCAGAAATGCAGCCTGACCGGCACAGCCCTCACAGGCAAGTGAGAGAGTGAGACGACATTGGGCATGTATTGGAGATATGGGCCAAGGCCACTGGGACTGTACCTGGGAGAAGCTAATGCTCATCAGGGAAGGTTCCAACATGGGAATGGCAGCACCTCAGTATCCTCAGAGGTACTCGATAGATCAGTGAGCACCAAAACTCTCCCTCCCAGGGAAAAAGTGATGCAACTATATATGATAAACTGTTGCACACAGTCCTTGACGTAGGTCAGGATAATAGTCTAAATGGCACACAAGCACACCAGGCAAAATTAGCAGCTCTTCACTGTCTAATATCAATCTGCAGACTCACTGCCACAAAGTGTTGCTGAGGCAATAACTCCCTGTCTATATGGCTGATGGGAAGGGTGTAGTGGTACAGCAAGAGGAAAAACCATCTTAATGCAATCTTGGGCAGGTTGTAAGAGCTGCAGGGAAGCTGAAGCAGAATCTTCCACTAGGTAGGCAGGAAGGACAGATGATGTTCCATAAAACTTACTCCTCCTCATGCTCAGGAAGGCATCATGTTTTTTTAGAGCTTGAGTTTTTGTGCTGTGGGACAAACATAAAAAACAAAAAGCTGTGTGTTTTTGTCTGTGAGAAGGGATAGTTCTACTGAGGGACAGGTTTGAAGAGACGGAGTCTTTGTGCACCCCCATCCATCCCTTGCTGGCATTGTGCTCACCACACATCCTCTTCTTTCCCAAGGTCAAAATGGCACAGTTTCAAAAGTCACATAACAGAGTGTGTAAAACAGATTCCATTTTGCCAGAGAGAAAACCTTTCATATGCTGAAGCTGTGATTGAAATAATGTATTGGTGAGAAGTGCAATTTTTTTTTTTTTTTAAAAAAAAGAGAAGACATTGCCACTGCAAAATCCCCAAGTAATGCCCCCTACAATAAATCAAATAGATTAAAAAACCCCTTCTCAATAAAAGAGCAAGCAGGACACATGAAGCACAGAACCCAAAAGGACCAACCAATCTCAAAACTCTGATAAAAGGGCAGCAACTGGGTTTCAGTGGAACATGGTGAACTGAGTAGATAAAAACCTAAACAAAATGCATGAAAAAAAACACACAAAAACCCCAAGATGAAGAATAGGAGGAAATTAGCACTTGGGAGGATCATTCCAAAAGGCCCAACATTTTGTGGTGTGGCAAGTAACTTCAGGTGATGCTCCACCAGCCCAGTGTGTCTTTGTTCCCCTTCCTGCCCTCTGCAGCATGACAAAAGCACAGGAAGGATGCTCAGTGGCAAATTGGCCATCGGCCACTTTCAAAGGGGAGTCATTTAGTGACACTCACTCATATTTGTATAAGTTGAAACAAAAAAAATATTCACAACATTGGTAAAACAACCAGACTGATCTTGCAAACACACTTCATCTTAGACCTGGCTGATGGGAAAAACACCCTGTTACAGAGAATGTGACATTATGAATACTGATAACAGCTCCCAGCAAACCTCAAACATCTATTTCTAGATGAGTGTTGACCACCATGTGGTCAGTTGAGGTGACCATATCAGGTACAGTCCCAGTGTTGCATTAGTTTTACTTTCCTTAAACATAGGCATGTATGGGGGGAGGGGATGTGTATTCGACACCCCTCATTTCTGTAGCACAATGGAGTTGTCAAGCTGAGACCAAAATCTGTGAGCTGTTCAACCCAAAGTGGTCAACCTGATAAAAAGGCTCCCCAGAAAGGCGGAACCCTTTTTGTCAGTGAGTGTTTATCACTCTCTATCATTGGTAAAAGCCAGCTAGTCAGACTTAAGGTCATAAGAAATAGAGGAAACCCACAGTATTTCTTCAGTTATTCGAGTGACATGCTGCTCCCTGAAAGGCTGAGAAAGCTTTTGAAGACTGAACAGCTTTTCATTCATGAGAACTGGCTTGGTTTCTTGTTTGTTTGTTTGCTTGTATTTGGGGGCAATTTTTTTCTTTCTTTTTTTCCTTTTCAACCCGTCTTGCAGATAAAACTCGACACAATTCACCGCAGGCAGGAAACCTTGGAGGGTGCGGTCTGCTGGGTAGAGCAGAGGCCCAGGGCTTTGAGTATGACACTTCCAACCCTGCCATGGGCACTGACTCACTGCTAGAGGTGAGTCACCTCCCTGCTCTGCATCTCCTGGGGAGATAGATGGGACAACTCTGCTATTAAAGGTAGTTAATGCCAGGCACATGATGGGACTGTCAAAGCTGATGGGCGGTGTCTGTTGGCTTTCACGAGTTCTGGTGTTCATCCATGCAAAATACATTAGAAGTCAGAGATCAAAGGTCCAGTGATACTAGAAGCTACACCTGATTTGTAAATTGAGTTTTCAGTATCCACATGGATCGCACGTGAGGGTGGCAGTGGAGTGACAGCAATGCTGCCTTCACTGTAGCATCAAGCATGGCTTGTCGTGTATGAGACAACCGGGTGTACCAAGACATGGCTCAAGAAACTCTTTCAGGTTCATGTCTCTGCTTTTGCATGAATGTATGTGATCAGAGTGGAGGCACCAAGGGTGATCACATGTCAGGAGGGGAGCCTTGGGCACTTTGTCCCACCTCAGGCAGGGTTGCTCTTGACCCATCCAGCTCTAGACCACATGTTTCTTGTCCCTACCCTCTTCCTAGCACCTTGTGTTTTGCAACCATCTGCTTGGTGATTTGGTGCAACTGATGATGAATTTGAGGCAAAGGTGGAGGACTTGGGCCAGGGTGGCAAGGCAGCAGTCTGACACTCATCAGAGTCATGAGTTGAAGTGTTTCCAGCTTTGCAATGCCTCAGTCTTGCAGCCGAATCCATTCTGAACGCTGTAAGAAAAGCACCTTAACAAGGTCAAGAGCACATAAGCTGCATGAAAAGGCACCAACAGAAGTTGCTGAGAGAAGTCAGAAGCTCATCTTTAAACAATCCTTAGCCACAACACTTCATCAGTCTTTGAAATTGAAATGTTGATCTTTACTTGTCCTCAGTTCTCACTCTAGGCAATGGAACACCACTTTGTTCCTTTTTTCTGACCAAAGAAATCTTGAATTCATAGATTCAGTTAGAATCTTAGAATGGAAGGCACCTTAAAAATCATTTAGTTCCAACATCCCTGCCGTGGGCAGGGACACCTTCCACTAGACTAGGATGGTCAAAACCCCATCCAGCTTGGCCTTGAACTCTTCTAGGGATGGAGCATCCAAAACCTCTCTGTTCCACTGCCTCACCACCCTCATGGTAGATAATTTCTTCCCAGTGTCTCATCAAAACCTATCCTCTTTCAGTTTAAAGCCATTCACCCGTATCCTATCACTACATGTCCTTGGTAAGAAGTCCCTCTCCAACTCTCCTGCAGACTCCCTTTAGGCACCACAAGATGCTATAGAATCTCTCTGGAGCCTTTCCTTCTCCAGACAACAACACAACTCTTTCAGCCTGTCTTCACAGGAGAGGGATGCTCAGAGGAGCCCTCTGACCATCTTTGTGGCCCTCTGGATGTGCTCCAACAGGTCCCTGTTTTTCTCATGTTGGAGACCCCACAGCTGGACACAGCACTCCAGGTGGGGTCCCACGAGAGCAGAGCAAAGGGGTAGAATCACCTCCCTCGCCCTGCTGCCCACGTTGCTTTTGGTGCAGCCCAAGATGCAGTTGGGTTTCTGGGCTGCAAGTGCACGTTGCTGGAGCTTCTTGCCCACCAATTCCTTTTTCCACAGCTTAAACCATGGGAATCAGGACTCCCTACCCTAGCACAAGCTACAGCAGACGGGCTAAGACATGGCTGCAAAAGGCAAGAGAGGACACAAAACCAGGGGTCCTCTTTCTGCACATATACTCTACCCAACATTTTATCTTAAGACCCACACTGTGGGGGTCCCGGCATATAGGAGGGCACCGGAGTTGCTCAGCTCTAGGGCTGCAGTTATGTTTCAGGTGGGAGCTGGATGCCTGTAGCTCATCATCAGCCCTCAACTGTGGGCAGAGTAAGGCAGGCAAAGCCCCACCTCCCCCTGTCCCTGCCAACACTATGGGAACCAGGCACTGTGTTGAGGAACAGGCACAGGCAAGGAGGAACCATGTGGCACTCCAGCTCTTCAACTGATGCTTTTTGCCTACATTCCATCTTAGGTGTCAAAATCTGCTTGTGAAGCTGAGTGTAGAAAATTATGGGATTGGCACTGGAAAAGTAAATACACAAGTTCTGATGTGCTATGAAATGGGTCCCCAGTTACATTCAGGAGGCTGGACCAAAGTACGGATTAACACAATGCAGATGGGGCTGTGTAATGAGCACTCTCAGGAGGAGAAATGCACATACACAGAGAATGTATAGTACTGGCACACAAGGCCCCAAGGGAGCCGAGTGTATCAAGGTTTATAAAGACATTTAACATTCACATATGTGGGACCATAAGAAAAATTGTGTATTTGCTCATGAGCTAATCCATGAACCACTGGGGTTTGTAAAGCTGTCACTGACTACATGAACTAAAAATCAGTTTTCCTGTTTGACTCAACACTAATAATAACCCCAAAAGGTCAGCCTGGGCAATGCTGCAACACAAGGGCAAAATGTGCCTGTGAGAGATGTCTTCTTCAGAGACTGTACCAGAACTAGTCCAGCTTTGCTGGTGATTTTGGAAATTTCAAAATGTAGAATGGATTTTATTTCTTGTGAGACAGAACATTTTGCTGGCATTTGTTTTACTCAGTTTTGTAGCATTTTTAATTACTACAGAGAATCATCTCACCTTCTGCACCCAGGTATCACCTTCTGCTCCCCAGCATGAGTGGATGGAGATGTCTGAAGAGACAGTGATGGAGATTCCCTTCCCTGCACACGCTGCATGAAAGAGAGTTGCGAGATGTGTCTACCAACATTTTTTATCCCAATGGTTCAGAGCTCTCCGGTCTCTCTATTTTCAAACCTATGCCTGCCCATATATATGTCAGGGTCTAAAAATAAGCAGCACCGTTAACATTTTGAATTTTAATTATCTACTGAATATCTAAAAAGATAAGCTGGAACGGGAAGCCCCTCTGTGAACAGAAGTACAATCTAGTTAAATGAGTGAAATTTATCAGAAAAAATGAGTAATGAGGAGTGAGAAAGACTGTCTCATTTTGCTAATTTTACTTTATAAATTATCTGATTTGACATTCTGTGCTGAAAAATCTGCTTATGAACCAAGAAAAGCGAGGCATGTGCTCCACTTGATTGAAGCAGAATCTGTAGCCACAAAAATTTTGCTGCATTAGTACTGCAGCACGAAAACCCGTGCCACCAAGATGAAGACTCTTGTGGTTGTTTCTGGATCACCATGTATTCTGAAATAACTGGGTGTACTGGGGTTCAGGTTTAGTCTAGAAGGGCTTCTGGTTATCTGCAGTCACATCAGAACTGCAGTATTTTCACCACACAGGTGTCACAAGACACAGAAGCATTAAACATAAACTCTCCTCTCCTCTACTTGCAAGCCCTAGCCCATTTCAGGAATGAAGGAAAAGATAATTCTGAATCCCTACCTTGTATTTAATGCATTTTTCATTAACTATATTGAGACTATCAGCCCATTTTATTTGTGTGCTTTTGCCTGGAACTGGCAATGAACTTTTATTATTAAAGTTATTTCATAAGAAAGGGTGCCAGAATAGGCTATAAAACTAAGCATGTGTTAATAGCATCTGTTACAAATAAGGCTGGATTCAACTTTCCATTGTCTTACTCCTTTTTCCTCAAGTTGCTTAAATTTTCCAATTCCAATCAAATTTGGCTGAAAATTTCCCTTACTTGCTCTCGATCTCAAGGAGAGCTGCTTGCAGGAGTTGTACAAAACCTATTACAAGCCTTTAAATAGTGAGAGTATGAGAGAAAAGGAACACAGATGTCTTCTTGGATGTTCAGACTAGAAGTAATTAGGGGCAAAAAGTCCTGCCATTTGATCCCCTCAAATTCCCAGAGCAGATCTGTTAGTGCTGCTGCTCCAAAAGCAGCACTTCCCTTGCTGCTCCGTGCAGCGATAAATGTCGCAAACTCTATTTAAGTTACTCACCAAGACACATTATTTTGAAGGACTTCAAGGTCACATTGATAACTCTCCAAAGGAAAGCCCCCTTGGGTTGTCCAGTAATACTGAAAGGAGTGTGTAATTTACATGATAAACACCTTATTCTGAAATAAATAAACCATTTGGAGCATGTTCTCTTAGTATCTTCATTAAAGACAAGCTTCTAGAACTCTGAAGCTCAAACAGCACAAGAGAAATGGAGCTGAATTGCCCAAATCTCCTTTTTTTAACCCTTGGCAGCACTATATAAAAACAGAATTTAAAAAAGGTGAAGACAGAAATGGGTATCATGTTCTCTTGTGAAATTGTGTTTCCTGTTACTCCCAGTTTTCCCTTTCATTTCATGCCAAAAAACTCTAGTAAGTGATGTAAAGTCAGAAAACAGGCTATCAACCACATGAAGTCAAAATACTCTTAACACATAACACAGCTTGTGCAAAGTTAATTTTGCTTATAATTAACCATCTAGCCTTTTTATGGCTTTATGAATGTTGAAAGAAACAAGTGCCCTGTGCTAGCACTGCAGCAGCAGTTCTAACTACAACCAACCTAAATGTGTGCACACTTCACACTGACATTTTAGACAGAAGAACAGCAGAACTGCTAATGAAGACACAGCAGGTAAATTGACCCATCTCTTCATCACTATATAGACAGGTTGGAATGTAACTTGGGATAAATGTTCAAGCAGGATTTTTTGCTCTTTTTCTTTTTATCTTTGAACTATAAACACACCAGATTCTCTCCTAAAAATTTCTGAAGTGAATTTACAATTACTTTTACTTTCAGATGAGGGTAGTCACCCAGAACTCCTACAGTTAGAAGGCTAGATGAGAAATGCTAAAATGCCAAAATTCTATTTGAAGTCTATCATCACATTTAAAGAATTCCCAAACACTTCAACTTACTGCAAGCCTAATTAAAATCGTATTTGTGTCTTACCAGTTAAATAATTCTGTTGCCTGTAGTCAGATTATTAGTAACTCCTGACTGATGCTGAAATTTTTAGTGCCATGCAGGAACTACAATTCCTAACAATGAGAAACAGACTGCAGATGCTGTATATCCTCAGGGGTCCCTCCTTCTGTCCCTGGATAAGATGCACATGACCAATCAGATCCAGAGAGCCAAAGGTTGACAGTGTTAAAGATCCAGATGTGAATTGTGAATCTCTGGCTTCAGCAGGAGCACTGCATTCAATGTCCAGTTTCAATGTGTTCTGATGAGGTTAAGGATCATTTCCTTCTAATTTTTAATAGATATTATAGAATGAAAAAAGCAAAATAGCAGTTATGTTTCTAGTGTATAAAACATGCAAACCCTCTCATTGCTAGTGAGTCCAGACACCCGTTTAGACACAAAGACCAGTATTTGCATCCATTGGTACAATCAATATTGTACCTCTTAATATCCTCAGGAAAAGCACAGCATTTCAGGAGTATTTTAGCTGGACACATCCAACGATGTTGGCTGGAGTTGACTTCAATATCGTCTGGCAGCAGGTTTGAAAGTATAAATCCCCTGTTGTAGCCCTGTCTCTGATGATTGTGTGTAACCAGGGCAAAAGATTCTCGAAGTTGCCTTCTTCACAAGGCCAAAATTCTATCTAGAAAACTTCAATCTTCTACCTTTTCTTCTACCTTAGAAACAGCAAATGTCTATCAATACATTCAATGTTAAAAAGGAGTTGAATTTCAGTACACTCAATGTTAAAAAGGATGTGAATGGGTGAATTTTTTGATACATTTATTTCCCAGGGCTGCATAACTAAGTGTTAGACTTTTCCAAGTGAGGGACTTTCTGCATGTCTTTTAGTAGGCTCAGCAGTCAAAGATCTCCACAAAATTCTTTTGTTGCGATTTATTTAAACATTAGTTGCCATTACACCTTCCTTTATATCAACAATCAAATCTTATTCTTGGTTTCTTTGTGTTTTTTTTTTTTTCTGAACATATATGAGTACTTTTAACTAAAGCAGAATCAGAATAAGCAATAATTATGTTTACCATTTCTTTTCAGCCTCGTGCTCTGTGCAGTGTTATGCTAGTTTTCATGGGCCTATTCTACCTGCATCTCACTACCTACCAAGAGAGGAGGGAAACATGCAATTACTTCAGAAGTGTTTCCTTAGTTCTGGATGGCAAAGATCTGCCTGGGTAGAAAACAATCTCACCTTCAGCATAAAATACTTTCTTCAGGAAGATGCAATAGCTCTGGCAAAGGTTGAGAGACTGGACCTATTCTACATGGCAACAGTCACACGTTACTGCTGCAGCCAAAATTGCTGCTGCAAAGCAAAACTCTACACCACAGATTTCATATTTCCCTCTCTGTTACCATAAAGTGACATTAAACTGGTCAGAGTCCTGGTCTTTTTATGGAACCAGAGGAAGAAGAAAGGGGGTTAGCACACAGAATACAACTTGCTCGATCCTCAAGCCATCTCATGTCTACTCTTATCCTTGAAATTCAGCACAGGCATGCCATATAAGGGGACTATGGTTCTTTTTATATTATTAAACTAAGTGGTTTTAAAAAGCTTGAGGAAGGGGTTTGACAAAGACACACTAAGAGCACATCTCATTAAGATCTTCTCAAGAACAACAATTTAAAAAAACATTCGGTGAGTGAGAATGAGTAGGATTTCTTCATGGTTCATGTTACTTATTTGATATATTTCATTAACACCCAGATAGGTAATGACTTTTCCCTATTTTCTTCTGTAATTTTACTGAGGGATTTAAATACTTTTTCTGTGTTGTTCCCCAATTACATTCATGCAGCACTTGTGTTTTATTTCCTGTTTGCCTACCTCTTGGACTACTCATGACTATCAAAACAAATGTCAAGATATAGTAATAGGAGAATGCCTCAGTATCTCCAGAGGCTGAGTGTCTCATCACAGCATATTATGGTTGAATTTTCCTGTAAGTGTTTACCTGCTTCTAGTAAGATATGTTTTACAGCCTTATTGCTTCCTAAATTCTTCTCTCACATGAGAAACAAAGTTCTATAGGTTATTTCGATGACAATATTTTTCCAGTTTGTATGGATTTTAGATTTTTCTAGAGGTTCAAAGGTCATGTAATAATTCAAGTTATTTTCTCTTGTACTGTTCTCAGCATTTACCTTGCTTTAAATGTCAGAGCCTTTCACTTCTGTTACTTCAATTTCCTTGCTGTCTCCCTTCTCTACAAGCCATAACTGACTCTGTATTTTCATGTGGTCTCCCCATCTTTTTCCACTTTCGATAATATTTTTTAAACCTAATTGTACCTTTCAACAGGTTATTTTTTTTTTTTTTGCAAAACCCACACTGACCACTTCTTGATTTTTGTAATCTCCTTTGCAGAGGAACAGCAGCCTGCTGTACACTGGTTATGAAGTCTCAGCAGTCCCAACTCTCCTTCCATGCACAGGGATTCCACTACATCCTGTTGCAGCATGATGGTCACTGACTTCCTGAATTCACCAAATGGATTTATTGAAATACAATGCTCTGACTTGGTTGTGAACACTTATTTCTTATCAGTTTTGGCATTTGGAATTCAAGGAATATTTTGATTGCTTACACATTATTCTTGTTTGCTGTCAATGAGATATTCTGAAGCATAAGTTACTTCACAGAGAGGCAACGAAACAAAACTTTGACTTCAGGTTTTAATGACAAGCAACAAGGGGTTGTAATAAAAGATGAGTAAAAGAATGATACTGCAATAACGAGATGCCTGAATATATGTTAGTTCAGTACAGATGACAGAATATGTTTTCAATACTTAGAACAGGGCTAATATGAATGTAGAAATTGTACACTGTCAAAATTTGAAGAAATCACATTTCTTGGAAAGTGAGGAATTCACAAAGAGCTTATGACCATATTTCTTAATATTTTATTATTCTGAAGTGAAATATTTTACAGGATGAATTAATTAAATGACTATTTCAGTTAATATCAGCAACTGAGATTATAACCAGCTTGGAATGGACAACATTTAACAAAACAACATTGCTCCAGGTATTTAATGATAGTGACATATATTGAAGCTTCAAACATCCATTCAACATGCTGTTACTACTTACACAGTGTTTTTTATTAAGTGACTACACGTACATCAAACTGTCTTCCATATTTCATATTACAGAACTGTGTGCTGTATTTCTGAAGCACGTAATTGAAGTGGCAAAGATTGAACTGGCAAAAGAAACATCTCACATCAAAAAATTGTTTAAAAACTGTGCACAGTTTCTAAAATATCTTACTCAAAATGACTGTAAATACTGAAAGAATGTATTATTACTGCATTATTTACTTCCAAGCCATAATTTCAGTTATAAAATCAAACCCACTTGTTACCCCCCAAAACAATGGCAAAAAAATTTCTTTTCTCCTGAATCCCTACTTCCCCCCATACAAATTTGGTAACTGGTGGTAAAAGAGGAAAAGAGGACTGACTAACAAGAGGAAGACAGTGGTAGTAAGCCTGTAAGAACAAGAAAAGACAAGAAGAAGGAAGAAGCAAAAGAAATGACATCTTGTGATCCTCCTCACTATGTGAAAGGCTACTAACTATTGTACTCTTTAACACCAAAGAATATTTTACTTGAACATTTTTTCTACTAATCTTATACACTTAAGAGTGCTTTTCTGTTGATTGCCAATGAAAGCAGAGCTTATTTCAGATGTGAAGGTTATCATCAATATTGCAAAAGAAAGAAGAAACATGAGAGATAGTGACATGTTTAACTAAAACAGAAGCAAGAAAGTAAAAGCCTCACAAGGAATCAGACTTCCAAACACTAAAACCATAGATGATAACAGAAAAAAAGTGATAATTTTTAAATGCAAAAGAAGCAGTGTACTTAATATGGTATCTGGACAGTTATTAGTCAGCTCTGGAGCAAGGCTTATTACATATTTCTCAACACTTTATAGAAGTTGAGCATTCCAGTCACTTCAGTATCACTCTACACCTAGAAATTAAGAGATTGATACACTGAACCACATGAGTAATACTCAAATTTAAGGTGACATTTGCTAAAAATACATTTTAATGTATTTTTAACAAATGAAACTGAGACTACAGAACACCAATGAGTATTTCTTCATGAACAAATGTATGTAAACAAAACCGACTTAATTCCCTCCACAGAATGAAATACAGTAGACAGAAAACCATTTAATTGAAGTACAAAAGAACAGAAGTCTCACTCTGCAGGACACCCCATACCATTACTTGTAAGAGTTATATCTCAATTGATTTTTCAGTGAAACTTATTTTGTTTTCTTCAGAGTCTTCAAAGGAATTGAAGCAGTGCAGAAAAAGAAGAGTGATGTTTAAGCACATATGTCTGCATTGTGTTGTTTATGTTTTCATCATGGCTGAGGAGGAAGCTTGAAAACAGGTCAGCTGCAAGTGCATGCTGCTTTTGAATTTGTTTAGTAACTCTTCTAGTAACCTATAAGAGAAAAATAATTACAGCTTTGGGAGATTCTGAAAAGGGAACAATTACCAAAAGTTTTGGCTATTTTGACTGTGGCTTCAAGTACATTGTATGCTTAAATAAAAAAGGCCTAAAATTGGATCTGTTAAAATATCTGAAGAGTATAGATATTTCGAACAACACTACGCATGTTAGGGTCATCTGTGGCCACAGGAGGACTTAGACACAGAGATTTTATCAAGTTGATAAAATTGCCCTCTATATGGCTTTCCTTCCAGATAAAGATCATCATCTTCAGAGGTGTAGGAGCAATGGTATTGTTCAGCCTGTTGTAGGAAATATTTACTGTAACAGTGGAGATGTATCACGATGTTTTACAGTCCTGGCTGTGTGTTTTATTTTCTTCAAATTCTAGGGAATACTGTGATCTCTGAACTTTCTGCCCTACTTCAAAAACAAGCTATATAGGGTAGACATGCATCACCTGAACTTTTGGGCAAGCTGAGATTATTGAACAGCCAGTAACAGAAAAAAACCCCCCAAACTAGCCCAAGAACAACAATTTAAACCACAAAAATCAGTATCTGCTTCCTCAGCAGGTCGTCTGGAAGATGATAATGTCATCACTTAGCACTATAACAATGATTGTTAACAAACAGACATAAACAGCTCTCAGTCAGTGCACAAATACATGTAGATTACAATGAGCTGCCTGAAACAATGACAACTGTTGTGTAATGACCTGGGAAACAGAACAAGTTTTGCACTGTCGAGGGCTCAGAACTCTGAGGCAGATGTAAAAATTACACAGCTCTTGATTCTCATTTGTCTCATGAAGCTCAGATGCTTGCGACTAAGTGAAAAAAATAATTCTACAGGTGTTTTGGAAATTCTGAGTTGAAAGAACTCTCCTTACTCAAAACTGTTTTCTAACTTTAACAAAGCATAAGAGCTAAGCAAGACAAGGACATATCTTGAGACTTCTTGTGGCTGGTGAAGAGTAGGTTTGCATAAACAGACAGCAGACACCTGGAAGAAGGCACAGTCCACAGACCATGGGCTGCACAAACTGTCTCTTTATATGTCTACGAAATATTCTAAATTCCGACTGCTAAATGTGAACTGTTTTGATGCAGGAAAGTACAATGTCAAGGTCAAACCATCTATACTTATACTCCTTGCAAATATGTTCTAGTTTTACCACAGTACTCTTTATTAAGCTATGCTTACAAAACAGACTACCAAAGACTAGGCTTGATGCAGCAAACCTGCTTGGTTGTCAAAGGTGGTTATGGGGGAGAAGGAAGAACCCAAAACTCCTCCTCCTGACGTTAAGAAAGAATCACAGACCCTTATTTGTTTTTAAAATGAAACAGACCAGTTTCGAGTGTTCCCCATGTATCAGCTGGCAAAAGCCTGGACTTTGTTCTTGGCCATTTTTTTAATTGCTGCTAAATTCATAATGAACCTCACAGAAACTTTAACAAGAAATGCTAAAACAGAATGAAATTACAAGATAAATACAAAGCTACATTGAACTGATAAGACTAAGATGGGCAAGCAGCGTATTCCACAAAGCCACCGGCTCTTCTATGTAATTTAATAGGCCACAAACAAGGACTTGGCTTATTCTGTCCTAGGAGGTTTCTGCTCTGCAATTCTGAAGTTCTCTTACAAGAGTAAAAAGCAGTATCTCCGGAAACAGAAAAGGAGACAAGAAGGTGTGACTGTACTCACTTTCTGTCAGTCCCACTAGAGAGTTGAGGCAAGGCTTCCAAAGCTTGCTTAAAGCTGGATCTGCAAGGAAAACAAAAATACTCATATTCCACTGATACAAGTCTCAGCATTCACAGTTTCTCTCTATAAATCCTATGGAGACATGCTGTATTTTATCCATTTTTGTTCTTCAATAAATTGACAAAATATTTACCTGAGACCTCGCATTTATGTGCAAATTGAACAAAAAGTAGTTCTTCTGACATTCCTAATGTGATGCACACCATACATCAACAGGAAATGTTCAATCAGCAGCTGATTTAAGACTGTGCCTCACATCCTGGGCTCTTTTAGAATTAACAGATAGTTGTCAGCCTGCCTTCGGCCTCAAACTAAGTGGCCGTAAGTGTATGAAGAACAGATAAAACACTGATTCTGGCTTTCTGTGCTCCATAGACAGGTCACAGTGTTCTCCCTTACAGAAGGGAGCCTACAAAGAGAATTACAGTAGGTTTGCATTGAGGTAACGTAGATTATAGAATAATTAAGGTTGGAAGGAACACCTGGAGGTCTTCAGGTCCAACCCTGCCCTCAAAGTAGGGCCAATTTCAAAGTTAGAGAAGGTTTCTTTGGGGCATTATCCAGTCAAGTGTTGAGTAACTCCAAAGATGTGGTTCCCAGCCCTTCTCTGGGAAACAGATGTGGAAAGAAGTGCAGGGAATGATGCAGGACCTGCACATAGGTACAATCTTGTCAGGAAAGATTAGTATGGTGACTGCTGGCAACTACTACTACTACTGACATGTCCAGGAATGTAAAGGTCTCTATGAGGCTCCAGTTTTCATGGTTCACTGTTCTTTGCCCCATGATGATTAGAGACAACATAGTTTCCATTTTATCCAATCTCAGCCAGTGACAAGTAGTTTTTTTTGAGAGGCCTGACATTCACGATAGGGAAGTATTTTGAAACAGAATGCAGTGACACCACAGGACACTATCTATGACACTACAAAGGCACATTAGACCCTCAAGCCCCGCAATGTCTCCTACAAACTGCTTCTTAGGTATGATGGCTAAATGTCAATCTACAGTGACATGTAATGCTAATCCCCAAAGAAGTGTAGGTAAGTAAAATAATGAACGAACCCATCCATATCCAATCCTCAACACAATCACCTAGAAATGTCAGTCAATCAAAACTGCTCACAGCTATCATAGCCTGTTCTTACATGCCTTGACTCCATCAATCACTGATGCTGCTCATGCTTTTCCTTCTCCTTTTATAGTAATGTGTGAGCATGTCCCATGCTATTCATCTTTGGTCTTGCACCTCAATGAGATACAATAAATTGCTCAAAAGTCTTTTGAAGGCTTTGATTCTAAGAAACAGTGTGAAGCTGAATTCCCTTTCCTTGATTAGGTGTGTGGAGAAGGAATGGGGTATTGTATAAGCCTCTGGAGAGCCCTAATTCTTCATGCCCCTATAAGGGGACCCTGCCAGTGTCTGGTTCTGTAACCTCTCATATGCATCTGGCAGGCTATTTGTTAATGCCTTATGAGATTGCTCTGAAAAAATGAATAAAACTCAGTGACATCTGCTTGTGTCTTGCTTTAGCAGCTGTACTGCTGTTAAGAAGTGCTACTTTTTTGAGTGGCAAATACCATCTGAAAATTCAAGTAAAAACCCAACAAACAACTATTTTCTCTGAACTGATAAAACCTTGCTAGTCATCTGTTTTTCCTATATTTATCTAGTAGATCACAAATTCTATTTGAAGCAAAATTTCTTAGTTCTTAACTTACATTCTGTGTTTTTGCATGTTTACCAAAGATTCAATGACATTGAAAAAAAAAAAGACAATACAGCACAACTTACTTGCTTTCAGGTGTTAGGTATATGGCCACAGTATCTCTCAATGCACAGATTTCAAGTTTTGCCTAAAGACAGAAATACAAACACTGAAACAATGACACAGTGCCCTTTCATCAAGTATATACCAGTATACCAAAGGTTCACCTTTCTGAGAGAAATACTATTGCATGCTGGAGTTGTAAGCAGCCTTAGCTTTTAACAGTTTATTTCCTGTATTTTTTGTTGCCACGCTGCTATGCCAGATGATGCTAAAAGGAACAATTTCAGACTTTTGATTCAAGTCAAACTGTTTGCACGGTCGCTATGTAGCAGTCTGAAAACACTGGTTTGTCCCTCAGTAACAGCAATAAATCTTCAGTGCTGTTCCATCTGTACTGTGATAGAAAGATACATGGATGCAACCTTAATTTTTTTTTTTTTTGGTGCTAATTAAATACAGTGAGCTTAACTTCTTATAGCATTGCTTGGCCAGGGAAGAAGGAAACACAAGAGCATAAAAATCTGTCAATACACATTTTATTCTTGGTTCTTCTGTTGGATTTATTTTTTTCCATCTGATGAGGAAGTAGAATGATTGTACTCTGTTTCTTGTCTGTCACCTGGTGGGCACACAAGCTTGAAGATTTTACTCCTGCACTGTTACTGTGTCTAGGTATCAATTTTCACTTAGGCAAACTATGGTGGAGAATGAACTCCAATATTAAATGATTTTGTAGATCATCATTTAACCTCATCACAACTTTATACGAAACAGAAACATTCTGCAAATGATCATTAAACAATCTCATTAAAAAATATCAAGTGAACTTCATCAAAATTCACATTCTGTTCTTGTTCATCATAAAGCCAAAATTTAATCCAGCTAGACATTACAGTAACTGATCTACACGTAGACACAACGACACAACTAATATGATACTAATCATCCAAACCAAAACTTTTAAAAATACAACACAGGCATCTAATTCCAGTTCTAATGAAAGGCTTTGGCTTTTAAGTATTTCCCTCATCTCTCCCCTGGGTAGGAAGCCAGCTAAGATTTATGCTTTTTAAGAGCCAAAACAAAACACAATACACCCATCGATCTTATACTCAAGAAATGCTTTTCTCACCATAGAATATTTCACCTCTTTTTGTACAGTGCTCCAAGTTCAGCATTCTTGGAGTTTTTGAAGTTCTACATGTAAGATTTTGGAGTCTTTTCTACATTTTAGGAGATAGCAGTACCATAGGGAAGTGTCACATTCTCAGGTACTGCAGCCTCAATAAACCTGGTGGAAGGGTGAAACCTGCAAAACTGTGGGTCATGAGATGTGGGAATACAGACTGAGACTTGATCAGTATTTTTTGATAAGCCTGATGAGGCTCAGATCACTCCTGCACTGTCAGATAGGATTTTCTGTGTTCAGAGGAACAGAAAGTGACCATGAGTGTCAAATTTACAGTAATGAGACAAAATCCTTTCAATTAGGAGTTTAGGCAGGAAGGTCATACAGTGGGTTGCTTAGTCAAAAGAGATATATGGATATTTTTGTTGCTAGTCACTGATTTGGTTTTAAATAGAGTCAATCTTATTTGGCTGTGATCTTCCTACATTAATTCTCTATCCAATGCCATTACTACCAGGACCTGGAAAAGAAGGCTTGCAACTGGATAATTACTTTCCCATCATGATTCAAGAATGCTGTAATATGCAATGAAAATAGGGAGCCTGCTCTTGTTACAGCCATAACAATCATTGATCCAAAGGGATTTTTTTAAAAAAGTGTTTTTCTTAAGAGTCCTTTAAAGCTTAGCCAATAGCAAGTACATCTACCAATCCAGCTGTAAATGAAGAAAGTGGTGTAAGAAAATGTGTTCTACTCATGCTACAACTAATGTAGAAACAGCATAGCAGACAAGTGGTCAGTTCTGAGAAGACTTACAAGATCCAACTGCATGTTTTCAAGATCTTTAAATCTCAAAATATAAAAACTCTGTTTTTTTCTTTTAAAGTAATTTTTTATGTCAGGCCAAAGACAGTATTCATACAGATATGTTATGACGCTTTCTATCTCAGAGGATACAGGTAAGGCTTTTGTGCTGTCTGACACAAAGACAACACTAAAAGGTAATCAAACCCAGGAACCAGTATCCCAAAGGGTATTTATCCATAAATCTGAAATAGGTTGTATACTTAATCCTTTTTATCTCCTTGCTTTCCCTGCTACAATAAATCAAACAAATACACAGATTACACCTCTGTTGCTTTCTAGAGTCAGATGTGTGATTGTACAAAGTATTCAGGTACCTGTAAAGCTCCATTTTTGCTGAAGGATGAAACACACTGCATCAGGCGACTCAGCTCTTCAGAAACTGCTTCTACAACCCTTGACATTACTCGAGGAACTAAGTCTTTGGAAATGGTAAACACCTGATTTTTATGAAAGAAGAATTGTGAGCACCATAGCTACATTAACAGAAATATTTTCTATAGTAATGTTTCAATAAAAAACATTAAACACTTTGACTGAAAAGACCTCTTCATTTTATTAATGGACAAAAACCCCCCAAAGCAACCAGAATATGAAGGATGTCTTTTGATGCTTGCCCTGCACTTTGACCAACCACCTCTGTTAATAGCAAAGTTAGCTCTGTGGTATGTGATGACAACAACCTTCTTGCAATGCCAAAAAGCAGCCAGACTTCAAAATATGTGCTTCTGGCTGATGGATGCAGATAGTCAACTGGTTGTACACAGACTGCTGTCTTGTAAATAGCACCTTTAATTCAGTTGTGTGGCTGACTGACACAATTACACATTCAGCTACTTTTACCCATATATTTTGCTGTTTCTTCTAGATTCCCTTGTTTCTGACCACTCTCAAATGTCTTCATGCTTTGTGGCAAAGATAAGCATTTGAAAGGGTTTGAGAGTATGAGGCATCAATGGATTTTCATTTCGATTCTGCCACTGCCACCATTTACTGGATTCCTGGTAAAAACATTATACCTTACTGGTTTTCCCATGGATCAAGACCATATTTTTAACTGCTTATTTATATAACTTTTTGAAGTGGTACTTGGATCCTCCATTTGAGGTTTAGAATAGCAATTGCAACACAAAATAAAATACTAAATGTATGCTTGAAGGAAAGCATGAAGAAACTAATCTTTATTTAAGGGAACTTTAAGGAAGCGAGAAATTGTTGGGGAATTAAAAAAAAAGTATGATTTTTCTACACAGAACTGGAGAAAAGGCAGGCCAAGAGGCTGGAATATAGGAGGAAGTGAGATTATAGGTTAGACACACCAAACTTGTGTCAAAACTTACAGGTGATGACAAAGCGGCACTAAAACTGCATAGGGCCGCGAGAGAGGATGACACAAGGAGCTGAAGATGAGTGCAAGAAGGAAAATGAACTGCATGAAGTTGTCAAACATTTTCCTGATTTTTCTTTAAAATGGTATAAAGAATTAAGTAGTGGAATGATTTTTTTTGCTAGAATATTTTTGCTCTACGCAAGGTTTAGATCTCATGTCTGATAAGGAAATGTAATTGACAGAAGATACTAATACATGTGTGTAAAAATAAATTAAGGGAGTGAAAAAAAAGAAAGCAAGATTCCTATGCAGTTTTCAGTGATTAAATAAGGAATTATGTCTCAGGGATCTCACAAGACTGACTATTCCAAAAGGCAAGTCTGTACAACAGGTGAAGTAAAAAGATGAAACTTATGTCACCCATCACCTGCCACCAGTGCAAGTTCCAAATGGCAGGTTTTTTTCACTTTTTTGGGTCAAAACAGTTACATAAGTAAAATATTTAGCTAAACAGTAAGAAAAAAACCAACCAGTAACGATCTGGAAGGGGGTTATCTTATTCAGCACCAAACA
Source organism: Hafferia zeledoni (assembly GCA_035583235.1). Taxonomy (NCBI): domain Eukaryota; kingdom Metazoa; phylum Chordata; class Aves; order Passeriformes; family Thamnophilidae; genus Hafferia; species Hafferia zeledoni. Next base: position 65,896,370 of record JAWWEV010000083.1, read on the forward strand.
TTGCTGAGCAATTCAGCACAAACATACCAGGAATGTGCCCAAAGATCTTCTACTGAGAAGAGAATATTTGTGCCTGCAACGAGCACTCTTGAAGTTACTTTACAAGATCCAGGAAAAATAATTCTCAGCAAGGATGAATCATCACAAATGTGCAATAAGAAGCCCTTATTTTGATTTCAGCTAAATTTAAAGTCAAAGATAGAGAAACAATTTTCTTTCCACTTCAGTCCATCCTCACTGTTCATCTGATGGTTAATTTTTGCTGTTTCAAACTACAGAAACTTGCAGCTTTGCTAACTAAACCTAACCCTGACCCAGCTTACAGATTTTCACCAGTGGAAATGGGAGTTTCATCTTGACACACATTTTCGTATTTCTGTAGTATTTCACATCTAGAAATTCATGAAGCAATGCTATTTGGGCCAGAATCAGTATCAGTCTCAATGAAGACTGCAAGGCAGTGCTGCAGCATTTTAATGAGTATTCATGTTTACAAGACTAGCTCAGTAAGTAACAAATGCCTTTGAATGTTTTAAAGCAAAACCTCTAATTTTCCTTTTAATTGATTTCCACTACACTGAAAAACAACATTAAAAATTATTATCATGTTGGAATATGTTTTTGGTGCTGCTTATTCCCTCATTTGGAAGCATTTGGTAAAATCAGCAATACTTCCATGAAAGTGCTTCTGCTATATTTTACCCTTGAAATTGTATCAAAAATACTGCAAGTTGTACTTGAAGTTTCCTGAAAATATTTTAATTCATAAGAATCTTTGTAATTTAAGAAGAAATAAAACAAGTAGAAGTCTCAAGTGAATTTCATCAGGTTTTAATATGGAAAAGGCAGAGCAGCTTGTAGCATTTTGAAAGGCAAGAGTGATATTACTACCAAGGCTTTTACCAGGAGCAACAGTAATTTAGTAACACCCTTGATGAAACAGGCTCTAATTCAAAGTACCACAGAAAACACCCGAATATTATCACAAAAAACTAAATAACTGCAGGTCCTCCAAGCTTACTATGTTAAAAATATTATTTTAATATGCACTTCCTATTCTAAGCTGTTACCTAAGTATTTCAAACACTATTTGTGTTGTACAGACACTATAAAGCTTTTCTGGGTTTCTATTTTCATTGTATGTGCAAGACTGACATGTACTGGCTTTTCACTCTGAGTGGCATGTGTTGAACATTTCTTTCAAGGTGAAATATAAGTTCATTTACATATGTTGTGGAAAATAAAGTTAATCAGAGAAAGTGAGCATCATAACCAGCTTTATATCTATATATTATCTGCATGAAAAGGGAAGAATTAAGCTCTAGAATTTTGCTTTCCTCTTTATCAGATAATGGAAACAAAAAGGTGTAATGGAGTGTTGGTGAGGATAAACAGGAACTGCTCATCTCCTGCCCGTAAAACAAGTTAGCAGTTGTGTAACTGGCTGGCTAAACCTAATCCAAAACACTTATACCTATAATGAAGACACTTCAATAGAAGGGTGAAAAACCCTGGTGAAAGCCAGAATTCATGAAATCATATGAATGTAAGCATGAAGCAATCTGAATTTTTTCCTCACCTCTGCATGCACAGCAATGATATTCACTAATGCTTCTTTCAAATAGTTTCTGACACCTGAAACAAAACATACAAAACAATTGATTACTTTTATTCTCTTGTCTCAACAACACCATGACATTCTACTGTTCAATACTGTACTTTTTATTTTCATTTTTTTTACTACCACTTTTGCAATCAGAAGCAGAAAGAGAAAGTTCCATAGCCACACCACCAGTCTATTTCCTTTTTCAAATCAAATGGAGAAAGGCACATTTCCTTACAGCAAAAGGTTAGAAAAAGCCAGTAGGTTCCTGTTTCAGTATTCTTCTTCTCTGGCAACCTAAGTTCACCAAATTTGCAATTTAATAAAAACCTAGCATTATTAAAAATATATATTCTGGATGTGTTGCTAGAATACACCTACCATGGCACAGTTTAGAAAGTTCTAAAAAACAGGGAAGATAAGAGATTTTGTTCGTGTAACAGTCTTCAAGAAGACGTCACTACTTTATCAGCTTTTCTATCTGTAAATTATGATTGTGGATAGAAATAGTAAGGACCCCTTTTTCTCTGAAAGTGGTTCAGAAGGTATTACTCATGGCAGTTTGTAGGAGATGTCATGCCTTAGTAGAAATTTCCTTTTTGGGAGGGTGGAGAAGTCAAATAAGCATTTTATCTGTCAAGCATATGAAATGCTGTCAATTTATACTAAAAGTAAATTCTGAACAGAACATCCAGCAGGGTGTGCTTTGGTGAGGGGAGGCTCTTAGTCCCCCTATGCTGCTGTAATTCTGAGGTAACTTTCCAGACTTGCAATCCAGTTATCTTAGATCCAAAGAAGGTAAAAATCTAAAATTGCCTCATTTGTTTTTCTAGTTACTTCACTTTGTAGGTAAAGGAAAATCAGAAAGCATTAAACTCATTAAAGTATATATAAATGTGGGAAGTGCAAACAAAGCAATGAGGAAGGGTCAGTGATCCACACAACCTCAACTTCTGATTTGGATTACAAGAGAAAGTGCAATGACCCCTTCAATATATTCAATTGACATTAAAACACCAGAATCATGGACAAAGACTGGTGAGACCACACAGCTGAGAGATCACAGTGTGCTGCTATAAAAATTACAAAGTGAACCTTTAATCAGTTCATCTTACTTGCTCCACCTTTCCTCAGATAACACTGATGCAGCTACTTAATCCTGCTATAAAAGACAGCTTAAAAGGAGTTACCAGAGATCATCAAAATGAGTTATTTGTGGGAGAATAGAGTATTGTCTCAGAACCACCATCTCAGTAATGCTCATTTTTTTAACCCCTGGTCCCATATCTTGCCTCAAGACCCAGGTTAGAAGTGTTTCCTGGAGGGCATTATGGGTCTCCTGTTGGAAGCAAGGGTGCTTGGGGAAAGTGGAGGGAGAGATGCCAAACAGCAGCTTGTGTTTCAATGCACAGTCAGGACATAGCTGAGCTCTGCACCCAGGCCTGTGTATCAAGGCAGTGTCTGTGTCAAAAGTTCATAGTGAAGAGGCAAACATCAAAGATGACTTTACTGCTCTCACTAAAGGCAGTTTAGTCTCTGAACACATAGAAGAATTAAGACCTTTTAGAAGAAATGTTCTACTTTCACTCTGGAAGAGGTTCAAATAAATGAAAAAGGTAAAGAAAAATACAAACCCCACACGTTCTAAAACATCTCTAGTGGGTTTTTTTGCTATCTTTATTCTTTACCTTGAAAAATCTCAGTAATTTTTTCCATTTAAATTAACAAGTCCAACAGGATTGTATACTAGGCTGGAAACTTAAATTTTCTTTTTATCTCTGTGATTTTTTGTAGCAAGAAAGTGAGAGAGGTATAAAGCAATACCAGAATTTTTATGAAACTAAATTTCTTTGTCCTGCCCTGTAACCTTGCAAAACAAAGCAAGAATGTTACACACCAATACTTGAACCACACCAAAAGATCACAGGTATATGTGGAAATGCAACACCCCCTTCCTTTTTCCTCTTCTACTGCCATCCTTATTTTACTTCACTCTGCCCCAGTTTAAGTCCTCTGCAGGCTTCATATCACAGAGGGCAAATACAGGAGCAAATACAATTTGACCAGACATTGAACAGTGGTCTGCAAATCACATCAAGAGGTGCATTTGGGAGCTGGTTTGCAGTTAACCTCAGGGTGTAAATTGTTGCTTTAGGTCTGCAAATCTATGTGGTATTCATCTTGTGGCTGCCTACCAGCCTCATCTTGTGACAGTAGATCTTTCATGTGGAAACAGTGATTTTACTTTTGCACAAATGCCACACAAGAGCAGGACTTTGATGGTCTCCCTTCCCTGTGGATACCTGAGCACCGACAAGGCACATTCCTTAGTTAACCAGAATCTCACTTGTGAACCAAGGAGCATCTCTTTGTCCCAGCTGACTGTTCCCTAATGATGCATCTTGCTCAAACCCTGCTACCACTGGGGAGCCATAAGGAAAGCACAGAGAGGGGCCTGCTATGTCAAACTGAGAGGGCACTATGTCTCCTGCAGAGAGCCGGCCAGCAGGCTGAGCTGGGAAAAGTGTTACCAAGGAGGTGAGTGGAAAGCTGGAATGGATAAAGACTGAAGTGGGTGGGTTGTGTAAGAGGGTGATGCGGTTCCAAGGAAGAATCCTCGTTTCCCACCCATCCCACCAAAACTCCTGAGGTAGAGTGCCTCTTCTCATGCATTCATGCAACTTGGCTCAGGATAAGAGCTGCTAATTCTGTCTGCTGCTGCAAGCGCCCAAATTAAACAACTTTTGACTGTGCTAGTACAAGTTGCCTATCAACGTTGTCTGCAGAAGCCTTCCATAACATATTTCTTAAAGAGTTAGTCACTGAGATGTCATAATTAAGTGCAGTCAATTTCTAAAAAATTATGAAAAACTAATATCAGCAACATTAGCTCCAGGGGTTGAACACCATTGTCTGGTGGTGCACAGCTACAATGAAATGGTTATTCAAGTTTTCTAACTAAAGAGCTCAGAATGAATTGACTGAATGGAACTGAGATGGAACCTACGGTAAAAATGAAGTGAGAGTAGCTTAGTATTGTGTATCACCAGTCAATCCCAGCTGTATGATAAAATTGTTAACTTAAACCTTAGTGAAAGGGCACAAGCAGACATATTTTATATTCCATCCATGGGCCACATACAAGGACAAATGGGTGAACTGGGAGCTTATTTCTTGCAATCCAGTAGCACTAATTAGGTGTTCCTGACCTTTCATAGCAGGTTGAGTCCTGCTGTGACTGTAGGATCAGAGAGCTCATCACCAGCACAAATATTTTCTCAGTTTCTTGGACAGGTTTTGCAATTTAAAAGCAGATAAATCAGCACAAACTGTGCAAAACTAAGCAGCTTAGAGACAGTTCATATATATGAGGCTGTAGCTGCCTTAATTGGAGCACCTACTAACCTGAAAGACCTTGTCTTGGTAAGCTAAACAAACCAAAGACAGAAAGAAGACACAACTGCACTCTGAAAATGCCAGTTAGTGGAACCAGACAGGGAAAGAAAGGAGCACTATCTAAGCTGAAGAACAATACAAGAAAGAAAAGTATAAATGAATTGACCATCAGTAAATTTAGTCTGGGAATTATAGGTCACTGTGTAACAGGCTTGCTCTAACTATGCTATGAAATATGTGTTTTTGTGACAACCATTGCTGTCACGGAGTCAGTTTCCTACCATCAATAGAACATAATTAAAAAGGGTATTTCCCCCCAGCCCTTCTTTTTGTCTTATTTGTGAAGGATTTTAATTTCTGCATGTGGAGACAAAATCAAACATATCTGAATGTCAGGACCTGCATAGGCATAGTTAATAACTGCACTGTATTTTGAAAAATTACAATAAAAAATATCCAATTTCTGATTTATATCACTGCACTGTTTGTGGCAGGCTTTGTTGAAGCAAAGTATTACTTTTCTGGAGTATGATTCACTGGAAATACAAGCAGTGGCATCCAACTGTGAATTTGTTGTGAAATTCATTTAAAAATGAGAAAATTCTGTCTAGAATAGAATTTTTGTGCAGCTTTCTCTACAATTGTTCAGCAGCCCACGCAATCACAGTTTTTGGGACACCATGCTGCCAGTCCTATTATATAGCACTGAAAGCTAATGCACCATATAACTGCAGGTTGCAACTATTAGGCTAATCAACTGAAACACAACATTCTTAAATCTAAAATACCTCTTATTTAGAATATTGAAGCACAAATACAATGCCTTTCCAGAGCTTCTGACAGAAATGTGTTAAAAAAAAATCTCAACAAGCCCTTGCAATTTCTCTGAGGAGAATGTTATTATTCTGTTACAGCATAAATGTGTTCCACTCCCACTCTATTCTTAATACCAAAGACTAACTTGCTGGAATTCTACCTGCCACTAACAAAGCCCAGTATTGCTCTAAAGAAAAACGGATGGGAAGACTTAAAACATAAAAATGAAGGACAATTTCAGCCATCAACCATCACAATGGCAGACATTTAAAATACCATCTTCCAATTTTGGACCTTTCGCCATACTTTTTTATGGGAGAAATCTCTAATAAAACTATCCATTAATCTCCAGTTTATATCACCTATTTTTTTTTTTACAACTTAAATGTGACAGGTAGTCTACATTTACGAGCAATTTTAGCAACACGATAAAGCTGTAGCGAGGATGACTGTGTGAACTATGGGAAAAGCAGAAGGGAAAAAGATTTGTGGTTCCTAGGAGTAACAGAAACCAAGCTTTTAGCTTGTCCAGAGAGGAGTCATTCATGAGATCTCCAGATAGTGCAGTACTTACTACCAGTTGTCCCACTTGTAGTTCTCAGAGATATGTTCCCCTAAGTACTTATATGACAGCGTTATGCTGTGAAACCTCCCAAGTGACTGAACAAGCATGCGAGAGCAGGAAGTCCAATTCTAAAACACAGAGAGGCTACAAAAACCTGCATGCACAAATAGAGCAAAGGCTGCACACACAGTAAAACTGAACCCACTGTGCCATTAGCTAACATAGGTCTTCAAATGTTCCCAGTCCTCCTACAGTGACTTAATAGAGGGAGCACTTGAGATTCAAACATTTTTAAGCCTTCTGCAGACCCAAGGGTTAAAAAGAATGAGCTGAAGTTCAGCTAGGACAACTAAAACACACAGGAAATTTTAACCCAGGCAGCCCAGGTTTGACACACCTTAACTCTTGTGAGATTGGAACTTCATTTGAGACAGACAACTGGGAAGGTAACCTTGCTGCCGCCTGTCACTGAACAAGCTTTTCAGCTTACATGTTGTGCAAAAGGGAGGAGGGGGGGTAAGTGCACGTAACTGTTTGCAAAAAGCAGATCATGTCAGCAGGTACCTCTGCATATCAGTAGTAAACTAGACAAGAGGATGAGACGATGAAGGGTGAAAAGGAAAGGAAAAAGTTTGTGCCAAATTCAGTCAAAGAGAAATCAGGCAGGAATATTAAAAGCTACTACTCTCAAAGTTTTACAGTTTGACAGTGGCCACTCAATTTTATTTATTTATTTTAAAATAAAGCAAAGAAGACTGAATGGTTCTTAATATATTGACCAAGCTACCAGTCCTGTTTCAAGACTGAGTTGACTGACTTATTAGAAACCAAGGCTCTGAGCGACTGAAACAGAAATGAGTGTTGGGTAGGCACAGAGACACCAATTTAGGGAACAACAGAGAGCATTCTGGTCTCTGTAGGAGGTCAGCACTTAACTGGGCAAGCAACTCCTGCTGGTAGTAGCAATGTTGCTTATTGCTTCTGAAAAGAGAGTACTAAATTTCTTGGCCTTGGGGCTTGAACATGACTTGGTAAAGCTAGGAAAACTGATGCCTGGGAGTCTGAAATTTTGAATTTTAAATCAAAAATTTTAAAATCAATTGTATGCAGTATTTTTTACAATTTATTGTTCTGTTTGGTGGGTTATGCCAGTAACAGTCTGAAACATCTTTTTTTTCTGATTACTTTTTAATAAACACGTTCCTGAAAAAAATAATAACAAACAGAATTTGGTAATCCAAAGAGATTAATATTTTTCATACCTAGTTGCATAATATGGATTCTTGCCAGCTCCTGGACATTTCATTTGCAATGCTGATAGTAAATTCAGAGGAGGGCAAATGGAAAAAAAAAGTATTTCATCTGCTCTGTTCTAAGGAAGGCACTGGCTTTTAAAATTTTTTGATATATATTCCTTACAGTTACATGACACCCTATGGCCAGATTTAACTGAATCAATGTTGGGAATATTAATCTCCAAGCTTCAGCTATATCCTACCAAACATTACAGCAAGTCACACACAAAGTGTTCTGAACTGAGTCAGTTAAGCTCCTGCAGCCCTTCTGCAAGTTTTTAATCTGCTATATGAAACTGCTGGAAAAAAAAAGCTGCACACATGGTACTGCAAGTTGTTAATCAGTGCTGGGTAGTGCACATTAAAAAAGAAACTAATGAATGGTATCCACAAAGCCATGTAACTTCTTTAAACAGTCTGATTTTAACTGCTAAGTTTCCTCTAGGTTCTGGCTGCATTGCAGCTGCAATAGTGGTATTTAATGCCTGATTTAAGTACAATTATCCTAGCACAATTTCCAGTGTGGTCACAACATTTTTTTCCTCTTTGCAACTCCTGTCACAAAAGCAGTACTACAGGTCTGCAGGATACCTTGTTGGATGGCAGGTGATTATCTGCATGTCTGCAGCTCTTGAAAAGGCAGACTGTGCTCTACAACACGCCAAGTGAGAACTGTCCTGCCCTATGCAGTCCACTTGGGAATTTCAAGATTAGATGGATGCCTCCTGACAAACCAAGCTGCACAACACACCCCACAGAATTTCACTTTTCAATCTAACCTAAACGATAACTTCCGACTAAAATCAAGCGATCTCTTTCCGAAAACTAAAAATATAAACATGTAAGGCAGAATGGGTAGGAGGGGGAAGAGGTAGTACAGAGTAAAACATTGTCTGAGGTCACAGCAGGTCAGCAGAGCAGTCAGCACTGTCTCCATGAAGGAGCTGCTAGAAGAATTTAAAAAAAGGTTATCTGTACAGATGTGTCTTGGTACCGAAATTTTAGTTTAAGAGACCTACAGAATAGCTCCAGGCTTCATATGCTTATGGATGACTACCTGAAACTTCCAATGCCTGGCAAAGCTCTACTAACTATCTTACCCCAAGAAATGAAAAAGAGGCAGCACAGACTAAAAGTGAAAACTCAAATGAACACCGAAATATTTTTATTTTTAGGATGTGGCCTTCCAAATAACATAACTTACAATGTACCTTGCATGTAAAATATTTCAGAGACTTGGCTACAGAATTGAGAATTATGTATAGCAAAAACCAGTTTACATTATGTTGGTATTGTGAAGTTATCTGGAATAAATTTATTACTTGACTATTTCAGAGCACTTAACTTGGATTTTTAAAAAAATATACAAGCAATTTGGATTTAGAATTAAGTGCCCAAGGTGACATGAAAAAGGGTGACATCTGTTATCCACAAGGACTAACAGCACACCTGAGGCTACATTAAATGCACCTGAATAAAGGTGTTGGTCCCCAAAAGTATTCAGAAATTTAACATTTAGAATCAGGGAAAGTTTAATGTGACTGACAGTGTGTTGAATTTTGCATGTTTCCAGAACAACAACTGTATTTGCCTCATTAGAAAATGCCCTCAATTATTTAACATTTCGGGAAAATTATTTTAAAAGGTCGCTACTATTTGCAATTACTACAGTAAAAGCAATACCTCATTTGGAAAAGTAGTTTTCTAATTTCCAAGAAACCTATACCTTTCAAGACAGTTGCCTAACTCTGGAATAGACAGAAACCCAACTTGTTTGCAGACATGAGCCTTTCATGAACTACAGCACTGGTACATGGGTATGTCATGCTATTTTACTGAAGTGCCCCCACCCACACAGTGATATCATCTACCCTGACACCCCGCAGATGTTAAAAAAATATTTAAAAAAAAAAAGTAGAGATGTGACTTGGAATTTCCCCATGGACATAACAAAGCAGCTCACCTCTGCTCTTTACAGCAGCACACAGGTTTCTCCCTTCAAAGGCAAATCAGCTTCAGATAAGGGTACTACCAGGGGCCTGTTTTCTAAGTTAAGGTAGCTTGACAAACCTGTTTGTTTCTTCCTAATTACTAAAAATGTATTTGCTATCATGCTTTGTTATTTGCCCTGGATAAAAACATTTTTAGAAAACTGTTTGTAGGATGCTAAGAGTAGAACATTTATATCTCCCAGTAGCTCTAAAAATAGAGGAGCTCCACCAGGTTATTACCTTTCCCACCACTTAAGTGACTTTATTTATTTATTTATTATATTCCCTCCTCATTTTGACTCACAAATAATTTTCAAACTGATTTAAAAAAGCTAGTAATTAGTAGCTGTCAAAAACCAAAAAATAAGGAATACAAATAATGGCTTTCATTTACTTCCTGCTTCTGCTTTGCCAAGAAAATATAGATGCCACCTCTGAGACAATTAAATGGACACTATCATGTTTAGTAAACTCCTTCCTTCACAGTAAGATTTATGTAGTCTGATTAATAACACTATTTTTACAACCTTCAAACATGATTGTATATTTTTTTAAAAATGTGTTCATAGTATATTAACAAATTAATACAGCTCCATGTACAAGAAAAGGGAAAGTTGGAGGAAAATAATTATTTTAAACCAATCTAGAACAAAAGACACAATAGCAGCATTTACAGACTTTTCTGGATTCATGAAATACACCTGAGCCAGCTTAAATGTCATAGAACTGCTCCACTGCTATTAAAGCAGAAAAACCCACTTAAAAATAGGGATTTCAGAACCTCATTTGAATTTAACCAAGAATGTAAAATTTCTCACTAGGCCACTTCCTGCTATTGCTGGAAACATTCCCTTCTTTAAACGGAGATGGATTTCAAGGTACTGTACTTAATGTTGTTTTGAAAGTACATTAAGAAGAAAATGTGAATGTGTAGGCAAACTGGAAACTCTCTGGAGAGATTACCCACTTATTTAACCACATTTCCTGTTTTTTAACCCATTTGTCCTAAGTCAGTCCTTAGACTACTGACAAAAATAGATACAAGTGTGCTATAAATAGTTCATTAGCAGGTCTTTCTTGGTAAAACTGAAAATGTTTTGATAAATCTATTGTTCTTACTAGCTCCATACTAATTAAACTGTGAATCAGATTGATGTTTTCTTGAAATTCTTGTCTGCATAGCTCACGGTAATTATAAATGTACAGTGCCTTAGGAACCTGAGAAAAAGTCCCAAGCACTAACAGTGGCCTAAAAAATACCTATTGATAGTTGAAATTTAATGAAGAAGTTACTGGCAATTTGTGTGGGAAAGTGCTTTCAAAAGCACAGTTCTGAAGCAAGGGAGGACAGAGGCTGAGCGCTGAGAGTCAGAACCTTCCTAAACATTTTGACATCCAAAGGCCAGAGCGCTACATCTTCGAATTAGTTGCCTTGCATTTATTTTCAGTCATGGCACTATGCTGATCTAACACAGTGAATGCCATTTGAGGAACCTGACATTAAGTAGCCTCACAACTACTTTTTAAAAACATTAAACATGAAGACTTTCCAGACTTACGTTACCTGTAGTTTCTGAACTATTTTAATTCGACCAACAGAAATTAAGTCATAATGTTCAAAGAACCTGGAAGTTTCTGTGTTTCGGCCCCCTTGGAGAAGCAACATCTCTAAAGACTGCCAATACTGTGATTAATACCTTTGTCTGTGAATGAACTTCAATCTACAAGAGGAAAACAACATGAGAATAATACTGGTTCTCTGTCTTTTTGCATAGCCCAAACTAAGATATCTTTAAAATAGAAGCTGCTGAGGCTTCTCTGAACTTTCTGCTACTCTGTTCAAACCACAGAATGATGGCTAGTTGATCTACCCAATATTGCTTTCTGTTCCTTAATACACACATTTAACCCCACTGCTTCCTGGATAGAATGGAATTTTCTGTATTATTAGGAAGAAAAAGAGCAAAATCTGTAATGGTGAAAGACTACAACAGAAAATGTGAAGCTCAGCTGTGCTTCATTTGGGAAGGAGAGATGTTTGCTGGCATCAAATACTTAAAAGGGGTGCAGGCAGCTGAAGGCCAATCTGATATGTATGTATGTTCTCGGTGGGGGGGAGGGTGTTCAAAGATGGATTTACTTTCCTTTCTTCCAATGAACATAGTCACAAAGCATAAAGGGCATTTTACCAATCCAGACGTGAAGGTCATGAGCAAAGGATGATACATCCTTAGAACTGAACCATAAAGACTCTCAGATTACTCAAATTATTGCAGAATCAGCCAAATTTCAACCCATTAATCTGGCAACAAGAAATGTAAATGGTGAAAGAAAAAACAATAAAAAGAATGCCAAAACTGTTTAAACCAAAATCCCCAATAAGCTAATGTAAAAAAAATACCTACTCCAGAGCTTATAGCTACTTCATCTAAGCATGCACAGCTATCAGCTCACCCAAATCACCACTTGTACACAAATGCATCAATGACTCTCAGCTCAGCCCAGTATTTGAGATATACCACCTACAGAAACTTGTCTTTTTGTTGTTGTTTGAGTAATAATAACACTGTCTGGCAAAGTGACAGCCACTACATCATGTTCTACCTGCACAGTGGGCCTACCAGTGTGTGGCTGTAACCCATAGACACAAACTTGTGACAGAACAAGAATACAAACACCTCACAGCCAAGTGTATTGCCCCTACAAACTTAGTACCACTTAAAAATATCTTACCATTTCTGCTTCAGCATTAACTGTGTTAGGGCTGTTGAGGTGTGATTTTTTTGTTGTTGTTGAATTAAAATGCCTATACGTTTTACATAAGGGGAAACCCAACAGTATAAATGAATTAGAACTATTAGATATTAAAGTAGATGGTTTGAGATAGATGAGAAAAAAATTGCACTACAAGAAAAGACATTTCACCCAGCTAAAACATCCAAACCAAACCCATTTTTATTCCTGAGTGGAAAAAATAGGTTCTGAAGAAGAAAATTTATGCGTGAGACTCTTAGATATAACAAACCCTCCTTCCTGACATGAAAATGAATACATCTAAAGATGACTCAGTGCTACCCAAACTTTTTCTACCAGCAATCCATTAGCTGTAGGATGCTGCTTCATCTTCCAAGAAAAATTTTTAACAAATTCCCTCCCTCTGCCCCCTTAATTTTCAGCAAATAGCAGTCATAGCATGATGTATATAAGTTCTACTACTGCTAGATTTCCATTATAAGAATAATTCTAATGCTGAAGGATTTTCTTTTGATAAAGCAGAGACTGTAAATGGCCAACATGTGAGGTGCTGAAAACCGGGCTCACATCCCTGGTATGACTGGGTTCTCACCAATTTTAGCAGTTTTTACTACAGGACTGTGATTCTTCTGTGTGTATTCAGGAAATGTGGCAGAGCGGGAACTCAGCAGCTCTTTTCTGGCCACAGAACATTCTTAAGTTTCCAGAGTCTGTGAGCAAGAGAAACCCTGAGGCAAGACATAATATTGCATGAAAGAGAGAAGAGACTACTTAATGTATATAAATATTTGATATATATTGGGCATATTTTCAAAAACTCATGTGCATCAAACTGCTCTGCTGTTTAAAAACTCTGAATTTTTTTTTTTCAGGATTTGAGAAAAATTGAGAAACCATGCGGTGGGTGATAGACAATCTAAGAGCATCATCATTTTATAAAACTAGTACCTACATTCTTCTGAAGGCCGGCACTCATCTTGTTTCCAGTACTGTAACCTGTTCATCATTTATTTTCCAAATTCTTCACAAGTGAGCCTCTTAAGAAAAAAGAAACCACTTGTACCCCTTGACAACTCTGACACAGGCTTCCAAAAGCCTGAGTGTGGTAAGTCATCATATTCGGTTGTCCTTGCCACTCCCAGGCACCTCCCTCATTTTACAGAAGTGCAGTCACATGTCCAGGGGTGTCAGTGGGGACCAAAGACAGCAACACAGACTGACCTTCAGACTGCTCCCAGATATCCCCATACAGGAGGATTTATGTAATAGCAAGAAATGCCAACTTAAAAAGATGTGTTTCACAGACAAAACAGTGTACCTATATGCACCAAAAAGGTACGGGATGACCAATTCAATGGGAAGAGTAAGTCACTTTTTTAATAGTAAGGTATACTTAAAATCAACATCTCTATCAAAACTGAGAACAGTTGAATCCAAAAATCTCAAGCAGTATTTCCTTTCATTAACACAAACGAAGCATAGTCTGCAAGAATATTCATTTATTTCTTTCAAACACATCATTTTTAAGGCACCCTGAAGGTGTCCTTTCATGATTTTATAAAACCTAAAATTATTAAAACCTTTCAAAACACAGACTCACTCAGGAAACTGTGTGTTGTTCTCATAATTTCCGAAGCCACTGGTACTGTAATAATAGCCTGCCAAATGCAAAATGACAGCAATTTCATAAATGAAGAATGGGCTTAGAGATATACTATGTTTCTGAATTTACTTTGGTTGTCACTCAAATATTATTATTATAAGAAATGAGAAAACTGAACTCAACCATCCAAAAGAGACTAATTTCACAAATAAAGTATTTGGAACAATACAGACACTAATAATTTTAGTGTCCAGTTTTGGTTTGCATCTCTCTAACCTTCAAGGTACAGGAAAAATCTCAGTCAACAGTGAAACACATCCCGTGTTACAGTGACTTAAGACAGATATACTTGGGTAATTACAAAAAAAAAAAAAAAAGCAATGAAGCAGAGTATGGACCTTTTCAAAAGTAGTGCTTTGAGGAAAAAGATTATAAGCAGCCTTAAGACACACAATTTTCACATTTTTTACATATAATTTTGTTGGTAGCATTAATGTTTTTTTTTTTTGAAGTTGCTATTTCTATTGAATTATACCAATATACAAGGACAATGAGCAGGAGGCACAAGCATAATATAAAAAGCCCAATACTTTTGGAACCTGATTCTGCAAAGATCTGTGAACCTCTCTACCTTGAAAAAAATGCAAACAATCACTACACTGAAAGAAACAACAGACCTGGTCCTTAATATTTTTACATACTTTCTTCCAAATTGCTTTGTGCACACATGGAATTTTTATTTGTCCTTAGTAACTAAATTTAGCAAATTGGCAACCTAACAAAGCCAGGTATCAACTTACAGGCAAATATTAACAAGTAGCAGTATTTTGTAGGCATGGTGGAAGTATCAAGTCATGGGAAAAAGCTGACCAAAGAAAGTGTCCTTGGTTACAAATCCAGTGGATCCTTTGGAAGATGTAGGATGTTGTGCTCTGCTTCACTGTAAAATCTAGTTGTTCTTTACTTTTCCTTCTGCAGACTTGGCAAAATGGGATGACCTTAGAGAGCCAGTCATCATTTTGACTTTCAGCCAGTCCTTCTACCAATGTATGCATTTAAATCTGCAACATGTACTGCAGTTAAATGCATGCAGATCAAAAGTATACCTTAAATTTATGGCAAAAATTCCATAAATTCAATTTCATATATATTTTATTTATCTGTTGAAATACCCAGTGAGTTGAAACCAGGTAACTGCAGCTTTTAGAGATGTTACTGCAGTACAAAACAAAGCAACACAAAAACCCAACAAAAAAGCCACCCAACCAAAACCCAATAACCAAAACAAAATAAAACAAAACCCCCACCTTACTGTCTTTTACTTTGCTAGGAAAAAGTTAAAAGTGAGAGAAAATTCTTGCAAGACATGAACAGTATCCAGTGACACCACATAATAATCCTATTTATTAAAGTGAAGGTGAGAACTTGCACTGACTTTCAGTGTTACTATTTCATTGTTTTTCACTTCCAAGCTTCACTGAACCTCTACAGCATTTTGAAAAGAGAATATCTTTGCATGACCTAAACAATAGATTCTTAAAAATTGTTTAGTCCAAAATCAACATTTGGAAGCTATCTTGACTCAAGAGTGACCACAATAACTGGAAAGCTTAACATTTTTCACGGTTCAAAGTAAAGGCTGTTATTAATTTTGAATTACTTCAACTGCTGAACAAGTCCAACACTATAATTTCATCCACACATCAATAAAGTCTAAGTGTTTCATTAAATTTAAATTGCTATTCGTTGTGTAAAGAAATTTTAAGCTAGCAAAATGCTTTTTATTACATTGGATCTGCTGCACTGTGAGAAGTTGATCATATTTTCCCACTTAAAAAGTAAGAGTTCAAGGGCTTGATAACTTGGCTACTGAAAGAATATGCTCTAGGCTGAATTTTGTGTAGAAATTCTGTATAGAATGCTGAGGCTTTTTGTTACACTAAAATTTTTACCTTAAAAACATGCACACAACCCCTGGGTCTGCCCAGTGTTACTGAAGTACTGAGGACACAGCTGTTTTCCCACTCTGCTAGTAGGATTGTTAGTCTGTCCTGTGGCAAGGTGCATCTTCAGACTGCATTTTCATCACTGTTTTTAAAATGTTACAAACAACTGCATCTTTAACTACTGCATACATTCAGGACTTAGAAAATAATAGTGTTTTACTACTCCTCTTTCATCTTGAAATCAGTATTGTTTCATGCTCGACCATAAACCCCTCGTGCAACACTTCAAATCACAACCAAGTGGACTGACCAGTGGCTTCACTAAGGGCATGGAGACTTTTGGACCTTCCCTGCTGAATTGTCTGGGGCAAATTCCAGATGTTTTAGGATGATTCTCTGCATCTGCACAGGAGGTACTATAATGCTGTATTTTGTATGGGCTTTGGAGAATCTTCGCCATAAGACACCAAGCACCTTTATCATGGGAGAAATCTCACTGTTATGGATTGTTTCTAACTAGTACTTACATGCTAAAGGTTAATAAGACAAAACCATTCTCTAAGCCCAAAAGTGTGAATTATAGGAACCATAAAGGTAGCTCCATGCACAGAAAAGTCTGGTAACTTCGATAGAGCTGAGTTTACTTGAGGTTTACTGATGTTACTGACCAATAGCACAGTTTTAACGTGGGACTGCCCGTCTAAATATCACACACAAATCTCTGGTCCTTTATAATTTTAGCAAGAGGACTATGATTTAGCTACTTTAAACAGCAGCAGACAAACCTGTACTACAGATCAACCTTAAAGAAGAGCCACATTCACCTATGAATAGGTAACAACACCACAATAAAGTTTCCCAAATATTAATCATGACCTGTAAATGCTTCTTGACCTCACAGTGCTCCCATGCACACTGTCTTCAGAAACTGTGACAGTGACTCCAGTATGAGCTAATAAACTCTTCCCCAGTATAAAGTTCCACAGTTTCTACAGCATATTGATTTGCCTTGAAATCAACTTTTAAAATGGATGCCTTGCTTTCCATGGGATCTTCCCTGCAGCACTGACAACCTCAAAACAGGAAATGAAATTGCATGTATCAGCCAAAACAATATGAAAAATGCAACTGTTTCAGGAGAGCAAATGCATTTAAATATAAAATAAAAAAGATAACCATGTAAACATAGTATCTCAGCAGACAAATTAGTTCCATCAACACAAAAGGCCAAACCCCATACATTAATTAACAGCCACCCAACAGCAGTGGATGCAGAATGCTCATGGAAACTGGCTAAGGACTGCCAAAGGGACTTTAAAACAGTTCTGGATACAAGAAGAGAGCAGTCCCAAGATCTTTTAGCAGCTAGTGCTGCCCAACTCGATATTCTGAGAGAAACAGCAAAGCAACTACAGTCAGCACACCTGGGGAAACAAATCTTTGTAAGAGGATAATAAATGCAAGCTAAAAAGCCTAACTAAGGACTCTGGAACAGACTTGATACTACAGTTTGGGACTACAGGTAATTTTACTTTTCATATGACTTTCTTTCCCTAGTCCACCTGTTTCATGACACCTCAGTTTGTTAAAGATTGTCGCAGAACTACCTTGAGCACTACTAAGCTAATAGAAATCTTGTTTCTAAGGGTAACAAGTGAAAGAGCAGATGTACCCTAAGCCTACTCAAACACGTCATTCACAACCGAAGTTTTCATTTATTTTGGATTATAATACAATTAGTAATCAAATAAAATCAAATAATAACAATTGACTTAGAATTCCAAGTTTTTTGGCTTATGATCTTACCACACTTGCCTCAGCTTCCTGGTCTTCAGTTCTGTCTTCCAAACCCATCTGAACCAACCCCACTGGGTTCTTCCTCTCTTGTGCGCCCATACCTTCATTTCTACTCACTTACCCAACCTGCAAACCCAACAAGCCAGTGCTCCAAAACTCTTTCCTGCATCATACCATAACATTGGGGAACCCAAAATAATTAGTAAACCAGATAGGAAACATTAAGATGCCATTTGTGCCTATCAAATGCAAAGTAAACATCAAAGCATGCACTATGTCAGCATTCTAGACCACCGAGCATTGTTTTGATGACAAAACTTATTACTACTTATGTTTTATTGAAGGAGTTGAGGCAATTCAAAACTTGTGTGGATATACCCTCATTCATTCTTGTAATAAGGAGTGCTGTAAGAGGGGAAAAAACAATGCTTGCCCTTTCTCCTCTAATGTGTTATCGTTGATTCCAATCCCCATTTTTTTTTTCTGCTTTGAGCAAAGCAGAGATCAGATCCTATTATCAAAGGCAGTCATAAATATACTAAAATAATATTAAAACATTTTAAGTATTTCTCAAAAAGAGTGTGCTTGAGGGGTTAAAAAAAAAAATTAGGCCTCCTTGTAACAAAACCAAAACCAAATTGAAAAAAGGTTGTTGACATGAACACGTGTCTACCCAGAGATGTACTGTGAACTAACACTGCATGAACTAAAAAATGCTGAACTGATGACAAGTATCCCAGGTAAAGATCAAACTGGTCTTTGAAATGCCAAACTGCAGAGAAGTGTGATACAACTTCCTACAACTGGCTAGACAACAGAAGAGACTTCTGAGATTTCAGACATTGCTGATAATCCTCTGAAGTTGCAATAGTTATCATCTCATTTAGGTATTCGAGTGACTTGTAATACCATCAGTTAGAAAAGATCCATGAGTAGACACAATTCTCAAGCTACAACACCACTAGGATGCAGTCTCACCAAAGAACCTTTTCTTTTTAGAGACACAAGGGTTTTGCCCTCATGCTGTTTCCAACCCTCAAGCAACAAAAATGAAGTCTGTTTTTGGTCTTGAAATTTTTCAAAATAGAAAGAGACTCTTTTACCAATCACATTATTTCTTTTTTTAAAATACACCCTGCTTTAACAGGGTTTGCTGACCACTTCATTTTGTAGTTCGAGAAGGATGCAGGTTTTGCAACTTTTAATGAAAAAATACCAAATATAAAATTTTTGGGGTTTAATTCATGGAACTTAATTGTCTTTAGCAAAGCATAGACAGGCAAAGGCAAAGAGAAGCTGGAAGAGAGATGGATGGCAGTCCAGTAAACAACTACTGGTGGGCTTAATAGCAGAAAATGCTATAAAACAGAACTGTGAAGGAAGGCAGACAGGTACAAAGCAGGAGGAAGCATTAGAAATAAACCAGTTAAGTCGCAGCTGAACTTCTACTGAACGCTTGCACATGTGAAGTCTAGACTCTGACTCTGCTGAGATCAGCCAATAAAACCTCAAATCAAATTAGTAGCAGAAAATCTTGCATGCAAGTAGCGTGGAGAAGCACAAGAAGATATCCAATAAAGTCCACATGCAAGTGCAGCTCAATATGTGGCAGACAGGAATCAGAAAATGCCCCTCTGCGATGGGTTTCAGAAACTACAAGAAGCTGGAGGACCAGTTCCTTCTCCTGTTCTCATCTGTTGCAACTCTTTCCAAGGACAGAGAAGGTATGATGTCCATTCCATTTCACCAGCCAGAATAATCCTTAAAATTTATAATTCAGACAACAATATAATACAACTCAATGTTGTCAGAAGTGAGAAATGTAATAAAACCTGAATGTATGAAAGTGAAATTGAAGAAGAACTTGAGCTTAAAATGAAATTACATAAATGAAGGTATTTTGAAACATGCAGTGAAATTTGTGCTTACATTTCAAGCAGCAAGTTACTTTTTTTACAAAATTAATTGAAAGGCTACTATAGGATGGCCTTTGACTTTCAAATTTTAGTAAGATTCTGCTCTGTGAAGTAAACCAAATGCAGGAACTGTAATCATGTAACACATAGATTTTTACTTGTTGATTGAGCAAGTCATTCAAAGATATTGAATTCAGCTTGTCCTAATAAAAATTTTGATTGTTACGTAGTTAATATTTAATTTCTAGAATGACAAAATATCAATTTACTAATGAATGTTGCAAGTGCAGTTAGACTTGAATGAGAAATAGCACATTTGAACTGGATTATTTGAAGAGTACTGTGTATAAGAACACTGTTGTGTCATAAACTAATGGCATTTTGCAATAAAACCCCCACATTGATAAGTCCTTCAAGCAACGTCATTTGCCAGTGCAGAACATTTTTTTAGTGTAACATTATGTGCAATACATCGTCTTCTTCCTGTTCACATACATAGCACAACAGAGTAACAACTAAATATAACAGAATTTGGCCTTATTAAAGCACAAAAGGGCAGACAATTCCTAAACACAGGACATCAATAATTTGTGGACTGTTGGAGTTTCAAATCATCTACCTCTATTAACATAATTTTGAAGCCACTCATTTGAACTGTTAGGAGAAATCTAAAGGGCTACAGAGATTTCAAACAAAACAGTTTTGCACATTTCAATCAAAAAGTAATTGCCTATTTCTAAAATAAAAAAAAAAAAAAAAGAAAAAAGAAAAAAGGAAAGAGATTTGTACTATATCCAAATGTTTTTAAGATGTAAATGCACTTGTCATCTTTCACGTAAGCAGGGTGCTGGTGCCCCAAATTAAACAAAAGAAGAAAAGTTAGGGTTGACAAGTATGTCGCTGTGTAACTACAAATTAAATATGCCTTTTGATATTTCATTTTTAACTGCTGAGTACCTTTTTATTAGGCTATTGCCATTAGAAATTTTTTTATTAGATTTTTAAATTAGACAAATAACAGATGAGAGATGTGACAAGTATAACAAATCAGATTTATCAGATCTGATGCACTTAATCGTTTACTGCAGTAACAGCATTTGATGTATTTGAAATGTTTCACACAATGGTCCCTTAACATGCCAAAGAAGAAGAAATTCAGATTTAATTCTACAAATTCAATTTATGCCAAGTACAAAATGAATATATAAAAACCACAAACAATCAACTTTCAGTTGAAAGTGCGAAATGACCTAAAACTTTCAAAGAAATGTGAAATTTTAAATACTGCAACCCCCTCACATCTGCCAACACTAGAGAAACACAGAAGATACACATTTAAAAAAGATTGTTAGAATAGCATCTGGAACCCTGTATGCTGGGAACTTTGAGTGAATGCTGGCTAGACTGAATAGCAGCCAGCATTTCACTAATCACTTATGAAGAGAGATCACCGTATCTGAACTCCTCAGAAAAAAAAGAGAACATCAGCTTTCTGTGTGGTAAAGAAATCCACACTTAGTACAGTCTCAATGAGGTCTTTATGTACTAAATATAATGAAACTTGCCACTTTATGAAAATTAATTTCACATTTGCATGCAAAAGCTCACATTAATAACCCAAGGATGGATGTTCACATACAACTACTTCCACTTGTATTGCACAAACTTCCATACACAGAAATCTTTTCTATCCAAATTCAGAGCAACACAACCACCTCATTTACTCTCCAAAAGGCTGTAGGTTTGCAATTCAGAAAAGATCACAAAGCCTAAATTTTTCATGTAACTAAGACGTATCATATACATTTTAAAATAGAATTAAAAAACCCACAACAAAACACAACATACTACCAAAAAAAGAGAAGAATGAACAGGAACAAAAAAACCCCAACTTGTACACTGAACTATCAGATTGACCACTATACACAAAAAATAATCTAAACCCATACATGGCAACTGATTAACACTGTTGTTTCCTATTGTTCCTTTCATCTCTTTTAATTCTGTTAATACTGTGGAATAAATTAGAACAATATTTCAAGTAAGAAAAAGGAACTAAACTCCATTTCTTTGTTGCTGCACATTAAAATTGAAGCCTTTGTTGTAAATACTCAGAAGTCTACACTGAAATTAAAATGAAAATTTCAATGAGTTATTTATTAACAATAAATCCAATTAAGTTAATAAAACTGCCTTCTAACACCAGCAGTCACACCTTAGATCAAAATAAAGGGCCAAATGTAAAATTACTTTGAATACAAGTTCTTTCTGACATTCAAACATTCATATTGAAAAGAACATGCATGTTGAAAAACTAAACAATAAAAGTACATAGGCTAAATGAAAATTTGGCCCATGCAAACTATTTATCCTTTTTTATGTTTAAAACTGTAACAAAAAGCATATGTATAGGGAAATATCTGATAATTACAGGACAATTGCCTAAGTGAGCAAGGCATATGCTTCTTCCACACTGACAAAGACACGGTACAAGACTTGAGCATTACATGTTTTTCAATGCTTGCTCAAAAGGAAAGCCACCTAATTTAATTCCAAATTCTTCTTCTGAACTGTTAATTTGATACAGTTCTTCTCATTCATCTACTTTCCCATGAATTTTATGATGCAAGGAAGTGTTTTTGGTACTTAAAGCCAGCCAAATGCAGAGCTGCCCATGATAAACAGAGAGTCAGTCTGGGGATAAGATTTTTCTGAATATTCTATACCTTACAAGACTTTAGTCAGTCAAATGAAACATGAATATTCAAACTGACAAAACCCCCAAACCTGAGTCAAATAAGGTATTTTAAAGATAAAGACAGACATGCTTAAGTGAGTTATTAACATGACACAACAAACACTGTGGACAGAAACCTGCCTCTCTTTATTCCCTCTCCCAGATTATGCTTCACTCACTTCTCAAATTCTCTAACAGCTAAGGATATCAGAAAAAAATTCTTTCCAGAGAGTAATCAGGTATTGGAATGGCCTGCCCAGAGAGGGGGTGGATTCACCATCCCTGGAGATTTTTAAAGTGAGATTGGCTGTGGCCGTGAGTGCCATGATCTGGTAAAGGGACTGGAGTTGGACCAAGGGTTGGACTTGATGATCTCGGAGGTCTTTTCCAACCCAATCGATTCTGTGATTCTATGATAGATTTTTGCCTGTACCAGTTCCACTTAATACAAAACTCAGTTGAATCTCCAAAAGAGCTGCCATTTCATGAAGTCAGGCAAGTATAGTCATGTGAGAAAAAATACTATTAAATCACAATTATACATGATTGTCTTTATGCAGTTTCTCTTTTTACACAATTTTTTACTGAGATGGGTAAGAAAGCAAGCAAAAAACCAGCACGGAAACCAGAAAAGTCTCTTACTACAGGGACCTATTTGGCCAGAACAGAATTGGTAATAAATACATGCAATTTCTGTATAGTAAATTTATATGGATTTGATTCACTTGGCTGATGATGCAGACCTTGACTTTTGTAGCCTTGATTCTAAAACAGAAATGCTGATAGCACTGGCAAAGCAAAACACTGAGGCTCTTGCTGTGTTACTCAGTGGAGTTGCCTACATACAGCATGTAGCATTGCCTTCAGTGTAGGTTAAGTATACAGTAATGCAGACATAACTTCTGTAAGCTGTGCAAAGAAAGTGATCAGTAATATTAATAGGCTGTTATCCCTAGAGGTAAAAAGAGCAAAATTGAGGGGATTTCTTCAATTACACAGCAGGTTCTGGTAAGCTCACTTATCTAGTGAGTATCAGACTTAACTGTCCTTCCATTTGCACTTCAAGTCCGTCTCTTGTTGGAATAATCCCTTGCAATCCATTTATACTTCTAAATAAATGGATTAATTCTCTGTAACTTTATTTCTAAATCCTACCCTAATTTACATTTTTACCTTGTTCATCTATGCCTGGTTTCCTTGACACCAGACTTCATCACAAGCGTTTTGTTCCAGTCTGTTCCCTCTCTTTATTTCCTACATCAGTATTAGTATCCTCCCCGAGAACAACTCTATCTTCCCCAAAGCATTATCTTCCCAATAGTGCAGATCAGGTGTTCTCTGCAGAGAACTCTTCAGAAACAGCTGTGGTCTTGAAGCTCTGGACTGGACCAGCAACACAGGAAACACCATTAGAAAATTCTTAATGCTATTCCTAACTAATTCACAAGTATTTTCATACTCACATTTTAAAAAATGTCCTTTGCAAAAAATATACCATAGCATCGACATGGCCCTACTCTGGTCAAATTTTCACTTGCCAGATGGAATGTTAGAAAGTTTCAGACTGCCTTTTACCTTATCTTTTAAATGTGTGCAAACTGATGTCTTGGACCTTTTCTTTCCCTTCAAAAAAAAAAAAACACCAACCAACCAACCAACCAACCAAACAAAAAAAGAACTGTTCTTGCAAAAATTTGCCTCTTTACTATCATTAGTACTATTTGAAAGCTAATGCAGAAACAGCCCATAAAAGAAAAGCTTCATGCCAAAATATTATGTCCTGGCAATCATCCAGTAAGGAGCATTGAGGACCTTCAGTTATGCAACACTACACATCACAGAGCACCACTCAGAACACAAGTGAGGCCTAAATAATTTGCCTTGTCAATGCCATCAACACTTTCTTCTTTTTTAAAATTAGGGCTATAAAAGTCAAGATCTCAACCAGGTAAATTAATCACATAAAATCGTTAAATTTTGCAGTCATAAAGATTACTGAAGAAGAGATAATCATGTCTAACACACACATTTTTTCCCCCCCTCAAAAAATCAATGTGTCAATTTTTAACAAATCCTTGAGTGAATGGTGTGTTTGACTCAGTGGCATCCACTCCCAGTCATACGTATGCTATTTCAGTTTAATGAAGTAGCTATTTTTCATTCTGTACTATAATATAGAGCTTTGTTTGCTTGTTTGGGGTTTTTCTAAGAGGAAAGTAAAACAATGGCATGTCTACTGCAGTACTAACTGCATCGTTTAGATTATGTAAGGGCATATTTTCTCAACTAAAATCTTATTGTACAATTTAAAGTTGTTTGTGAATACTAGTTTATTGAAAAAGAAAATCAATTATATACCTGTTAGGTAACCTTTTTCTTTTTTCTCTGAATATTGGAAAAGTCAGATTCTCATATGCTCCACAAAGAGGCTTTTTTTTTGCACCCCCAGGTCCTTTTCAATAATGAAGTTTCTTCTGCCTTGTCCAAGTGGTTACATACTAATCACTTACTGATTTTATTGTCAGAGCACCAAATATTTTCAGGATCAATGAACCACTGCTATAAGCAGACAAACTGAAGGTACTCGAAGTTACTCTTTGTCCTGGTTTTGGCTGGGATAGAGTCAATTTTCTTCCTAGTAGCTGGTATATTGGTATGATTTATGTTCAGCTGAGCAATGCTTACTCTAAGTCAAGGACTTTTCATCTTCTCATGCTGCTCTGCCAAGGCGTGGGCTGGGGCTCCACAAGAATCTGGGAAGGAACACAGCTGGGCAGCTGTCCCTGACTGGCCACAGGGATATTCCATATATATGATGTCATATGATGTCATGCTCAGTAGACAAACCAGGGGGAAAGCTGGCACAGAGCTGCTCCTTGGGGACAGGCTGGGATTCAGTTAAATTGGTGGTGAATTTTCATTTTCATCACTTGTTTTTTTTTAACCTTGGGATTTATTTCTTTGTTTGTTACTGTCATTTCCTCTAAAATTTATTATTATTGTTATTATTGTTGTTGTTATTTTATTGCAATTATTAAACCGTCCTTATCTCAGCAGACAAGTTTTTTTACTTTTACCCTTCTGATTTTCTCCCCCATCCCACCAGGGCAGTGGAGGAGAGACTGAGCAGCCGTGTGGTTCTTAGTTGCTAGATGATGTTAATCCACAATAGTCTTTTATATTAATAGTCAACAGGGTGCATTTGATAGAAGATAAGAATATTAATAAGGACAGTAGTTCATCAAGGTGGAGAAGCACAGGAGTGACTATATTTTCCTTTTTAATATAGCTTGGGGATTAAGGAAAAAAAATCTCAGACAATTTCTCTACTACTTCAAACTGGCCAACAGTATGATATGTAATCCTAAAGAGGAGTCTTTAATATATGTAGCTTCCACTTCCATTTTTGCCAAGAAGTTGGAGAGGAGGAATGTAAAACCAACAAAAAATTGGACAACAAGCAGGCTAAGACCCACCTCTATTAGAAATTCAGTGTTACCTTTAAACACAGAAATACTACAGAATAATCCTAAAGGCAATGTGAGACTAGTAAGTAGATGGCAATGCACAAGATCAAGAAATGAGCATATAAAAAGCTGACATGACTTTTTTTGTCTTGGTTAGCTGGTGGGAAACCAAACATGCCAAGTGAAAACATACTTCAAATATGATGAGAAACTGAGTATTGTTCAGATACAAATTTGAATGTGCAAGATGAATATCTAAGTTATTTCCGCTGTATGTTATATTACAGCATATATTCTGAGCATAAAAGCAGTAACAAGAGATAGAAGAGACACTTTTCTCCAAAGTAATGAAACCTGAGATCCTTGTGCTTATAAGTGACCAAGTACTGCAGCTCTTGATTCACAGATTACCAGTAGGCTTTTTATAATTACCTGTGCATCCAATTTTTAAGTACCACAAAATTTCTACTAAGCCTGGCACATATAACTCCATAAAAAATCAAAACAAGAAAGTACAAATGGATTTAGACAAGATCACCTTCAAAATGCCATCTACTATGTCACTGCAGCTGATCAATTTCTGCTTGGTATTAACCAGGCATTCATGTGGTAAATGATTTAGATATACCAGTTTTAGTTATGACAGAATACATGTTCAAAGGCCCTAAGTGTGCACAGTATTCACTACTGTGGAAAAACCACTCATTTATATTATGCATCCTTCAGACACAGGCTCTTAAAGCACCTAAATAATGACTAACATCTCTGTCATTTTAAACACGTTATACCTGCCCTTCGGTGGTTTAACATTCTTTGCTGAACTACTGTTATAATACGCATTTTCGCATAATTTTACCTTTTCAGCACTATAATTACATCTATTACCAAAGTAGCCAGATTCTCCTGGAAACAAATCCCAAACTACCTCAACGAATTTCATAAGAAAGTAGCAAAGATGGCTTTTATAATTCTTCCTATTATATATAAGCAATGAAGCAAAATAATCACAAAAAACAAGTATTAAAGAGATCATCAATAATGAAAGCAGCTTTAATCATTTGAGGGTATTTGAAAAATGATTTAGGAATTAAGTAAAGTCTGTGAGAAAGAATTTATAATGAAAACTTGTCAAAAGTTAAAAACATAGATTAGAAAAAAGTTTTTAATTGCACAGTATATTTTAGCTCCTATCAATCACTGTTAAATAATTTCATAGTTTAATAAGCAGGTATTTACCTGTTGGAACAAGACAATCTTTCCAATCAAAATATCCTGCATAAATGCCAGGTTCTAAAGACCCCACTATTGGATCTGCCTTGAATTCAATGTACATTTCAAACAGTCTTTGATCCAGTTCTTTCAAGGATTCCATACTAACCTAAAAAATATGAAAAAAAAAGAAAGAACATAATAAATAGTCATTAACTACAAGAATTAAATCACAAATGCAAAAAATTTCCTCTTCTTTAATTTTCAGTAAAAAGTAGCAATTACTGACACATGTCAATTCATAATTACATATATAAAAACCTAAGAACTTCCATATTATCTGTGCATTCTACCCAGATAAATTTTTTTTCTGATTGTACTCAGCAAGAGACATTTTTGTGAGAAGTCCAAGGAAGTTGGCAGATCATAACTGTCTGCTGGCATGATTTTTTTCCCCCTGCATATCAAGGTCTTTATCTTACAAAGTAAACAACTGAATTTTGTCAGTGCTTTAAAATATGCTGATAATAATTTCCATCATGATACATGAAGATTTTTGTACGATAATTCGTATTTATCAATTGTGATTTTATAATTTCTCATTATCCACTCTATATTTGAAAAATCCATGATTTATTCAGGAGTCTCTGCCTTCTGAGACTGAACATATGGACTCTCCCTCTCTACTTGAAGGTAACTCTTTAGAGAAGAAGCAGAAGCTGCAGCTCACCAACATCTGCAGAATTTTTTGCATTAACAGCTCTCCATGCATTTTTAGTAATTCACACAGCTTAGCCATACTGAAAGCTAAAGGA
Source organism: Hafferia zeledoni (assembly GCA_035583235.1). Taxonomy (NCBI): domain Eukaryota; kingdom Metazoa; phylum Chordata; class Aves; order Passeriformes; family Thamnophilidae; genus Hafferia; species Hafferia zeledoni. The sequence continues at coordinate 65,924,280 of JAWWEV010000083.1, forward strand.
ATATGCACCACTTGTTCATTGTATCTGAACAACTTTAAATTTATACAAGACTTTCTATTAAACATAGGTACCCCCTGCAATTATAGCTTCTGCAACAATTCTAGAACACAATGCATATCATAAAATGTTGAAGTGGAATGTCAGTACCTAAACACAGTAATGGATGTTAAATGAAAATAAAATGAAATGAAAATGAAAATTAAGATGAAAATATCATGTGACTTCAAGTTAAATGTATTTACTTTTATGAATGAGAGCTTAAGCAATACCAAAGTAAAGCTTTTAAACTAGTTTTCATTTTCCTCAACAACTAGCAAAAACAGCCCCCACAAAAATAAAAGTAAATGATCATTTCCAAAAGCAAAGGGGTTTAAAAGTGAAGAAGAGGGCAGGTCTCTAGATCATACTGGGAATTCAAAAAAGAAAGAAAAGAATACCAACACCTTATTATTCCCTTCTAACCATTTAATGCTGCAAACTACTGAATAAGGGATGAAGCTTATTAACTGAAACAATCAACCCACCACTCTAAACATCTGTGAGCTTCTATCCTCTTTTAAAATTAATGAAGGGCTCAAAACCTGCCCTCTTAAGGTGACTATCTAATTATCCAAATCTTCCTGACTAGCATTACCAACTGATGTGTCCCATATATGCAGTATTGCATCAGTCAGCGCTTTCAAAGGGTTAATGAAGATTTGAAATTAATCTGCCACTTCAAAATTTGAATTTAGTAATTACAGACCTACCAAACTTTTAGTGGCAATACTTTGATGTGGCTGTACTAGGCAGGGTGTTGAATCCACACATAGCAGATGTCTTAGTAGCTTATACACATAACACAAACTGTACCTTGCTCAGCTCTCAGTAGCAAAAAATGGCAAAATATCCAGAGTAATTTTCTGTATTGTACTAACCACACAAATCTTAGCAAGCCCGTTTAAATCCTATTCAAAATTACTTCAGCCACAGAAATTTAAACAACATTCAGGCATAATGGGACTAAGGATGTACCATATAATGGAACAATCAGTTTGAATGAACTACTGTACTCTGTACTGGAAAAGATAACATTTTACTTCCAATCAACAAATATTTCTGGAAATAAACTAGCTTTATGGTCTTAAGGATTAAGTCACAACATTTCTCATAAGAAGTGATTAATCTTTACAAAAAGGCAGGAAAATGAGACAGCTACTGCCACCCACTTTGACATTTTCGTTCTTTGAAAAACAAAAAACAACAAAAAACACCCCCCAAACACAACAAAAACCCGTGAACTAGTTTATGAACAACAGCTATCAGTAATGCAGACTGCCAGATGAAATAATTTATCAAGTGTATTTCTGAGATAACAATCTTTTACTCTCTGCATTGAAAGAGCACAGTGTCATTAAACAGCTTTACTAAGAAATCTGATAAGCTTTGCCATTGAACACACAGGTCCTGAGCAAGAGGTCACATTTTCTACACCGTTTCTTAAGCCTTTTATGAACACATACAGCCATATCCTTGTTGTTGTTGTGTCCAACTGATGCTTGGAGTCCCACTCATTTGTGGAAGGCTCACCCCCCAAGAGTCCTTTTGGCTACTTGACACTTGCACTTACTTTCCACAGAATGTAAACCAAATAGAAATCTGTTTCCTTCAAGCAACGATACTTATTCCATCGCTCTCACTTACTTGAGTTATTTTATCCACACCTTGAAAGCCATGTTTCTCAAAATGTTCAGCTATATTTAGGAAGGTATGACGTTCCAGGTAACGGCAGTTACTGAGTGCAATTAAAAGTCTCTGTTCCTAAAAATTGGTTTTAAGAGAAGAAAGAGTGCAATAGTTAGAAAAAAAGAAACATCAGCATAACCAATAATGTAAATGTACATAAAGGGTTTTATTGACCCTCTGTGCTTGATAAACGTGCTGATAAATAAAGTGAAGCTTACAAATACTTTTGTCCATAAACCACCAAGAACTGAGTGATTATCAGGTATGATGACTGAATATGTGTGCTTTTGCTTATAGGATCTGGAGCATTCATTGGAATAGTTGTGACTAATATGGGACCGTGGTTAAGACTTCTTTACAAAAATTGGGTCTGGACAGCTTTCCAGGAAGCTGTTTCTGGCTTTTACTTTGTTTCAAGAAACATGCTAAGAATTATGACCACTGTAAAATCAACTGAAGATCATCTTCTCTTTCACATGAAGTTGGCTAAGCAAGGGAAGCAAAACAAGTACTGAACAAATGCACTCACTCTAAAATACTAGAAGGTTCAGGAGTACATAACACAATTTCAGCAGTTTGAAAAAATTTCAATTCCAAATTTCAATTCCAAATTTGATTTTTTCTTTTAATTACAAGGGAGATAAATAGATTCTGGAGTTGAGATACCACAAATGCCCTTCCCTGAGCTTGATGTAAGAAGATGTAGTTTTCAAACAAAGAACCAAACAAGACAGAACCACTATTTAAATGGATTGGGCCTTCCCTCTTCCCCTCTCCTTCCTCCAATGGCAAAATGTTTTTCTACCTCAGATGGAAGTTAAAAGTCAACCCAGAAAATATTTCGAAAACAAAATTATTTGACTAGGAACTCATCATAGTAGCACTGATATGATTGAAAATGGTATAAGTTTTCAGACCCACAACTCCTGGCAGTTCTGCATTTCAGTAATATGATGACTAGTATTGAGATGTGCAGTTGTCTACTACTTTAAGTTATAATCAGTTAGCACACAGACTATTCAAAAAATGAGAATTTAAAAACTACAGTGACCAATCTTACTATGATCACTCACTTTCTCTGTTTTCACTCAGGAAAGACAAAATGTTCTGTGATTTATACAAAAAAATAACACCACCATGGAAGCCAAACATTATCGAAAATTCTTGATTTCTTATTTAAACATTCTTACCTGTGAGATATGGAAGTCCTAGTCATAAAAACGTTAACTTTGTCAACAATTGATATAAAAATTTATGTGTTGCAATAATAAAATGATATAAAGATCTAATTGTTATAGTCTACAAGACAGAAACTTGCCCTAATTTGGCAATCTGTGATTCTTTACCATGGCAGAAATGCTTATTTCTCTTGTAAATGAGGCAAAGTTGGGCTTCTGAAATTTAAAACCTGTACTAAGGAATATTAACTTCGCAAGAGGTTCTCACTAGGTTTCTTGCAGGTAAAAAAACTACATTTTTTTCATCAGCTGCTGAACTAGAATAAAGAACATTAAACCAATGTGTCAAGAGTATCAAAAACCTTTATTCCAATTTCCTAAAAAACCAAAACCAAACAAGCCAAACAAATAATCAATACTTACTCTGAGTACATTTTCTGGGGAAAATTATGTTACTGAATATCTGTATCTTCATGGATTTAAAAAGTAATGAATAATCAGACTGGTTCTAATTTAAAACAAGGTCAAAATGTCAAATCCTCAGCTAACATAACACCAGCCCTACTTTCACTGATTTCTGATACCATTTTAGTTTTTGAGGAGGATCTGCTTTCAAAAATCATTAGTCACTTTAAGATGGTACACTGAGACATCAAAAAACCCAGTGCTTTTAATAAGAGTCTTATATTCAAACCTTATATCCTTATATTTTCTCATTTTTGTATCTAGGAAATGCTTTTGTTCACTACAAAATATTTACAATACTCCAGCAATAAAAAACCCCCACATTCCTGTAACTTTTCACATCAGCTTTTAGAAATAGAAGACAAACTTACAGAAGAAAGACTTGAGTCTTCATGAATGCTTCCAAACAAGTCTGGAGATGAAACATCTACTGAAAGACTAAGAATATTGTTTAAAAAGTGAGTAATATAGGGCTTTTGATTATTTGATATATGCTGGATTTAAATGAACAGGAATGAAATGGAATCTTGTTTCAAACCCCCTCACACCAGATAATGAAGCAGCGTTCATGTTGTTCAGTTTTTCCAAGGTACCCACAAAGCCTGTAGGAGTTTGGTAGACTGACAATGCTATTCTAGCTACACACATTTCCTTCTTACAACATTTAACTTTTCCTTCTATAAATTCTGTTTTGCCACAAATTCTATTTTGTTTTTACACCTACCCATCCACTGGTCATCCATATAGGAAGAAAAAAAAAACCCCAGAGTTAATTTGCCTTTTTCTAATGCACATTGCAATACTTGCCAAGTATCTGGCTTTTCACATATGAGTCTTTTTAACTCTTGGAAAGTCAGGCTACTCAGACTTGTTTTGGTCTGTAAAATAAGTGGCTCATGAGCAATTATTGACCAAATAAACTTTCATGAATTTAGAAGAAATATCAATAGCATCAGTAATAAAACAGAACGGAAGAAAAGAAAGTCAGGGGATGTTTCACCACAACTAGACAAGTTACAAGTACAAATCATTCCATGTACAGTCACGTCAAAACCAACATATCTGCTTCAAAAGCACACAGCTTGTGTCACTAAATAAAATGGTATAATATCATATTATCTTGTACAATCTTTATTACATGTCATGCAACTGTTTGGCATAAAAAGTATCTGCTCTCATTTCAAAGCATTACTATTCAGAGGCAAAAGTATTCACAAGAAATATGAAATATAGGACACATAAAGGCAAACCCCCACTGAAATGTAAGACTTGCACCCCCAGTTTCAGAATACTACACCTAGATGTTAATTGTTTCTGCTTACTGTGATGTATCTATGTCACCATCGGGTTTGGTGCTCAGTTGTTCCAAGCAGTCTATAAAGACCTAGGAAACAATAAAGCCAGATCTATGTTTTCTGTCAGAATTTAAAAAATAAAAATCTTAAATTCACTTTTACTACAGTCAATAGAAGCAGAACAATCATCATCACCTTTCTTTGTCTTAAGCTTTACATAAATACAGTAAAATTTTAGCTGTAACTTCTGAATGCATATTTTCTATTTTGTATGCATCATAGTTTACTTGTAGCAAAACAGGAATTTTTAATACTGGTAAGTCATTTTCATCATGCATGTCTAAAATTATGAAGTAATAATCTGCTGATTTGCAAAGAAAACATTGTTAATAGTTTTCATGTGTTCAGCCTGCACGCTGGATCCCAAGTGAAAATTGCAGAAGCTTCACTGAAATTTATGTTTTGCTTTGGCTTATGATTTCTTATTGGAGGAGACTATAAAAGTAGAAAGAATGCCCTTAAAGAATTCTTTTTCAAATAGTTTTTAAAAAATCGCAGATTTTGTTACAAAGAATATTGGTTTTTGATACAGAAATTAAAAGCTGAATCTCCAGCTGATGAAAATCATCATTGGCTCCTTTTACTGCAGTATATAGACATTAGATGGCACCAGCTCAGTAAGTGTCAATTGTCAGTAAAATCCTGAACACTCTCCATCAGTAGAATACTGAACATGTCACTTACCCTCTGAGGATTTGACATCATCAGATTTAGCTGGTAAACTCTACATGCTTTTAAAGTTAAATATTTCTCAGGATCCCAGAGTGAACCAGAGGAACAAGACAGTCATCAACTCAAGCCACCTTGTGGGAGGTAGGCAGGGTACAAAGTACACATTTTGGATGGTCACTTGCATTCCTTATTTCAGTACTTCAAAGCGCTCCAGTTACCTGCATGATCCCAATGCTCAGCTGGCACACATCCTCCTGTGTTTTCTGCTGCTGGAAAACCTGAGGAGGAAAGCATATTATTTCAGCAGAACAGCTTCATGTGGCCTTATTCTCAAGGAAGGCCTGAGTAAACCTATCCCGAAAGACATGACACAATTAGAGGAATAGCTGATGGGACACAGTGTTTTCTTATGGATCAATTCCAATTTTTCCTCATCCTAAAAATGGGAGAGAGAATACAAGTACCAACAAATAGTTTGATAATCATGAGGAGAGAACAAACCAAAGGGAAGGAAGTCTTAGTACATGTGATATGTATCTTTGTGGGCTAATGGAATTGCAGCAAATGCTCCCAGGATATTCAAAGATCTTTGCATCCCAAAAAGGAGGATTCATCATGCAAGTCAATTCACTGCAGATTCTTTTGAACAATGTTCATTAAGAAATTAGACAAGCTTACCATAAAGATTTAAATAATGGAGGAGAAACAATACCTATACAGAGGGGCCCAAGGGAGTTTGGGAAAGTATTAAACTTGCTCAGAACATTGAAAGCTGAAATAAAACACCAGAATCACAATCAATCAGGGCCTTAAGGTACTCAATGTATGGGGACAGAAAGCTGAATTTATGTTCTGCAAGTAGTTTGGATTTAAGTTCTGCAACACTGAGTGAAGAGTAATCCCTAGGAATGGCTCTCCCTTCTGGTTTTTTTAGATCTAACATCATACTGCTTTCTGAAACTTATATTAGTAGCATTTTTTTTTCAAAAGAACAGCTTAAAATTACCCCTAATAAAGGAAGCACAAACAGAATTCTAAAAGCTTGCAGAAATGTACATGGAAAAAAGTAAAGAGGAAAGTTATACCCTTGGATCATTCTCTGAAAATTCTTTTTATGTAAATGACTATTGGGTTTCAGAAAAAGAAAAAAATAGAAGCATAAATCAAAACTTACACTGGCCTCTCCAGGTTTGCAGTCCAGCACAGTTTTAAGAGATTGCAAGGAATGAATAATGCACTGTTCAAACTGGGATGGCTGAAAGTCAAATGAGTTGTCAGCTTTAGATAAGTATGTCAAATATATACTACACAAATATATAAAAACTTCCAAGGTATATGGTAAGCTTTTTATTTCCAAATAATCCCTAATAAGGGGAAAAAAATAATCACAATTCATATATAGCCAGAGGACCCTTTTGTAGTGATGCACTTCTGCATGTAAGTTATCTACAGAATTATTACCACAGCTCCATGCACATTTTTTATCTGAATGAGAGACTTTTACATCAGACAGACTCCTATTAAAGGGTCATTAAAGGCTTTTACAGCTGTTTGTGGTAGCATTACAGATGCCCCTTACACACTCCTTCCTCCCCTCCTTGATCCAAGGTTGGACAGAATTTCACCTGAGATATCCAATATTTCTGCATTCTATTTCAGCAAAAGATTTCTAAGAAAATTGGACTGCAACTGCTTTTACATGGAAGAAAAAAACTTCACTGGTTTGGGGGGGCTTTTTTTTACATTCAGGTTTCCAAATGTATCAATTTCACTCTGAAAGTGCAAACAAGTTCACAACAGAGTCATTAGTCATTTTTTCCTTGTCTTTCTCTCTTGTAAGTCACACTTTATTTTTTTAATGCACCTGCTGTGGGTATTGGGCAGGAAGGTGTTGTGCAGGGCAATGTGAAGCAGTCACTGCTCCAGATCATCCTAGTGGATTGGAGTCAAAGTGGACAAAAAGTCTGTAAGCCATGTAAACCTGCTTTTCGTTCAGCAGATAGTCTATGGCACATCACCAGCTGCCTTAGGAGTAACTTTTATTTCTGTAAATGGTGGAGGTGGATTGTGAAACTGATGTCCACATGACAAAATGACAACTGTGAAAAAAAGCCAGTAAGAAAATCTGTATTTATTAATTTTGGATCCCTTGAAAGAAAAAGGCCAGCAGTAAAGTGCTGCTCTTGGGTTTTTGCTTCCACACTATAAAACATCACACCTCAGGAGAAGAAAGCTTTTCAGGTATGTGATTCTCTGGATATTATGAAGGTGAGAAAAGATAGTTCTGTGTTTCACTGTATCTTTTACCTGGAATGTAAATGTTAAAGTGGTTATCCACCAGTATTTTTGGCAAACCTAAAATACAGTTTCTATCTCCAGCTTAAAATGTCCCTCAAGAGACCACCTGGCCCTTTTTTCCAATGATTAATTTTTGCTAGCTTTTGCTATAATATTACCACTATGATTTCTACTTCAGTAGATAAATAATCTTGCTATGAAAGAACATAGTCAACTTCCACCAGTAAAATTTGGTGTATCTCAGACATGGCCTCAAAAGGTACCTAGGAAAGTGAAGTATACAAGGAATTAAGAGGTGATTTCTAAATGCAAAAAAAGACTTAATCAGTTTCATAATAAAGATAAGTTAGGATACAGAACAAGCATAAAGAAACAATGCTTTTGTGGAAGACTCTTTCCCCTGCCTCTATTTTATAGATGAATATAGCGAAAAAACAGAAAAGTGAAGGGACTTGCCCAAGTCAATGGCAACTGAAACCAGGACCAGAAGCTGGAAATCTGGTTATAGTACAACTACCCAACAACACTCCTTCCTACAATATATATATTGTGACTGCTTAATGCCCTCCTACTCAACTTCAAGCACGTATTTATAGAAGCAAATAAGAACTACAAAAGTCTGTGGAGCATTTTCTCTTAGATAACACACACAGAGTAACTCTCCCTCCCACAGGCCTTTTCTGCTTTCACAGATTGTTTTTAAGTCACACCTACAACATGCTTACTGTGTTTTAGGCATTACTCATTACTGTTTATTTCCAGAAAGCATCTTGCTAATTTATCTGAATTTGGTTTCAAGGCATTGGTTGTTTGCATGTAGGCACTCTCCTAAATTAGTTGCTTTTCAATTCAATTTCTCATTATAACATATAAGTGACCTATTTATTTTTAGCTACAGACCCATTCAGTGGTAGAGTGCCTACTATGTTATGAAGCATTTTGATATGAACTGAACTTGTGACCCCAAACATGATTTTTTACTTCAGTAAACCATCCCTAAAACAAGATGCTTAACAATGGAAGTTATTATCATTTATCTCACCAAAAGCATGCTAGAGGTCAGTAGTAATTATACTGATACACTTAAATAACCCTATTTAAGGCAGAAAGCCATGGTACATATCTAAGTGCCAAATTCTGATTTATTTTTGCCTCTTAAAACACAGTACAAATCTGCAAAAGTCTTATTTATGCTGGGTTTTATTTTGTTTTGTTTTGCACCTTCAAAAATAGTGCTGTCCAGTAGATCTACTATCACTTAAAGTTACTTCACACTTAGTAGTTTACAAACTATAAACAAAAACTTTGGAAAAGGGAGCAATAAAAAAATTTGTGTTTGGTGATGGCACCTGTTAAGACTGTTGTAAAGACACAACCATTCAATTTTTCAAAAAATTGTTCGTCTTACTATATTTTCATAAAAATTATAGACACCAGTATGCACACACATAGAGAAAGTCCAAAGTAATTCATTTTTTAGACAATATAGAAACCAGTGTTGATACACATAAAAAAAAAAATCCAGCAAAGGAAGTGCCTATCAGACACCAAGTATACCCACCAACGATGTCAAACCTTCATTGTCAACAACCCAGTCTTCCTTTTCAGCTAATCTCTTTATATCTGTAAGACAGAGTAAGAGGGGAAAGGGGGGTGTGGGGAGAGAAGGTATTCATTTACATTATTAAAAACTCCTTGAACTTGAAAAGATAAACCACAGACACTGGGACTGCAATGACTAGGCATACAGGCAAATAGCACTAAAAGCTTCAAAGCTTTCAACACTCTCAAATGACTCAGAATGGAACTCATACATGGTATGCTGGTGACACCACACAGAGAAACATATCTATAATACATGGCAAGAGTTGCATGAAGCACATTGTTTACTGGAAAGCTTAAAATTAAAGGATGAAGGCTTTGGGTTTGTTTTTAATTTGTAAATTTTTAATCATCACATAAAATATTGTGTTTAAGAACCCAAGCCTCTGGTCTATTATATTGCAGTTCTTAATGAAATGAAAGAAAAATTCCCTAGAATTTTAGCAAAGACAGAAAGGACAGCATATAGTTCATGTTCAGAACTACAAAAGAAGCACAAAGTCCCCCATCCAGGGTCAAGGATCCACGGTGCTAGACTTTAGTCAAAAATCCATGAAGGCATATGCAAAATGCACTCTCCCACTACTCTGAAGGTGTCAAGTTCTGTTGGCTTACTAAAGCTAAGAGGAGCTAAGTTGGGATGTGAATCCAAAGCTCATGCACTATAAACAAATCTCCTACGGACATGTGCATTATGCATCATCACTGTGTTTTGGGCTTAAATGAATTGTAAACAGAACAAAGGAACTGTGTGCAGTTCATGGGATTTTGACCCACAATTTTCCCACACACAAATTGCTCATCAGAACTTCTGTACATCATGGAACATCCTTCTAAATGAGTAAAAATTCCAGTGAATTACTATGTCTCCTTAAAATCCCAGAAAAGAGGATAACTAATGCATGCTGAAAGGTATCTTCGCTATCTTGGGGGTTTCATTAGCTAAATTAAGAAGCTTGGTTATAGCTTCTGCAATTCTACATCTCATGGAAATACAGACTCAGTGAGGATAAAAACCATTAAGGGACTGTGCAGAATAATTACTCTGTTCATTTTCCTACTTAATAAACCTCTCAATTCAGCTGATATTCTTGTGAGGGTTTAGATTACACTGGTCAGCCTTTACATGTTTTTGAGGCTGTTCACTTTTGCATTCTGTTCTTACCTAATGCAAACATAAAAATCCCCAAACTTCTTTCCCACATTTCACTGCTCACCAAATTCCAGTCAAACACATTCATGTAAACCCCCTGTCTACTCTGGCATTCACATAAGTTGTCTTTCATGACCTTTATGACCAGTGATCACATATGGGAGGGGAAGAACACAGTCTGCCTCTCAGGGCCAGTTTATCATAAGGCAAGAAGGCCGTGTGTGTGGGCTGAAGTGCTCTATTGAACATTTTAACTATATCTGAATGCCTTTACCAGCTTACAACACGCAGCAAGAAACGAGACTGAACTTGATATCAGCACCTTTTGCACCTTATGTTTCAGAGATACTAGAGAGGTGGAATTCAAGCCCAGGAGGAGCCTTTTGGACTTCTGTATTACAGTTATAGCTACGTCTGAGATACATTTATATAGTTCCATGAGAATACCCATTACTTCTTTCACTCATTCACTAATAATGACTTCTCCAAGGCCCCAAATAACCTGGTTCTGTGCAGACACCCCCCCCTCCCCCATCTAAATACATTCAAGAGTTACAATTTTGCTTTAGTTGCTGAAGAGCCAAAAAAAAAGGGCCCCACAGACAAGGCACTCAGTGCAGCAGTATAGAATGAGAGTTATGATGCATGCAGACATCTTTTCTCCTGTTTGAAGCTACAGCCAATACATAAAACAGCTTCACTGATAGAGGATGGAAGCAGCACTGAGAAGGCTGTGGTTATGGCTGCACAAAAGAAAGATACATTCTCCAGCCAACACAACACACTGGCATTTTTAGGGATCTCATTTCTTTTGAATCAAGAAAAAATAGTATGAACAAAGATGTTCAGATCAAACAGAGAATCATTCACACACAGACTTGTAAATCTGCTTTTATAAAAATCTAAAGGTACAGACTAGCACAAGATTTTTTCCTGTACTGAATGTGTATGGCCAGCAATCACAACACATGGAGCAGCTCTGTATCTGAACAAGGAGCTGGGCTATTGCCATGATGCAACAAGTAGGCAAAACTAGTAAAATAGAAGACTTTTTTCATCTTTGATCACATATTGGAGGTCTCTGGACTATGATAGAGAAGCTACATAGATATCTCAGAGATTTGATAAGCTGAGGACTGTCAGCAAAATGGTTCAGAGCTAGATGTTTCCTTCCTTTGAAACAGCAGGACAGATGTGAGAATCACTCACAATTCCTAGACAGAGGAATAAGTCAGCACAATAAGACCATCCTCAATTAAAAGAAAAAAACCCCATCGTTTCCACCTACTATTAAGAAAAAACAATTCATCTCAATTGTGCTAAGCAAAAAAGACTTTCTTATACTTTAAGTGAAATCTGAAATAGTGGTAACACAGAGTTTTAGAGAGATAAGACAACACATGTCCTTGTTTGGCCAGCTAGCTTGGTATTAATATAGAAAAAAGAATGTTAATAGTGAAATGGGATTAAATAATACAATTAAGAGCCAAGTATACAAGTATACAATTAACAGCCAAGAATACAAGTCATATAAATATTATATCAAATAAACCAGAGGCCTAATGATTTGTTGTCACCAAAAGTTAAAAAATTTGCTTAATATAGCCACCTATGCTGGCCTTGAGTAAAACTCTTCGCTTCCTGTCAGCCTAAAAAACAATCACCTCAAAGATTAAAAAGTCCTCAAATAGTAAGATTAAAAAAGGCTTCATTTTCTAACATTGAGAGTAGTTAGACTTTTAGAAAAAAAAAACCTGCTAAGTGACTTATTGGATTAATCTGCCCTGATTTTAAGAGACATTTATTTCTGAAAGATTTTCTCCATTGACATGTAAATAATTTAAGTTTCAGAGTTGAATATGAGATGGCAAGATGAATGGCCTCTGATGGCATTAAATTTAGAGAATGTGTTACTGGCCTTCACAATCCAGACATTTATGGCAAAACTTGGGTACAGAGCAGGAAGCCCTGGGGATTACAGTGTTAGTAAAAAGCCTTGAAAAACACACAACTAAAATACTTTTTAAAGGGCTGTGGATTGCTTGTTTTTTGTTTTTGGTTTTTTTTGTCCTTGAGAGTGGTACACTGCCTATTTAATTCTTCATGTTACAGAACAACTCAAAAAGGAAAATAAATTATATTTCCAGTATGGAAAAGCTGCATCATGAGATAAATTACTTGCACTGTAAAACTGTTTCAATGTAAAGGAAGCAATCTAACCTACTCTATTCATGAGACTAAGGGAAGAAGAGACTCGTATTTCTGGCAGAAAAATGAAATATTTGAGTAACTCTTGTGAGATATTACAGAACTCAGAGGAATCAACTGACACTACAATATCTGTAACAAACAGTTATTTTTCAGAACATGGTTTGGCCTAATCAGAGGGGAAAAAGAACCAGAGTAAGCAAAGAGACCTGCAGCCTTCTATTACCTTCAGCTGTGTGTTGTAAGGTCACCATAATGCAACGTACACGAAGGTCCAAAATAAGATCCTGGATGATCTGCAGCATATCATTAGGTATCTCGAGTGCAGTAAGAGACTCAGAACTAAGCCTGAAAGCAAATACAGTTAGACATGAGTGTAAATCTGCAGGGATTTTAAAGCTGATAAAACTAACGTCATTAAATTTTTTAGACATTTTCTGTGTATGTAAATAAAATAGTTCCATCCTCAGTGTATATTTGTAAACCAACTACCCCATTCTGAGAAGATTAATTATTTACTTAATTCAGCAGATTGCAAATGCAGATTTAATTTTCTCTACCATTACAATAATGTCATCACATGAACAGCCCAACTTTTTCTACAGTCTTCCACTTCTCAGCCTACCTTTCTGCATCCATCTCTTTTCCTATGATCCAAAAATAATCTTTTTGGAGAAGAAGTAGCTTTTTTGCTGTTTACAGGTTAATGCATAGATCAAATACAAGATCCACAACGGGGTTCCTGAGATATTTTTTACCTGCATGGCGACAGTGGCAGTGATTAACCTGCTATAAATGGTGATGTGTCTCTGCATCAGATTGCTAAGAGTATTTACATTTAAGGAGCCAAAATGTAGCTACTGCATCATGTGCAGAGTGATTTCATTCACTGTTTTGCTTCCAACTCTGACCAGGCACACGATCACTGGCTACTACAGGTGAGGACGGAGACATTAATCTCTGTTTTTTCCTTTAGAAATAGTAACACAGCAGCTGCTTGCAAGAAATAGCATTTCAGCTTTCAGCTAACAGGCTGCAATTGTACTCAGACATAGGGGCACAAAGTAAGGTTCACTGCTTCTATCCTACTCCTGGGTATTTAGGCAAGGCCAATTCAAAGGCAGCCATTGCCATTTGCCCTACTGCTAATCCCGAGCAAAGCACACGTAACAGGAAGTGCCTAAGAGGAGGAACAGGAAGGCACAAAGAAACAAGTGGAACATTTCATCCACCTGTAGGCTCCAGTTCCATACCCCTGGTGTTGGGCATAAACTATCAAAACCCCATCATTAAGTAGACTGCTCTCCACTCAGCACAACTAGTGAATTAGCAGATTACAAAACTCTGTACTATGTCAGCCAGCCAGGAAACACAGAATGTAAATACCCATCTATGAGCAATTTAAGCTACCTTAGACTGCACAGAAGCCCTGTAGAGTTGATTCCATTTCTTAGGGAGCACCCAGCTGTCACATCCCTAAGATCATCCTTTTCCTCATATAATTCACCTGAACAACTACATACCTTTTACATTTTTATAGTAAGGCAAAAGTATTGTCAATTATGGCTCACTTGATTGCATAGTTCCAATTCATTCTCTGGAACCTATTCATACTGGGTGGTGAGAGAATGGGGTATAAGACAAGGTCTGTGCTACCACCCCACTTCAACCTGTCTGACACATATAAACAATTAGATAAATTAAGATCACACAGATGTAACAACAACTCCTTGTTATGTAACACTGTGAATTTTATCATTCTTAAAATACAAGCAGAAAAAATAAAAAAACCCTCAAGCTATTACATAACTCTGCAACAATCAGAGGTTTTATACAATGTGCAGATACTTCTTGGGAACAGCCCACCTTCATCACTGGTGTGAGTCACAAGAATTTATCAGATTGCCAAAGTATAGGGGCTTGAAAACAAAAGTACTTGCAGCACTTGCATAAACTCCTGACCTGGCCATCACTGATCAGTACCCTCTTTGATATGTTCAGTTCCTCTTCTCCAGACTGCCTCTTTTCTTCTCTGCTTTTGACTGCTTTGCAGGGAAGTCCAGCTCACTTCACTAAAGTGCCATCACAGGCATCGATAAGAACATGAGGTGGGGAAAAGAGTGGGAGGCAGAGAGGATTTCCCCAGCTCTCAGTTCAGTTGTTCATTATCATGGCAGTGCCCGGAAAGCAAAAGGATATTCTCTGAAAAAGCACCTCCAATATATCCTATAACCTCAGCCTGGATCTTATCTCAGATGGCAGGAGCACAACCAACCTTTAGAGAATCTATTGGCTACATTTCCAAGCCAGTATTACAGATGTGCAAGTGCTAAATTCTAGAATTTTATAATTTGAGTGAAACTGGATTGCTTCCCATAAAAGGGCAACAGTGGTGTCTCTTTACATTTTTTTTTATGAAATATCAAGTCAGCTCCTTCTTAAATTGGAAGGTTTCCATAAAATTCAGCCAGAATACTGAACTACACATGGGAATTGTTTTCTAAAAGGGTACAGGACAGATAATGTTAAACAGACTTGACAACAGGTATGTATCACTGCGAGCTCCCTCTGCACTAAGTATGTATCTATAAGTGATTATACCCCTTTCTTTTCTTCATCTGTGCTTTGCTTGCTACCTGCTTTAAAAACTCTAAAGTCCAGTATCATATCCAGAAATTACTCAAGTTTCCAAAGGATGACAATTCTTGTAGCACCCTAAGATACATGGAAGCAAATTCTCTGTATTAGTGAGATATTTTCTAATTAATGAGATGCACATTACTAATTTTATAAGCAAATATAATTATAAGCAGATTGACATTCAAAGCAGGAGCATCACCTTCCATAAAATAACTGTAACAGTAAATTATGACCTAGAACGATACAGTAATCAGAAACATGGTATTTTCACCCATTTTGGCAGACATGGGAAGACATAGGTAAAGAAGCAAATAATTGCTTTCTACCCTAAAGAATCAAATCCTGTTTCATTCATTGAGTGTCTATGCTCTGCAAGGTAAATATTTTACTCTAACTTTTTCATAAGATGCTATGGGGAAAAAGGAATATATTATTATGCAATAAGGCTGTATCATAGAGGATTTCACAGATTATTCTGAGTTGGAAGGGACCCGCAAGGATCATTGAGTCCATCATTTCAGTGAATGGCCCACACAGGGACAGAACCCACAACCTTGGTGGGATCATGAGGCAGCATTAGTTACACTTGCACAAAGAATCTGAAATTTGCCATAAGTAATTACTTGCAACCCTTCTTTGAAAATGTTAACATTCTCACAGCTCCGAGTATTTAATGCAATGAACAACACATTTTGTCCTAAAGCACATATATTCCAGGGGCAGCAGGATTTTGTAGGTCCACAGATCCATTTACCTTACAGTCTGGATAACATGTGTTAGCCACTGGCCAGAAAGTTCAGCCTTCATCTCCCAGCCACCATACTGTCTTAATTCTCCTTCTCTGAGGCTGAATGGAAGCAAGGCTCCACGGATAAGTTTGACCAGAGAGTGCATGACTTCCTGAATCATTTTCTGCATCAGAAGAAGGCAAAGAAAAACCATGGAAAAAGCTCTACCAATATGCTTCAGCAGCCATGTACTTGCTATACACAAGAGCTAGGAATGCATGATTTACAAGTGGCTCAACATGATAGAGGAGAAGGATGCATAAGGACACACAAATGATTAAAGAAATCTGATTTTCAAGATGGTGACACTAAAGTACCTTGCTATGAAGGACGACTGATACAAAGTAAGGTTCTCCCTGCCACACCTCCCCCAACTACTTACCTTGAAATCATTTTGTCTTTGCCTAGCGTTTTTCTTTGATCTTTCCATTTGGCCAGATTTTTCAGCAGTCTTGTGAAAATGAGAAAATTGAAAAGTGTAAGTATCTTATAACCACTGTTAAAATAATTCCGAAAAAGGGGGTTTCGAAGTGAAGAAGTGAAAACTGATGAGTTTATGATGCAATTATAAAAACTAACTCATGGCATTTCAATAAGCAAAGACTATATTTATCTCAATAAACTCTACTTACTGTAGGTCAGTAAGCTCAATTTTAATTCTGAGGAACAACATGCATTTAAGACTAAGTCAGAGACAAGGATAAGAGTAGCTCAAGCAATACAAACTTTCTGAGGTCACAGTTTTCTCACAGCATGTTAGTGAGAGCTAAAACAAGTATAGTCCAATTGTGCATCAAGTTTGTAGGAAAAAACTGTTTGTCAGCATGGAAGATGACCACAGAAAGACATCAATGAAGTGGGAGACAATTTTTGCAACGAGGACAATTTGGAATTGCAAGATGTGAGGGAGATGGTTGCAGGATTTTTGTTTGGTTTTAGGAATAGTATTTTGTTGACAATGCTCTTTAAAGAATTCAACTAATTGTAAAAGAGACTCTGCAAAGTAAGCCACATTTTCATTGTCAGTTCTTTGAAAACTGAGGAATGTGAGTACATTTTGCATGAGACAGTTACAGTTGAAGAAAAACATGGTTTGACTGTCTTCCTGTTTGTAGTTCTAGCCTTCTGCAGAGTCTACTAAGAACACAGTAAGTTACACTGAAAAAGTTATTTCAAATAGTAGGTTAAGAGTAGATACTGTAGAATTTTAGTTAGAAAATCTCCTGGTTTATGTTTGTACAGCAACATCTACTGGACAAGAAGTGCAATAACATGACAAGAGTTCTCAGAGAAACAGTTTACTTTCAAGTAATTAATTTGAAATGCTCGATTTTCAAAATCCTTCTTTAGTTAAAGCATTTAAGATTTTAAGGTAAAATAGATAATTTCAAGTGAGCAAAAATTAGAGAAAAATCAAACTGCTTAACAGTTTTGGAAAATACATAGCTATGAAACTCTTGCACTTTAAAGATCTGAATTATACTGTTTCAGACAAGCAGAACAACATTCAAGTTACTGCTGCATCTAATTCCTACTTCTCTCTTCTAAAGCCTTATAAAGAAAATAAATCGTATTCCTTGAAATCTCAGATAGCAATTTAAAATTCACAGTGTGTTACAGATGGATTAAACAGAACAATTAATAGATCTTTGATGTATTTTTTTTCCTTAGTGGTTTTGCTGAAGACCAATCTTAAACCTTTCCTGCACAGACAGACCAAAACTATCTTGTGGTAAGATCAACGGTTACTACTCACATATGTGACTTCACCTAGAGGGATTCACAGAACTCAACTTTTCAAACTGTTGAAATACCACATACATTTTTAACTGATAGTATTTTAAGTCATATTGCTAATCTTTCAAACCTAAAAAAAAAAAGTCCCCTCCCCCAAAAACCCTACAAACTGAACAAAACAAAATACTTCTTGAAATGCATTTGATGACTTTTTTTTTCTACATTTTTAAAATGTCTTGAAGACTTGAGTAAGCAAACTGAAATAACCCAGTGTACCATTTTTCACAGGACATTTCTTAAAGAAAAAAAAGTAGCAATCACCTTGCTTCCTGTAAGACAAAAAACAGCAAGAAACAGGGTAAAAGAAATTCCTTAATGGATAATTAAAATCTCTTATTATTTCTTATGGTCTTGAATGCAATGTGATCACACATAGTCTTAGGTGTTCTGGAAGAAGTCTTTTAGCCTATGCCACCCCCTTATCTCACTCATCCTCAATTGACTATGGGATGCAGAGCACACAGGAGGAATGGAGGATACCATCCCTCCACCCTTCCCAAGAACTTGTGGCTCTTCTGTAAGGATCACAGCAGTAGAAGAAATCAAATTTTTCATCAGCTCAGAATTCGGTCCAAAAGAAGAAGAGTATGTACCTTACAGACTAACAGGAAAACTACTCCTCTTGGGTTTTTCAGTACATCAAAACAATGTTTTGCCCAGGCATGACATAAGATCACTACATTTTCCACTTGCAGTCATTTTCATGAGCAGAATTTCTCAACCTTGTTTACAGTTCAAGTCTCTGTTTTTCTAGAAATTGCTTTCTTTTTCATCATACACAGTAACAAAAAAAAAAATCACAGTAATTTAACAGGTGAATTTGTAAAGTTTAATTTTTAACTACCTGTCAAATATAAAGGTTGTCATTTCGCTTATGAAATTAATTATTTTTGTGAAAGTCAACAGTACTAAGGTTTATTCTTGATTCTAATTAACTGAACATTTGGTGTAAATGTCATACCTTTCTTTTGATTTTATTGTGCAAAATGAGGATCACAAAAAGAATCTATTTCACTAGAGCTATACTCTTCTGTATAATGTGTTCAACATATATAGGGATATAGCACCTATTAGCATCACCATATGAAAACAGTATATTGATTTATAAATAGTGGCATTAAATAGAACAAATGCTTGATAAATAAATTCTTTAATTAGAGAAATGGAAAATGAGAACGTAAGCTTCCAAATGTCCTTTTTCCAAGGCTTTTGTTTAATTTTCTACTAAAGCTGCAAAGAACAGTAGATACTATGGCTGCAGTTCGTTTGAAGTGGAATACTGCATACAGGATAACTTAAGAATTTAAATAGTGTGCATATACAAATGGCTTGTGCCATGAATCATTACTTTTGGTTTTCTCCTGCCTCTTGGATTATTAAGATTATATTTATGTGATTTAGATACCAGAACCAGACAAACTGAGAAAGAGGGACCAGAAGCACAGGTGATTGTAGCTCATGGCCCTTCCTGACTGGACTCCCTATAGTTTGTCTGTGAATACTACTCTGAGCCTTGGTCATTTTGCAACTCTGGTCTTGAACCTAACCTAACTTCCAAACTCTTAAAACTCAAGAAATGAGTACTCCTTTTCCAAAGAAAGGAAGCAATATTTTTCTGTATGACTCTGTCTTTTACGTATCTCTATCCTTCATGCAATGTGCTATTTCTTCAGATCACCACCGAATGGCCAACTATGAGTAAGAGGTGGAAGCACAGATATTGAGTCCAGCAACTGGAACACAGACACAAAGACACACACACATCCCCCCAGTGCTTATTAAGTCTTCATTTCTTCCAGTGAAATATAATACTTCAAATGTAATTATTACAGACCTTTGTTACTTAAAATTCATTTATGTAAAAGAATCCATACCTCACTGAATAAACTTCCATTCACATAAGAAATCCAGAGCTTCCAGAAGTTGGGCAGCTGACTTACAACAAGTTTTGTCAACTTCTCAACAAATACAACTTGCTGAGGAGCTTTGTATCGCCAGGCTAAAAGGGGGAGAGGAAATGGAAAAAGCTACATTAAAATTGTTAATTTTTTTTAAATAACACTAAGAATATACTACTAGCTTGCTGTTGCTTTGTATTACACATGTGACTATGCAGTATATATACAACCTTTCAGTTAGAAATGAAAACATTTAAAGCCCAGTCCATGTATGTGTATGCAACCTGTATAGGCACAAGCTTTTTCTTCTCTTCTCATATTTAGGTTTTAGCACTAAGACAGTATATGTAGAATAGGTCCCTCTGCAGGGGTATCTAAGCCAATCCACCTAACAATCCATTCAGACAGTCTTCTGTCCTCTAACCACTCTAAAAAAGTAAGGTTACATGAAAGCAATCAAGGCATTAGAAAAGTTTCACAAGAAATGTTGGCAGCAGGTAACTTTTCCCAGTTTCTTATCCAACAGGGCAAATGGAGGTTGCTGGGGAAGGGGGTAAGGAAAAAGCTGAACAGGGGTAGAAGAAAAACACTAATTTATACATATATTAAAAAATTAAGGAAACTTTGTGAAATATTCTTCTATAACCATCTGGAAACTTTGTGATTACAAAATGGTTTAACAAAATAGGCAATCATCTTAACAGTGATAAGAGACTTGTATTTCGCCTGAAGAGTAAGAGTCCATTTTAGAACACTTGGACAAAGAAATCACGTGTTTTGGAAAAAAACAACAGAAACAAATGGCCAAAGCTCCCACAAAACGATAACAAAAAAAAACATTTTAAAATGCTGGGGTTATTTGTGTGAGGGTTTTTTGTGTAAAAACTCAGGTCTTCTACAAATGATAAATTTTAAAATATGATATTATCTTATATAACTCTGAAGAAATGCAGAAAAATGTTGCATGAAATAGCATTTTCTGTATCCACTTTGTTAGCGAATATTGCCTACACAGAACAGAAATTCATAAGTTAGGCAACAACATACAGCACATTATGTTACTATTAGGCTTCACTAGAGCCTTACTATATTATTGTTTTGGTGGACAGTCTTGAAGCTCCTTTCAGTACAGCATGACTTCAGCAGCATCCATTGGTCAGGGTGCAGATCAAATATCGGTCCATTTCTTTAGCAAAGAAATAAATATCTGCACTACCCTACTACAATTTTTTCTCATGACCAAAAAGTTTAGGCAGTCTGGAATAGTATTTGAAAATAAAATTGCAATGGAAGCCCAAAATTTGGAAAGAGGCTCTGACATAAGTGCAGCTGTGGTGACAGAGATGCATCTGTTTAGGAGGCATGAACACTTCAAAGCTCAAATAGAAAAGCTCATAGTGTGGACATAGATATGATACTTTCACCAACTTGGTTTATCACTTTCAGAGAACTAGTCTAGACTCAGTGCAAGAAAAATTCTTACTAACCTAAGCTGTGACAATGTCAGGAAGCTGTGCCAACACTCCTGTAGCAGCAGAGGCTCTGTAACGTGTACAAACCCCAAGGTTCTAATAAAAAAATTTCAGTTCCTTCAAGAAACCATTTAATTTTTGTCAAAAGCTACAGCACCAACCAGGGATGTCTGATCATGTCTAGAAACATACTGGTAAGATTTACTTCATTTTTGACATTGTTTTCCCCTCTAGGAAGCTTACTTCAGGCTTGGTCCTAGGCCTACAGACACTTCCTAGGATAAGCTACTGCACATGATGTCAAAAGATTCTGGCCATAAATTCAGGATATTTTCACTTTGTTGATAAAGCTCCAATATATATTAAAGATTTACTTTTATTTCATTTATTCAATATCATAATCTCTGCTATATCATCCTAAAGATGGAACTAGAGCTGCTGTTTACATATTCTCATGAACATATGCTCAAGCAAGAGCTGAATGTTACTTGAATGCTGCAGTTTTGAATTCATAGTAATTTCTTCTAACAATCTCTTGGACAATCACCGTCAAACACATTGGGGAAAAAAACCCAAAACAGCTCAGAGATGACACTCTTTAAATTTACTAAATCCCAAAAAGATCCACATGCGACCCAAAAGCAGAGCAAATCATGGCACATTTGGAATGGCAGCTCCTGCACAGGTGCCATAATTGGGTGGTTTGCTTTGCCTCTGCACTCAGAGAAGAGCAAGGATGGCAGAGCTTTCAACTGTTCCTACACGTGCAGCAGTCACGTGCACCCAAGCACCAAAGAATTCAACTTGGAGGCAACTCAGTCTAACTGTAGGGGTTTTGGGTGGATTATTAACAGTGCTCCAATCCTACAGTTTTCCTTTGAATCTTGGTTTAAACTGGTGGCTACAGAATATGCAAAACTGGCTGAAAACTTAACCAGTTTGTAAGAGGCAATAGATCCATAACTAAGACAACTGACTGAAGTGGAATTGTCTGCCATACATGCAGTTATTTAAGTCTCTGCTTATGCAAAAGGATTCAAATGAGTTAAATATAAACTGGATTTTGGATGTTGTTTGCTTCTTTAAGTGTGGCATGTGTATTGTTAGTGGATGGTATTCAAAAACAATAATTTATTGATTTGCTTTGTAAGACTTGTTTATCAGCTTCATGCACGGCTTTGCTCTGAGAAATGACAAGGGTAACAGTAAGACAGTAGTGTAAATACTCAGTATAGATTTGTATTTTCATTGAAGAGTCTGTGTAATTTACATTTTGAAATACAATCATTCAACCTCAAACTGCGACCCAATTAGTCTTGCACATGGCAACACAATAATAATAATTCTCATTATTCTTCATTCTACGTTCTTGGAAGATTCCCTTCATTCCTCTTTTTGCTCAAAAAATGCCCCCACAACCACATTCATAGATGTTTGTTCAAGGAAGTCCACAGAACTGGGAGAAGAGTAACATCAAAGCAGACGAAATCCAGAAATTTCTTCATAAAAACTTGCTTTATGTAAAACAGCATTTCATTAAGAAATTATCTATGCTGTGAAAAACATGGTTTTTGTCTTCTGTGATGTCACCATTGAGATGAAGTTGTTTGGGCAAGGATATTGAGGACACTCATGACACACAAGGGTTCAGCTGGTTGTGGAAAGACAGACTGCTCAAGCTTGGTCACACATTTTGTTCCCCTTTCTGGGCTTAGAAAATTGGAGAGCCAGATATGTGAAGTCACAGAAGGTGAAAATGCAAGGAAAACCATCTTAGAAAACACACACAAAAGGTGTAACAACAGCAAAAGGTGGTAGGTAATAGGTGGCTATGCAAATAAAAAAAATAAATCTGGCTTTGTAGAAAAAAGACTTACTACTTCGACTACATTTTAAGAAGCAAGTTTTGACTATGAACTGCTCTTTGCTTGCAAAAAATACAGAGGACCCGATGAGTAACCAACAGTAATGTATGAGAAGAAAGAACGTATTTGGTAACAAACCAAAACAAACACACAGAGTGTGGGTTTCTGGGGCTTTTTGTGGTATTTTTGACTACACCACACACTGCACCCTGGGAGCTGCAGCTTTGGTTTTTCACATAAAACAGATGCCTACCATCATCACGGCCAGACTGAAAGCTGCTGCCCCTTTTCAGTGAAGCAGTTTGACTGAGATGGCCAATCGGGGATGGACGCACATCACTCTCCAGGTCTAACATGGGGCTGTGGAGCAATGAATTGCCTAGGGAGAAGGGAAAAAACCCAAAAGTTAGAATAATTTGCACATCAACTGACAGGGAATTGTATGCTGCATGCGGAATTCCAATTTAATTCAGTGATGCAAAAGTTTTCTTACAAAAACATTCTTAATCTTGGCTTATTTAGACTGTTTGTTCATCTATATCAAAGCTATTCAGTAACACCACTATTGACTCCAGTAGCAAACCGAAAACCACAAATACCATGTGCAAAATACCATTCTTTGGTCTGCATGTTTCTCTGTTTGTAATTAAGACCCTACAAGTAGTTGCTTTAAAGCCATGGATAAATATGTATTTATGCCATTAGTGACACAGCCCACATGTTTTTTCTGGTCTAGGTCCTAAATACACTTTTCAACAGCAAAAGTTTCTTTCATGTCCAGCTGAAGCAGTTCAGGGCAGAGGGTTCAACTCTTACTTATTTAGCTGTTTGACCTCTGCAGAGTTCAGGTAGAAAGAATCCAACCATCATGAAGCAGATGAACTAATGGCATTGTCTGTTTGCCTGTGTCTGTAAAACACCCCTTACTTACACATATCTACAAAACCACAAAATATTTCCCAGTGTATCAAACAATTATTTTTTTTCTTTGGGTACCTGTTCATGTGCGAGTCACTATTCACAAGTCATAAGCAATGATCTAATCTGATGGAGGTGGATGCCCGGAGTCTAATGTGCTTTTTGAAGAACAGCCACATAAGAATAAGAAGACTGTGATGATTTCTTGTTGTACTCTGACACTACCAATAATTTTTTTGAAGTCTAAATTGCTGCTTTATGCATTTCACATAATACATACATTTCTGAAAGCAACCATCAAAAATTATTTCAGCATTGCCCAACTGAGCTGTAACAACTAAACTTAAATTAATGACAATTCATAGAATTATACAACAGCCCAGGCTGGAAACAATCCTGGAAGATCATCTGGTCCAACCTTTCATAGGAAAGAGAGCCAAGATGAGATTATCTAGCACCCTGATCACTTTCATCTTGAAAAACTCCAGGGATGGGAACTCCACAATGTCTCTGGGGAGGTTATTTCAGTGATTGATTGTGCTCACAGCAAAAAAATCCTTTCTTACACTGAGATGAAACCTCTGCTAATTCACACTGAATTTTGTAGTGAGAATCTCAGCATGAGTTTATTTTGTTGAATTTTTCCATCAATACCTACATTCATTTAAAATAATAGGAGGGTCACACAGGAAGAGCACCAGCTGTAACACTGCAATACTCAGATTCAAGAATAACACGAAGTATAAAGGTCTCAAAGCACATTTATTCTAAATTTGAGCTGGTGTCAGACTAGCAAGGCAGAAAAGATACATCTCATCATTTTATTTCAGCAGCTGGGACTTAAAAAGCAACTATTGTGGAACTTATCACAAACTTCCAGCAGGTGACAGTATTGGGTTTTAGTTCATTTTGAAAGAAGTTCTTCCTGCTGTAATGCTTTAAAGGCTTTCAAAGAAACGTCCTGTGGCTTTTCACCATGGCACTGTCATTACCACGATAACTGGCAGTTCCTCCATTCATCTTCTTACTGTTCATAGTATAAGATACCTAAGTAAATAGATCCAATTTTCTCCATTATTCACAAACGTGATTGAAACACTGTATTAACTGACTTGGTGAACCCATCCTTACTATCTTTAGGCTGTGTTATGATTCTATTCATTGTTTAACTCTTATAACACATATTAAAGTCAACTCATATTTATGACATCATTAAAACTGATGAGTTTTCAGCAACATAAAATGTGCTGCAGTGATTTAGGTGTATTAGCCACTGTCACCACAGGCGAGATTTACAGTGAGTTCTAATAAGAATTTGTGGAAAGACTTTTTCTTTTGAAAGAACTAAAACAACAAAATATCAAAAAAGCAAAAAACTAAAGCTTTGCAGTATTTAACATCCATTAAAACAATCCAGCATAAACAATTCTCACAGAATGAAGTAAAACCAAACCAATTTGGTTCTTCTCCAGAGTAAAAACCCCACACATTCAGTATCTTACAGAAATTCTATACAGAAAAAAAATAAAATTGTAGAAGACCTAGAAAAATTAAGTGCTTCACATAGTTCCTGAGCTTCCAAAAGCATCTGACTGAGATCCAACATATCTGCATTTCATTTGGGGGGTGGAGGGGGGTGGGGAGAATGCCAAGAAGACCAAGTCAGAATTGTCGCTGCATTGCTACTTAAAACATACATTATAAAAAACCCCAAACAAACAACAAAAAACCCAAATCAAGAGTGTAGCAACGTTATTTTCACATAAACTACAACAAAGTAAAAATATTCCCCTTTAATCTGTCTGCATAGAATTTAAGTTCTCAGCTTTTAGACACCTTGTTAATATGAGGAATGTCTTGTAAACAGGTGGTCTCTAAAAATGACAGTGTCAATTAAACATCAGAATTAAGAAAAACAGACACACTTACCAATTCTTAATGTGAATCTTAATGTGAATTAGTTCAATTAAAACCATTTGCTCAAGGTAGCTGAAAACCTGAAGACTCTGTACTGCTGCTGATACACTAACCCCATGCAGCCCAAATGGTTTATATATTCACCAGTAACAGAAAACATGTAAAGAATACTCTCTTGTTCCACCAGAAAAACCACATCATCAGTTTGCAGGCGTACCAGGAAAAGAAAGTTTAACATGAACTAATTTCTTAATTGGTTGTCTAGCATTACAAGCAAGTATAACACAGCAGCAGGGAACTACAACAGCTCATATACCCTCAGGACTAATAAACATCTGGACTACATTAGCGAAGCTGATCTTGCTTCCACCCTACCAGAAGATAGCGCTTGAAGACTGCACACACCAAGGCATAAATCTTGTAAAAAGAGTGAGAGTCAACTTAGAAACAATTTTTCTTCTATCCCAACTCGTTCTCTCTCTGGAGCCAGCAGCTTAAATTTAGCAGCATAATGTAATACAGTGAATTAACAGTAGTATGACTGTAGACAATAATATTTACAAACCTAAATAAACTAACCAAATAATAATTTACTGCCCATTCACAATTTGATTTGTGTACTATTTTTACATTCCTAGATCCTGAACACAGGCCAGCAACAACCCATAGTTTCAAGAAATTAACTTTTTACTGTGCTAAAAGGTTTTAAGAAGTATAAACAGCATGAACAATATATTCCTGGTAGATCTCTACTTTTGAAAAAAAACCCACTGCATCTTTGAAATTACAAAAGTATTTTTTTCCAAAATACAGTATCTACATGGAGCATATCTGTCAGTGATTCCAGTGCCAAGTGTATATTTAACCAAGGAAACACAGGAAAAATAAATGTACTACATTCTCTTCTACCAAACAGTCATCACAAACCATAAGTATAATTAACATCTTATTTAAAACTGTACAATCATGAGAAGATCAAATAAGAAAAATAAGTTTTAAGGAGCTTAATATTGTTTTAATTTTTTTTGTTTTTGAAGAAAGGATTTTACTGGTTTTCAACTTTTTGTGCAGATATTTTGAAGGTGCACATTCAGATACTTTGTTAAAGAAAAATATTTCAGAGGTTTTGCTCACACCTCTTTTGCTGCAGTGCAGTAAGATCTCACCAAAATAAGGATCTAGACAACACAAAGAAAGCACAATTCTTTTTGATGTTATATATCTAATTTCTAGGAACCGAAAGCCACTTGTGCTGACCCCTAATTGCAGGCTCATCAGTTCTGGAGTTACTACAGGGCACTTCTGTTGCTACAGAACCCTTGGCTCATGTCCAGTTCTTGATCCCATTTTTCTGGAATGTTCTTTGCGCGCAGCATGTTATAACCATCATCAAAAGGACAACGAATGTGAAATTTGCCTAAAATAGATTTCTCCATGATTTGCAAACCAGACAATGATTTAAACTTTTAAAAACTGCTTTACTTTTATATTGCTAAACTATCACCAACCTGAGTGTAAAAATTGTTCTCTAATATCTGTCGCTCCACAGCTCTGCCTGTTTTCTTTCCCCTTGCAGTCTGGCAGGTGGAAGGTTTCTCGTGGCTCTCTTATATAACCCAGCCTGAGCCACTCTGCAGTTCTGTCACTCCAGTGCAACAATTATGTGACATTCAGTAAAGCTTTTTACAAATGCTGCTGGTGATCAAGGCAGAAAATAGTGCCAGTACTTTTTGCAGTGGCAAAGAAAATTGCTAACTGTAGCCTAAGTAATTTTTCAGTGAGATTTACCATGGTAAGTCAAACGTGTGTCATTACACAGACACCGGCATTTATGCGAGCAAGATTAAATTGCAAAAAAAGAGACTCTACAGATGTGCAACCAGGTGAATACAGTTACTGTATTTTCTCATCCATTATGTATCTTACAGTGGATTTTCTCACAGGCTACAATAGGGAGGGAAGGCAGATCTACAGCCCCCGGACTCTCTGAAGGGCGGCAGAACTTCCTCACCAGCCTTAAACACCTTTGAACATTTTTTCCTGTGCGCAGCAGGCCCTTGTCCTGTGCTACAGCCTGACCACCCACTGTTGCTTGCTGACCAAACACACCGTGCCCGGAGCCTGCACCGGCACAACCAGGACAAGATTCCTTTCAAGGACACCGCGCTGAGAATTTCAATTTGTCTAAGCAAGAAATTAGGCAAGCAGGAGAAATTACTGAAAAATTAACCTGTTCAACAGATGAATGACCGCATTTTATTCGTTTTCTCGAGTACTTTTTCTTTCTAACCTCACGTTTTACAGGGATATGACATTTCTAAGTGATCAAGAATAAAGTGTGTTGTTTTTCTAAAAAAGTGTAGAAAATTAAAAACGATGGACACAAAAGATGTTTTTGGACTACATTTAAAAATAAATGCTTTTTTAAAATCTTAAGTTTAGTCTTCATTATAGTAAATATATTTTAAATGAACCTGTTTTTCAGTTTACCACAAAAAGGAAAATTGTTCTAGTAGTGTTCTAAGTATTTCACAACCTAAGGATAAGTCTTATTGTCTGTCCTTCAGGTCAAAAAATACTGAAGCAAGAGGCAAACATTTCAAGTTCAGCACATAAATAAAAATTACATCATTTTACTAGCACTAGCTCCAGTGGACATTAGGATCATCAGCACCTTTGAAAACAACTCACTTTAACTTAGTTGCCCAAATAAGGACTTAAAAGCCTAGAACAGACATAAAGGTAAAATTCTGATCACTGAAGAGTTTCACTTTATCTTCAGAAGATAAGAAGAGTTTCATCTTATGTTCAGTAGTACTAATCTTTTAAATTTTGATTTTAAGCTGCCTGTGCTGCTTTTTAATTGCAATATTTACTATCTTTATAATACTTTAGTATTATTTAAAGTAATATCTAAAATAAGGATACCCCTTGCACTTCTGAACATGCCAGATTCTACTAAAATTTCTAAATAACAACAATATTACAAATACAGGTGGTAAAAGAGGAAAATGAATCCACTACCAAATTTTGTATTGATAAATTTTTATTCTCTCTCTCTTTTTTTTTTTTTTAATTAATAACCCATTAAGGGTTTGCTTGACATCTGCTGTCAAAAGGGTATTTCTGCTATGGACAGGGGATGTGGTTTAGACATGAAATGGCTCCCAGCTGCAAGAATTCTTCTTCCAGATGTACAGTAAGCAAAGGCAATGGAAGAGAACCAGCTGCTAGGATAACAAATTGAAAAGGCCCTTTTGACACAAGCCTTGCTGGCCTGTCTGATCTAACAAAGATGGATCATTCATTGCAAGGTGAATAGAATCTCAGTGTAGTGCTGAAGAAAGAGCAACACGGTCTAAGCACCCATTTCTCTCCTTCACACCAAGTACAGCTGCTGTTACTCTGGCACAGAAAAACCCTGCACAGGCTTTTACAATATCTGGAGAGTGGTGCATCATACTCAGCACTGCAAAAATTATGCTTTTTTCAGCAATAAGAACTACAAAAAAAAAAAAAAAAAAAAAAGAGGACTGAACAGCATACTCCTGTTTGGAGAGTTGGTTTCATGTTGGAAAATTTAACACGTTGCATATTACATATTTTGCAACCTAAAAGGCAGTAAAAAGATCACACTACAATATCAGAGTTTTAATTTAGAGTTTTAGTTTCTAAAGAGCATTAACAGGTAGCTTATTTGCAATAACATTACATAGTATCTCAGGAAGACCTGTGTCACAGATGAGTGATTTAGGTCGCTCAAAGAATCACCATCAAAGTTGTTGGCAAAAGAGGGTTTAATATGAATTTATAAAAGTGTGACTTACAGTTCGCACCAACCTGTTAAATCAAGGCTTCCTCAGCCAGTTTGATGACAACTGGATGGAAGTCCTTAACCATTTTAGTTCAAAAGATCATGAAACCTACTAAGCTACTATTAAAGTCTAAGCAAGCAACCTCTGACCACACAGAAAACAGTCTTAACTTCCAAAGTTTCTATCCTTGATACTCACATTAAGAATCCCATTGCTTAACTCATTTTGGCTATCTGCCCAGTGCCCCAGGCAAATTTTAAACTAAACCTCGTTTATTTACATTTATTTTCATGTCATTTTACGTCATTATATTCTCCATGTTTCCTGCACTCAAACAAGTCAGTCTGGAAAGCATAAACCATAGTGAAAAACTACAATTATCCTCTAATGATATGTGAATTGCAAAATTAAGTTAAAAATTACAAATATGTAAAATCTTAATTGAAGGAAGACATTTAGTATCCAGGTATGAGGCTTGAAAGTCCCTAGACTCTTATAAATGATAAGTTCAAAGTTCAGAAGCAGCAATTCAGACTTTAGCCAATACCAGGCATAAAATATTAGCACAATGCAGTTTATAATTCAAATATCCCTAAATAAATACTCATTTGAGTGAGCATAGGCTCTTCCATGTTAAACTTTGTATTAACGGCCTGAAAAAATGCTCTTTTTCCAGTCTCAAGCATCTCTTTCTAACATATCTACATACTAAGCAAGTTGGCTTTACCCATTTCAGGTCCTTCCAGTGGACAAAACCTGCAGGATATGACCAGATTCATAAAAGGAATTAATCTATGTTTCAGGAAATAACCTTCATAACGCTAAAAAAAAGTTTCAAAAGCAATAAAAGAGCACAACTGCCTATTCAATGAGTAAGGCAGATTAACTTTTAAGATTTCTATTTAATGTAAGAAACCTATATGTTTACATCAGCGGATCCTGAGCTCCAGACAGTTGCACATGGGTCCTCTATCTACACCTGACCATCAGAGAAGCAGGAGAGTGGTTTAATACAGGGGCAGGAGAATGAAAGCATTATGATTTGGGTATCTCCCTGTACTGCCTCAGGCTTTCACTAAGACTTTGGCTATGCTGTTTGGTCTCTTTGTCCTGTCTACTTATACTTCAGAGCAGGAGAAATTTTGATCTGCTGTCATATCTGCATTTTCACTCACTCCTTAAAGGTGTGGGCTTGGATTCAAAGAGTTTAACATAATAAGAGCATCACCTGCCTGCACCTTTTTACCTCATAAACGAGGAAGGTCTGCTATGGCCATAGGGAGTAAAAAATAGATGGGTTAAAGGTAATGATGGGTGAGTAACAACAGCCACATCTCAGCACAGAACAAAGTGTTAACCTACATAATCCAAGACTAATCAGCAAAGCAACAGGGTTGTTTAGACTGAGGGGAATCAGTACGTTCATATGCATACAGAGCTATTATTCCTCAAGAGAAATAATACACTCCAAACCACTGCTATAAAGTTCATGTACACAGGGCTTGAGAGAATTCCCCATTCTACTTGTAGCCATAGAAATAAATGCAACCAATTAATGATCAGCTTACTGCATCTATTATGATTAATAAATGTCTATTAAGATCAAAGGAAAGAGCAATTCAACAATTAGCTGTTGGTAGTTGTCAGCTTTTTAAGTCACACTGCCAAATTATTTGACTAAGCTTAGCACAGCTTGATAGCCCTTTTCAGTTTTTGAAAATAATATTACCACAAGTGGGATTAACTGGAAACAGACAGTATTTGAAACACGCAGGACTTCTGCTAATCCCTGAAAGAAATTCTGAAAGAGAACTCCAGGATCATTACAGCCCTGTGAACCTGCCACAGTCTCTTCTTTCAGGTTGCATCAGAAATTGTACTATGTTAGGGTACTATGATACTTCTAGGACATCATTACAACTGCTGAGTGTTTCTACAAAATGGAGTTAATCTGTAGTAACATTCAAGTACAGAAGTTTGTTTTTTAAAATTTTTTTTTATGTCATAGTACTACTTTCTTAAGGATTCACACTTAAGATAAAAAATAAACCCAAATCAAACATGTATTTAAATAAATTTTTAATACATAATTTTCTGATGGCTCCTTCTGGCACCTCAGCATTTAAATTAGCTCACTCTTCTCCTTCAATTAGGAGATCCCTAAAAGTGCCCACATTAATAAGAACACAATCGTCAGATGAAGATGTTACAGAGGACGTAGAAAACTAGATTTGCTTTTGTCAATTCTGGGAATTTTTCCTGACTGCTATTACTACTGGCCTGGATGAGATGATACATCACCAAATCTTTTACAGAAGATAGGAGAAGATGCTACTTCTATGTAAGAAAAATAAATTATTTCAGTTGTAATGACTAATGAATGAGTCAGCCTTCTAATTGTGGAGACAACTGGAACAATTTGTTGGCTTGCCATATTACTGACTGAATTTGGACTAAGTTCTTAGAATTCACTTAGGACTGGTTTTTACCTTGTTTTGCAAGTAATGGCACACTTAACATTCCCTCCCTGAATACATCATGACCAGCAAATAAATTCTTTAAGAATATTTACTGTTCAACAACCAGTTACAAAGATCCAGAATGCCTAATGGTTTTCAAAACAAAAAACTTACGCAGGTAAAAAAACCCCAAAGACTTTTGTCTAATTCCAAAGGCATTTCAAGGAATAAAATTCATGTGTAGGGACTCAGAGTATATCTCTCAAATCTAATAAAACAGCAGCAAAATGCTTTGGCACAAGCTCAGCTGAAAGTTGAAAAATTGTACACAAATGCAAAAATAGATACAATCTGGTACTGAGGTTTAAGTTTACTATGCTGACAAGTTTTGACTCAAGTCCATTTGAACCCACAGATTCATTTGGCAGAAGAGCTAAGGTAAGAATATCCAGGAATAGTTGGGATGCTCAAGGTGGAACCGTAATCGCTGCCTGCTTATTCCAGTATATACAATATGAAGATTTCTATCTGCTAGAAACCATTTCCATTACCCCTGTTCAAAAGGGAAACCTGCTAAAAATGTAATGCCCTTCTCACTGGAGTATCAGCTGTATGACCCACCTCTTCCTCCAAAAGCTTGATATACAAAGAAAATTTTTTTAGGAAGCCCGTGTTAAGTGAAGGAATTAAGTGTTTGAAAATTTATTAGTATTTTCTCTGTTAAAAAGAGCCTGTGAATTTATGAACATATAAATAATGCTTGTGAGTTGTTTAAGTTGATTAGATTCCCCAAAATCTTGCATAACCAAATGGATAACCCTGAGTAAAACCCCACAAATTCCCTATTTGAAAAGTATACATCTGTTAAAGTAGATTAAAATACATTCCATGTTTCTGATCACAATCAGCATTGTTCTACTTGGCAGTTAAAACCAATCCTTCTGAGTTTTCTTTTTTCTGTTTCCCATCTGGTGTATGCTAAAATTAAATATCTATGGAAAGGAAAAAAATCACACTTAGCAACTTCCTTTGTCCTACTAGATACTAAGTCAGAAGTTCAATTAACTAGGATTGATTCTTGAATATTTTTAAATCTGTACAAAAATCTATAATCAATAATGACTACATGGAAGGCTAGAAGAAAACTACTGAAACTTGATGAGCTTTTAAATAAAAGTGATAATATATTAGCATTTCTTTCATATATGCACAATATTAGCTATTGATACATACATTTACTGGACATTCAAGTTAAATTCCTTCTTTTGTGAGCCTAACAAAGCTGGTAACATAACAGCCCCTTTGATATTAAGGTTGATGTAAGCAGATTTGTTGCAAGAAAAACACCAAATAAGTTAAGACTTTTCCAGACAAACCTAGGAATTTAGACACATTTTCCATTCAGTCACTGGAGCCTGCATATCAAAATTATATAGGCTCCTAAAACAAAAGTATCAAGCACTAAGTATCTTCATGTCCCTATTTTCCTTGCTAAGAAGCTGAGAGACTGCTATACAATACTTTGCAAGCAAGAGGAGAAAAAGAAAGCTTGGAATTATTAAACATGGCTGGTTTTTTGCTCCTGGTAAGTGCATGTTGTGAGATTGGTGGTGGTGTCTCAGAGTTTTGCAGAGGAGAGAAGATGGGGAGGTTTTGGAATCGTTCTGAATTTTGATCAAGAGGCCAGGAAAACAATTTGGCACTCCAGCTGGTTCCACTGCACTTCACACCATGTAATGGAACAAAGATGGTCTGTGTGCACACTTTTAAGCTAAAACTCACTGACTTTGCTGTCATAGGGGATGCACCCTGTGAACTCTGTACCCAATGTCACGACCTCTGCGACAGGGAGTTTATGCCTCCTGCAGCAATTTTACAGCACATTTCTGCAGCAGCTCCAACTCAGTAGAATTTTTGTGCTTTCTGAGAACAGAACACCTTATCTGGTTTGGGATATGCATGCACTCACACTAAATGTGGGAGTTACCTATAAGCCAAGGGATACCAGGTTCCAATATGCCTACTCACTTCAGAACTAGCAGCAGACTCTAAGACTTCTTGAGAAACAAGGCACTGCTTCTAATTTGAAAATCACTTTTTAGATTTTACTACTAGAAATGTCAGGCCAACAGCCTTCCACCTATTCTCTTCTGTATATATGCAAATGTTGACTCATAGCTAAGTTGCTCACACCTGAAAGTAATACGTAAACTTTTCTTTGAGGAGCAATGTTGGCAAAGACAGAATATGACCATGTATTCATACAGGTCTTAATATTACATTGTCTAAATATCCCATTTGTCCAGCTCACAGAGCTGTGCCCAAACAGTGTAACCTGAATTTTGAAACTGCACACAAACAAAGAGCAAGAGAACACCATATTCACAGCATATCAAGAAATTACACTATTCCACTGTGTCCCAATTTCCTGTATATCCACATACTAACAGCATATCTTGTGACAAAGAAATCTAACTGGCAGATTCCAGAGAACAATCCAAACTTCAAGTGACCTCAACGAATTATTTCAAGAGGACAGTAAACTACAGATAAGTGATTGAAATTTAATGCTTTTCCCATGTAAAAAGCTTAAAAGTTGTAAGTTAAACAGAAAGAAAACTCCAACTGCCGTTTTGTTTTTATAATAGAATAAAAAAAAATACAAGCCAGCATTTAACTTTGTAAAAAAGCTATCAAAATTGATGGGAGAAATCCCCAAATATCACCTGCACTTGTCAAATAAAACGCAATGCCAAACTCCTAACTGCCAAATATATATATATATATATTTAAAATAAAAATGTATCCTTGCCTTTTTGTTCCTTAACATAGCTCTCCTTACAGTTGTGCATGAGCTGCAGAATCCACTGATGTTGAGCACCAATGCACTGCCAAGCTGGGTCCCCAGGCGCATGAAGATCAGAAAGATATCTGTAAAACCAGTCCAAAAATCACAGCTCTGACTTGACACACTGAAGGCCTCATTAAAACAGACCAAAGACATACTAAGGATCTTTTTTTTTTTTACATAATTAAAAAAAATCAAGAATAGGTGTAAAGATACACTCATATTCTCCCTCCCTTATTTAGTGAGGCAAAATTCCATCAAAAAACCTTATAGGAGTTAACAAAACCATGTATCTTTAACATCATATTAATATGCATTTTCACTTGTGGCTCTAGGAAAGCATGTGGGAA
Organism: Hafferia zeledoni; assembly: GCA_035583235.1. Lineage (NCBI taxonomy): Eukaryota > Metazoa > Chordata > Aves > Passeriformes > Thamnophilidae > Hafferia > Hafferia zeledoni. The sequence goes on from JAWWEV010000083.1 coordinate 65,959,703, forward strand.
ACAAAACTATTTATCTGCAAGGTTGCAGTTTAGTGTTTCATATTTCATTTGGAACCAGTGATGACATCTCAAGCACATAAAATATGGTATTTTTCTTCCTACTGTATATGTTCGGATTGTATCATCACCTAATCTTAATAAGTAATTACAGAAAGAATTAGTTCCTGGCAGTTCATTAATGTTAGCACATTCATGCACAAACAAATTTAGACCAAGTTCCTGGGTTGGGGTTTTTTTGTTTGTTTGTTTTGGTGTGGTGTTTTTATGTGCACACATCGTCTGGAAAAAAGGAAGGGGATGAGAGAACAAAAATGATTGGGGCTTCTAATCTGCAGAAGCAAAACACTGTCTGTCCTTAGGGAGAGAGGAGACTTAGAAGCCAGCAGTTGTGATTTCCAAGAGAACACAGAAGGAATACAGGCTAATGTGTGGCATTCAAGACTATCTGACAACAACACTTTCAAAAGTATTTCCATAAAGTGGTAGCTCCTTTACTATTTAAGGCACTCCATTATATTCTGCATTAATGAGGCATAGGACAGATTAAAAAAATTCAAGATGCTTAAGGTGAAGTCCACTGATGTATTAACTCAAGCAGTGCAGGGAGTGTTCAACTCCCTCACAAAAGCTGTATGGCTACAATAATACCTAATGTTAATTACAACTGTGGTGCAAAATTCTGTCTTCTTTGAAAACCATCTGCAGTGCTTGAATATAAAATAAACTGTCAAAGTAGGATTGCTTGGATGGATGAGAAAATTAGACAACTAACCATTCTGACAGGGTGACATTTATAAATTATGAACTCAAACCCTTCAGTGTTAAGAAGGATTTTAGTCAATTATCAGGCAAGAAATAAAATAAAAAATCAGCACTGGTCTTGAAAGAAATACATCTACTTGGCTGTTAGTGCTAAGGTAAACTATTCCTGAACAGTATAAAATAATTAACAATGTAAATACCATAAGACAATGAGAGGAAAACATGAATTGAAGCCTAATTATAAACACTGAATATCTGAGGGAGAAAAACACAGTATTTTAGGTCTTGCTCAGCCTTAGACTACAGAGACATAAAAAAAATGTATCAATGAGAAAAAAACAACAATTTTAGAATTGGGATTTTGTTAATTTCTGTTTAGCTGAAGTGCTCTGAAGAAAACTTGCTTCACACCTTGCCTCCAGAAAATTTATAACAGTATAGACACCGTAGCATATCTGGAGTAGTGAAATTAATTTCATAATTTTTTAGAATGGGATTCTGTTAATTCATAAGATCTAAATTATTTCACATTCATCCACTCCCTGCTCTCCTTCATTATACTCTTCTTCATGTGGAATACATTTGGTAGTTACATTAACACAGTCTGCTTTAATGTAGGCTGGGATATTTTTAAAGATTCAATACTTTAAGGTAAGAGGGTAGCAAAAACCAGAAAACCAGCCAACTCTCAAGAGAAATGTCCCAAAAACCCAAACAAGAAACAAAACCAACCAAACAAAAACCCCCAACAACAAAAACCAACCAAACAAAACACAAAACAAAACAACCCCTAAACAAACTAGAATCAAACACATGTACTGTACAACTACAATTCTTTCAAAAAATCCTTAGAAAAGGTAAAAAGACATGGTTTAGACAAAACTGCTTTTTCTAAACTGATAAAGAAAACAGCAGTGACTTCTTCACAGACACAAAAAGCTATGCTATTCATCTTAAAACACAATTGCAATAAATAGGAAATATTTATACAGAATGCAACAGAATGAGAAGCACTATGCATAAATGAATGTGGGTCACTGCACTCAAACTCACAAAACATTAAGGGGACCTAAGATAATATCACTGCATTTGGTCCTGTGTGACTGGACCTGGTGCACACACAAAACATGGAAAACCTCATGCAAGTGTCAGAATTTTACAAGTGCTGCCCACACAGCACATTTGGCCACATCTTGTAAGATAACTGAAAGAAGCAGTGAGAATGTCAAGACACACTAGGAGCCCTAGTAGCATCCAGACCTCAAAAGCTTTCTAAATAAAACCATAAAATATTCCAGAGCACTCTAAAGTTTGGCACCAAGCACTGTAAGGTTCAAGTCTACCAGCACAGAAGGTCCATCCAACTCGTGTCTGTATCCCTACAACACACTTCAATATCAGATTTGTGCAAAACAGAAAATCTAGAAATATCAATGAAAACTTGGGAACCAGTTCACGTCCATGAAATATAAAATAATTACATTATTTAGCCTGAGCAGTAAAAGGGCCAACATCAAATTCAAATGACATTCTGGATTAAAACTTCCCTACTATCTGACTCGTGATGATTCCATTTCAACACCAATCAAGCTAAAGTGTAAGACAAGTTAATAAGGAATCTATTTTGAGGTAAGCAAACTGTGAGTAATCATTTCAAACACAGCTTGCAATATGATGGTTCAGAGAAAGCAACAGAATCTAGACATGCCTTAAAGATTAAGAAAAAAATGAAATTGAAATCTCAATTATGCTTCATTAAATTATTCCTATTCAAGATCTATTTTTCAGTCATTCAACAATCAAGTACCATTCCACTGTCATTACTTATATAATCATAAAATCTCAAAATATTCTACTTACAGCTTTAAAATCAGTATTTAAAACATAGTAATATTAGTCACTATTTAGGAACCATTTGAATACACACCTAACACCATATGTCTGATGAAGGCACTAGTCAAATGATTACCTTATATAACGTTTCTGATCATGCAACGTTGATGGAGTTTCAAGCAGCTTATCCAGCAAAAGTTCTCGTAAAGCTTCAATTCTGGTTTCAACTTCTGCATAATCTAGGAGTAGGGAGCAGAAATAAATCCAATGTTTTCTTCAGCAGTGCTATGAACTGAAAATTATGTTATTTTCCTAGAATATCAGACACTTCTAGAGTTAATGGGGAAATCAGTATAACTCATAACAAGCCACATGTGAAAATTTTGTACATGACAGTTCTACAAAAACAGAAAATTAGATTTTCAAGTCTTTCAGCACTATGCCAGATAACCAAAGTCTTATTTGAAATTACTGTAACCATTTTTTATGTCCAGTAATACCAACCCTGAAAAAATAAATAAAATGGGCTGTGATTTCATGTTCTGTAGTATACACCTAAGTCAGAAAACTTGCCAGAAATATTGCGTAGAGTAATTGGTTCCCATAAATCCATAATTTGTATGGATGAAAATCCATTATCAAACCCACAGAAAGCCCAGACCCTTTAAATAACAGAACCCATAGCTTACATTTTTTGAATACTTGAACCTCTGTCTTTCCAAAGAGGGACTTGGCTTTTTCGTAGTCATTAATAACCACATCATAATCGCCCTTAAAAACAAAAATAAGCATTTATATGTGTCCAGAGAAAGACTGAATTCAACAGACTCCCTTAAGCAAATAGAAAATTATTTTTAAAGGATTATACCTTCTGGATATTTCTTTCAATATTTAAGGGAAGATTGAAAAGAAATTTAAAACGCTGAAGAACATTGAGCGCATTTCTCGTTGAATCAGCTTTGTCCTTGCGACCCAGCACTTCTTGAAATAAGGTGTCTGCTGTGTTACTGGCTCCTGTTTCGAAAAGGATGACAGTAAGAAAAAGTAGAATAAGTAACCAGTTGAACTTATGAACACATTTTCTTCATTTTAATGAGTTAGTCAAGTTTCTTTAGAGCAAATGAGTAATTATTGCTGATTTTCATACTCTTTTTGTTTAACTGTGTTAACATTTTACAACTGCTGAAATACTATTTCAAAGTGAACCACTTAGCATTTTAATGTGGTAAGACTCCTGTGCAATTAAAAACAATCACTCTTTCCTATTTCAAATGCTTAGCCTTGCTGCAGATATTTTATAGTTTGCTTTGGCTCCACATGTACATTTTACAACCAAATTATGCATCTCAGGATATGGAAGAAGTTACAGAAAGTTTTATTTTTAAAAAAGTGTAATTTCATTTTAATAATTAATATCACAGCTTTATAAGCTAGGTTTTGCAAAGAATTTTTCTGTGTTTTCAACCTAGTCTTAAAAATTATCAGCAATATTTAAGCAAGTCACTAAAAAGTAGCAAGGATTAAGACAAAGACAATGTTGTGACTGAAAAAAGTCTAACTGGCTGGTCACAGCAACAGAATGAAAAGAAATTGTCTTCACACTACATTAAAAGTCTTACTCACAAATAGGATTAAGCCTTGGTCAACAATTTCATATAATTACGTCTCAATATTACTGGTGTATACTCTTCAATAAATACATTAAATATATCCCTAAAACCTTTTCTATCCAAACTAAAAACCATTTTATTTTCTAATGAAGATTATTTTTCAACAGAGAAAAATAAAATTTCATTTACGGTAGAGAAGGTTTACATGGCGTGCAAATATTTGCATTTTTCAACTTGTGACCTACTTTTAATTAACCAAAAAAAAAAAAAAAAAGGAAAAAAATGGAACTGTTTTAGCCTTTTTGATCGTTGCGTGTAGAAGTTTCTACATTATCTGGTCTACTGACTATACTTTAAGCAAAGATGAAAAAAATTACATCAGTCTCACTGGGTGGCTTGCATGCCATTTTCTCTAGTCAACACTGTGGGTGGCCTGCTCATGTTAAAAGTAGTCTTTGTAAAATAATTGTTATATCTAAATAATGTTTAAACTTTGTTGAAATTTTGAAGCCTTGATGTAAAAAAAGTTTTGTCAGGACAGCTATTTCTACTGCATACAATTCAGCACAGAATACTTTAATCCATTAAGGAGAAATGCACAATGAAAACAGCTAGCTGGACATTTAAATACAGACCTCTGCTAAAGTGTGATTTTTCTCAAGGTTATAAAAAATGCTTGCTCTGTAAATTCTTCTAGTAAGTTAACATTTGCTTTGTTCAAATTCATATGTTTCTTGTACATTCTTGTAACAGCCCAGAAGCAACACACTGTACCTGGGAACTGAAGTTATAGTCAAAAACTTGTTGGTTTTGGGTTTGTTTTTTGTTTCCTTTCTTTTTTTTTTTTTAATTCAATGCAAACCTGTTTAAAAGGTAATTGACATCTGCAGGAAGAGCACAGTGATTTCTATCTTCATCTCTTTTTTAATTAATTTGCTGTACAAACCCTCAATTCAGGTAAATCATTTTACTTTTTTTCCTAAGAGTACTTTTTCTGTTTTGCAAAGAAATTGAAATATATCAAATTATTTATTAATGTCTTAATGAAATTCAATACTTCATGCAGGTCTATCTTTTTAGAATTAATATATTGTAATTTTTTTCCCTTCCTCATCTTTCACAATCCTTTCAACATTAACAATCTTTATCTCTTGATTACTGATGAACAGGCTAAACCTAAGCAACCCATGGATAACGTTTCAGGTCTCATATTGACTATGTTTTCAAACAATTCATCTACAGTGTGTGAATTTCTTTACTTCAAAATAAATCTCTAGCTATTCAACCGCTGTCTGTCATAAAGTCTAACAAAAACATCACATAATAAAATTTTGATTGACTTCCTTTAATGTGCAATTCTTCATTAAATTCATTACAGGACACCAGGTGTTTTAAATAACTTATATTCAACAGCTTGCTTAGCAATTCAATTTTGCAAAAACTCCAAACATTTATAATTCCACCAATAACACCAAATTGTGCTTCTACCACCCCATGCCATTTCAGTTCAATAATTTCGCACCTTTTAACATACATTCAGATGCTGTGGAAAATATTCTTATTTTTAGGCGTTTGCAACCAAGCTCACAACACCAATTGTCTCTCAAAACATGCACCTATAGTCCATAAAATGTAAAATTCAGCTAAAGAATTGAACCGTTTTTGAAAGCAGGCACTGTTACTCATGGATTATGGAAGCTTTTCAGTGGTCAGACAAGAAACAAAGCTTTGATCCCAAACTACTTTGCATAATATTATTTACTCTTTTTAAATCCTTGTATTCCTACTTCCCTGCCTCCCACTCATCATGACTTGCAAAGTATCATGAGGAAAAGCAGCCAATTCTTTCAACAGCAGAGCCAAACTTAAAACCACTCTGAAGTGTCTGGCACAAGTTTCTCTACAGATCCAACTTGAAAAAGACAGTCTGCATTGTCTACATACAGAGTTCAGCCACCATTTATCAAATGAAATAGTGATTATATATTATAGGTAAGTTTGTCTCATATTAGTGTGTATGTAGGAAAATATCATACACCAACATTTTTGCTTTTTTATCTAAAACCTTTCACACAATTTTGCAGAAGGGAAAGTGCTCCCCAAGGAATCTGTGCTTGGGGTATGACATGGCATAAACACAGGGCACTGAGAATTGCACTGGAAAACTTCAGCAAATGCTTTTTATTTCTACCTTAGATGTACCAAATACTCTGCACATACAGACATGCTATAATCTTCATTCAGTGTGTGTGTGTGTGTGTGTGGTGTTTGTGGGGGTTTTTGGTGATTTTTTAATTTTCAGTGTGTTTCTCCTTCTAGACAACAAGATGAGGGAATAACAATCTTCAAACTACACCTTTATTGGGAGTACTAATGAATCTCTACAGAAATGAGGTAGAGCTGTTCACAAACCCCTCTGCTTTCTTAGTGCTCTCCCCATACAAACACACATACAGTCACTGCTTTCTTCATACAAGAAAAACAGTGAACTTCCATGTCACTTTCTTGATTTCATAAAACACACTCAGACTTTCCAACACTGAGTCAGCTATCTGCATGTCATTCCTGCTTATTGATACAGCACTAAGGGAAACATCCCTTCCTCTGTGAAAAAAATCACAATGAAACAAAGTAAAATTATCTTGGCAGAAGTCCCAGCGCAAAAAAAAAAAGTAACTTTTTTGATCTGATGAAACATACCGAACTGCAGCAAATTCAAGCCATCTCTCTCAATGCAACCTTACAGCTAGCACGGAAAAACAGAAAAGAAAGCACTGACGGCTTTTCAAGGTTTCTAGAAAGAATGCTCATGCCAAATAGTCTAAATGCCAGCACATTAAGTGGAAACGATCCTGTTAATAGACGTTGTTACTGCAAACAGCTTATATTTGGGATTTTTTCTGCTCTTATTCCAAGTCTTACAATCCTGTATTTAGCTCTGCTCATCCTTCTACATTTCTATCCATATAGTTCCTCTCTCTTCTGTGTCCACTCAAAATTGAGATGCCACCAAAATTAAGGCAAATGCTTTAGAACATCTTTATTTTGATATTTATTCTGTTACCACAAACACTGCTGAAAGTAGCAGCTTTTGCCATGACTTATTTCAAAAGGTGTATCATCACACCCTAAAATCACTACCACCAAACAGGGAAGGGCACAAGAGGCTGTAGGGTTCTCTACTTTCTATCATATTCCTAGGAATATATCAAAGCTTGTTAGAAAGTCCAAAGTCCATAAATAGTTGCTGCTGGAAGGACAAAACTTACTGTTCAGTACATGCTCCAGTTTTTGCGTCATGGATCCTTCTACTTTTTCCGTTCCATCCGCTTCCAGTTTTTGATGGATTGCTGGAATAAAGTGTCCAGTTAAAATGCAGAACATTTTAATAGGTGGGAATAAATTACACTGAAGAGACACTTTTAAACATTTTTATAATTAAAAATAAGCTGTTATTTTTCTTTTTAGACATGAAAAAATACAAACATGCTTCACAGCAGCAGAGTCTGGTGGAGGACAGGGCTTAGAGCCAGACACTGCAGAATTTTAACCATTACTTTGACACAGACTTCCTGTATCTTCTTGAACAAGACAGTAAAGCTTAAGAAAAAAACATGTGGACAGAATAATCTATTAGTGATTATAATCTAAATTATCTATCTTGTAGTACAGGTACTAATTCAAACTAGTATTTTGAAAAGTAAGTATCATTTAAGCACAAAATACTTTTGCTTTGTAAATCACTGATCTCACCAAAAAGAAATTACCAATAATTAAAAGGAAGAAAGAGAGTCATGGGAAATTTGCATGATCCCAAAATCAAGTGCTAGAACATTCCTTCATCACTTGTTTACATCTATAAAAAGGCACTCTCAAAACACAAGGGTTTCTTGGAGCATTAACCATTACACAGAAACACTGATACTTCTGCTCAAAACAACATGAAACTAGAGGGAAAGGGGATGCGTTTTTTTAAAAGATGCTATTTTTCTTCTGTCCTAAAATGACAAAATCCCCAATTCTTATTTCTATGTGGCATGACCAATGGATGTGGAAATGCGGAGTATCAGCATTAATTTGTTCTTTTATTATAATTTCTTTTTCAGGAAGGGAGAGATTTACCAGCACAGCCTGAGGAGATTATACTACTCTGAAAATATGAATAGTGAATGCAGTGTAGGTAGTTCTTTCTTCTACTTCCCCTCTCTCACACAGCCTTGCTTCCCCATTCTTCCCTGTTTAATACAACAGGCACAAAACAGTATTACATTTTTTTTTTTTAAGGTAGCATTGCTGTATATATTGAGCACGTCTAAAACAATTATTTCAAAATAAAATTTTCCTTTAAAATTTTTAATCTGTTAACATGTGTAAAATTTGCTCTATCAAATAGCCATCAGCTCCTATTGCTTTAGATAAATTTTGCATCCCTAATTGACCATGCTACGTCGACACAAATTAACATGTGAACAAGAACCGAAACTGCCTTCAGTAAAGGCAGCCCTGTGGCCTCAGTTCTACTGCAAGGAGTGAGCCAGGGTGGCTATTCTGAAACAGGACAGCTCTTGATAGTCTCTCCAGCCTCTTTCAAAGGAAGAAATTTCATTTGTGGGGGACAGGTGAGAAATGGGAGTGTGTGATTAAAAAAAATAAGAAAGAGAAAATTACATTATTCTCAAACATCTAAACTTGACTCTTGAATCCCTTGATCCTACATGAAGAATTTCAGGAAGCCTTGTTTACTTGAAAATGCAAGAGCAACTCATTAATCTTGTTCTTAAAGCCATCAGAGGGGAAAAAATAACCTAATTTAGAACAAAATGTAAAAGTCTAGACCTACTTAAATTACTCTGTGTACACACAATAAATTTGTATTTCCTTCTACATATTTACTGTGCTACTTTGTCTACTGTAGCCATTTTTGCACATTATAATCAGATTTAGCAGTAAGTGCATTCAATGTATTCCAAAGCTGTTACCAAAAAAGAAGTCTTAAGTTTTCACAGAAAAAGATGTTATGAAAAATGCTTTAGCAGAAAGTCTAAGCTTACTTCATTCACATCAAATGATTTTTAAAAAGCTAAATGTATGTTCCTTCCATGGGGTCCAGACAAAAAAATCTTTGAGTTAAAAGCTTAGAAAAGCAAAACTACATGCAGTCAAGGAAAACATCTGTAGATCTAATCAGGTTAGAAGGAATCTAGAGATATCCAACTTACTTTTTCCTTTAAAGAGTACTAAAACTATCTAACAGCAGGATGATACTGTTTGGGACAACCCCTGTTCTCCTGCACCCACGTGCCTGCTTTTGCTGGATCGAGCAATCCCACAGCTGCAGGGCAGCTGCAGGGAGATGATCTGGTGGAAAACTAACTCACTAAGGAAGAAATGTTTCTTTACTGATCAGTGAGCTTGTCTAAACCTTGCCCCAGTTGCAGCTCTGCAGTATAAAAAGAGAAAAAAGCACACGGCCAAGGGCAGGTGGAAAGCCAGTCTGTTCTTCTCACTGTAGCCAATACTTCAGATTGTCTTCAAATGCAGCTTCACACCCTCCACTCATCACTGGCTGTAGCAGATGAGCAAGGAGAAAATTTTAGGTCTTGCAAGGCTTGAAGTAAAGGATGGTTGGAAGCACAAGTCCTAAGGGGAGAGGCTGAGGGAGCTGGGGGTGTTTAGCCTGGAGAAGAGGAGGCTCAGAGGTGACCTCATCACTGTCCAGAACTACC
>JAWWEV010000083.1:65974252-66001881 GCA_035583235.1 Hafferia zeledoni
TGCATGGGGTTGTTGTGGCCAAAGTGCAGGACCCGGCACTTGGCCTTATTGAACTTCATCCCATTGGAATCAGCCCAAACTCATACAATTGGGGAAAATATATACAAGAGTGAAGTAAAGCCAAAGTGTGAATTTGTCACAAAACAGTGATGTGACAACAGCAAAACCAGGTATAATATTCTGATCCTGTGCTACTGAGCAAAACCAGTCACGGACTAGCATTTAATTGGGCAAAAGAAAATCACTCCAAAATTAGTCATCAGTCTAGTTTGCAAATAGAATCACCAATGAAAAATTGGCTCTACACACCCTCTTTAAATTCAAACATGACAAATCTCCTCAAAATTCAGAAGTAAAAGGACGTTTATATGACTGACAAGCATCAGTTTTTAGCTTCTCAGATTACCAGTCTGACTCAGAATTGAACAGATCTCATGTGATTTCTTTTGTTTTAGTTTCAGAGAAAATTAATTTAACCACCATAATGGCAGCAGCATGGGCTAATTCAGACTGAATCTGATTCTGGATCTTAATGTGCTCATCCTAGAATGGGCCATGGGGAATGAAGTGAAAATACTCCATAGGGAGGAAAAAACCCCCCACCTCAAATCAAAAACCCAGGCATTGACCAGATATAGGACCATTTCACTAAGGTAAACACTATCCTGTCTTATGAATTAAGTAAGGTAGCAGACAAAAGGCCAACTACAGTCCAAGTTCCTCTTCACAAAGGTATTCCCAGAGGCCACACATCTGAACAGGAGTGGGAAGATGAGAAAGTGAACAGTGCTGTAATAGCCAACAGTGCTTCTTTTGTACAGATTTATTCCTGAAAATCACGTAAAATGAGTTTACAGCTGTAATTGCAAAAGAACTGTTGCCATGACAAGCTAGAGAGTCAAATCTAAACCTCAAACTTGTTAAAGATATCCATGTTTCAAAGACAACACAGCATCTTTTTTACTTGTCCATATAGCTGTCATATTTCCATGCTTTTGCCTAAGTGAGAGACTGAAGTAGTCCTTTCCAATTTTTTTCCTTTCACTTAAATAAGAAGAAACTGTGGCCTAAGGTTCCTTGCAAGGAGCATTTCTGAAAAGGTATATTCAAAGAAAATTAATTTGCTAACTTTTCAAATACCTCTATGTGGGACATGATTTGCTCACATGTCTTAGCCACAAACACATAAACAGCCATCCTTTTAGGAATGCCACTTTCTAGGCTGCAATTAGAATTACAGGAAATAAATCTGCTGAACATCCTGATGCTGACAAGTGGGTCAAGTTGAGGTGAGCCCTGTTCCCCTCAGCTCAGTTTACAGTTCCCTTCAGCTGATGAAACAAACTTCCTGTTGAACATCTCCTCTGCAGCAGAGTCACTGTCAAACTGTCAGCCAAGCTAACAGGCAGAGAATCTGATAAGGCAATTCTATTTTCCCAGAAATTAAATAAAACAAGCAAGGGTTCTGGCCTATTTGAGCTCTTATTTTCTTAGTAAACAGTGTCTAAATCACAAAATACTATAAACATCTCAGGACTGCTTTTTATGGTTTCCATTGCCTATTTGTGAAAATATTAATACTCATAAAAATGTGCAATACAGTCTGATAGCACACTTAACATCAGACTGATCTGACTGGGTCCCAACTAATGAAAAAAGCTGCACAATAATCAGTAATTCACGGTTTTCTAGATCAAGGTAACATTTGAAACAAACACTGTTAGATGTGTATGAGTTAAAAAAGGCAAGTATAATAATGATTTTCCCTTGAGACCCTTTTCATCTATGACAGTTGCACGCTTGGCCTCAAATAATAAGTCTGCAGAACAATGGTTATGTCGCCAAGAGTTTGTCCTGAAACAATCTATCAGCTTTCAAATATGAACTATTCCTCATGTAGCTTTGTCAAAATGCATACAATTCAATATTGTTGAAATGTCTTTTTTAAAGGAGAAAATAAGACATATGAATTCATCCATACATGTGTAAGGGCAGGAAAGTGCCACTATATGCACAAACATTGTCTAGTCAGAGTATATTTGGATTTTTAATTTAACATTCTTCTGTTAAAAAGCTGAAACTCATATGCAATGAGGGTGGGTTTTTTTGACTGAAAAGAAGAAAAATCCCTTCTGCATGTGCATTTAATACAAAATTTCAGAGAAATGTGTATTAAAATGTTACAGAAGGCAGCTGTAACCTGTACTACGTCCTCATTTGGTTTCAGAATTTAAAAACTAAACAGTGTATTGAAAAGTCACTTGAACTCCAGTGTTAAAAGTTTTGAATTTTATGAGAGATGAAGGCTTAAAGTCTCTAATTTTCTTTTACAACAGCATCAAGGCTGTTCTTTTGTTGTACCATTTTAATTCAATGTATAACAACACAAGCTACAAGTCTGCTTCTTTTGAGCACTTAAAAGGGATCACTGAGGGGAAGACAAAAACAAACTACTTTGGTTAGAGACAAAAAGTGGCACCAAGAACCACTTGAGTCATCCCAAGTTTTGAGTTAATAATTTAGCTAAATTTCTGCACTGATAAACTCTAACTTGAGGTAAAAATGACACTGATAAAGATAAGAGATGCAAAGTGATATTACAGCTTTTGTAATTTTTAAATGGATAATACAGTAGTTAATGAAATAAATGAATTTGCTTTCCCTACCTTTATTTTATCAGTATTTTTAAATTTCTACTTGCTCTCTGACTTTTTCCTTTATCAGAAAACAAGTCTTCAAAGGCAAAAAGCCTACACTTTAATAGCTGTAAGAAGAGAAAATTACTCTGTTGTGTTCAGTCTTTCTAAAAGCCCCCATTTATGGTTTGCCTTAGCTTTCTGTCAGTTGTACTAAGTATTTGCTGATCCAAAAAATAAACTTACAAGAGAACACATATGTCTGTCAGCACTATTTTTAATCTGAAGCAGTGTTCCTAAAACAAACAGAAGTTCTACCTTGGCTGAGGCTGTGCCTAGATATGTAAGCTTTTTTACTCCATGGTACCTGTAACACAGGATCAATGATAAATCAGCATAGTGGTAAATAACAAACCTACTGGGGACGATTTACTGGACAGTGTTTCTTTCTTATCCAGCACAGAGACTAACTAGACCAAACTACAGCAGCCCACAATGAGTTTTCACCTGAGACATTTTATGCTTTACGAGTGTGTGTATAAAATAAATAAATAAAGCAATCAAGAAATTAACCGATCAATCGATAGATAAATGGCAACTGAGACAATATCACTTCTCTGCTGCATTTTCCTAATGGCAATCAGAATATAATGGCTGTCTGATTACCCAAAGTAAGAGCGTACTTAATATCCATAAAATCAAGTATTTCTGTTGCTACAGTTTGTAAACCATCTTAATATTCAGTTTATCATTTTTTCTCTTTCCTGCATTTGTGGTCTAAGCAGTTTCATCAAATGCCTCCAATTCCTGTAAGATAGATTTGGTGCCACCTTTTGCAAATATATCACAACAATCTTCTAGCCAGTTCCAGTAACACAACACAGATTTTGGGCTCATAACACTTCTAGCATAGGCTGTGAATATGAAATGCAACCATACATGCACACAGTCTTTTCTTTTATTCTATATTTAGTAAGTGCAAAGTCTCTTTACCTGACAGAGCATCTTGTGCTTCAAAAAATGTGCTGAGGCCTCCTTTCACATAAGCCAGACTCCCTTCATTCTTCTTATTGGCTTGTTTCTTCAAATTCACAACAGCCGTTTTGAGCTGATCAAAACTGAAAACAAACAAGAAAACCTCTGTGACATTCAAACAACAAATAAAGTCAGCGAATGAATAAACAGAACTACTTTCAGAACAACTATTAAAGACCAAGTAATTGCTAACAAGTGTGCTTTTCAATTGTGAGAGTTTATTCTTAAGTCCACAAATCTTGGTTTTTTTAGTTTCAATCCTAAATGGAGGGCTACTATCACTTGTGATGGAAGAGACCTCTTTAAAATTCAACTTATCCAATAAGTTTCTTCTAAATATGCAATACAGCTCTTAGTGAACTCTCTGTGCTATATCAAATAGGTGATAGTATAATTCACTGCCCTTAGTACACTGGATTATCTACTGAGATAACAGTCTCTTTAATAATGACATTGTTTAACTCGGCACTTTTGGTTTCCCAATTCATTCAATATTTTTACGTTGGTTTGGACATACAGTTCAGAATTGAATGCAGTATTAGTGCAGAAATAAAGAAAAGCTAAACCCGTTCCTGAAGGTATGGTTTTTACTGAAATAGTTTTCACAGACACTTCACATGGGACTATTAATTGCCAACTCATCATTGTTTCTTCTATGGTAGTTTTCTTTTTATCTTAGTTTCCAAATATTTTTCAATTATTACCAAGTTTACATTTGATTTCACATTTTTATTTTTTGCAAGCAACTTCAGTTATTTGAGAATTCTTATGTCCTGAATAAATTTTCATTAATTGCATTTAATTTTGTTGTTGATGATGAATATGACCTCAGTAGTTATACTACTGGATTCACTATAAAAACTCCATCATGAACAAGCTCAGAAATACAAATATAGCACATGATTTTTACCTTTAAGGTCTTTCCACCTACCTGCAGGTCAAACCCACCTCTCTAATACAAAGGAGTCAAACAAAGAACTCCACTATACCTCAGTGAGGAGAGGGAAACAAGGAAGCAGGAAATTAAGACACAAGACAATTCCATCAATACTGTGCCCATTCCAAAAAGAGTTGGTAGAAAAAGACACACTAAAAGAACAAACCAAAGTTTAGCCCAAGCAGCAAGAAGGTTATCACCACCTGCTGGGAGACAAAGCACACTGGTGCACTTAGAGGCAGTCTCCTTTTTATACTGATCATGTCAGAATATTATGCCTTATTTCCTGTTTCCATCTGCTGGACAGAAATCACATTACTCAACAGCTGGATTGGTCTCCTTGGGCATACAAGAAGTACTTACCAGCAGCAATTTCGAAGTAACAAAAATACGTACAGTTCTCCTTTTAAATACTGTTTCATGTTACCTGATGATCTAACAGTACATCTAAATAGTTATTTATATCTGTCAAGATATTGCCAGTAGTAAAAAAAACTAAATTAAAAAGATGTTATATTGATTTCTTAAGAAGAATATCCTTCAAGGATAAAACAGACATAAGGTACCCAAAACATCAGTGCATCATATTTAGCACTCGCAATACCTGAGGTTACACAAAGGACAAGAACTAAATCAGTGCTGTGTGTCTGGAAAAACAGCACAAATTATATGGGACACATATTTATACAACTCCAAAATACTTTTAAGATTATGCATTTTGAAGTGGGAAGAGAAAAACACCAACCAAAACAGTTTTGCTGCCTCTTTACTTAAAAAGACACTTATAATTAGATTCAAAACATGACTGGATCCACCCTACCCTTTGAGCATTTATTCCTATTGAGTTTTACACACCTTTTGCACCTTCAACACTAAGATTTTGATTTTATAAACTAATATAAACTGAATTAATATGCAAAAGAATTTAATTTAAAAGCAAAAATTAACACTTTTTATTCCATTGGACTGATGGGGCCACGAATTTAAACTGTTGACATGCAAAGACACTAAAATACATTTTTTTTCAGTGGGAAAGATGAAGTCCTTAAGCTGATACTAGATAAACTTTTTTTTTTTTAATTTTTCTAAAAGCACCTAGTTCATTCAAGCTGTATAGCTACCAATACTTATATACTCCTGGGTTAGTGGCTCAAGTCTCTATCTTTCTTTAAGCAATGGCCATAGTTGGGCAGAGCATTTCAACTGCAGCTTTAGTAATGCCAAGTAGAATAATTATTCCCATATCTCACCTAACACACTCTTGATGATACACCCCAGAGGATGATTTCCATTAGACAGTCAACTGGCATTTATGGCATGTTACAAACACTGGATTGTCTTTTTTATGACTGTAGTCCAATCTCAGGTGTGTACTCTGCTGTTTGCCTTCTCCACACCTCTTTGAGTGTTGCACTGAACTGTCTCACAAGTGCTGTAGCCAAGGCTGTCACTGGTTATCCCAGTCCCTGCCTTGTCTTCAAGAATCAGATTAAGGAAAGTATCAACCCTGACTGCCCATTTAGCAACTAAGTTAGATCTCATTCCCAGCACTCTCCACAAGCCTCTTGGAATGCTGCCCCTCCTGTAAATATGGCGGATACTATTAAAGTCTTGTACAAGAACCAGGGTCTGCTCTCTGGAAACTTCCTCAAGTTGCCTAAGGAAAATTTTTGTTCACTTCCTCATCCCACTGCAATGTCACCCTTTCCAGCCTCCTGAACAAGCTCTCAGCCATTCTGCTGCATAAGAGGGACCACATATCTACTCCAGCTGTTCCTTCACATGAAGGTCAAGTCCTTCTCTTCTTTCCAGGGTATCACTCTCAGGTGGCCTCTTCCTACCCACCACAGAACACCAGGCACATGAGCTATCCCCTTTTATTCCAGTGATACGTTTTTCTAATCCCACCTGTGGAGCTCCATCTCCTCTTACTTGTTTCCCAGACACCACGTGAGTGTGTAAAGGCACTTGAGGTTGGTTGGATGTTTCCAACTGGTTTTGCACCTACCAACAGCACTCTCAATGCCATCACTAAACTGCTCTGTCCCTTCATTTAACTGCAAGCTGTTATCAACATCGCCTGACGTTCTGAATTTGAAGTCTTTGTCACCAAAGGGCAAACCCACTGGCAAGGATACTCCCACTCCACTTTTCAATTAATCCCATTTCTCACTAGCAGTCTTTATTCTTTAGTTGTGGATCTGGCTACTGAAGTAAAAAAAGCTGCCTTTGAAACCAGTGGTACAATCACCTGTGAATACAAAGTGAATCCTCTGTTACAAAGTGAATCCTCTGTTGAAAGCTTTCCCTTTCAACAGTTCCTGTGTTCTTCAGTTTTTCCTCCAGGGCTCTGCAACCACTCTTATCTGTTCTACACCTCTCCTGGCAGTGTCACTGGTGCCCACATGAATAAGCAACAAAATGGCAACAGTCCAAGGGCCAAATGTGGAGAAGTTTTTTTCAAGAACAACTACATCAAAACCTTTCTCACTCTCAGTTCTTACTCATTTTATTATCCACTCAGCTTATTTAAAAACTTGATGATCCCTGAAGTTATCAGATTCTGACAGATTGAATATATTTTTAATCACTCCTCTCAGTTACCTGATTTCAAAAGATGCTGTCACCTCATCTGTACAGGTAATAATGTTCTCTTGCTGTTGTTCTAGCTCTTCAGTGTACCATCATTTTGAGAGGAAACTCAAGTACTTCCCAAGTAGATCAACAGTTATTTACAGAGCTGCTAAAACCAAACACCCCCCCACTTCAGATAGATAATGGTCTATCTACCATCAGATAACAAAAAAAGTATGTTAAATAAACTTGAAAAGTGACATTTCCTTTTAAAATGTTCATCAGAATATCCAGCTGAAAAAAAACCAAGAAAAGCTCCTCCTCTCTACTAGAAACAACTTTATTATCTGAACACCAACAGATCAAAGTTTCTAAACTCAGTTACAGATAAAAAAATATATTTATGTAATGTATTCATGTAAGTACATATTATGAACTATGTTTAAAATTAAGATTTCGTGGTCAAGATTTTAAGGGATTTACCTCAAAGATTCTATTCACTTGTCCAACACTCCTTATTACAGCATTTTTTCCACAAGTGTCACCTGTTAACTAAAACCAGTTTTAGTCATCTGTTCAGTGCCCTTATCCTGTGCCTCTAGTCATGACTTAACATCTGGAGTTCCCACTCTAGGCCAGGTGCCTAACTTCTTGATTCATAAAGGGCTGTATTCTGAAGAAAGAGAGTTTCCATCTGATATGAGGGAAAGGGGAGGAAAAAACCCCACCATTTGTTGTTCAAAATAAAGTTTTTCTCAGAAGCACATTGAGCAAAGTGGTTGATTCAAGTTTCTAGTCAAGCAGATACACCAGAGACAACAGTGACTACAGGTCTATTACTGTAAATGCAAACCACCAGGGACATACACTGTATAATGAAATACCATCAACTGACTTGCTTTTAAAAAATTTACATTTACGATAGCAACAAACCTTGTTGTTGAATGATTCTCAATCAGGTACCAGGCAGCAGAAAAGTTTTCACTTGTGAAATCAGCACTCATCCCAGGAAACAGTGACTCTAAATCTTTTTGAGGAAATCTGCCCCTGAAAAATGAATATTCATTTCTTCAGTGAGACATAGTCTCATGAACAGTTTGCAATCAAAAGCTACATAAAAAACCCCCAACAAAAACCCCAAATAGTTTTCCTGTAAGACCCAAACACAAACTTGTATCTCACCATGAAATTAAAACTGCTATTAGACACATGTAGTGTGACTTGGAAAGACTGAAATCTAATCTAAGTAAAACTAATTTTACCATTTTGATTTCACCATTACACGTGTGACAGAAATGCTGTCTGTATAAAATGCTTCTATTTAACTTTAAATTGGAAGGGCATCAACAGGTTAGCAGCTTGTAAGTGATCTCACACCATCACTGTCTCTTGGACCCAGCGCAGAGAAACATGAAGGGAGATACACAGAACATGCTCCCACTATATACAAACACTGAAAGAAAACCTAAGTTAAAATAATTCTCTTGCAAAACAGAATAACATTGATCTGTCCGTTCATAGCACACAAAACATAAGAAAAACAGGCGTATTTCAAGTGATAGCCATCAAGTTTTGTTAGGTTTTTTTCACTTTTACAAACACAAAAAGAAAGCAGATGAGCCAGTTCCTCATGAAAAGAGTCTCTACAACAGCATTTTAAAAACTACAAGTAGTTTCTATGATACTCATACAGAAAATATATTCCAGTTATTTTAAGACTGCATAATAAAAATATTTAAAGCACTTTTTGATGAGAACAGGACAATCTTCATCCCTCAGTCCAGACACACACTCAACACCTGGCCACATTCATTCCACCATGCCCTGGCAGGACATCACCTGGTGCACTCCCCCTCTATTCTTTATCACCAGCTGCATCCCATCTGCAGAAACTAACTGTAAAAACAAGTTTACTTTTGGTCAGCTCTGAATTGGTCAGTCAGTTGGACTAGGTGGACTTAAGTCCCTTCCAACTGAAATATTCTCATCTATTATAAAAGTTTATGATGTCATTTTTGGATCACAACATTCAACTCAAAAGTCAGTAAGATGCTCCCAAGTTAAGTGAACTTCACTATACAAAGTATCCTGTATGCAAATGCAAATCTGCCACACTTTGCATTTGAGAGCAAACTTGGGTGGTAGTAGCAATCCAGAGTCTGTTATAAGAATTACATTTAATACATATGAAGAGCTATTTATATGGACACAAAAGCAGACATTTGTTAGTTTTAGTTTTTCTGTAATCTAAACATGTTTCAAGATAGTTAAAGTTGCTTTTATTACAAAAAGCAAACGAGAGAGTAAGTGAAACAATTCTAAAGGCAGAAGCACCAAAAAGTGCAATTATATAGAGGAAGAGTTGTTTTCTGGAAGTTTCTTTTCATATCCAAATGGCCATAGCACAAGTAGGTACAAAGGACCTACGTACATAATGACATGGCACAGAAGCCTTTCATCAGTAACACCTGATTACAGCAGGGTATGGAACAGAACTTCTTAAAAAACAGAAAGAAATCAAATGAGATGCAAGGAAAAGTGATGACAGATATGTAAATTAGAGATACAGGGGAAATAGTGTGAGAAACAAATGTAGCAAATAAAAATGAGACATTTCTCTGTGTTTAATGAAAGACTGATAATGTTAAAACTAAACTTAAAAACTTAAGTAGCAAGATTCAGGATTTCCAGTGACCTTAGATTTCATGAATGACACTAAAAGGAAAATACCAATTTATGTAAGAAGGAGAAGAAGGTTTCAATTTATTCTTCATTTGAAGACAATTTAAGGTACCTTATTTTTCACTCAAATTAGTCTAAAGTGACTAGCAGGCACATGAATGTTAAGGATAGTACTTCACATGTGATACATGGTACAGCTGTACATAAAAGCATTTATATTAGATCCACTCATGGCGGCATCTTATTATTGCACGATTATAAGACATATACATGGCAGTTTAAGCTTATGCATGAGCTATACAATTACTAAGGGAAAAAGCCCCTATTTTTTAATATACATATATCTTGAGAAAGACCAAGCTAGACAATCAATTCCTGTAAATGAATCTTGCCCACAGACAGTGCAACAGTAATGAAGGGATTTTTTTCAACTTGATGTTTGACTGCCTTGAAAATTATTAGGAGCTTTTTTCCAGCAGATGTATTTGTGTAGAACCATAAATTAACAATGCTTTTATCTCTGCGGACATATTGCAGACATAGTCACAACAGAGCAGAAACATGAATGTGAATGTGTGAGGTATGTTAACAATATGTTATACTCCATGGTGTAGTATCCTTATTTTTATCGTAAATTTTACCAGTAGTTTTTCCACTAACAGATTTGGGGAGCTTGGAATGACTTGCTACAGCTGCCTTCACAACAAACTGCTTGCTAAAATGCTCAAACTGAAAGCAACTGTATTTCTACAATGTCTGGCCAGATGCATCTAAAGAGACTGACTGACTCCACACACACACAAGTTTGTTTCATTAACTTCCATTAGTAAATTAAATAAGTCTGGTTTTGGAAGCTGTTCTCATGAAAACTTGCTTACCGTTTACTTAAACAAGCCCATACGTGACATCAGAAAGCATTTTTATTTTACTCTTTTCAACATTACAGGGTGAAGATGAACTAGCAGCAACAGCTTAAGACTATGCTGACATGTAATTAAACTGTAGATCATTTGTCTGTTGATTGGCTCATTATACAAGAATCAGTTCAGGAAGCAACTCTGAACACTTCATCATTATGAAAAAGTAAATCACTGTAAAAGACACTGGGAATCAAAATTGAATCCAGAAAATCTCAGAAAAAGAAGAGTGAGGTTTGCTATCCTTGAAAACTGCAAGTATTTTGCTACCTTTACAGTTTCTGCAAAGGTACACATATTGGATTTATATAGCAGCACTTTCTGCTAGGCACACTATTTCATCTAAAACAGAACCAGATCTGCTACTAGAGCTATAGTTAACATCTCAAAATAGTCTTATTCATCCCTCAGCCACAATTTAAAACACAGAAGAAACTGACATTTCACATAATGAGAAGTTTAATAAAAATGCATTTGGTTTCAAGCCACTATACCCTTCCACTTCCCTCAAACATATTTTGTGTATATCTAAAACAGTCATATAGCATTAATGTAGTGATTGTTGTTCCATGTAAAGGTCATGCACATCTACTTTGGATTCAAAGCACGTAGTGTACAAACAATTCACCTGCACCTCATGAGCCCATCAATACAAATCCCTCCTTCCACTATCCCAAACTTGAGGTTCTGTATAGCTTGGTACTCAAGAAACTTAATTTAACAACCCTGCATATATTGGCTTTACAAATTCTACTACAGAACTTGTGCACATAGAGCACATTGATATTCCCCAGAGATTTAAGATTAGTTGGAATCTCCATGGGTAAATCACTGCCACCAAGCAGTCACAACCAAGTAAGAGAAGGAGGATGCAATGGATAATAATGAACAGAGCCGGACTAAGAATGCAGTTTAGCAAGTTGTAATTTTTCTGTAAAAATTATTTAACTCCCAGAATTCAAGAATTTCATAGTGTGCTTTTCAGCATAAGTGACAATATTTGCAGGGTCCCAAAACAGGATACAGCCAACCAAAAGGTTACTTGAACCTCAATTTCACAAGAGTTTACAGGTCAAAAGGAGCAACTTTAAATAAACACAGATTCTGAACAGCAACAATCATGAATAAGCTTCCCCCTCTGTCTGGTACCAGTCAGACTCCTTGAAGCTGGCTTTGTACCAGCTGTACTATGTTAATAATGCATGCAAAAAGACCAGCATAAGGGACATTGGTGTAGACTAAACACGACAAACCAGAAGGTGTTAACAAAGGTCTCTCCAACAGCAACAAGACAAGGATGCTCTCCAGCAATTCCTCTCTAGTTGCAATGAGTTCATTAGAAATATAAAAACAAAGTGGCAATCATATTTCAGAACTGGCAGAATGTGGTAAGGGAAATCTACTAGGAGATTATAGGCTGGTGGTTGTAACTGATGCATCAGCCTAACAAGCAGTAAGTGCTACTTTATTTTTGAATGTCATAAAGCTAGGAATATATACTACAACTCTCTCCTACAGCTTTCACAGTTGTTCTGCCTGCATCTCTCTGATCCAGTTTCCATAAGCCCGTCACATTCAGTGATGAAATTTACTTCATTTCCATACAAGCCATTTAAAAATAAATAAACATCTTAGCCTCCAGAGTCTTTTCCTATCTCATGGTAGCAAGCTGACATTTACCATTAGGTGGCAGCGTAAGATCATCTGTTTCCTTCTCCCAGATGAACTGTTTTGGAAGCTGGCGTGGGAAGAGGGAAGCATCTGTATTGAGTGGGTGAATACAGATGTGGAATGTACTTAGTATGTCAGCATTTGCTTTCATGTTCGAGAAGGATCCACCACAGTGACCTCTGCTACATGCAAAACAAAAAACACTGTTTAAAAATTTTCTAACCACCACTAGGTCTGACTGCCGTTACAGCTTTGCAGAGAATGGATTTTCTTAGTCTGACAGAGTAATTAAAGGAGTCAGGGAACCTTTGATTAAATAAGGACTTGTGCAGGAAGGGAAAGTTTGTGGTACATTGGAATATGGAATTCATTCATAAATCTTATGTAGATCTAAATTTTCCACCAACAGATTTCAACCAGTGTCTTTAGGACATAGGCATTACATACTCTCTCCCAGCATTGTTTAGAATTCTGAACAATCCTATGTTGATAGGACATAACCTACCAATCTCTTCTTGGAACAGCTCTAAACTGATAAATCCAACCCAAGTACTGCCACATTGCTGTTAAGGTCTGAATTTACATCCCAGATTCCACATTTCTCAGGCTGAAATAACTACTCTGCACACTCTTCTTCTTCCTGCAGCCTATTTAAGACTTCTCCAGGAAAAGCTGGCAGCCCATGACTTGGACACGTGCAGTCCTCACTGGGTTAAAAACTGGCTGGATGGCTGGGCCCAGAGAGAGGTGGAGTTACTTCCAGTTATCGGATGGTCATTAGTGGGGTTCCCCAAGGCTCAGTGTTTGGGGACAGTCCCATTTAATATCTTTATCAATTATCTGGACAAGGGGATCGAGTGCACCCTCACTAAGTTTGCAAACGACACCAAGTTGGGTAGGAGTGTTCAAGTGCTGGAAGGTAGAAAGATTCTGCAAGTGGGATCTGGACAGGTTGAATTGATGGACCAAGGCCAACAGTATGAGGCTCAAAGAGTCCTGCACTTCGGTCACAACCATCCCATGCAATGCTACAGGCTTGGGGAAGAGTGGCTGGAAAGCTGCTGGACAGAAAAGGGCCTGGGAATGCTGGTCGGCAGTGGCTGACCATGAGCCAGCAGTGTGCCCAGGTGGCCAAGAAGGCAAATGGCATCATGGCCTGTATCAGCAATAGTATGAGTGAGGAGGACTAGGGAAATGATTGTGCCTCTGTACTTGGCACTGGTGAGGCGACACCTTGAGTACTGTGTTCAGTTTTGGGCCCTCACTGCAAGAAAGACATTGAGGTGCTGGAGTGTGTCCAGAGAAGGGCAATGGAGCTGGTGGAGGGTTTAGAAAGTAAGTCCTGTGAGGAGTGACTGAGGGAGCTGAGGTTGTTTAGCTGGAGAAAAGGAGGCTCAGGGGACACCTTATCGCTCTCTACAGCTACCTGACAGAAGGCTGTAGTGAGGCAGATGTTGGCCTCTTATCCCAGCCAACCAGTGACAGGACAATAGGAAATGGCCTTAAGCTACACCAGGGGAGGTTCAGGTTGGACATCAGGAAGAATTTCTTCACTGAAAGGGTACTCAGGCATTGGAACAGACTGCTCAGGGAGGGGGTGGAAGCGTTCAGTAAACAACTGGACATGGCAGTGGTTCAGTTGACAAGATGGTGACCAGTCAAAGGTTGCACTAGATGATATTGGAGACTTTTTCCAATCCTAATGACTTTATGATTCTTTGATTCTTTAAGAGTTCCTGGCTACATCTGCATAACGCCACACCAGGAAGAGAAAGGTGGCACAGACCTGCATTGCACCTGAAGTCTGCATAAAGATGTTCTATCTGTTTAGTGTTCTATCACTAAAGCTTTGTATGAATCTCTACCCCGTTCTGAAAATTAAAACACTAGAACTCAGACTAAATACTTTAAATACCTATTTTCTGGTGAGAAATAAATAACTCACAGCACACACACAACAGGCACTAAGTTATAGCAATGCCAAAAATCCCTTATCTGATTGGATCACTTCTGTGTTTTAAAAGATGAATGAACAACTGCTGGGAAGGCAGGAGAACAAACGCGTGCAAACACTCTTCTACAGATACATTTGTGACTTGAAGGATCACCATTGAAATGCAATAACCATAACCATGCAAGTTCACATTTCATTACAATATAAATAGTTTTTTTATTTAGCAACTGAGATTCTTAGTTAGTTGCATGACAAAAGAACTGCAATTAATTTTTGGAAAATATAAAGAAATTATCAGCCAGAAATTACGTATACTCGCTACTTGTCAAACTTGTGGGCTGAAAGATGATGGTGGACACATTGTGTGCACATATAACATTTAAAATATCTTGTCTATGTAAAAAACAGAGAGAAGGATAAGTATATATCCACAGTTCTTTCTTTGCATCCTGGCAATGTTTGAATATGAAAAGAGAATTTCAGTGCATATTTCGAGCATATGTTACTCCTACATAAATCCAGAAGGAGTATTGTAATTATTAACAGAATGTGTTAGACCCATTATTATCTATTTCCCTTAATTCACAGTTTTGTTCACTTAAATCCCAGTCACATCCAATTAAACTCTAATCTTAAGTCTATGAGTCAGAATATATATTTTTTTGTCCCTATGCATGCCTAATACTTTAAGGAAATATTGTACTGAAGCACTTCTGTTCATTAAAGGATTTTTTTTTCACCTATTTCAGGGTCTCATTTGCAACATCCACCTGAATGGTTCAAAAGCTACAATTAATTTTCAAACAAATTTTAATTGGACAAAGTACCATAAACAATGTTTTACAAAGCCACAAAAGGGACTTTTAGAACTAAGCACAACCCATATAAAAAAACCCCCTCCAAAATCCAAACCAACTAACTCTTTCCCATGCTGCAGATTCTTTTCTGTATCATTTGCTGATAACCACTTTCTACAGGAAGGGCTTCTCTTTCTTTCAGTCTGTAGTCTAACCACTTTCCTGTCTTCCCTTCAGTATGCTCCTATCTAGCTTATTCCTGTCCTATTTTATCATATCTATTTTTCACTGCCTTTCTCCCTGATCTTCCCTTTAAAAGTTTCTTTTGTTCACCAATTTCCCAATACAAGGCACTCCCTTCTCTTCCTTATCAGGCTGCAAAGGCTATAAATCCCACTAAGTCAGACCAGTGCCAAATGCTTCAGTTTCAAAATTAAAATACACACCAATTTGCACATGTTTAAAATAAGTTTAAAGAAGCCAAAGGTACAAATATGCTGCAGAGTTCTATCTCCTTGTATACACAATTGTGCTTCATCATATTAGGTTTTCTTTTATTTTAAGCATCCTAACAGTATTTATCATTCCCAGTGACAAATTATTTCCATGTCTAGTAATGGTTATTGTTAATATCTTGCTTATCCTCTCTCTTTCTAATTAACTTTTCTCACTACCTTGTACAACTTCTCATTACGCACCCATTCCATAAGTAAAGTATTTACAAACATGTGAGTTCTGTTCAATTATATGGAATTAGAGATTATTTTATTAAAGTAAACATCAGATTGCTCCAATTTATCAAGCACGTTGTGAAAGCTTTTTCAATAAGGAAGCACTTTTTAATTTAACACAGAGTGTTCATCTGTAGCCCCAACAATTAACACTGTGCTCACATGAGGGCAGACCAGGCTTTTAATCTTGCCCCTCTCCACAACATACCCACTCAAACTCTACATAATTACTTGCTATATTGATAGCATTCCTCCCCTCAAACTGATCATCTTCAACAACAGTGTTTGCCATAATCTTCATGCTTCACCTGCAATGAACTTGGAGATCAATGAACTAGGCTCAATATGCTTGCCCCACGATTCCCCTATTTCCTCCTTCCAAAAGGTTATTTACGTGTTTCTGTTTTATTTCTTTTGACACAAAACCTAAGGTTTTAGTAATATATTTTTAAATGCTTTCAGGCAAAACATTTAAAATATAACATTGCTGGTTTTCTATTTAACAAACATCCCAACAGATGACTCTAAATTAAAAAAAAAAATAATTCTGTTTAGGTTTCTAGAAAATAATTCTTAATCTATCATATTGACACTGTCTTAACTCTAAGATCTATTATTTTTGGTTATGGAATCAAATACTATATTATAAGTTTTATTAAAATAAGAACAAATTAAAAGTAATTGTGCCTAAAACTGTATTTAGAGAAAGATGTATGGTGAGAAACTTATGGATCAAGGACTATGAAACAGAACAAGTTCTCTTGACATAAATCTTAGATAAAATATTGAAAAAGCCATTGTTCAAGGAACACAGAATTAAAATAAAGAAAAGCAGCTTTAATGTCAGCCAGTCATAACTGCTTCTTACAATGTTTGAGAACATATTATATGAGTTTTGAGATTAAGTGCTTCATTGAAAGAAGTAGCCAGACAAGACCAATACATCATCATTTTAAAGGAGACTTGCTACAACAAGATTGATTAAAACTTAGTTTTATGCAATAGAATACATCACATGGGTTAAAGAACTAACTACAAAAACCCCCAAAACAAAACAAAAAACAACCAACTAAAAAAATTCATGGAGAAACAAATCTGAGAACATTTGCAAGTAAAGTTTCACTAAAGTTCACATTACTTTTTCATCAGTATTTCACAGGTTTATCATCAATAATTTTTTACAAGTATTTGGTAAATCATTAAGAAGAAAGACTGTCATCTGGACCTAGAAGATAGACTTGCCAAGGAAGCAACAAACATAGGAATATGGTCATACAGAAGAAGTTCAGCTAGAATAAAAAAATCCAGAGAATTCTTACAGAATAACGAGCAACCATGCCAGCAGCAAAAGTAGCAACTCAAGAGAATCAGCTAACAAACCATTCACTGCTAATTGCCAGTGCAGCATTGTGGTAAAAAGCATTATTTTGGGTTTTGCATTCACAGAAGAGACAGGGAGAGTCGAGGAGTGACAGAAAGTATTCTAGTAAGATGTTAGAATACTGTCCACAGCCCTAAGATCCATATTTTAACAGAACATGGAACAAGCACCTGTCAGAAGCTCTATCAGTGGCTAGAGAAAAAAATCTTACAAAGAGAAAAAAAATCTTCAGCTTATTATAAAGAAGTGGGTTACTCGTTTGAAACGAAAATAAAATACATATTCAAAATAAGAAAGAAATGCATAGCCAGAGGTTGGAAGGTGATGATGGATCCACTACAAATCCCATTCAGATTTTGGCAAAGTGCAGCTTTCCCACTAGAAGAAGGTAGCAATGGACAGTGCAGATTTTCTCCAGTGCACTCCCCCTCACAAACAGTATTCAGCAGATGAGACCTTAGTAATAGTTTAATTTTAAATGGCCTGTGGCTTTGGTAGAGCTGGTATCTTCATCAAGATAAATATTATTCCTAATGCTGTTTCTAGGAGTTGGTCAGATTTGGAGCCCTAAGAGTGTCCAATTTAAAGCCCCCTAATTCCATTTATCATTCACTATAAAGTTTCTATATCAGAACAAAAATTACATAAATTCCACTTTACTTAAGAACAAAAGTAAAGAAGACTGTGTGTTGGAAAACAGTATTAATATTTCAATAAAATAAACTAGCTGATGCAGCATAATAAATCACATTTTACAGTACAATTTTAGCAACAGATAGCAATCTAAACATCCTTAAAAGCCCCGTGAAACTCAAATGCAACAGTAAGTGTTCTATAACTACAACATATAAATCTGAAGCCTCAGGTTATTTACCAATCCTTAAAATCTAAATATCACTGGTGTTCAATATATCAGGCTTTTAGATTATCTGCAGCTCTAATTGATGATCCAAAGGAAGCAGGATATGTGCACTAACAACTCCTTTCAGTACCAAACAGCATACCAACAGCTAATAGATGTATGCATTTTTAAATCTTTCCCTGCCCTGTAAACCATTAAACTTCCCTGGAATGCAAAAAAAGCACATACAGAGAAAACCACTAAAAAAGTGGATTAAAGGCATTTGGTACTCACTTGTCTATCTCAATACCAAGGGGATTAGCTGGACGCAGGGACAAGGGGGGAATCCCTTTGTTCCTGTCAGTGCGCATGTCATAATAGTTCATTTCATCCACCCAGACAGCAGACTGATCCAAGATACCTTGAGAAAACACAGTGCAGATCCTTAAAACAACAAGGGTAGACCAGCACCATCAATGTCTAACATGCTGAATTAATTTGAAAAATCCTGATAAATATAAAATGCATGCCTAGGTAATATATTAGAGGATACATGGCAAAACAACCTGTATGCAATTATGCTAAATTATTTTATTACAGCTGCTGAAAAGGTATTCATGGCTGGGCATGGAACATAACCTTCTTGCAGACTGCATTTTCTAGTACATCAGGAGCATTTTCCTAATCACAGAGTATTAGCATTTTCATTCCTACAGGTATTTTAGTGTCTATTCAAACCTTTTCATCTACTACTTTCAAAATCACCTCTTATCTGGAAGTCTTTTTACATGCACATTTGAGGGAAGAATTCATTTTGGTGCCATTTACTGTCCAAAGGTAAGTGAGCTTTGGCCACACACCAAACTAGATGACTCAGAGGACACAGAATTAACTTTGTTTCCACGCCTTAGCACAGGCAAAGCTTAAAGGTGATGCACAATACGTCTTGGACCTCAGTTGAAAATGGAGCCACTCGTACTCTGGGCCTTGCCCTCCTTTAACATACCCATCAGAACTCACTCCACTCCATCCCCACACTTACCTGTTTTTTAAGACATAAATTCTCCTCTCCCTTCCCAAAAGCTTCACTGTGTAACATTTGCACTTGATTCACCTTTCTTTTATTAAGATCTTCATGCAGCTTGGGAGAAATTATGTGTTATTTAACTGTCACTAAATTGCTGAGAGCAAAAGCCTAAAACAGCTCCTGTGGGAACTCCTGTGTTACAAAACATAACTATGCAGCTTCATCAGTGAGGGGTTCTGAAAGAAACATTGCCAATCCAGAGGGTATTTAGACTGGAGTCTAGATTAGGCAGAGGTCCTGGACTGCTTGGCAACACCATTTCAATGTTTAAGCATCTCGGGAGAAATACTTAAGACTTTCCATCTTGCTGGATGGTCTGAATTACAAATTCAATTTTCTTTAAGTGATTAACTTTCAGCTTGGGATTTAGGTGTAAAGCTCATGAGTTGGTTTATATTTTGTATTTATCTAGTACACTTAAGAGTAATTACTGGATCTATTATTAAATTTGTTAAAATTCAGAAATTTAGTGCTACTCCTTGCAGAAAAATAAAGGGCTACTTTTCATTAGTTACTGAGGGTTTTATCATATTGAGAAAGGATTACACTTATATACACCACAACTTCATCTCTACATATATTTGGACATTTTATTGGTATATCCTGCCTTTTCTGGACAACTAAAATCATTCTGATATTAATCCATTTCAAACATACATTTTACATAAAGAGGCACTCGGTCATGTATTTGTTTAGCAAAGAAAACAGATGTGGATTTGAACACGAAATATACCTATTTTCTCAGGCTTAAGCAGTTTGAAGGAAACAGTTGAAGTTCCTTTGCCACCAGACTTTGTAGTAACAATAATGTCTCCCTTGTCATTTTTAGCCTGTCCAACTCGACACACAATTTTACTTGCAGACATCCATTCAGCAGTTAGCAGACAGTTGTGCCCACAGATTGTTAAACCTGTGACAAAGGAAAAAAAAAAGAAATACCCTCCTGTGAATAGAAGTGTCTTTTAAATTCTATCATGTAAACACATTTATGATGCTTCATGTACTTTACACAGTTATATGACTCTCCACCAATTCCTTACAGTCAATTACAGTCAAGGAGTCACAAATAAATTTTTCAGATGTACCTTAGGTGATTTCAGGTCTTTTTTCGTAGTGACACTTGTGAGACACATGCATGCTTGAAACTTATTTTAAACTCTGCCACCAGTTGTGGGTTACCATGACTTTTACCTCATGTAGTGCAATAGATTTTCCTGTCTCCAAGACACTAAACAACTGCTGTTTAGTATTGTTTTTCTGGGAAATGTCCATTAGAACTCCATGCAACAAATGTTCCATAAGTTCAGGCTATATGAATTTACATAGAAAAACACACTGTAAAATATTCACAATGAACAATGTTTCTTCAAGCTCCTTTGTTCAGGAGTACTTCTGTGGATACAGAAGGGTTTTTTTGGTCAAAGGTAACCAAAAATTGACAAATACTCTGCCCCAATCTCTCCTGTACAAAATCCACGATGTAACACTGATTCTGATGAATAAATTGCCCTGGTTATATGAAAGAATAACTGTGTAATGTTCACCCACTCCCTCTTCTACACTCTCTCATGATAAATGTAAAAATTACAAACTATGAAATACAGAAAAGTCTTTTCTTGTAGGTAGAGACTGTGGTATACTAAAACTTGTCAAATATTAGTGTTTAACAACACTTCTTAACACTTTTAAGTCAAGGTACTCCTTATTATAAGGTCCAAGGCTTCCTGAGATTCCACATCAAATCAGTCTGGCCAATTCAACTAATCAATCTGACTGGTTCTGGTCAGATCAGGACTACAGATACTGAAACAGATAGATTGTTTACTCAGACCTAGAACAACATTTTCCATATTCCTAGCTGGAGTTTTGCTGTCCTGAAGAACTGGCAAGATTCTAATTTCTATAGTATCAATTTGGAGAACAACTTCATGAGGTTCTTCTTAACTAACACCCTTACCTAGAAACATTTTGCCTTATGTCCAAAAGGACAAGGCTGTACTAGAGTGTTGGCTGCACTAGAGTATGAATTAGTCAGGCACAGCAGTTCCTCCCCTGTTGGCTTGGCTTTTGTTTTTAATTTCTAGAAAGCTCTGACCAATTTAAAAAATACTTAGACAGAAAAGGGTCAGCCTATGTGGCTGAATACCAGAGCTTCACACTTACTTTTTCTCACAATTTAAGCCTCTGACATGACACAGCAGACAAATTTGGCAGTTTTCATGGTTCTCAGACATAAAAATGTCCTACTCCCTGCCAAAAACTATTTTGAAAGTGAAATCCAAAAAATAAAAAAGAGGCACTGAATCTTCTTACAACTGAAATTAATTTTATTGAGAAGGGACAGTAGATTTGTTTCTTAAAAGACATCTGAATAAAGTAGGGGGGTGGGGTGAAAAAGGACACATGTACACAAAGAGAAGCCTTAAAATGAAATATATTGGTTATTTATTTGCAACATTTTAACCAAGTCAGGTTTTAGTTTTCACAGGGGGAAGGAAAAAATGATACATTTATGACACGTGGGTTTGAACCTTATATTATTACATCTTTTCTGGTTTTATGCCAACATCTTCTCTAAAGGAAAAAAGACTGTGGTAGGAACCAAGACTTTGCCACGAACCATTCATAAACTGGTTCTCACTCTAGAATTTCAAAGGTCTGAATTCGTGCTTTAATTAAGCAGTACTTTAAAATCAAGAACAGAACTATAGCAATTTAGTAGGTTAAACATTTTTGAACAACTGTTTTGAAGATCTTTGTATCAACTATTTACTCAATGAAGGTTCCAAATGCTTTCAAGAGAACAAGATCACAAGATCCAACACTTCTGAAATGGCAGGAAACAGCCTTTGCCTGTATATAAAAAATGCAACAGAAAGTTATGTCTCTATTGACATTTTATAGACCATACTAAATAATAGTAATGGCACAAGACAATTTCTAAAACAAATAAAGGGATGTTGGGAGAGAAGTTTTGATAGTTCAAGTACCACATTTCTTTCTCCAAAAAGAGAAAACGTCCCTTTAAATAAAATTTAATTTGAACCTGTTGCATGGTACAAAGACCTTTGAGTTGGGTTCCACCTTTCTTGTGGCTTTTGATAAATGGGCATAAGTCATTCTCTTACAGAGACTTTCCAATTTTGGTTAAGCTTATATATGGACAATTTTACAATGCCTACAAAATACAGCTGCAAATGTCTTAAAAGACAAACTAAACCTTGAAAACACAAAAGTTACAGCTATCTCCTGGATTTGACTTTTTGTACTATGAGCTATAGAGTTACAAATAAAAAGTTTATTTGGTTTCAAAGATACAAAAAGATCACTAGACAGGTGCTCTCTGAAATGAAACAAAAAGCCATGTTATAACACACGATACTCTGTTTATATATAGAAGTTTCTTGCCTTGCATTTTACTGTAATGCATCTCAAACATTATAAACTTTATCAAAATCTCACTCAAACTTGCTTAACTCATGCCTACAAAGCCTCTCTTTTGCAAGTATTTCCACTGTCAAGTCACAGGGAATATTCACATGCCTAATTCAACCATTAAAAGAAATCTGTACATGTCTTGGACCGTAGTCATTTACTGAAGAAAGCTGACAATCGAGCTAATGAAAAAAGTAAGGCAATCCATCATGTATTTTACTTCTAAGCATAAAACCATTAGCAGTTATTAATATAGTGAATGTAAGTGATCCCAACATATATCCCATGGAAACTTTCCTCAGTCAGAACATACCATTTAGTGTGACCCTGAGTCTGTCTTAATGAGCTTTTTAACCATTTGAGGTTCATATCTTAAGTTGCTTAATTTTCATAAGCCTTTTGAGAAGGACTTCATAAAATCTCCTGAAAATCAAAGTTGCTATTGTTACTCTGAAGACATGCAAGAAATATAAGCAGCTGGTCAGCTGTAATGCTGAGGGCACAGTCCAGGAGATGTTCTCCTTCCAAGAACCTGATAATTTGTAGAGGATCATACCAATGAACTAATGAGGTTACTGAAGTACATCAACCACACACATACACAGAAATATACTTACCTCAAACATCATCAGTTATTTGAGGATTTCTCAGTAAAGATTCATTAGTGTCCTGCAACCTCATCCAGCAGCTCAGGAAAATACCACTGCCCCTTTTGAGAGACAGCACACTGAAGTGAAGGGGAAAACTGTAGTAGCTTATGCTTGGCCATAAAGCTCATTGTGGTGGCCATGAATGGAATTTGTGAATCTTGGTTTATTGCCATGAAACGAAATATTTTTTCTAGCCGAGCCAAACAAAATTCCAATGGACTTCAGAGGAGTCATGATTCCACAACAAATTAGACAAATTGTCTCTGACATGACTACTAAAGTACACATATGCATAACTTACAAAAAAAAAAATAAGGGAAATTCCAGTAGTTATAGCTAACTTTGGTTTTCAGAAGATTTTATGAAGTCCTTCTCAAAAGGCTTATGAAAATTAAGCAACTTAGGATATGAACCTCAAATGGATAAAAAGCTCGTTAAGACAGACACAGGGTCACACTAAATGGTGTGTTCAGACTGAGGAAAGTTTCCATGGGATGTATGGTGAGATCACTTACGTTCACTGTATTCATAACTTACAAGATAAAGAGGTCACAAAGTTTGCTGATGATATTACAAAAAAACCCCAGAAGTTATGAGAGTGAGTGGATGCCACTATAATGTCACTGTTATAACAGCTGAAATTCAATGAACAAAAAACATTATGCACACAGGCAAAACCTTAAATTCACAGATGACAGGCTCCAGTTGGCTTCTAACTCTCAAGCATTAAATCATGGGACTACAGTAGACAAAACAATAGAAAACCTGAGTCTGGTATTTAGTGGAAATTATACAAAAAACACAAAAAACCAAAAAATACAAAACGAAAGTGAAACTACAATGCTAAGCCACAGTGCATTCACATCCTGAACACGGCATTTAAGATGATGTTCACCCATAACTGGTAGTGAAACCAAGAAGGATTCACTGAAGAGCAACAAGAGGGGCCAAAAATTCATGGAGAAAATTTAAACAAGCTAAGATGTTTCAGCTGGAAAGGAGGCAATAGAGCAGTATTGAACAAGCTCCGTATGGTCAGGAGAAACAGAGAAAACAGCTTGCTCCCTGTTTTAACGATGAAGTTACCACATTAAAAATCAAAACAGAAACAGAAATGGTTCTTCACATAATGTGTAGCCAAATCACTGAACCTGCTTTGCCATAACTGTTGCAGATACACAAGCCAACTTTACAGTAATTCAGGGAAAGGCAACCTCCAGAGACTTTCTCAATACATTGAAAACACTTCTGGTAGGAAAGTTTGCTTTCAGAAATTCTCAGTCCCTGGGAAAGTAACGAGGTGCATTTCATCACATCTACCCTCCACTAGTACACTCCACTAATCACTCACTTTTAGTGTTCACTCAGCATAGGATGTTGAGTCAGGTTAAAGGTTCATCTAGAAAGTTTGATTAGTTACACATTGGGCAGCATCCCTGACTTCATGGATTCAAGCACATATTTTTGTAAAGGTCATTCCTCACACCATCCAACATAGATTCTACTACCATGCAAAAAAATTTATCTCTAATCATACCCAAAATGTTACATTTCTCAGTATTAAGAGGTTTCTTTTCAACTTACCAATGAGATCTGTGGGCCCAGTCCCTAAATTCTCTCCTCTGATTGTCACTTTTGTCCATGAGATGCCTTCATTGGGAGAGATGCCAGTTACAAGTGGTGGCTGCCGTGCTCGAGACATGATGTCTGTTCAGTTGCTGAAATCTGAGCTGCTTTTATCTGTCCAGCAAGAAATAGGAAATTTAAAAAAACAATAGTTATAATACGTAAAATAATTACTAAAATCCTTTCAATCACTTCTTTTACAATGGTAGGGAAACAGAGGTGTGAACAAGGAACACCACTCTCAAAGCCCTTTTTTGCCACAGTCATAAAGCAACAAACAATAACTACACCTTCTTTCACTTTGTTTTTTCATAAATTAAATATAGCTCCAGTTCTGAACCATAAAGTATATTCAGAAAAAATGAAACATTCCAACATGCTCAATGAAACTGTATATACACACTCCAAATCATGTCAGAATTCATTGTGAGTCTAGTCAAACCTCTACTTTAAAGTATTGTATTCCTTGGAAAGTTGAGAATTGTTAAGCTAAGTTATAGACTATGATTACATATTTGGATAAATTCTCCATCAAATTTAAACTTACTGGCATAGAAATTCCCATGTGAAGAAATCCCCAACAATTATTTGTATAATGCATCAACATTTACATAAACTGGGAAAATCACACATAGTTTACAGACACTAACCTAGCAGAGATCATCAATAAAACAAGTAACATCTCAATAGATTAAAAAAATACATGAAATTACTGGCGGAGCATTTCCAGAAGATTATTCCTTTGCACATGAAATTAGGAGTCAACTCAAACCAGTTCAATTAGCTTTGTCACACAAAAACAATATTGGAATGCATGTTATGCAGCCTACATTTAGTTTACTATCCAACTTATCACAAATTTTTATGGCTTATTAGCAGTTTCCATTGTGCAGCTCTGCAGTTATGAGCAGTATAACCTGCAGCATGTTAGCTCCCACTAGCTTCTAAATTTTTACACTTATTAAATACCATCAGTATTCCAAAACCCCAGTTACACACATAGAACACTTTAGTGTAAACAATTTTAAAAGTTCAGGTTGGTAAAAAATAAGTAAAAAATAAGCCAACCCCCATAAAGCTTCTCTTATCTACTCTTATTTTGAATCAAGATGTATTTTCTATTTTTACTTACAAATGGTCAAGTCCATGAAACCCAGAAATCTGTGAATTGTAAATCATCCCTAACAATAACCTCCAGCATTTGCAGTTGACAAGCATCTGCAGTTAGAAAATACTAGAATTAAGTGAGTCATATTTGTTTCAGCTGCTTCTGCATATACAAAACATATTCATTGCACCAATATATACCACACCTCTACACAACCTTCCCTAATTTTTCCATGTTACCAGCTAGATCTGACATGAGCATCAAAGAAGCTCACACTGACTGGTTCCTTTCTTCACATTCCAAAGTTGGAATGCACACTGAAAATGAAGATGGAAATAGAAATGACAGGAATCAAGAGGAAGATTTCATGGTAAAAGTAATCACATACTGCCCCCTGAACAGGATCCTGTCTCTGTCTGTCTATACCTGAGGTGCATAACAAGTCACTTACAATAAAACTTTATACTTTTTTCTGGTCCAACTTCAGAGTCCACAGCCACAACTGAAGTCAGTGTGAAACACATCCTGAATATGGGGAATGCTGAACAATGCTCTGAAATACTGAGGTCCTAAAAAACCACCTCAATTTTATAGTTACATCTGCCTTTCAATTTCACATATTTACAATAAGAATGCTATCATGCTCAAAAGCTATTTTTGGAGACAAATTCATTAATATAGAAAAGACATAGATACTCTGAACATAACAGAACAGAGCAATAGGACAAGGGGACACAGGCTCAAGCTCTGCCAGGGGAAATTTAAGTTGGAAATCAGAAAAAAAATTCTTTCCAGAGAGAGTAATCAGGCATTGGAATGGCCTGCCCAGAGAGGGGGTGGATTCCCCATCCCTGCAGGTTTTTAAACTGAGATTGGCCGTGGCACTGAGTGCCATGATCTGGTAAAGGGACTGGAGTTAGACCAAGAGTTGGACTTGATGATCTCGGAGGTCTTTTCCAACCCAATCCATTCTATGATTCTATGAATTAATATTTTCAGAGAACTTTTGAGATTACCTTTGCAGACTGTGCAATCAATAGGAGATGTAAATTCATGTGGAACAAGCCAGAACATCGTAAGTATGTCAGCCATGTCCAGTACATAAAGGAAGTCTGGGAAGAGCCCATGATAACATACACAATGTAGGTTTGGTTTGGTTGTGTATTTTTAAGTGGCAAATCTCGTATTTCTTGACTGGTTGACTTCACAACCCTACTTCACTACATTATGTGTCTAATAAAACACTAATTTCTCTGTTTTTTTATAAACAACAAACCGGTGAAAAAGGAATTAAGTTATATGGTATCATATGGATGTTCTTACTGTCTTCTAAGTAGAATACTGGAACCTTTTACACGAACCCAACATGAGGCTGGAGAAGTGAATAGCGAACAGCTGCAGTCATAGAATCATAGAATTGTTTGGGTTGGAAAAGACCTCCGACACCATCAAGTCCAACCCTTGGGCCAACTCCAGGCCCTTTACCAGACCATGGCACTCAGTGCCACGGCCAATCTCAGTTGAAAAACCTCCAGGGATGGGGAATCCACCACCTCTCTGGGCAGCC
>JAWWEV010000083.1:66001981-66013581 GCA_035583235.1 Hafferia zeledoni
CAGAACTGAACACAACACTCAAGGTGTGGCCTCACCAACACAGAGTACAGGGGAAGGATCACTGCCCTGGTCCTGCTAGTCTGTAACACTGTGTGGGTGGAGCGGCACTAAAGGAGGGCACTGTATCAGCAGATTACAGAGAAATCAGCTGACACTCATCTCCAGCTACAGAAGAGAAGATTGTGCTTTGTGCTTGTTTCCTACTCCTATTTCTTTCACAGCACTGGATTTTCCCACTTCTTGCACAGAGACAGTCTCTGCTTCACTTAAAAACTGAGGCCAGGTCCTAACCTTGCAGGCAAACTGTTTCCTGTTCATATCCTGTCGATTCTTCCAGTCTTTTTAGGCATAAATTCCAGCAGGGACAGAGGGATGTTACTATTCCATTCTCCTTTCAAATCCAGACACCTTGGTAATTGCTCTTCCTTACCTCCTGTTCCCTACTCCAAGCCTCCTTCTCCAGAATCCCCACCTGCACTACCACTGACCCATCTCCTCGCCACAGGTGAAAATTATAGACCCCATACTCTGTCAGCATTCCTAATCCTGGCATCACTGGGCTTGCCAAGCTTTCATCTGTGCTGCATTTAAAACCAAATTTTTGCCGCATCACCTGACAAAACAATTGGCAGAACAACAGGAATAAGCTTCCCAATTCTTGTTCCCTAATACCACCTGGAGGAATGAGAAGACAAAATTGCCAGGAGAGTCTTGCTTATTCCTACACAAGATGCATATGCACAAGAAGCTCAGACCTTTCAGAATTTGAAGTTTCCTCTGGAATCCTGTGCAAAGAGGATGTTAGAGAAGAATCAGGTGCCTAATTTTACCGAGAGGGAGGAGAGCAAACTCCATCTATTCCTCATAATCTTATCTGTGAAGTTTTCGCAGCTTTTCTCACAGATCCTCAGCGGAGCTCGAAGACACAAGAGCTGTTAAGGAACAGCTGTAAAGTGGCACTGTGTCCTCATGTACAGACCTCATCACCTTTTGCAGGAAGCAGCATGTGTCCAGATACCAGTTAGTCAACATAAAGCACCTCTTTTACTTTTGAACATTTTTTTGAAAAGATTTATGTACAGGATTAATCAGTAATAAAGACGTAAAAAAGCATCTTCAGGAACTTCAGGCAATATGCAGAGAAAGAACCCCTGAGGAAAACAAGTAAAATAGGAGCTACTGTGGTATTATTTGGCTGGTTCCTTGCCTACACACAAAAAATGTTACAGTTCCCTTACACTGCAGCTATTGTTTCTTTCAAAATACCTAAGCACACAGGTAATTGGCTTCTTTCAAGACCAAAACTCCAAAGTAATATTACAACGTATTTTTCTGGATTTCAGAAATTGGCACTAGATCCCCCTTCATGATGAGCTAAATAAATGTAATAAAAATGCTGAGCCTCCTGAGATATAATATTTCTTCCAAAGTATTTCCATGCTTACTGCAGAATTGCTTTAAAATACCTCACTGGAATGAGAATACCACAGTAAATCTCAACACATTACAAAAGCACTACAGCATTGAGATGCTCTACTATTACTTTTATTTTTAAACAGCACTTTGCTTTCAAAGAGTAAGTAAAGGAAATCCTTGGAATATGTCATTATTATATATATCAAGCAAATGCTTGGGAGACTTCAGTTCATTTAGAATACTTCTCCTTCTTATGATGAAATAGCTAAAATGACTGAACTGCTTATTGGGAAGTCCAGCCAGTATGCTACGACCATGTTCCAAAAGCAAGTTTCTGAATTTTTAAAAAAGTATTTAAGGCAAAGCTTTTTCATTCCATAAAATGATACAATCACCTAATTACAAGCTTTCACTGCAATTCTATAAATTGCCTGAAACATAAAATCTATTTTTACAAATATGTATTATCCATAAAACGACATTAAGAAAAGCAGACTGCTTCCTGAAAGACTGTTTCTTATACAGACCAGGGGAGATTGCACAAAGACAGTTTTCCATACAAGGTACTTCCTCTGAGGAGGAACTCCACTGAAGAAGTTGTCAACAAGACTATTTTTTGGCGATGGACAATCTTCCTCTACAGTAACCAAGGTCTCTTTCCCTCTTTATTCCTCCCCACCCTTCTTTTGGAGACTTCATTTCCTCACAGTATCTCCCCAACAGTTTAACATGGATGACATCTGTTCGACTGCTCCCATGATCCTGCCATATTATTTTGTTATTCTGTCATAATTCTTGCTATGAAAGCGCAAAGAGTTAGAAAGCCCCTGCAAAGACCACCTACAACAAAGTCATCTTGAAAAATGCCTTTCATAAACATCATCTTTGTCTTTACATGAGCTTCTCAAATAAACTGTCCTCTCATAAAGGTTTGGTTAAAAAAAAAAATCCAGACAATTCTGAGGGTTACAAGTTTGCTAAAGAGAGGACAATCTCTATCCTAAGAAAAGCCACTTTAAAAACAAATAATGAAGCGACGAAACCAACATAAGGGAAAGCACAAGTCTAGATGTTTTTTGACTTTTGTAAGCCTTAAGTTTAAAGTTGTTTAAAATGAGAGTTCTTAAATAGGTTTTCACATTCAACTTTCAATGGTGAACAGAGAAGAAACACAAAGTAAAATGCCAAGAGCTACCATATCTGCTCTGTAAAGCAAAGTACTGCTCACCCCTCTGGAAGTAACACTGGAATATGAAATAAATGAAAAACAAGAATTCAGGACTGAAGCATGTTAAATTGGCTGGTAAGTTCAAATACAAAAGAAAAACTGCAAACATCATGAAGGCACGGAACTTTGGAAGGTGAGTAACAATCTGATGCAACCTTATAAATTTCACCAGGGAAATTTTAGGGAAAATTAGCAGTTGATGTGTTTTAAAAAGGAGTTTCTGACTTCTGAAACAAAATAGCAAGATAGTTGCAGTGACCAAAAATTCAGTAAAGTTAAAGTTTTCATGGTACTTTGTCATAGACAGTGAGCTTAAAAGATTCTCTCAGAGAAGACAGACTCAAGGTCAGTGCAAGTGCCATGGTCAATCAGAGCTGTCAAGAATGGAGGGAAGACCCATTTATCATCACTGGGAAAGTCTAAGATACAACCAAGCACACAAGTCTTCATGTATCAAATATTTATTTGTTCTCAGCCACAGATACATAAAAAATAAAATTAAAAAAATGTTGAGGCAGGAACAGCAAAGCATCAACCACGTACAAATCACAGTATGCCTCAGGTGTTGTTTAGTTTTAAAAGAAAACAAACCCAATCTGAAACCAATAGGTGAGTTACTCTTATCACAGTAACATCACAGCATTAAATGATTTCCAAATGAAAAGATTTATGAAATGCCTTTTAAAACAAGCAATAAATACTCAGATTCCAGAAAATAGGTGATGGACTTTTCACCTTAAACTACACAAACTTGTGCTTCTACTAAATAAAGCTGATAATTTGTTCTCACTAGAAAACCCAGAGAGTCCCTCGAGAACACACTCTGATAGTCAGTGAAGGGACACCGCAAATGACCCCAAGAAGGAGGACAAAGTAAAATGTTTCCTATATGTTTGTACTCAAAACCATTACAAAATGAAGAAAAACCACTTATTGCAACCTTTTCTGTGCTTTATCTTCCCAACAATATAAATTCAGGCAGACAATCTACATAAACCAAGAATTAAAAGCATCCAAAAAGCAGCACAGTGAAAATAACTGACATTTATTAACCCCTCTGGAGAACCTCAGTGCCCTCGAATTTCCACAGCCTTCAACACTGCATTAATAATATAAAGTCCATTCCTGCAAGCCTGCCAGAAAAGACTGGGAAGTGAATAAGCTAAACAATGCTGAAATTCCAAGTGATATTAAGAATCTATGCATGTTTATTTAAATAATAAAAGACTTGTCAATTTAAACAAGAAGTGCTCACGAATCTTACATTTAGGGGGAAAGAAACTCTTCAAAACATTGCTAAGCTACTTATAATGAAAAGATGAACAAACACTAAAAAGTGGATAATTTCACCGTCACACAGGAAAAACAAAGCCTCATTTGTCTTGCCCTGTCACATCCGGCGTGTTGATTCAAGCCAATATTAACAGTGACAAACATGTCAACCTACAGGACAACACTACATGCCAAAAATCAGTTTCAGTTTGGGAAGATGTGCAAGTCTTGCAACGGAGAGGGCAAACAACTAAAAAATAAAAGACTTGGAGTATTAAATGGCATAATATGATACCCTCTGCTTTTTGAAAGGGCTCCTGAATATGCCACAGCCACAGAGGGTTTACTAGAGATTGTAGTTTAAGGGTAGCCAAGACAGTTTTGCTTTCACAATAGCCACACTCGCATATTCCCTCAGCATCTCACAGGTCCCTCTTTCCTTAACCCAGTCAGGTACATCTTCATGGCGATGTATCTCGACAGAACGAAAACAAAATAATCACAGCACTCAGCGATGCCATTAACATTTCTGAGCCTCGAGGGATTAAAAGGCTTGGACCCCAGGCAGAAGCTGCGAGAGCCCCGGGCAGGGGAGTTCAGCCCGGGCTGCAGCTGCGAGGGATTGACACCGCTCACGGTGCAACCCGGCTCGGGAGAAACTCCGGGCACAGTTCCGGCATCCGAAATAAATTAAAGTAAACAGTGTTGCTCTCTCTCATCCACCCTGTTAGCAGCCTCTCGGCTGAGCTGGAGACCACACACCCAGACCACACAGCACCAGCTGAACTCACTCGCACGCAACATCTCGGGGCTGTCACTCTGCTGAGGTCTGGGGAGGAAAGGAAGGGGGGCTGAGTGTGTGCGAGGGTGTTTGGAGAAGCCGCTCGCTCTCTCCTCCTATCATTACAGCTGGTTATGTTTTGTGGGGTTGGGAAGCAGGGAAAGAAGGGAGGGATAAAAAAAGACCTATAAACCTCACTAAGAAAACACACTGGTCTTGGCCTTTTGTAGTAATGATTTGCACTCCTCCTACACTGGTATAGTAGCTGATGAAGGGCCAACAAAGCATCCATTTAACACCAATTAACCTTCTATCTATCATATGTCAGAAAAAAATCTAGATTAGCATAAATCCATTTCCTTGTACATATTAAATGGCAGCATCCTGTCAGTCAAAATTTACAACATACCTATAAATTGATCTATTTTAGCACCAGGAATTTTGAGATGTTGTTTATTTGGAGCGGGAAGAGATTCCCCACAAAGAACAATCAACTACACAAATGCACTTACGACATCAAAATGCTGAAATTTTTTCCACCAACATTCCATTGTAAAATGAAGTTTGGTTCATTAGTATCATACAGCATAAAGAACCTGAAGGAAGTTAATGAGTCAACATGCAACACTGAGTTTGTAACTCATCAGCAAAAAGTAAAAATAGCAAACCACTAAAAATAGATTAAAAAGAACAATAACCTATTAATGCAGATGAACAGAGACTTTTAAAACAGGGGGTTTCTTTGTTTCTTTTAGTTCAGAAAATCATTTTATCTGCCAATTATATCACCTGTTCAAACAGAAAAAGCTGAATAAAATGTTTGAAGACTTATAAAATCTATTTTAGTTAGTCTACTTCAAAAAATACTTCCTTCCTCCTGCTCTGCTACCGTGAACACACACACACCTCCTCCATCAAACCCACTAGCACACAAATTTAATTTAACTCTGGGCAGCCCAAAACCACAATCACATTTTCACCTCTGTTCAAAACCTTTTTGCCTAAGTGACAATGACAATCTCCAAGTGCCACTATTAAACAAACCCATCGATATTATAATAACCCCAATGTGAATAACAGCCCTTTAAACCTGGATTACGACATTTTGGTTGAGAAAACCTTAAGAAAAAAAATCCAAAAAATATTTCACCTTATCAAATACATTTTCAAAATATTAAAGTTCCGTGACTTCACACTGAAAATAATTTATTCCCCTAATTTATTAATTAGGTCAACATGCTGGTTTGTACCAGTTCTTGAATGAACACTTTTGCTGGTATATTCAATGTTACAGCACCTATTCATTACCAAGACTCAAGTCAAATCAATTTAAGTTTTCTGAATGTCTGTTTTGGTCATACTTAATTGGCTAGAAAAGGGTAACAGCATAGAAGAAAATATAATTAAAGACAGTCTGAACACAGATGTTTCTCCACAAAATTTCCGCTACTTTCATTATAAATTACATTACAAATCCCCAGAAATTAATTCACCTACTTGGTTAAAAGCTTCTGTATTTATTATGTGACACGTCACTATAATCTTGCAACGTTGTGACGAAAAGCCCTAAACATCTATATACAAACATGTATGCAAAAATAGTCAACTCAGCTTTATACAAAACCGTATCACAGATGGCCATAAATCTCCCATTAATTTCTAAATTCTCACAAGGCACATCTTCCTACATCTGCTTCTACCTCCAACATTCAGCAAAGTTTGTTTCATCCAGAAGTCATTATCCTCACTGTCCTCCACTTAAGCCATTCATCCCTCTTTTGTTCTAAAGTTATTCATAATTTCTGTACATCATTTCAGTTAGTAGGAAAATGGTAAAGAATCTTAATACCCTCATCATCCCTCAATTTTATAAGATTCACAGGCAGACATTCAAAAACAACATTTCAAGCATCAAAAACTTTCAAATATGTTTATTCAAATGCATTCAGAAAGATTCAGAAGTTCAGAAAAATAAACTAAATAAATCCCAAAGGGGTGAAACTTTTTTTTCTAGAGAAGAGAAACAAGACACCATAGATTTTTTTCTAAGCCCTGTAACTATTCACAATATTCTTCACAAAAACACTATATAAGCACTGTAATTACACAGT
Organism: Hafferia zeledoni; assembly: GCA_035583235.1. NCBI lineage: Eukaryota > Metazoa > Chordata > Aves > Passeriformes > Thamnophilidae > Hafferia > Hafferia zeledoni. The sequence continues at coordinate 66,008,790 of JAWWEV010000083.1, forward strand.
TCACATGGTTGAAGTCTTGGCTTGGGTGCTTGTAGGCAGGACTGCAGCACTAAATTGAACATTTGCCGTGGGACTTCTTTGGCTGTTCCTTTTGTGATAAGAGATGCACTTGTGCAACTGAGATTCCTGTATTTTTCGTGTTCTCTCCCAAGCACCTCTTTGTGGCCTCTGCTCAGGGAAGGACTCAAGCCATACATTATAGCATTTTTCTCAACTCCCGTGGTCAAACACGCACTCAAGTCTTTCCCTGACAAGGTGTGTGCACGGGTATTTTTCTAACAAAAACCTGGCTTTGCCTGACATACTCATCTGCCTGAAATTCCTTCTCCTGCATGGAACTATCACACTCCCAGAGCAGTGAAGTTGCCTTGTCAGAAACAGAAGCTGCTGTGCCTTCTCTGCTAATGAAAAGAGAACAGGAGAAACTCATCAGCTACATACACAGCTTCTTAATTTTTTGCCGAAAATCTAATGTGCAGTTTTCCAGTGAGATGGAAGGTACAACTGTTAAAACCACAGTGAAATTCAAAATGTCACAAACCTCACAGAATTCTCAAAAATAAAACTGAAAGTAATCGTTTTTTTTAATTGAGACATTTTACAAGTATCTCAAAAAAATCACTTTAGTTTGTCCTCAATACAAAAGCAGGCATTTAAAAAGAAATTTTTGCTCAGCATAGCCCTAAATCTTTAAGTAATACAGGCTTTTTGATGAACTTCCAAATACAGGGTACATTACTTTTGGGTTATCCACAAAGTCAAAGAAAAAAAATACAAGTCTAAATATACCTAAACCCTCCTGATTTATATTGTAACCTGATCCACAGACACTTCTGCACTGCCAGAGACCCCACTGGTTTCTGCACAATATACCCTAAGGTCTGGCTTTGAGAATTAAACTAAAATTCTGGGAATCTGCAGTTCTCTTAAGGTCAAGTGAAAACCAGACCCATTAAGGACTTGGTCTTTCAGAAATTTTGTTTTCCTTAAAAACAAAGCAAACAAAATGAGAAAGGAAACACAGACTTTCACACTCATCACCAGGTGCAATCACAGTATTTTCTAAAGAAAATGCTGAACACACTGTCTGCAGAGTAACAATGCCTGTTGTTAAAAAAAAGCTACAATTTACAAAGGTCCAATTTATTTTTTGAGAAAAAGCACTAAAAGCTTCCAAAATAATATAAAAACTACCATGCCAAAGAATTTCTCCATAGGAGGGAGGAGAGGTGTTTGAATTGGTGTTGTTTAAAATAATAAGTATGTAGCTTACTTTTCCCTACACAAAGCCCATAACGTGGCAATCACACAATTAAGTTTTTTTCAGGTTTTTCTCTCATTGCTCAGTTTCTAGGAAAAACACAACCTTCAGGTTCTGTCCCTTTCCAGGAGATCACAAAAATGAGTTCTCCACCCTGCCTTTCCCTTCTCTTTTAACTCTTGACACTGGAAGAATAATCCAACAGCTTTTGCACTGAAATGCTGAGTGAAATTCAAGACAATAATTTGTGGGTTAAGGTACAAAAATTTCAGTCAGCTGGATTTTTGAACTCATGCTCTGCAAGCTGTAAACACAGACTGTTGCTTTCATGTTCAGCACAAGAGATGAAACATCGATCTGACAGGACCGCGCTGTGAATGTGCTGTGTGATCATCCCTCATCCTCCAAGCACCTTTACAAACAAGATTCCCTCCATTACCAAACACCATATTTCTCCTCTGGGAAAAGCAATTTGAAAGACAATGTTGCACAGCCCAGATTTACAGAATGTAGGTGGTCTAAGACAGAAGGTCAAAGCTAAACCGAAGAGCCAACATCTGACTTCTGCTCCAAGATACAACTTGGCTGTTTTCAGATTTTGAACCTTTAGCTTACTTTTAAGCAGAGCAGTGGATTCCACTCTGTCTGAAAAACTCACATAGACAATAAAGTCACTGTAACATGTACTACCAAGCACTGTTTTCCAGTCTGTAATCGTGGAATCAAGTCCCACTCATTTCTCCTGTGCAAGGTTTTCTTTGCCTGTTTGCATAAGCAAATTGAGATCTACAGGCATTTAAAAGAATCTGTGTTTTTAAGAACACCTTTTATATTCAGTTTTCTGTTACCATCCTATTTAGACAACCACGTCTTTCTTTTCATATTCTTTTTCGGTCTTGTTTCTGTTTTGTTTTGTTTTAAATGAAGTAGAAAAGCCAAAAAGCACAGAATAAACAGAATTAAAATAACTCAAAACTGATGTTTAGTTTCAAACACAGTGCTCAAGACTTACCGAATTCACAGCGATCATATCAGTACATCTAAAGAAATTAAGTGTGGTTTAACATAAATCTACAAGTTTTCATCACTAAAAGAGGTCAATGGTCTCTGCCTTTCTACTCAACCTACTTACTTTGCTGTAGTCCAGCTTCTCTGGGAAGAGCAATATAATAAAGAATAGATTGCATCAGTGGATGGAGTTTCTTTCTAATAGGACCTCAGGAAAACAATTGGTGGGTTACTTATTTTCCTGACTTTATATTTTTCCTCAAATAATCTCAACAGCCAGCAAAACCCCCTTGCTCATATTCATAAGAAATCCTACAATTAAACAGCAAACATGAATACTACAGATTCAAAAACACTTAGCAAACCTCTTGTACTGAAGATGAAACATTTTCTTCACGTAACAATATCCATTGCTCAAAGGGCGAGGTGATAAATAATTTGCATAAAAGATCTAGTTTTTAATTTTTTTTTATGTTTATGACTTAGAACTTTACATGGTTGGGTTTTGTAGGATCCATTTGAAACATTCATTACCTTGGACCACTATCCAGCTCTAAAATACGATAAAGCAATTACAGGAGTAAAAAAATCCACAACTATCAAGTCTGTAAAAATACTGTAATTTATTGAACGAAGGCCATAAAAACACAAGACAACTTTGGATTTTGTTAAGAAAAAAAAAACCAGCACAAGTTTGATGGATAACATGCTTTTAATTAAATAGTTCCACCTCTGACATATCCTAGAAAAGTTATGTTTTCCATAGAGAAAACCCCCTTACCATTACAACTAAAAATAATTTTCACCGAGTAGTGTCCTACAATTAAAATAATTGCATCTGTTTTAAACAACGTTTCAGGCAACAGAAATCCCATTGAAGTAAAAACATTGTTGTCCAAAGAGTGGGCATAAATCACAAAAACTGTAAACTAAGCTATCCATGGTAAAGAAATCAGCAGCAGGACATGCCTTGTGCTGCTTCTTGCCGGGTCAGTGCAAGCTGTGATAAGATACCATCAAAATAGGGAAGCAAGAATTACAGAGCTTGCCTTCTTCAGCTGAACAAGAGGTCAAGGAAGAAAACAGACCTGTTCTCCTAAGCCCTAAGTTTGTTTATTTGCAATCCTTTGACTGTTTTGACAACTTTAGTAAAAGCAAAAACAAAATACAGTTTATAGTAATGAAATGCACAGAACTCACTAAAGGAGAAAAGAGAATGTTGACTCGTTTTAAGAGTCAGAAGGCCTGGAAAGCTGAAGTGAGACTACAGTTTTAAACTAAACTTTAAATAAAGAGTATTTGGAGTTTAGATTTAATCTGATGTTCAGTCACATCTAGGATGGCTTAATATTTCACTGGCTTTCAATTCAAAACTTTTGAGTCCATGCCTAGCAGCTGTTGAGCTGCAATGAGCAAGCAAATTGCAGGAAATAAGGAGAGCAAAGAAAAAAAAAGCAAGGGAATACTGACAGTGTAGAAGGAAGACTATTTTGAAAACAAAACCTTCCCTTTTGGAAACAGGATCATCCCACATTTCAGACATCTACCCTTTGCTAGGAGATCATTTTCAGGTTCCTAATTAGGACACAGAAGAGGCAAGGAGGAAAGATGTTTGGTCATCCAACTCAGGGACCCTTCTGGACTGCAAAGCAAAAGAGGGAGAAATGTAGAACTGAGGAGGAAGTGAAAAAAGAAAAATTAAGTCACAGAGAACTGTAACACTTCCAGACAAGTATGAATGAAAGCAACCATCTCTCAACCTGTATATGTTATTTCAACTCCTTCCATATTCCTTACCCTGGTACTTTCTTACTACACTTGCCCAAGTACCCACTCATTTTTGGGGAGCTGCGTCTGAAACTTGAGAGTACCACTAAACGCGAAGTTAAAAAAAAAAAAAAAAAACAACTAAAAACCAATCAGTCCTGCACGTAACCAGCTTTTCAGAGGTCAGAGCTCACCTCCCCCCTTCCCTGCCTGTTTCCCCTCCTCCCTCTCCGACACACCCACGCCTGGCTGAGCAGAACGACTCCCATCATCTCAGAGAGGTGGGACTCCATGGCCTCAGAAGTCTTTTCCAACCTCATGGATTCTGTGCCTTCAGACAGCTCCAGACCAGCCCCGTGTCCCGGTGCGGCCGGGCGGGCCCCGGAGCTCTGCCCAGGCCGCTGCCAGCGAGGAGAAGCAGCGGCAAAGCCTGCGGAGCTCCCGCCGGCCCCGTCACCCAGCGGGGCACCGAGTGCCTCCCGGAGGGGCCGCAGGTGATGGGGACGCCCCTCCCCTCCCCTGCCATGCGCTGCGGGAGGACGGAAAAGCTGCTACAGCAGCCAGGAAGTCACCGAGAGGGGGGACGGCCGGACACCAGCGACGCCCCCGCGCCCCAAGAGCCACGGCCGGCAGCGCCGTCCCAGTCGGGAGCCGGGGCGGGGGCGCGACACTCGGGGGAGGAGGGCAGGGGGAGGCAGGGGTAGAAGGGGAGGGGGAGAAGGGGAGGGGGAGGAAGGCAGGGGGAGGAAGGCAGGG
>JAWWEV010000083.1:66015485-66034547 GCA_035583235.1 Hafferia zeledoni
TTCTGAGATCCAACTTAAATTTGCCCTGGCAGAGCTTGAGCCCGTGCCCCCTTGTCCTATTGCTGAGTGCCTGGGAGAAGAGACTAACCCCCACCTGGCTAGAACTGCCCTTCAGGTAGGTCCCAGCCATGCCTGTTGCCCTCTTGAGTATCTCAGAGTAGATACCTGTGCCCAAAAAGCCCATTGACCTTAGTTAGAGTCCATAAAGGGAACTGTGTATGCAGAAGGTTTTGTAATGAACGACCACAAATTTAGATTCAGTTCAAGTGGCAAATTTCCATACCAGAGTGAAGTTTGGCTGTGGATTTGACTACATATTCACCTTTGTTAGTGCAAAGACCCTAAAGAGATGAATGATGAAGAAGAGGGAGCCTGAACTTGAGAAAAGACAAATGCCCCCAAGTGAGGAAAAGCTGCAAGGCCTTTTGCTTCTGAAAATGCCGCCTAGTCTCCTCTTTTGGAGGTTTTTAACTGCTGCTCAGCAGTGTTTTCACCCAGATTGTGGGCCTGAGGAACCTGTCAGAACAGCACAACCAGGCTAAAAACTCTGCAGCAACAGAAGCCTTATAAATGCCGTATGTAGTTTCATCACAGGCATCCCCTCAGGCAAATCCTCTTGTTTCCAAGACCAGCATCCAGGAATCTTATGATCTGTAGGGGCCCTGGATAATACTGTCAAGGAAGAACTTCCTGTGTGATGCACTTTGTTGAGTCTGCTGTGGGTGGTTTTCCCAGTTGATGTGTGGTGACCATCACCTACCCCTTTGGTGACTGCAGAACAAAGCTGACAGTGACTGACTGCAGATGTGACCCACTGGAGAAAAGAAACACCACCCCACATATCTCTTTAGAACAAAAGGAGGAAAACTACCACAGGGAAAATATATATATCTGTCACATATATATAACTTATGATGTATATACCATAACATATAGTATATATTTGCTGTCATATATAGTGTTGCTAATATAAATACATTACTCCATGGAACTCCAGATGCTGTTAAAGAGATTAATCTATGCAGTTAAAACTGAGGAAAGAAGTGACAATTTGTAATATAATGACCTGGTAAATAGTAAGTGTTATACCTCATAGAGGTCACAAGAGTAATTGCTCATTCATGCCTTTTTCTAATCCATTTATGCAGATTTGACAGTGATCTGTAAACATTACATCTCTCTACAAAGTTGGGTAAACAGATTTAAAAGCCAGAGAGATTATTATGAGCATCTTGTCTAACCTAAATATTGAAAGCTGCAGAATTTCCTCCAGCCATTCCCACACCTAGGTCTCTGTAGTTGTTTCTTAGAAAGACATCTTCATTTTACTTTAAAGATTTGGAGAAATGGCAAATTAATCATTGCACTTTTGAAGATTTCTCAGTGGTTACCCTAACATGTACCACAGTGTCTTAACTTGTAAAAAATAACTGATAGAAATGTAAATGTTGTTTGAAAAGGTAAATTCATCTAGCTGCAGCATCTGTCCATTGCAAGCCTGCTTCTTGTTAACAGAAATATCTTCCTTTTGAAGATGTTTGTAAAATGCAGCAGTTTTACTCCTTCACCTTCTCTTGACATACTGTATGGATTAACTTTGATTCTGCACTTTATAACTGCCTTGCCAGAACTATTCTGTTTTGTGAATGCCTTCAAGCTTACAAATATTCCTGATTTTTTTTTACATTTGGACACCCAAACCAGACCTCTCCCTATTTCTGTTTGAATTTGTGAGGTGAATATTATAACCAGGGAAATCTAAGGAACATAAAAAAGCTAAGAAGAATGAGGTTGAAAATGACCTTAAGAAATCACCCTTGCCCCAAGACAGGATCAACCACTCTTTTGTTTTAACATAACTGTTTTTTCAATCTTGTTCTTACAGGCTTCCCAGTATGGTGCTTTTGCCATCTCCTCAGGCAATCTTTCCCAGTGTTTCTCTACCCTTATCACTAAAGGCTATTTTTTCTAGTGTATACTCTGAATATAACCCCTACTGCAATTTCAGTCCACTAGTGAAAGGTTTGTCTTTGCTGACCCAGGGAACAGACTCTTTGCTTCATCCTTGTAGGAGTCTTTTCCATATTTAAAGACCCTGTATCTTCTTTTCCTTATTATTCCAAACAGTCACATTACTATCCTGATATTTAATGTTTTCTGGGCTGTTAATCAAGCTTGATCTCCACTGTATTCTTCTGCAGATACCCAGTGTCATTCTGGAAGCACAGTTCCCCAAGCCAAGCATGATCCATGCGAAAAACATGCGAAAAAAACCCCAAAACACTAAAATTGAAGCAGGACCAAGGGTTAGCAGAGCAAAATAATCTCTTTGCCTATTTTGTGGGCTGTTTTCCTGTTTCTACTCCATTTGTATGGCATTTTCCTTTTTACAACAGCATAACAGTGGTGCCTCGTGCTTAGCCTGTGATTCACTCTACATTTTTTCTATGCAACAGTAATCCTGTTTACTTTTCCCCTTCCTGTATCTGGGGAACTGATGATGCTGTGTCTGTTGCACCTATTGAATACCATCTTTTGTGTTTTTCTTAAAAAAACCCTCATCACCAGTTTGACAAATTCCCTTGGAATTCTAATTGTGTTCTCTAACATTCTTTTCTCTGCTCTCTTCTTCATGTCGTCTCCAAATGCCACAAAAGCTTAGTCTCTATTCTCTTCTTCAGATGTTTTACAAGCAGTAACAGATACAGGACAGACCCTTGAAAAACCTCTCTCAGTACATCTCTCCATTTCATAGCAGCCCCATTTTGCTAAGCCTTCCTCAAGCCTTTTCTGACACCTTGGGATTTTCAATCTGGACTATATTGTCTTTGCCTATTCATAAGAAATATTGCTGAAAGCTTTACTAAAATGAAGATACATGACTTTTTAACTGGAGATCAGAGACCTGCCAAAGCCATGGCAGTAGAACCAGGTGCAGAACCAAGAAGCCCAACCCATCCTTGCCTGCTCTAACAAATCTATAATCACTGCACAACCTTTCTTTACCTCATTCCTTCCACTTCCCTTTACTTTCTTGATCTCTCAATGGAACATTCCTGTAGGTGTTGGCTTCTAGCAGTTAACATAGATTTGATGAAAAATTCTTACAGATATTTCAATTTTCAAGCAGATTTCCTGTGTTGTATTTTGCTTCCAAGACCAGCTACTTTCTGCTGCCTCCTAAATTGAAAATCACCTAAATCTGTGTTGTCAAACCCACATCCAGGAACGGATCTACTTAAATCATATGGTTCTATTTCTTTTTTTAATAGTTAAGTACAGAAATAACTTATTTGACCTTGACAGTCTTTTGACCATAATCTGGGAGTTTAAGCCAGAAACTTTCATTATGAAGTGAAATGTATTTATCTTCACTGACAGGCAAGAGGGAAAGAAACAATTTACTGATCAGTGTTTTCCCCCAGATGATTTCTGGTATGCTTCAAGAGAAACAAGATATAAATTAATTCACACAATATTTTGAGTTTTTTTCCAGAACATGTACAGTCAGTTTTTCCACATCAAACAAAAAATACAGTCTTTGCACTTTAAACCATTTCCAACAGTACACAAAATTCTCTCACTCTTTTACTTTCTTGGCTAACACCACCCTAATTCTTCCCTTTCAAGGCTCATCCAAGGAATCTGCACACTATTGACCCAGAGGCATTTTTTCTTTATTCAGCACCAAAGAAACAAATTACTAAATTACTTTGTGCAGCTAAAAATAGTGGATGTTGTATACCACAGCTCTGTCAAGGGTGTCTCTAGCAAGTTGCATCAGTTTAAATACTTCTTGGGACCAACCTTTATCTGTTGTTTGTAAAATCTAAACCAACATAAAATGTTGCCACACTTTTTTTCTCAAAGGGTTAAAAAAATACCCCACTTCAAAGACTACTTGACAGGTTTTGTTGCTCAAATTTCACGTTACATTGTGTTCCTCTTTTCCACAAGAGCAAACTCTGGCACAACTGCTTTAATTTCCATACTTTGGGGAATAAGCAGGGGAAAGCTTTTCATCAGATATTTTTTCAGACTTCTGAAGTCATGTTGAGTGAGGGCAGAGATCAGATCTCCTGTTCTGAATTGAACTGTACCCATGGGACAGCTCAGTGCTGCCTGAGCACCTTGGTTCCCCTCCACTGGCAGCAGCCAGCACTTCCCAATGTGTCCTAGTGAAAATGAACTAGAGTAACAAAGAACTATTATCTAATTATCAGTTGGGCACATTTTGGTGAAACCAAGTTGTTTCCCTCACTTGCCCAATTCGGTGTCTCTGCAAAACCATATTTATTTTAAAGGAAATGATACAGGAATTTTTGTGTTTGATATTACAAATAAAGATTTCATCTATTACTAAATCCCTTCTTGCTTGTTTGTTTGTTTGTTTTTCTGTCTTCATAGGCTTCCCTAGGTCTGTCTCTCTTCTTTCCTCTCTTCTTCCTCCCAACCCCTTGATCTCTAATTCTCCTATGGAGTTACAAAATAGAGCTGGGGAAAAGGGAATGAGAATGGCAAAAAGCAGTTAGATAAACTATGTGGTCTGGTCCAAGTATAATTGTTCTTTCAAAACTAAATTTTTAGTCAATTTATATTTAAATTAGTATCATAACTGTATGCTGTTCCTAAGAGGTTACATTTTACATCTATTAGATAACTATGAAGCTCTCCTTTTAGAGACAAAACTTACTCTAATATATCAGACAAGCAATTAACATTAAAATGTGGATCTTGATCTATGCCTTAAATGTACCATCAGAGGTGCCAGATCATAGGCCTTAATCTGAAACCTGTCAAACACATGACAATATTTGATTTTAATGAACAACAGTACTAGTCTTTAATGTTTCTTACTGACATTTATTCTTAGACGCAGAAGTCTAAGAGGTGTTTGGCCTTAACTTCAGAACTACAGCAATTTCCACAGAAATTTCTGAGAAGAATGTTGGTCAGTGTTTTAAAACATAGGGGCCTAAATTTAGACTGTTAAATCTGTATTTAGCCCTGCAATGTGCTGAGCTCCTGGGCCATGATCCAAGAAAGCACTTATGAGTTCCCATTAACTTGAAAACACTTTCAGGTCTATTATTCACTTTACCAAAAGTACTGAACTCAAATACTTAAAATTAAGCATGCACATTAAGCAGCCTGTTGGACTCAGCATTATACAGTCCCCAGTCCTGTTCTGCCCATAGCTGAGACCCTGACTCACTCCATTCGCGTGACTTGGCTATTGTGGGAGCAGGACTGGCAGTAACAGTAAAATGACTCAAACACATTACAGATTTCAGGGCTTTTTTTTTCCAAAAGAACCAAGTGACCATCAGACACACTTGCAGAACCTGCTTTGAGGCACATGTTTTAAAATATGCTCAATATCTCAATAATTTATAACTGATATTCTGATCTATTTCTACATATTGTTTTTATTGTTTCTATTATTATTATTATCATCACCATCATCATCAGTGTTTTGCACATCCAAATTCAGCTTGTGGGCAGTGTTCACCCACTACTAAAGGCTTGATAGAAGTCCCACAGTAGTTGTTAAGACTCAGTTTTCCATATCTGGAAATATGATATGGAAATAGGGACTGGATGATGAATAGGAGACACTGCAGCAAAGAACATTAGGAAGAAGGGTAACACTGATGACAGTGGAATATTGGTACAGATTGTTTAGGAAATCAACTGAACTTTGTTCACTGTAAGCCTTTTAGAAGTGGCTAAAGCACCTACAGGAACAATGCTATTCTTGGGAGCCATAGTCAGTCCTTCCTTGAGAGGCAGGATGTACTAGTCAAGTTCATAAGGTGCCTTTTAACTCTGCAATTTTAAAGTTTCTGCTTCAGGCTTGTGTTTTACTCTTGCTATGTACTGGCTAGTCTTCTGTAGTGATATCCTTACATTTACCCACTGAGGACCTGCATCATGATTCAGTCATGGGCAAGTGGCAGGATTAGACAACTTTTTTTGATTGTATAAGTATTTCTTGCAACAGAAGAAAAGATGGCATGTGAAGTCTGGCTAGAACAATTTCCATTCCGCTTTTCCATTTCCCAAATGGCGTGAGAGACAGCTGCAGTGAAAGACAGTATCAGTCATGATCTGACAGAAATCATGTCGTTTTACTTAAAGGCATTTGCAGAAAAAAAACCCCTAAATCAAATTTAGAAAAATTAGTACACTGATGGCCATTTTTGAATGTGGCAATCGCTAGTTATTGTTGAGCACTATAACAGATCTAATCTGTAGCTAAAGTATCTGCTCTCTCCTCCAGAGCATAATCATCAACCAAACCTCAACATTCCTCAGTTCTGTCTCTACTATAGGAAAAGGAAAAAACCTGGAGGAAGGATCTTCTAAGGCGCATTATGCTCCAGGGATTATACAACAAGAATTTCCTATATGTGCAGTAAACCCACTTTTAAAACTGCCCCTTGTGCCAGCCACAAGGTCCTTCCCATTCCGTGCTGTGTCTCAGCTGGGCCAAATGCCAAGCTGCTGGTGTGGCTGTATACTCATCAAGGTAGAGAAACCCTTACGGCAGAGAGACAGGGCTGGGGCAAGCACTGTCTTCCTCCATTTTAACCCATCTTTCACAGTTGATTACTGTTCTCATTTACAAGACAGAATTAACCAGCCACAAGTATACAGGGAAGTGCTCATTAACTCACTTGTGTTACACTTCATAGAATCATGGAATAATTTGGCTTGAAAGGGGACCTTGCAGATCATCTAGTTCCAACCCTCCCTTCCACTATTCCAGGTTACTCAAAGCCCCATCCAGCCTGCCCTTGAAAACCCTCCATGGATGGAACATCCACAATTTCCCTGGACAACCTGTTCCTGTGCCTCACCACCCTCACAATAAAGAACTTTTTCCCTAATATCTAATCTATGCCTACTCTCTTTCAATTGGAACCCTTTCCTCCTCATCCTGTCACTATATTCTCTTGTAAATGGTCTTGTCCCATCTTTTCTGTAAATTCCCTTTAGTACAGTAAGGCTGTAATTAGCCCCACCCTGAAGCCTTCTCTTTTCCAGGCTGAACAATCACAATTCTCTCAGCCTTTCACTTTAAGAAATTTATAATATCCAGCTGAACGAGAATTCAGTGTTAATTATAATGAGGCACAATATGCACATGTGATATACACTTTGATCGATTGCTACACTACCCTTAGCTCAGGGCACTTTTTAACTGCCAAAATTAACTTTCTTACTGGGAAATGTATATTGAGGGAGTTTGGAAATAGGATTTGGAACAGGCTGGAGAGGTCCAGTTAAAATCTGAACTTCCCCAGTGAGAAGATCTAGACTTTGCAAAGAAGGAAATGGAAATATGGAGGAATACTAGGGCTGACATTTTCATTTGATAATGTCTCTTAAAAAAAGACAAAAACAGCAACAAAAGCAAGCAAACAAACAACACCCCTTAGCCCCGCCCCGAAACAACAAAAAACCCCCCACAATATAAATCCATTACAAACCAACCAACTAAAATGCCCCATACAGCATGTTTTGCTACTTTACTCAATTACAAGGAATGTGTGGAGCTTGACTAAAAAGTCTCCAATTGTCAGAGTTATAGATAAACCCCAAAAATGGCATCCTGAAAACTCAGAAATAAGAGCAGACATTTTCTTTTTTAAAACTCCTTTTCCTTTCAGCATCCAGTTTCATTTGCATACTGAAACATCTATAAATTCAAATAGTTGTGGAATGCTAAAGGTGTGTGCCTGTAGGTGAAAATAGACTCCATCTTCAGTTCACTCTTCCTCCAAATAATTTCTGAGATACAGATCAGCATCTTAATTGCATATTTATTGTTAAACATATCCTTATGCCTACATTCTGGGGAACAAAGTGTGATCCAAAAAGACTTCAATAGTTGCACTTAGTGCATTAGGAAAAAAGCAAACAGGATAGTGCCAACCTTTAATTTTTACACATGCAATGAAAATTTGCTATAAAACAAAATCATTAGGCCAACAGAGAAAACAACTATGTAGGTTTGAAATTTTGTCAAGGGATTGGTCAAATCTTTTGATCAAAACTTGCAAACTCACACAGATACTCATGCCCAAGCACATGCACCTCCAAACACAGAGATTACAGTGACATACTAACCCTATCTACTGTGGGATTACATTACTGCAGAATTCCAGGGAGGCAAAGCACAGCCCCAGTGCCAATGGCACATCCAGGCATAGTTGGAATTTTCCTAGAGAGTACAGCAGGGCTGCTGCTGTCTTCCTTCCACATGCATTATGTAGCTATTGAACTCTGTAAGACTTACAAAGAACACACTTTATATTATCTTTTCATTTCCACGGCATCTGAACATTGAAAGTTTCATGCCTCATTGTGTCTGCATGTGATCATCTTGTACATGTATTTAAATTACTTCTCTTGCCTCTGATCTTGAGAGACAAAGGCAACACTGAATTCTTTTTCCATTATATACTTTCACAAAAGAACTACTGTAAAAATTAATCAAAGATATGTTGCTTTTTATTGTTATTTTTTTAATTTTGGGGGGTACTTTTCCTCATATTGCAGTGGTTTTGAAATTGAAACGTTGCACTGCTGAGAAAGTGCCATGAAAATATAACCCACTACATTCCAGGAAAATAAATAAGCAAGGCCACCCAAATTTTCAATTAGTGCTAGTGCAGTATGCAGGAAATGGCTGGAGAACCGTCAAAGGCAGCCTTAGGCTGGGTCGTGGATACGGAACAGTGACAGGAAGGTTTGAAGCAGAAATACAGGCTCAGTGTGAAGATGGCTCTTCTCCAAGGAAAACTGCATACTAATAGGTTAATACTGATTTCCTGAAACATACAGCCTGGGTATTACATGCTGGAATTTACATTCTGACAAAGGCAATTGCTGAGCCTCAAGACTTTGCTTTTTTGGTGATGAAATAACACTAGAAAGTTCAAACTGCATTATATATTTCATGTTTTAAGCTTATTAAACATTCGAAGTACAAACTGTGCACATATTTTTAAGCCACCTGAAATAGCAACAGCCATACTAGTTTGGGAAACTAGTATAAGAAACATTACATTTCAACAGGTCAAGCTTGTTTGGAGTAATCCCAGCAAAAGATACCGACCAAGGTGGAGTGATGCCACTTTCAGAGTAAATATGCCCAGAATACAAAAATATTGCCCAAACAAGCAGATACACACAGAATCAGGAATGAAACACTTTTCCTTTAGCACAGCCTTTGTAGACAAAGTGGTATTTGGAAGATGTCTGAAGACTGAGTTGGACAAAGCACATCAGAAATTAAAAAACTAAGAATCACAAATGAAAACACAGTATCTCTTTCTGCAAGTCAGAGAGAGGGCTCCCATTGATGACAGAGTGCTGAAAGTCATCCTGAAAGTAGGTACCTAAAACAAGACCAAAATGAATGAAGGAAAGAATGAGAAAGACCAGCCTAGCCAACCTTTCCCTACAAATGTCCTGTTTCATGCTATCCAACTGATGTCGCGATTGTCAGCTGAGGGTGGCGCTGCAGCATCGCAGGAGACCCTCATCCCCTCCGCCAGACCATGTACTACCTCGGCTGTCTTTATAGAGGGTAGCTGGCAGAAGAGCACAAAAACCATGTGCAGCCACGAGTGGAGTGGGGAAGAGATGATGGGTTTTCCACCAGCATCTGGAGGGCCTAGATTTTTCTGTGTATCCATCTTAATACCCCCAGGAAGGATTTTTTCAATCATGTTTTCATGATATTTTCAATCATATTTTCATGATATTTTCAATCATGTTTTTACAATGCTACTAGTGTGGACAGGATCCCATGCCACAGCAAGCAGCCAGTGGTGCCCAGCTGTGCTGCCCTGACCTCAGGCACCCATTTAAATAACAGGCTATGCCTGTACCGGTGAATCATATTTATGTATGAGGTACACACCATTTTCATTGTCTTTCTCTGCTCAGAGAACCGGAAGCCATCCTGCAAGTCTTTTTAATACTCCAAATTGCACTAAAGTCGCTGGGAATTCTGCCCAGATAGAGCCTGGAAAAACTGGACCACAAAAAGAGACCCTAATTATTTGCAGTAGGAGGCCGAAACAATCCCCTTTCAGTTCCAGCCTCTCCCTAGGAAAGATTCTGTGGGATTGAATTTGCTGAAAACTACTTGGGGTCCATTGAGTGATGCACTTTTCATTTCTTCTCCAGGAAGCTGTTTTACATGAGCTGTGTAAAAATTTTAATCAGCATGGAGTATTTTAAGTTCTGAGTACCGTACCTCCCCTGGAACCATTTTAGTTTAAAGTCAATAATTGTGTCACTTGCCTATAAAAGCGAAATTAACAGAGCAAGGAAGTGAAGGGAATTTGGGGAGTTTAAATTTGTGTTCACACATAATGGTACATTTTTTGGTCATATGTGATAATTATTTAATCAAATGGAATTTGCCCTGTGGTGTTTCACATGACACCACTGCCAATCACCCCAAAGCAAACAAATCTTTCAGGTGGTGAAGGGAGCGTTTACTCATCTGTCTTCTGGAGAGCTGCATGCTGTGAATGCCATATGGCACATCTAATATTGTTGAAGTGATCTGTGGGCAGCTAACTGGAGTAGGCACCAACTCAGGGCAGCATTTTTGCATTTTTAGGAGTCTAGACAACCTCTAGAGAAACTTGGATGTGGGTGTAAGGCTGGGTATATGCTCAGTTATTGTCCTGAATCAAGGTGCTCTGCCACAGCTTTTATGAAAAGGTACTCCTTCCCTATAGGAAGAAAGTGCCTCATTTCTTTACCATGCGAGCACTTGATCTGTGATAAATGTTTATAAAGTTCCCCTTCACCAAGTTTCTTAACTGCTGAAAAATAAATATTTAAAGAATCACAAATGCTAAAATCAAAACCACGTAAGATGCTGTAAGAGTATTCCCTTTTGTACGAAAAAAGAGAGGAGCTGAAGCTTGCAGAAAGCTTCATTTTTCTGTTTTGAAAACTGATCTACTGTATGATATAGCATGTATTACCTTTGTGCAGTATTTTTAAAACAATACCTTAAATGCCATTGGCTTAATTCTTACCATATTACTATAACAAAACTATGGAAGCTCTGCAGAAGAGCAATGAAGAGGATGTCTGGGGGTCATATCTGCAGGGTACTGAAGTCTTTAGCCTCTATTTGGTGAAGTCCTGGGGATTAGGCCCATGTTTAATCTCAAGGATATGCCTAAGTGTCTTGCTCAATGGGAACCAGAGTGTTGAGCACCTTGCAGGAACGAGTCCTCTGCTGGCATTCAGGACAGCAAAATCTTTAGGGGGAATAAAAATTATTATTAAGAAAAATAAATAAAGAAACCCATCACATTTCATAATCATAATAGATAAATAACACCTGTAACATCTTCAGGAGCAGGGGGTCACCTGATGGAATCTACCCCCTGGTTTCAGAAATGCAGGTATATATATACATAAAACTGAACAACAACTTTTAGTTAAGTCATTTGGGTAAAAGTTCTGGTTCCAGGGAAACAAATGGAACCATTACCATTTTTGTCATGGGGCCAGGATTTTTCTCATCCCTTTTACATGACACAGACTGATTGGAGAGCCTTCTTCTGACTCTGAATTTGGGTTTAATATGAAGTTAAATGGCAATGTCCTATGGCCAGTGATGAAATTATCCAATATCATCTGCTTAATACAATCAAAATAAAAAAGGTGGAAGTCATGTTATTTTAATGTAAATTATTTTTTCCCTGAATTTTAATCAAAGGGAACAGAAGGATCAAGTTAATCAACTGAAAATTTACAGTAATTCAGAGGTATTTTGAACACAACTACACCCCTTTGCCCAGGCAAAAATGTTTCTCAATTCTAAGTCTTCTTCCCTTCTTTTCTTCCCTGCAAGTATTGGGGGGAAAAAAAGAGAAGAGTAAAGCTTTTGTACTTAGGAAGGCAGGAAAATCTGTGGGAAGTTTAACCACAATGCCTCTGGACTCCTGGAGATCAAAGATGGTTTCCTGCTTTCCTCTCCCAACCATCATACAACTGCTTTGGGGGAAAAAAAAAAAAAAAGAAAAAAAAAAAAGAAAAAGGAAAGTGTACATAGTAAAAGGTAAGGGGAGTGTTCCAGGGACATTTCTGGGCCCCTGCAGTCACCTGACTGCCCAACTGCTCCTGTAGCAGTCACTCAGCAGATGCACAACCAGCATCCAAGCATCCCAGCTGCAGTTTTGTCTTCAGCCCCCATGCATACACCTATACTGAAATTGTAGCCCACTGCAGACTGGCTGCAAACCAGAGCTGTCTTCATCAGAAGCAGAACATAATCAGAAGCAGTTTTCACCTTGCATGTTCTGTCCATTTGCTTTCAGCTGTGAATTTATGTGGAACATTCCTATACAAGTTCTCTTTTCACCACCAAAAGGCATATCCATGTGTCTGAGACTGGGGAGAAAGGGAAACCAGTGGCTGAGGTCAATGTTTTATTTTTTTGGTTTGATTTTCAGCCTCCAGGCATAAACACTACATTGAGAAAATGACTGTTTCAGAGTGGGGTGTGAGTCCCCATTTATGTTGTCCCTAATTTTCACAGTATATATTAAGAATAAAATAAATTAACAATATTTTTCCACAGTAAATAGCTATGGATTAATTTCAAGTCCAATGCAGGAGCTGAAGAACTAGTACAAGAAGGAGGTGAAAAACCAACATACCCATGCAGGTCTTGTTCATGAATCCACTAACGAGAGCACAGCCCCTTAGCCGAATTATCTACCTTGTTGCTCTCTGACATATCATTATGCATTTCTCCTTTCTCAAGATACATCACCACAGTAAAAGACTTCTATAAAAAACTAGCTCAGCTTAAAAATACATGTGGTAACAGATAGAGGAGGAATTAGGCATACAACCAATAACTCATGCACAGAACTATTGTGGGGTTATGTTCTGTTCAAGTTTTCTGGTTTTCCAAAACCACCAGAGGGAGCCATAAACCTCTCATAAATATAAGAAAAGGCATGATGGGGACGGCAATGGAAAAAAGGAGTGAGAATTAAGCTGTCTTTGGGTTTCAAATAAATACACTAATTGCTCATTCACCAAGATCTGCATAGATGCAAAAGTTCTGGGCAGTGATACTTAAATCACATAGAAATATGTTAGAAGAGTCTTTGAAATTTAGTCCTGACAATTATTAATACAACTCAAAATTGAGCATGCCAAAACATACACATTAATGGGGAGGATGAAATGATGTAGGCAGCCATATACCATACAATACATAATCATACAGGAACGTACTTTTGAGCTCTCCTGCTGCATCTGTGTGACACTATGGGGTACATAAACCATAAGTGAAGTTTTATACGAGATGGCCTAAGGGGCTGCTTCCTATGGTTGCCAGTGTTTTCTCCATTATAAGTGCTGATGGCTAAGGTAATCACGGGGAAAAAGCTGATTTTTTGGATAAAAGAGTGAGGAGCACAGTGTCATGAAGCACTGATTGTGTGACCATCATAGAGAAGCACTTCAGAATCTGGACTGACACACTGTATGACTTGCTACTGATTTGGCTCTCCATCAGCTCTCCATGATCTGTTACCCTGAGTAGAAAATAAAATCAGTAATGAACTGTGTGAATGGTCCAACTGGGTTTAACAAACCCCTTTTACTGCAGAAGGCTAAAAATGTCAAGTGTAAGTCATGATTTCTTGCTGCAATTACCTTATAGGAAGGTTCTTCCAGAAGGTTCAATAGAGTTTAACTAAAACAAAAGCAGATCCTAGAAAAGACCCAAAAGAAGTTTGGCGTGATGATACAGCAAATAGCATATAATTTATCTGCCTTTTCTATGTCAGTATCTTCAGGATGGATGTCCTATAGATATAGGAAAAAATTAAAAGCTCAAAGTGCAGAAAAGCATGAGAGGAAGATGAACAAAAGTTGTCTCCTATAGCTGGACATGACACATGGAAACACTGTTTCTTTGAACAACCAAGTAAAATTAATGGAGATTAGATGAGCTCGATTTGCTGGAGCCAAGAACTGATTCTTAACCTTTATTAACTCCCAGGCAAGGCTCTACAACACATTCCTTTTTTTTCTGGGTGTAGAAGAAAAAGCATTTTTGAGAAACCTGATCTAGTGAAAGTGTCCCTGCCCATGGAAGCAGGATTGACACTAGATGATTTTTGAGGTCCCTTCCAAGTCAAATCATCCTATGATCCTATGATACTGTATACATCTTTGCCTTGATGCATCTTTGCCTTAATTACAACATTTTTCAAATTATGCTTCAACTCTGGTGCTGGGGGTGCACACAG
The DNA here is from genome assembly GCA_035583235.1 of Hafferia zeledoni. Taxonomy (NCBI): domain Eukaryota; kingdom Metazoa; phylum Chordata; class Aves; order Passeriformes; family Thamnophilidae; genus Hafferia; species Hafferia zeledoni. The sequence goes on from JAWWEV010000083.1 coordinate 66,029,807, forward strand.
AACGTAATTACCTATACCTTTTAAAAAATATAGTTGTAGAACATTATTTTCAGCTCTTACAGCAAACTCTTGCCATTTGTTTTAATTCCATTCCCGTGACCTCAGCAAGGGAGGAAACCGTTCTTTCCCAGTTTTGGGGAAGAAGATGGTTTAAATTATGCCTGAAGTGCTTGACTAATATGCAGTTCTGTTTACACACACATTACAAATAGATTAGTCAATGCCACAAAGCAAAAATCAGTAAAACTCGGACTGGTAATATTCCTGCAGTGCACATCTCAACTGCATCTATGACCTCTGCAGCACTACTGATCTCAGCAAAAATAAGGGTCTAATTCAACAGTAAAAATGAGCGCTCTATCTGATCTACCTTATTTGATCCATAGGATAACTCATTAAAGATACTTAAATAAATAAAAATGAACAAAAGGTAACATGTTATCTCTGGCTCACTTCCTTTCTAGGAGACACGGCACAGAATTGCAGCCAGTTTATTATTTGACTACTCCCCATATGAGGGATCAAGTAGAGATCAGTTAATTAAAAAAAAAAAGAGGATATTATTAGAACACCATCATTAAGGGGGGAAATTGTTTGAAAGCCAGGAAATTCCTCGTTTAGTGTTCATAAGTCCTGACTGTTAGAGCTTCCTCATTAGGAGAGAAAACTCGTTCTACCAAAGGATGCGAATATTGCAAGGTGCAGAAGAGGGTGCAGGAAAAGTGCTTGTGCCTCCATCAGGTAAAAAAAGGGCATCCCATCAGTGGAGATAAGTCCACCTTGACAAAGTTCTGCAAGGGACCAGAGTAAAACTCCCAAACACCACTATCATGTCATGTCTCTCATGAAACCACATAAACTGCAATCTATGTCTGCTCTTACTGCTTTAAAGTGACAAAAGATAGCTATTTGCAAAATGTAAAATGGGTGCAAGAATCTCTTGTTCTTCACTCAGATTGCAGACACCCTTTCTCCCCTCGGACCATCCCTGGAAGGGCTGCAGCCAGGGCTGGAGTGCTGCAGTGGGTGATGGTGTGCCCACGCAGAGAGGGAAGGCAGAATGGCCATGCCAGGAGTGCTGCACTACTGGCACAGTGTCCAGTGTCCCATGGTGCCTGTCAGGGCTCACCTATCTGGGACAGCAGCTGAAGTCACCTCCAAACCACACACACAGTCAGCCAAGCACTCTGGTAAGCCTGGGAGCTGGCTGTGGTGGGATGCATTAAAAATCTATGCCCAGGAGGCAAGCGTAGGACTGTAGCTGTTCCTGAAACAGCTTCCCCAGCCTTAGGCTCCTTCCTCACCCCCATTCCCACGACTCGGCACAGTTGGGGATCGCTTCTGGTGCCTTGGCTGGCTGTCACTCCCTGCCCATCTCTCTTTGAGCCCATGAGTCACTTCCTCTCCTCAGATCCCACCTTTCAAAACTTCCTTTTTCCTTTTTGGGGGTACATCTGAAAGCCTTTTCTGAAAGCGGGCATAGGGCTTACTTATCCATGGACAAAAGTGCCTCTGGAAAGCAGCATGTTCTCATGTCTGATGACACACAGCCAAGACCTTAAGCCACATTTCATGGTCCCCATCATGCTGGTGTGCACAGTTCCACAATGACCTCCTCCAGTCCTGTGCCCTGACACCCTGCAGCTGTGGGGTGGAGCCAGAGGGTTTCTTGTCCTGTACCCTGCCTGCAGGTGTGAGATAGACAGAGGGAAAAGGAGAGAAAGAAGAGGCCCAACTCACCCCAGTTTCCCTCACTGGCCCCAGCTGCTGCCTCTTGTTCAGAGAGCAGCAGCCCTGGGGTTCAGTCACAGCTGGAGAGAAAGCAAGAAAGTAAAATCAAAGGAACTTTAACTTGAAACATGGAGTTCCTTTCTTTTATCCTTTGGTTTCTGAGCTGTTTGGAATTCAGTTTTAGGGTTTTTCTCTACAGCCTCGAGGGTTAAAGATCTGTTTCTTGAAGAGTAATAGTGAACCCCCTTGAAATCGGTGACAATGTCAGGAGCTCCTCTAGCAAGCCACTAGTGCCATCCCCTGGGAAGTTCCCGGCTCTTCATGATACTCCCTCATATGAGATGGAGAGTTCATGTATTCCTGCCCCTCACATGCAATGAATATAAGGAAAGTCAAAGGTGGAGGAGAGTTTGGATGTGAGGGGAGAGGTGTGTGGGGGGAACCTGTCAGGGTTGGAGTGGTGGTTCAGGCACAACTTGTTCCCTGGGAGATTTCTGTGTTATTAGCAAGATAATCATATTGGCTAACAACCTAATCTGCAGGTACAGAAGACAAATCTGCCTGCACTCAGCAATTCAGAATGAAGCTGCTAGTTAACTCTCCTATTTGTCACTGTAGTTTCAAGATTCTGCTGTTGGATGAGTGTGCTTTGACTTCTTCAGCCTTCAAATTGTTTGTAAGGCTCTTTCTTCTGCTCCAGGACCTGTGAGACTGTTGTTTTGCCTACATGTAAGGTTACTATCACTTCTTTACCTTGCAGCACTATTAGGACAGGAAGAATAAAGTTATTCGTGCCAGATTCTCAGCTGCAAAGCCACATCTGAAATGGGGGCTATGCAGCTTCATGCTGACTGAGAATTTAGGCTACACTCTAGTGGGTATTTGCTTGTGGAAGGGGTCAAATATTGGTGTTGTTTTACAGCACAGACTTGCAGTTTTCATGCTAATTTCATGCCAATTTCATGCCACGCTAATTAAGTCACTGGGCAGACAACTGCAGTATTTAAATTGAGCATGCAAATGAATGTAGTGTTGAAAGATACTATTTCATTAGCATCTTCCATTCTCAAACATTATAATGATTTTGTGTCCAAATACACCCCCACAACTGAGAGGGAGCATGAAGAAAATAAATGCTGTGTATAGATTCCCATGTGTTGCCATACTGCTGTTACAGAGCTGAATCACTTCTGGTTGGTGGGTTTTGGTCCTGGCCAGTCTGCCATGTCTTTGCTGTCCCAGCCTGGTACTGTGACATAAGCCCTACTTTGTGCTCTGGGAACACTGATCAAAAGCCATTGGTTAAAGAACATCATCTGTATCCTCTCCAAAGTATGCCTGTTGTTAACAGTATAAAGGCAATGTAAGTCTGTTTTAAAATCTGTTTTACTCACTTTCCACAGCTGGTGTGAGAAGCAGACTGTGCCCCATAGTTTTTCGTTTCTTAAAGCCCACCCAAACTGCCATGGTGCTTAGAAAGTATAAATATAGACAGCTCTGGAATGTACACCGTGGTGTAATCACTGAGAACATGTCCTTCACTGCTCAATGGAACACCACAGCAATCAGATTAGTTCCTGCTCTCAGTTATCCCCAGTGGAAAGGAGACCAGAAGCCAAACTAGTCAGAGGGGATGAATTAGTAACACAGGATTCCCACTGAAGCCTTGTATGCCATAACACCTAAAATCTCATTTTGTCACAGAACACATTTCCCTGGATCCTGATGTAGGACAAGCTGGCAAATTGTTTTTTTGCCATCTGAGAAAATCCCCAAATTGCTGAATTTAGGGAGATTACCTATTGGTAGTAAAACATTCTTGCCTTGCTGAAAATTTAGCACCATGCATTCAGGTCACTATATGCAGTTTTCTAAAACAGTAAATTAATCTCTAAGGAATTAGAGAAGTCTGTGGGCCTTCCTAGGCAGGAATAAAAAAGTAGGAGTAACTAGTGCTTGCTAGTAGCATTGGGTGGGCAACACTAATACAGATAGGGGCAATATTTTCCAGGGGGAAAAGTGCCAATTTTACATAAAATGATTAATAAATGATCATAAAGTCCAAATGGGAACACACACCCTCCCCTAAAACTTTTAAATATTTTTATATTCACAAGTTTTTATATAAATGACAAAACCCACAAAACTCATCTTAGTACTAAATCTAAGGAAGGATTTATTTTTCAGATGCAGTTTTTTTCCAACATTGTGTTGCTGTAAATTCCTTATCAAGAATTAAGAAAGAAATGGATTTCTCTTTTCAGAACAAGAGCTTTTGGAAATGCCTGTATTCATTCAGCTTTTCATTCCAAACATCATCCATCATGTCTTACATCCCTTACACCAGGTTGCAGAAAACATACCAAAAATTCTACTTGGAACAGCAATGCATCTTGAACAAAGCTGACTAAACTCAAAATTAAGTTTTCAACAACTGCATGTAAAAAAGAAAATCAATGAAAGAAAAACAACGAGCTCTACTGAGCAAACATCCCGCAGTTAAAAAAAAACATGTTTTGATTGATGAAGGCAAAAGCCATGACATTTTAGGTGGCTTAAAAGAAGTTTCAAGGATCATATTAAAAAGAAAGTTGGCATTGTATTAAAATACAGTTATCCCAAGAGAAAACTGGAATATACCAGAAAACAACAACATAGACTGGCTTTTCCCATTTCTCAAAGCAGTTCATTAAATCTTCCTTTCTTCGTCTCATGTCCCCAAGTGAGGGAGTTTACCTTCAGGATCATCAACTTTCTTGGTTGTGAAGCAGCTCTAATCCACTTACTTGATCCTCCTGCAATCAATTAATGCCGTGATAATCCTGTCCTGGACAGGCACAACTTGGAAAACTTAATGTATCACATTATCTACAAGAAAAGTATTCAGGAATCTAGATCTGAATCCAAGACACTTTTACCTCTACAGAAAGGTCAGGACAAAACACTCAATAAGATTTATGATATCTACAAAAACAGCAAGGTAAGCTCTGAGGAGAAGCAATATCTTTCA
>JAWWEV010000083.1:66034647-66062276 GCA_035583235.1 Hafferia zeledoni
AGGACAAAACACTCAATAAGATTTATGATATCTACAAAAACAGCAAGGTAAGCTCTGAGGAGAAGCAATATCTTTCATCAGATCAGCTGATACAGCTGGAAAAAGCAGACAACTTTTCAGGCACAGAGACCCAGTGCAGCTATGGGCAACATCTGAAGTTTAGTTTAGATTAGCCCAGCAGTGAAAACAAGTCTTTTGGCATTGGACATTTACAGAAATAACCCTTATGAAGGTCATTTTTAAATCCTCTTTATGAGAAACCTTTTCATGGTGTAATTAGAAATAAATTTCTAGCTTTTATTTTTATGACAGCAAAGCCCCAGATATTTCCATAGGACTTCATATACTAGAACTAATAATGCAAATGCATTTGTCAAAAGTAGTTGTATTTTTAGTATTGGAAGCCTCTGTCCAGTCTCACAGATTATTGAACTGAATATATCGATTCCAGATAATTGATGGTTCTTTTCCAATGGCTTCATTTCTGTCCTCACAGACAACATGAATCACATACTTTCATGAGAAAGTGTAGGTCAATGGAATTACTGTGTAAAATGCAATTTCTTCTTGAGTGAACTTGCCAAAGGAATGCCTTCACTTATAGCACTTTGGATGCTACTCTGAAAGGCCCCCTTTCAAAGCAGTACTGCTTCGGGAGAAGCAACCTGCTGCTATTCTTTCTTGTGTGTGCCTGGGCTTATTTACCTACTTCCAGTCAGTTATGGAGGTACCAAGATGGCACAGGTATCTCCATGGGCATATGACGTTTATGTATGTTATCTTTGTGTGGCCAAACTGATCTGAGAACAGAATTGCCTGAATTTTTTCCTGAATTTCCATTACTTGTGTGCATTATCGGTGGGATTCTCGAATATTTATGCAATTCGAGTTGGCTACAGCTGTGCAAACCCATGGCAGGTTCCTCTTCCTTGGGAGCTGCCATTGCTGTACTACATCCTATTTTATTTCTCTTTCAGATATAGAAAGAGGAGTGCAATGTAAAATCATGGAAAAAAGCACAAAAGAAAAAGTCACCATGAAAAAACTGAGTGGCTCACAATGGTATTGTTTTGTTCACAGACAGCCTTGCTGCCACAAAGGAAATGAGATGTACTCACACTGAAAAGAAACAGGCCCTTTCTGCATGGTCAGGGCCCCTGGGCTTCCACTGGTGAGGCTACTGTGCTCATGGCTTGGGCTCTGGAATAAAACTGCTGGGACCTTCTTGCTTTACCTCCCTTGTGGGTGGTCTTTCCAGCAACGGAGGTCTTGTCCTCCTGCTCCTGGTGTGACCCAGGAGTGAACTGAGCTCATTAAGTGTACTTGCCTTTCCTTTGGGGAAAAAAAAAAAAAAAAAAAGGGTATAGATAGATTCAAGAAATGATACTACATTTATATATATATAAAAAAAAGACAGTGAACTTGTTTGTAGAAATTAACAGCATTTCACCCATGTGATGCTTCTTTCTTGAGAGACCAGAGCAACTATCAGATCAAGCATTTCAAGACACATCATTTCCAGAAGAGAGGAGTTAGACACACTCTTGATCGTGTGCTTCTGTTTATTCTGCGTAAGGGATCTAGGACACCTGTGTTAGTTTTAAAGCTACTACATGTACAGCACTTGACTGCTATATTTTGGCAAGTCCCAGCTGTTATTTCACATGTGTGAACTAAGAAAATACCCAAGGTAAACACAGACTTAGAAGAAGTACCAAAAACATTTACAATAAAGTGCAAGTATAGCCCAGTATGTTAACTTGCTAATATATACAGTGTGTTGGCCCTGATCTATTTCCCTTTAGAGAGGCAAAGGAAAAGACATGTAACAAAGCCCGTATAAAAAACCACAACTGGTTGCCAGTTATTTCTCCTAAAGAAGCAGCACCAATACAAACTGCTTTTCTCATTTATTTCTTTACTTACAGTTGTTACCAGCCAAGCTAACCCAAATGCAGCCAGTGCAGAATAGAAACTTTTTTCCTGTTCATTTTGTGCATCTGACAGCATTTAATTTAAAAATCAGTTTAAATCCAGATTACTTACATGTGTGCACATGCTTATGCTCCCCCTCTACACACACAATGTTAAAAGGACATTACTGATGATCATTTATTTTTCTCTGCCCTTGCTGCATTTCATAATATCCCTTCTCTCTTGAAATACTGCCAGAGAAGATTGTCTTTAATAGACTTCAGTGGTGTCAAAAGAATCTCAGGAAATGAGGACTGAGTTGAACCTGAGGTCCACTGTATGCCACCAGTACTCTGAGAATACATACTGCTTTGTACAGGAGGTAAAGATCTGCACCCCTGATGTCTTGCCTTCAGAAACCAATATTCTGTCCACTTTCCATCTCCTCTTAATTAAAGCCAACTACTTTGACCTGCTTGGTTTCTTCTCCAGAAATGATGTTTTATTATAACCACTTCTTGCCTGTACTCAGCTTTGAGTTATGCCTCAGAAACTCTTAGATTTCACTGGAAATGAGTTTTACTAGAGAAACAGGGGTATTTTATCTCCATGATTTCCTGTATATGGGTCACATCCTTTTAAGTACAATCACCAGCTCTCTAAGTAGTATCCTTAGAGGTAAGTTTTCCAGCTGCCTCTTGACATACCCTGACGTAACACCCTATAATCTGGAAACCATATATTCTACAGGGCAAACAAATGAAAAAGTGAGCTATTGATTCAAATTAAAGGAGTTAAATAATGAATTTCTAGGCAGCAACTTGATTCCAGAGTAATGTTTTCTGAGTTATTTCAGGCAGGAGCTTAGCAAGTATGAGAAGATGGAGAAAAAATTGTTACTTCTTGATTAGTGACAAGACTAATATTCTGTAATGGGATGGCAGCACTTTGTGTATCCAGGGTCAGCTCAAGCTCCGAAGGAACATTTCCCAGTGTTTTAGCTCTCACTTGCTAAATTCTGTCCTGATGTCAATAAGACCTGTTCTGCTAAAGTTATGCAATGGATGACTTAGCTTGCTGTGTAAGAACCACAGACCATTTTGTAATTAACTAATTTCTTGCTCAAAAGCTTTCAGGACTAAAAGACAAGTATCATATTTGTCCCATGTTTGACATGGCAATGTTCAATTGAAATATCATGTCCCTCTAATTATAGGGTGCTTCAAACTCAGTAATGTTTTGCTTACATCAGTCACTGATCATTCACTACTTCCATTGATCATAATCCTGGATTGCTTAGTTCACTCAGCAGTAATTCTAGCTGGCTTTCATCATTGCATAGAAAACATATATGAGCAATTAAATCTCTCAGCAGAAGGAATCAACCTCATTTGGAGATTTACAAAAGCATAGCAGAAGAAAGACCATGTATATATTTATGTGAGCAATAGCAATGAATAACTATGTAAATATCTGATAACAATATAGCTCATTTTGTGGCAAAGTACTAATTTGATTTGGCTCTTGAGAGCTCCCTGGATAACTTGAAAAGATGGGAGGGGGCAGGAAGACACGGAAACGGCACATGCAGTTATCTACAGAAGTTCATAGAAAGCAGATTGCAGTGCAATCTAGAAAACACTCATTTACTATATGAAATAGTTAAATACAGTATTTAAAAGCAAGAAAGTATATCACATTACTTTAAGGCAAGGAGAGCATGTGGTCCAGACAGGGAAAACTTTGCCTCACTCATTTGTGACCTTACAGGTTTGTGCCTAGTGAACTCTGATTGATTGTCTGTTCAGTCCCACCTGCTCTAATGACTTCTTTGAAGGCCTCTAGAAAATCTGTCTGAGAGTAGGGAATGAAGAAAGGTCTTCTTGCCCCATGCTGTAACCATGAGACCACCCTCCTACATAAGAGCTGGAAGACATCACAATATCAGGTTAAAGGCACTTCTATAGCTTCCCATATGTTTTGGTGAAAATAGCTTTGCAATACTAGAGAATAAGCAGTGAGCATAATGGTTTGCAGGCTGATAGTTCTGTCATGAAATGTTTACATCAGGTTGATACTGGCTTAATATTGTCTTTAGAAGCTCCCATTTGTGATGATTTATATGTCCTTCCAAGCCTTGAGAAAAAAAAATGAGGCTTAGCATTAGCTGTCTAAAGACTAAATTGTGTTTCTGTAAAGAAGGAACATAACTGGTGCTATCTATATGCAAGTAAAGTCAGTAATAAAGAATTGTAAGTGGTGCTCATTTTGTGTATGCATATACAACATGTAGTAAAAGGAACAAGAGAAAAGAGGAAATGCAAAGCTGCAGAAAAACACTGGCTTGGTTGCAAGTCTTAAGTAAACACTCTGCAACAGGGAACATGCACAATAAAATAGCAAAATAGGATTTGATGAAGCTAGTCCACAGGCTATATATGCTGAACAAAAACAATTCCTCATGATTTAGATTTGCCTCATGATGGAAATTTTTGTAAGTCACCAGCAAAAAACCACTGGTGTAAAAAGATCATACTTAGAATCACAGAATGAGTTAAACCATCAGAGGCAGGGGTAATGTTAGGTCAGATTTAGTTTTCGTACCTGAAGTTCCTAAACCAAGGAAGTCAGATTTTTTAAAAAATTCTATCCTCACATTATCTGTCAGTACTTTAACTACAGCACAAACCTAGCCCAAGAGAGAGACATCTCATTTACTTTTGTAGGTTTGGTTTGCATGTGCTGCATCCAAACCAGAGACAGTTTCAGAAATCAGTTTCTTTACTGACCTGATTTCATTGCCTTCAAGAAAATCTCTTTACTTCTAGCTCTCATGTTCCTCAAAGAAACATCCAAAAGCTCTACCAACATCTAGTTACTTCCACCATGGACCAGAAAAAACTGAGTTGCTTTCACCTTCCCAGCAAACGCTACAGTCCTTGAGATCCTTATCCCAAAGATCTTACGTGTGGACTTTTAGCAGGACATTTTCCCATAACCAGCTTTGGTAGCTGGAAGAGTTGTTTCCGTATGCATTTTCTCATTACGTGTCTGCTTTGTATTTATTCTGTGTGCTGCATTTCATTTCAGATGCAAACTTGCCTCTGTCCCAGTGCCTACAAAACAACTGAAAATGGATAAACAGCTTGGATTTCATTGGACTTCCAGTGGTCCTTTACGTTGACTTCAAGGATTGTGTATCATTTGCTCCTTCTAAGACTACAATGTTAATACATTGATAATGCATCATGCATGCCTTGATCCTTCTTGCTCACAGACATAATGACTGAGAGGGCTAAGAGAAATTGACTTTAATTTTCTGCTTTGCACAGCATGGCAAAAAAAGATTCTTCCAAAAAAAATGTAGGTCCTAAAAGAAAGTTGTTTTGGAGATACAAAGCCTTATAAGGACTTTTTCAAGGAGTTAGACCCATGCAGAACTATCAGTGCTATGAGAGATTAGCACCGAGTAGAGCAGAATAGAGATTATGATTTAGAAAAAGAAAGTGACTGCAGCGCCTTAAAAGAAACAATCTATCTTTATTGCCTTTTAAATCAATTAGGGATCAGACCACCAGCGTTTCTACATCCTGCTTTTGCTCATAGTACTCATAGATTATAAAAATGTTGACATTTCACTTACACTTGATAACAACTTTTTTTTTCTGCAAAAAAGGGACACATTATTTTTCAGATGTATTATTTTTCAGATGTTGTAGCTATGATGGTTTAAGGGTATAACCAAGGCCAGATGTGTAGACAGAGGTGTGATCTTTCATTGAAACTAAAACAGTAGAAAAAGTAGACAATATTTAGAACTTGCAATTACTCCTTATGTAAAAGTAATGAAACATTCTCAATTGCATCAAGCTAAACTGTGGAAACAGCTGAACTACAAAGTTACAATCAATGACCTGCTTGCACTGCCTCACTGGCAGCAAGAGGCATGAAACCTGCCTGTCACACCTACTGTCCACCTTTGTGATTCCTGAAGAAGTTTGTGGATTGCTGTTCCCAGAGACTGTAGGGGACAGGACTCTTTTTTTTTTCTCTTCTCTGAATGTCATGCATGACAAGCTGCTTTTGACAGGAGTTTTATACCAGAAGTGGGAAGTTAGGAGGCAGACAGACATCTTGCTGGTCAATCCACATTTGCATGGGACACTGTATCTGTGTAATGCATTTGTTGACAGGGACTTTTCACTGGAACTTCACTGCTTTCCTCCTTGACTGGTTGGTAGCACTGTTTAAATCAATGGGACCAAACTCAAAGTGTAACATTCAGGGTGGATTTAAGCCTTTGAAGAAAGGAGACCTGAAAGAACAAAATCACTGTCTTTATAAAGCCTGCAGATGGCATTGCTCAAACGAGTATGTTTGAATTCTTCAGGAAAAGGAAAAACATCTCTGAATAAAAACTATCCAAGCAAAAAAACCCCCTGCTAACATTTGGTGCCTTCTACTTTCTGGTACATTTTCCCTTGGAATCAGTTCCACTTAGTAACTGTATATAAAACTAAGCTTTGCGTCCTCAAGCCTGACTTTGTATCCTTGCTCTGTAGAAGTAAACAAATAAATAGGAACACTAATAAAATGTTGGAATTTGGATGAGAAGGCAGAGATTTAATAAATGCCACTAAAGTAGAGTCTTTTGAAAATAAATGCACACCTTTTGGAGACTATTCTGTTCCCATTATAGTGTGATTAACAGAGATGTGATCACAAGTATTTCCCAAGGACACTAATCCAGCCAGGCAATAGAAGCAGTGCTCTCAGTGGGCCAGCATCAATGGCAATGAGTGAAGAAAGAAGGTAGTAGCAAATGCTGTGCGTTAGAAATCACTGCACAAATATATGAAGTTCTGAAAAATGACATGCCAACCACAATCAGCTTGGAAATACATGGGGGAAAAAAGGGGCTAAAATTATGGAGAAATTAATTATTTCAAAATTTTCACATCGATTCATATAGTGCTAATTTTCTAGAATGCCAGGCTTCAGAAAAGATGATATTTTACAGATTATGAAAATAATAAATATTTCCATAGCTTTTAACATTGTTTAGCATTTGTCACAATTGCAGACAGTTGCAGAGCATCCAGCTCCAGGACAGGAGAAAAGAACAGACACTTCCCGCTGGTTCTGGGATGCATTCCACGAGAAGCAAACAGCCACATCGAAATGACAATATATGCCTCTGGTTTTCCATACAATGAATGGGAAAGAGTGAACAGCCCTTGGGAAGGGCTCCTTTAGGAACTCTGGCAGTCTGTCAGATTTGTTTCACATCCTGGCAAATATCTTAATTCTTTGGCTCATAGGACAGCTGGTCAGCAACAGCGCAGCTGGTTAAGAAGTTCTTGAGAGCTTTTTTAAAAGTTCAAACCATAACATCTCCACAAAGAAATGGATATTTGCTCCAGAGAGTTGGAAATGCTCGGAAACAACAAACAACAATTTTTTTTCTCAAGGAGTACGCTTAGGTAACTAACTTTTTTTTTTTTTTTTCCAGTTTTTTTCTTTAAACCTTTTTAGATAGATAATATTAGCAAGATTTTTCTGCTTGTCTTTCTGTAAAATATATACACACATCTATGGTGTACATGTATATGCCTATCCATGAATATAACTATAATATAAGGTATAAATGCAATTATAAAACAGTAACTGTTATGATATTTAGTAACGATAATGTTAAAATACAACACTATTATAATACAACTTATATGATGATAATTTACATGAGATATTTGCATCAAGATAAAAATCCATCAAGAAATTGTGGAATTGTATGCCTTCATATGTGTTTGTCGTAAGCCATTGAAATTAGAGGAATATTTTCAGTGAGGCATCCTAGAGAAATGAAACTTCTGGGATGAGCTATCTGTCTAGTCAGACCTCCTTCCCTCTCTCCCAGCAGCTCCCAGGCCAATTTCAATCCAATTCAACCGTTCACAAACAATGGCGTTCCTATAATTCTCTAGGAACTTAGTAGTTCAATTCCCTGGTGAATAAACCACAAAGGTTTGCAAAGAAGTTATTTTTATCATGAAGATTATTCATTCCTAGGTGCCTGTCAAAACCACCCAAGTAAGCCCTCAGCATCACAAATTTCAGTTTACAAACCACATTTTATGTTCCACAACAAACTCAGGAAAAACATTGTGCAGCATCAGTGCTGATGGACACCTACTTGCAAAGAAAGGGATGGCATCTCTCCAAGCCTCTTATCTTCCCATACCCTGTTTAGAGCTGCAGAAGCACAGTATACAGTGTTAAATTACCACCAGTATTTAATTTTCTCCCAAGATAGAAAAAATAATCTACAAAGAACCAACATGTCAGGCCTGTTGCTATTGGTGGTACCTCAAGACAAACTTTGCAATTTCTGAGACTGATGCCTTTTCCAGAAGCCAGCAGAAGACTCACACTGAGCTTGTCAGTATACCTTGTAACTTCAGGGAAATCTCATCTGCCCCATTCACTTCTCTGCCACCGGGGCAGCCATAGATGAAACCATACAATCTTGAAAGAGAACATGGAGCAACACGGTGAGTGATTGAGACAAACTTCAGGCTTCACTGGCTGCTCCCTTTTCTCTGGAATCCATTTCTCTGGGTCATTTAAGTGATGGCAGTATGTATAAAACATTACAGAATAAACCACAACTCTCTGGCATCCTGAATTTAAGGACCAGGCTTAAACTCCACCTATTCACATACCTGAAGTTAATGTGGGCATTTGGTTGCCTGCAATGCAAGTTCTGTCTTCAATTTGAGTTGCAAGAATCCCTTGCAGTGAAAATACATGTGCTAGCTAGTCATGGTGTTGTTTTCGGGGAAATGGAGAATCTGAAAACAAAAATACCTTTTGCAAGCTAGGAATGATTCAATTGTTATATAAAATTACCTTAGTGTTGATTTGTTGTTCTGTGAGTTTGGCATAATATTTACTGAGTCTAAATACATTTTTATCATATACTTAGCTGCTGAAATGATTTATTTTCTGGATGTCATGGTGTCATTAGCAAGTTAATGCTGGAGGTGGCCAAAAAAGGGCTAATAATGTGCTCTCCTAATTAATTGCCTCCTCCTCAAAACCTTCTCAAGTCTGGCAATGTCACAGGATTGCAAGGAGAAAGGTATATCCAGTGAGGCAAGGGAATATGTCCAGCCCCAGGGCAGGAGTGTGCACATTCATTCTGTATCACATGAGTCAGGGAGGGAACAGTGCCAGACCCTCAAGTCATTCTGCACTACAACAGGCAGATTACTCTAATACAAAAAATGTAAACCACGATAAATGGGAGCAGATTTTAGCTATGATAGTCCATGTAAACTTCAATGCATGAATTAATTCTTTGTTGGAAGTCGGAGCTATTTTCATTGTTGACAGATACATTTCTGTTCATATGGGTGGTTTTATAAAAAGTGGTGATAAAAAGAAAAAAGTCTAATTTTAAAAGATTGTCCTTTTTTTTCTCCAATTTAGATTACTCTAAATGAAATATGTCATTTTAACAGGTCAAAGTATTGCACTCTGCTTTAAAAATATTTCTACATTCAGTTCCAGCTAAAAAGTAGCTCAGGTCTGAGATGTTTAAAATATATGAGTTTTATTCTATTTACTTACTCTTTAAAAAACATAAAGCAAAAGAAAACTTAATTACCCCAAGTCAGAAAATCCAAAAACCTAGCCAAAAGAAATGTATCTGTCCACTTTTTAATGAATTAATGCATTGTCCAAAGAGCATGTCCTTTGTACATACACAGGTCTTTCTTGCAGTGGTTCCAGCTGTGCAGTGTAGGGCCACCTGGAATAACAATGGAGTCACTAGAATTACTTTTTATGCATATACAGCAGCCAGCATTGGGTCCTATCTACATACAAGGAAACTTTGTTTTAGAAGATGTTCCCAGCCAGCAACACCTTTATGATAAGCACAAGTTGCAATTTAAATACTTGAGCTGTGTCTCACATCTGTTTGGCCCAAGCATACTGTAATTGACTGGTTCTCTTGATTAAATCTACTGCATGAGAGAGAAACCCTATGAAAGAAAGTCTGTCTTTAACATTCCAGTTAGATGGTAGAGTTTTATTCGTATTCCTTACTCTAGCCTCCAGTAGAAATCACATTCTTTGAGTTATGGATAGGTCCCAAGGCTGAATGGAGCCAAGTTTCTGTCTTCCATTACCCAATAGGAAATGGGAAAAATTAAATCTACACTGAGTGGTGCAGTTAGCCAACATCACATCTGAACCCTTCCCAGTAATTCGATAGAAAGAGTTAAGGGAGCGAATGAATAGGGAAAATACTATGATACAAAGCATTTTGCAAGAGTGTGGTCCACTAAATGATGATAAGAAACTTGAAGGGCACCTGGCAGGACTACTAAATGCGTATATACTAATACCTATATACTTCTAAAATATTCCAAACCCCAGTCCCAATATTTCCCCCCTTACACTCCCTCGAGTGACAAAGCCACCTTTTTTATATAAAAAAAAGTCTTTAAAATGTCTGTTTCATGCATTCCAGATTCAGATTTTTTTCTACTTTTTAATATGATTAATAACTCTAACAGGTATTCTCAAAGCCAAACAGCTGGGTTATTGCTCAAGAAACAGCTGTTTCATTGCTAAATATATCCTTATTTTCACCAGCCATCAGCTTGTTGAAGCTTTGCTGGTTACTTGCCTTCAAACATTTGCTGATAGGGAGAAAGTCCTGGTACTTAATCATAGCTGGAGCTACAAAAGCTGGAGCTACTTTGAAAAAATAATACACAGAGAAAAACACTGGCAGAAGGCTTTTTTCTTTGAGGGTGGGGAGGTTTTTTTTGTTTCAATGCCACACATTAGGTTGCAACCAGATGTTCATGTTATAGATCCTGCCTGGATTAAAAAAAAACAAAAAACACACACAACCCCCCCTCTTTTTATTCAAAAATGTCAATATCATTTAACAGTAAATGTAATATAATTACAGTATTCAATAAACATTTAACAAGACACAGACATTTTCTGCAAGAAAGTATTACTGGAGTGAGCCTTTTAGCAGTTTAGCAGTTAAATTAGTAATTTCTTTTATAACATCTGGTGAGCAGCCTCTAATTTCTAAAGTTTTGGAACAAAGAGACATCAGGCAGATTTTGAGTTATGAATAATTTGCCAGTTGTTTACCTTCATGCCAATCTAATTCTCCACCGTATAGATGCAACTGAATACATTACAAATGTGTTTTCCATAAAAATCCCTAAAATGCAGGAGGGCGAAGGCAGAGAATGGGTTTAAGAAACTCTGGCCCTTCCTATGTCACTGTCCTTACCTCTCTCGACACACATGTAGAGGTACAGGACCCCAGTCTGAACTCCCGAAATTCAAGAGTGCCTCTGTGCAGTGACTCAAACCAAAGCAGTTGACCTTAGCAGGAACCTTTCCATAAACTGTGTGGATTTGGGATCAAGTCCAACAAGAAGTCCTCATGGCAAAAGGAGTCTCTCAGGAAGTGAGAGAGCATCAAGGGACCATCTGGGTGGAGGAGAAAAGCCCCAGCCACCTGTTGATGTGCTTCTGGCCAGCCTGGGGACATGACCCAGGGAGTAGGAAGGCTTCTTCCACAAGGAGGTGTTGCCAAACCACTAAACTCCTCTCCTGTGCTGAGATCTTTCCCTGGGTATAGTTACTCCCTAGTATCCCACCGCTTCTTGCTCTGTGTTTTTCCTTACTTGGCTGAAAATCTTGGGCATGTTTGTGGTGATTACCCTTCTCCCTGCAGTTCAGGCACTTGCCTGCACCGAGAGCGGGGCTGCAGCAGTTGCAATGGTCACCTTCTCTGCAAGAATTATGTCAGTTCACCACACCTACCATACCCACTTCTGTCTACCACAGGGGCTAGATCCATCCTGCATTACAGCCACTGCAATGTGTGTTGGGAGAAGACCACTAACAGGTAATTGATGTACACCCAGTGCTCTACAAACCACATGTTGGAAGTGGCGTGATAAATCTTTCTCTAAGTTGCTTATTTCCAAAACACAGGTAATTTATTGACCCTTATCTTGAATGGGTGATAATTTTAATGTTAATAAAAATTGCCTTTGTCATCATGTCATCTATCAAAGATACAAGATTTTTGTATATTTTAGATGAAGGGTTTAATTATAAGTTTATTTCTAAATACCTATTTCTTGAATCCCTGAAATTAAAACTGCAATATTTTTAATATATTCCTAACACTATATATTCCATACATGCTTATAAAACTCCAAAAATTGTGACCTATCCATAAAAATGGATTTTCAAAAATATGCCTCATGTTTTTCGAAGTATTAATGTTGAAAGCCCTTTTTTTAATACCCAGTAAAGAATAGTTGACTAAAAATCATCATGGCCTCACCACACAGAAGAGAATTTCTTCTTGTGTGTTTTTGTTGTACACTGTGGCAAAGCATTGCTGGATCTCATCCACCGAGTGTTCTCCATTCAATGAAACCAGCTGAGACTGGTGCAAATATAGGCCAGAATGTTATCTGATGTAAAGTACAATAGTGAATTTTTAACCCATCAGATCCCTTCCTTTTTCTGACTGCTTTTCTTTTTTCCCAAAAAAGTTCAGAGGAGACCCAAATAAAGCACACATACTTGCAGAGGTTTTGTGTCTTGCTGGATCAGCTAGTGCACTTCCAGTTCCCCTGCAGGTCATGCAAACATAAACAGTCCTAAAAGAGGAAAGCTAGAGAAAAGAAGAAACAGAAGCTTAAGCTAAGTTTTGTTTTGCTCCCAATAGCTCACTTCCACATGTGGGAAGTGAGTAAGCTAGATGATTTCTTTTATAGCCTACAATTCTAGTACCAGCTACATAACAGAAAGAAATAACGTGTTGGTGAACAAGCAGCATCAGAAATCAGTGGCAGTTCAAACTGCTTTCTCTTCATTGAACAAAAGCACTTCACATCAGTAGGGAAGGGCACCCAGAATCCAAAATCTGCTAAGGCACAGTGAGACTAAAGGGCATTTTACACCTTTAATGGTAAAGGATCAGTTATTTGCAATGTTAAAAGTGCACAGTTTGTGCAATTTCTGTGCTGCCTTCACTGCAGATGGCTCTTGCTCTAATGACAGTGAACAGCCCTTGTGACCACTGCAGGTAGTGAGATTCAGCCTTCTCCTGCCTGTAGGAACGTACCTCATTGCTACTTGCTAGGCAGTCCAAAAAATAGGAATGTAAATGGAAAGAGATAGAGGTTAGGACAAGTAATTCAGTGAGATGAAAGGCATTTTAACGGAGGAGGTGATTTTTTGAAAGGGTGAGGGTGGTGTGAGGTTCCTTTTTTTTTTTTTTCTTCATTATTTGGCATTTCTCTGCTGCAGAGCAGCAGAGCATGTCTGGGATGTGACGCTCTGTGGTAAGTGCTTCATCCAGCTGCAATATAAACAGAGCTTTCTGTGGCACATTCTAAAGCTGTAACATTAAGGAGAATAATGGACGATGCCTTTTGATATCTTTGTGTAAACGAAGAATTTTATTACAGTGAAATTACCATGTTAATTTATGAAAAGTAAACAAAACCAAGTGCAAAACTGATTCAATGTATAACCTAACTTTCCTGGTGCCTAATGAGGTGACAGTGATGGAATCAAAACAAATATCTTTATGTTTCATAAATGTAGGGAAAAATACTTCTGTGTTTAATCACTGCCTGAGTCACTGACAATGCTGGCACACCAACACCACAGGTTTTAAAGTAAATAAAAGTCACTTTGTCTAGTGGCTGAGGATACAGGCAAGCTCACTGTGGACCACCATGGATTGTAGGATAACATGGACACAGGGAAACAGCAGATAAGGTTTAGAAGCAGTCAAACCATTCTGCACTTAAGCAATATTCTTTTCCCCTGCCATAGTTCCACCACTCATCTAAAAACTATTGCAGAAGCAAAACTGTGCAAAACACCTCACAGACAGTATCTCCCTTGGGCCAAAAAATTCTTTTCACTTCCAAGGGTTTTTTTCTGGAAGAAGACATTTAAGCCTGGGCCCATGGAAGACAAAGTGCTACCACTGCCCTTAACACATTATCCATCTCAAGCTGGCAAGTTTCTTTCTGTGATGGTATGAAGTAGGTGCAGGTCCCCCCAGTATGCCAGTTCTCCAGAAAACTGTGATCATAGGAAAACTTGTAAGCCAGGGTGGCTTTTCAATAGGAATATTGTCCAGACCTCTCTGGGACAATTTGGATGGATCTTTTTGCTCTTCACATGTCTTCTCTTAGATGCTCAAGAGGTGTATACATGTTTGCTGTTTGCAGACATTTGGTGTTTAAGTGTGGACAGAAGTGCCATGGACAGGTTATTTTGTGCTGATATATTCCCTGTCAAGAGTGCCTGAGAATGAGACTCCATCACAGCTGCACACTGAACAGTGTTTCAGTGCACAGATAGGAGCTGGCAAACCTGGTTCTCCACAACCAGTTCCAGTCCAAGTCACACTAACAAGAGTAATGCAATGTAATAGGAAAGTCAATACGATACCAATGGGTAGACTACATATGGCTAAATTTATTATGGGTCCAAAGATGTGACATGAAACTAGTTTAACTTTTGTGTCTGTGGATTGGATCTTTATATTCTTAAAAACTGGAGAGCAGCCATTTGTGTCCTCTACATCTTACGAGCTCTTCCTGGGGAAAAAAGGCAGAAAGCACGTCCTCCCTTAGAAACACTCCTTTTTCCTCTCTTGTTTCACAATAGAAATATTTGCAGTGAAAGTAACTTTTTTTATATGGAAATTTAACAGACAATCTTGGGGATCCCTGGCAGAGTTGGGTATGGCAATTCCAGTTGCCCTCTACACAGCCAAGGATTACTATTATACCAAGGGCTGTCAGTTGGCAACGACAAATATAAAGCTGTATAAGAGTCCACTTGTCACTGTCCATACATTTCTTAGCCTGATGAAGGGAATTCATGGTGTTGGCAAGATGCTAACAAACAGTCAGGCCCTTGGACTCAGCCTCTTCTGGTGCTGCCAAGACATAATCACTCTAACATCCTGGACAGCCTAACCCTGCCTCCTTTTTAATAAGCTCCTATATAGAAAACCATTTATAGATAAAATAAAGGAAAATTATTGTGCTCACTTCATATTCCTGCAGAAGAAAAAAGAAGCAAAATAAATTAAGTCCAATTTGCATGGACTTTTGAACACGCACAGCTTTGGATATAAGCTACAGAACAGACATAGAATGTTGTAGCCTTTACAGTCAATATTTTATTAAATTTTTCCTTGTAAATTTTGCTCTGTCTTTATTGCATTCATTCAATAATGGGAAAACTTTCCTGTAGCTAATTCTATGCCTTGAATTTTCCCTTCTTGTTAACCTGTGACTTCAGTCTAACGCATAGACTCTCTGCCATACAATACAATAAGGGTAGATAGACTCAGGTACCAAGGTGACTGTATTTTTTATTAAAAATGTCATTTTATATGCTCAGTTTCAAACTGATGACTGCATTTGCAACACCTAATTGCCACCAGTATCTACAAATAGTTTGCATTTAATGAAAATAGCCAACTAAGGTCCCTTATTTCAATTGAAACAACAGGTTGTATTACGCAGTGTAAAATTCCATTTTATGAAATTTCATAGAAATACAGATATAACTTTGTGCTCTCCATTCTTGTTTGAACTTTATACTCTTTATAGTGCAGGGCTTTATTAATTTTTACATAGTAAGTCTCAAAATATTTCTGCTGCATCAGGGAACTAGGCAGTTCCATTGTGGCTAATTTAACACCTGTAAATTGCTATGGCTACCAACAAAACACTTTCTAGCTTTATAAGGTAAGTACCTATTTCATATTTTAAAATAGTGGTGGATTTGGATCCAGTGGTTGTATCTTTTATTGAAATTTCTATTAACATTATTCATGAACACACCATCAGGGATCACTAGCAGCACACAACTTTAAGGCCAGAAGGTAACCACTTCAGCCAGCCAAGGCTGACCTTCTTCATACCCTACCCCATGGATCCTCACCTAATAATGGCTGAATTGTTTGGGGGTTTTTAAGATCCAAACTACTTTTACTGCTTAAGAGACCAAAGAAGTAAAAATAGTTGAGTTATTTGAAGACTTGGTTAAAACAAAGAGCAGAGAGAACTGTGTCATCTTTGGTTCTGTCTGTCACTCCACAGCTTCATCAGATGTGGTTTTTGGTAAAACCTAGCAAGGATCTGAAGGTCTGAAGGCCATCTTACTTATGTGCAGCCACATTCTCTACTACTAAACTATACTGCTAATGCAGTTTTGGACTTGTTTAAGGCAAAGAGCTTCTTCTGCACCAGGTATGAAATGGCAGGTTATTTACAGCCATCTCGTTCAGACTGCAGCCTAAGGAAAGGCATTACTCATGGATTTTAGCTCACCTTATAAAACAAAATCAATTCATGGCAACACAAATCAAAGACTTCAAAATCCAAAGGACAGGAAGAGACCATAAAACTAGAATTTTTAGTGCCCAAATATATTTTTTATATCTCTGCAATGTGAGCGTGATGTTCCATAAGTGATGTCTGAAACAAGAGCCTATCCAGTTTACAGAGACCAGGCTGAAACTCACCATCTGGGAGACCTGGCAGAGGTGAACCCATATGGTCTCAGTTTCATCCTTATTCAGCATGAATTATACCACAAGATGATGAGGAAGCTCCATAACTTGCAGGGACAGAGTCTGCCATCATCTCTTAAGCAAACAGTTAAAAAAAATAATGGTATAACTGCCAGTATAAAAGGTTTCCTAATTTAGTAATTTAAATAATTTTGAGCCAAATTCTGGATTACATCTAGGTAACACTACTAGTTGACTTAATTACTGAAGAGGCACTTGGTATAAAGACCAAGTTGAGAGGGCTGTTGAGGGGGCACAAAGAATGACTAGAAAGGCAAAACAACTGTGTCAAAACCCCCAACCTCTGCTTTGTGCTTTGGCTGCTTTTCTTGGACAGTTTTACAGCTCTGTGAGTACCTATACACTGTCCAGCTTCTCCTCCTTTCAAAGGCTAGTAGTCTCACTCTAGAGCCAACTATAATGCTGTACCTGACAGTGACACTTGCAGGGTATGGATAAAGCATCGTGGAACACTTTGGTCAGGGAATGGGAGACCACGCAAGAAGCAGATATCGATCTACACAGCAACATGTGCCAAATGCTTTAAGTTTTCCAGAGGCACCAGTAAAGGGTTGGAAACCTGACTTGAACTTACATGGGCTGGGAAAACATGGCTCTATATCAGCCCCTAGACCATCATGCTTGGTTTTGTGGATTCTCTGTCAGACAAGCAACTTTAGCAGTGTGGAAACTGCATGGGTATTGGGTAAATTTGGTACTGCAGTTTTAACACAGATAGAAGTCTCATATGGAAAATGCTAGTTTTGCAAATGGCCTACTAGGAGAAGGCTCTAACTTAGTCAGACATGTTCACTTCACCCTTCTGATTTAGGGGAATTGGCCAGAAAGATTTCATGAGAAACATACAACACTTTCAGAGTGGAGAGGGAAAAAAAAGAAAAACAAAAAGAAAAAAAGAGAGGTTGGAATACATTGAAAGGAGAAATGAGAATGTGGAAATACAACTGCACTGGTCTTTTATCATTAACCCAGTAGGAATGTTACTTAACTTTATATTTGTGACAAGATTGTGGGATTTCCTTTTTATCAAGTCTCTTCAAAAGCAGAAAGAGACTGCGATGTAACAAATTGGTGCTGCTAATTCAAATGAGGAAGGCTTCCTTACATGTACTGTATCTACCTTGGCAATCCTGAATGGAAATTAAAAGAATGGGGAGATGCTTTTTGCGGGATACATAAATGCAAGTCCACCATTATTCCACTGGTTTCAGTTTAGTTCTACAGATTTTTTTACATTAAAACCAAAACCAAACCAAAGACCTAATTCTTCTTTCATTTATGCGCACATCATGTAAGTCATACAGCAAATCCACTGAAACCAGCATATGTGAGCCTAAAACCAAGCATTGTACACATGTAAAATGTGTACAGGTCCCATGTACCAAAGCAACACTGGATCTAGAAGCACTTGTATAGTATCAGCTCTATGTAACACCCAGGGTAATTCCATTCATTCCCACCTTACTCAGAAAGAAAGAAAAAACCTCCAAAAGTGAACAACGAGCAAACCCCTTCCTTCCCACCAAAAGACAGAATGAGATCCTTTATTTAGGAATGCTCAGAATGCATCCACAGAACAAATCTTCATATCAAAGTGTTTCAATTAGCTCACTTCTTTTTAAATTTCTTCTTTTTTATTTCTTCTTCCTTGCCTTAACTGTTACTCAGTCTCCTCCTTTTTCTGGGCACCAAGTGTGTCTCTGATTCAAGGGACTTGCAGAGATTTCAACTTCTCACAAATCAGTCTCTTTTGAAAAATTTACACTGAAAAAATTTCATTTGTGTTCTTAGAAAAGACAAACTCAATACCTGTTGGAAATCTGAGAAGCTTTTGGTTTGGAGTGCCAAAAAGGTTACGTGTGTTGAAAGGCAATAAATACGCATTTTTGCCTTATTTTTTTCAAAGAAAACCTGAAAGAAGGTGATGATAGACTTTAAGAGCAGACACGTCATTACATTGCTACCTTCTCTGCCACAGTCTGGATACACTAGTTTCTTTTAAATTGTAATTATTTTTCTTTGAGTATATAGAAACTTTTTCTTTAAGTATATGAAAAAACCCCAACCACAGAAATACCAGCAGCACAACAAAAAGCTGCGCAAGGATTCTAAGCCGCCTTTCGTGGAGAGGGGAGCCTGAGATCTAACTTTGCTTAGGGTGGAGCGGGGAAGTGGAAGCCGATCCCAGCGGGAATGAAGGCAGGGAGGGGAGGAGAGGGCAGGAGGGGCGGCCCCGCAGCCACCAGGGGTCAGTCGAGACCTCCCCAAATTGCCGCAGCGCCCGGGAATGGCTGGGATAAACCATCCCTCAAACCTGGAAATGTGGGAATCGTTTCCGACAGGTTGTTATTTCTCAGGCTGTTACGGGTACGGAGAACTGACGCATCCTTTTTATTCCCGCTGTATTTATGGAGCGATTAATGAGCTGAGTGTCCATCCGGCAAGGTTTGTGCTCGACGTGACTGCAATGTGATACAGAGAGCGCTACAAGGTTTACTTTTTAATCTCTGTAACACCAATGTGAGATGTATTTTAGGCTTCCTCTTCGGGCAGAACAATCCCACCAGCCAGCAAAATTAATTGTGTCTCTATGCCCAAAAACTTATCCAGAAATTATGGATATAGTGCATCAAAAAGTTATCCAGAAATTACGGATATAGTGATACCAGGTGCCAAATTAGTGCTTTTAAAAAATTCAGTTCACATATAGCTCACTTTGTTTCAGATCAAATGCTTCACTGAACTAAAACTAAAAAAGAAACACAGCTAGCCAAACACCCCGAGATCACAGCCCTACAATAACAACCCAGGACACACACAATAGAAAAGAAAAGCTTCTGCGGCAGCAAGGAAACAGACTGCAGTCTCAAGCTTCCAGGGGGGTTAAAACAACAGTGAGTTAAACGTGCAACTTTGCATAATAGGAAAATATCTTGGTCTTTTATTCTATAAGTGAACAGTTGCAGAATCAGAGTACAGGAATTGTGTATAATAGCAGAGACTACATTAAAACCTTGGGTTTCTTTGCATATGGAGACAAAAGTTTGCCAATTCTAATTCAAGGAGAGGACCTGAAATTGGGAAGAATGCTCATGTACACACACTAGAACCTAGGAAAGTCCCTGAGACTGAAAAAAAAATAAACGTGCATGTATTTAAACACTTTCCTGAATGAGAGTCAGTGTTTGTGGTAATAATTAAAGCATTCTAATAATCAGGGTATTTTAATTGACATTCAGCTGGTTTTGTTTTCATGGAAAGAAAATATAAGCTAACAAACATATGCCCAAATAAACTTTTTTGCCTTACATAAATAACTGGTTTTGAGGATGGATTTATTTCCTAACAGTTTTTTATCAGAACAAGTGATAAAATGATACAAATAATGCTTGTTATAATCAAACAAGTTGAAAAAAAATTAATAAAATGCAACAAAAATTTAAAAAAAAAAGATTTCTTCCTAATTTTCTGACTAGCTCTAGAATTGCTTGTGCTTGGAAAAAACAATTCACTTACACATTTTACCACAATTTAGAACATTTATATATTCCCTCCTGCTGTGATACAAACTGTTCTTATTATTAATACAACAGTGCTGTAAATATAACAAGACATTTGCAAGATAATGAACTTTCCCACATTCAACCTTTCTTTCTGCTCTCAGTTATAATGACTACTTATTTTGAATAGAATATTTCTTGCTATACAGCTTGTTTGTACAGGATGAAGTAATATCATATCTATCTAAAACACAGTTATAGCTTTATTCTGTCTCAACTAGAAAACCAGTCATGTAATTGTTGTAGAACCATTTACTTCAGTCTTGGAGACAACAAAAGATGACCTCCAGATTATGGAGTTCTGTTTTGTTTGTAAGTGCTTATAAAATGGCTGTAATTCAGAAACATTTCTGCCTCTTCATGAGGAGTGATGGTTGTGATCTGAGCTTGAGTCACACCATGCCATATCCAGAATTTCTCAGTGAAGAAGACTGGAAAAAATTCATAGCCATAAATCTATCAATGTAGCAATTGCCAAAGTACAGATGGGGTTAGATGGATCAGGCACTCACCTGCCAAGACTAGGCATAAATTCAAAGCTAATGACAGCAAGTCGATTGAAGAGTGGGGCAACATCACTTGTCAAAAGTTACAGTCAGTTCACTGTAATATTTGCAAATTCAGAATTTTTCCAATAGCCATTCTCCATTTGGCATATACATACTTGTGTGTATGTTTATGTGCTTCATAGCTATAGAAATAAAGGCAGTGAATACCTTCATCTGAATTTCCAGAAGAAGAACATAACCATCGGGTTTCTTGACCCTTGCAGAAAATGTGGGCATTTCACATTCTAGCAGGCAAGACTTGGAAACAGTAGTCGATTTCTCTAATGGATCACTGCTATAAATCTCTCATTCTAGTGGCTATGTTAAGGAACCAAGTTCTAGGTTGCGTTTTCCAAGAAGAGGCTAAGCCAGTTCAATAGATTTGTGCCGACTAATACCAGCATGTGGGTTGACTCAACTATGTTCCCAATCAGACTGCTATTTTTTTATACAGACATAGCCTTTTTCCATCAAAGGCAAGGGACATGACCAGAATACTTTTAGAAGGATATGTTTCATGGGAAGTTTCAAGACTTTATTGGGAATCATTGTTTGCATAAGAAATTGTTCAAAACTGAGGAACTTTTCAAATAAAATTAAGCAGATTTTGTATTTTGGAGGACTGGAGCCAGAGTAGAAACTTGTGTCAGAACAAGATTTCAACAAGGCTGCTGTGCACAGGGTTTGTAACAGGGTTCAGAGGCACTGAACGGTTGAAGAAGAAAGTTTGTTTTTCTTATTTTAACTGCTTAGTCACAGCAGTACTGTGAGGGTAGAGCATGTCCTATCTGCTGCCTGCTATGTGCCTCTATTCCCAAACACAGTACAAGACATGTCAGTCATTACTGGCAAAAATTATGAGATTTTTCTTCTACTAGAGAACTCTGTTGGCTCTTCTCCACACTGCTCTGCTTCCAACTCCCTTACACCTTCTCTGTCAGATCTCAGCTCTCTTAACCCTTTCTTCTATACCCAGAACTGCTCCTGTTCCTTGTACTATTCCCCTCTGGTTACAACTTGTTGCAAACAGGAGGTGGTGAAGAAAGAGGAGCTGCAAACGCACCTCTAAAGCTTTCGAAGATTAAAAAATTTAGTCAAAGGCTGTAGTGGAAAATTTCAGCCAATTCTACTTTTTTGCTCAAGGCAACAGCTCAGCTGACCAAAAGCTTTCAAGAGGCCAGAGAAGTGCACAGTTAGACAATAGCAATGCTGGTACACACAAATATAAAGATATATACATGTGTGTGTCTATTTTTAAGAAAAGATTCTTCCTTACTTCCCTCCCTCCCTTTGCTGCTGTCAGTGCTCCTAGCAGTGTTGTGCTGACAAGCTGTTTCATGCTGACCTCTGCTTCCCATCATCCCAACAAATAGACCCTGCCTCCGAGGCTACTCAGGGCTAGGGTAAGGAGTTATGCCTCTATCCAGACAATCTGGATGCTAGGAAAGAAAGTTGGCAGTGTTAAAAGATGCCATGAGAAGGGTTGATGCATGGGTCCCTAACAAAGGGGACTTTCCAGCATTTATGAAGTTATTGCTGGCATGTTTCTTGCATTACAATTGCTGCCCAAGATTTCCAACAAGAAATCTATACTTCTACAGCCAACCAGAAAATTACCAAGAGCTAAACTATGGGGATCAAAGGCATACAACATCCATGTGAGCAGGGTTGTTCTGACACACAGCAAAGCCATGCTGCTTCAGGGGACTTAGCAGCTGTCAGTGCAACAGGTTGGGAAGCTCAGCCAGATGTTGTTGGGGAAATACACCCAGTACAGCTCAACATCTGGGACCCATGATTACCACTGAAATGGTGGAAAGCACTGGGATACAGTGGACAAAAGGCTTTTGGAACTCTACCCTAGCCTTCTTTTCAATTAATTGAGAAACATTCTTGGAAAGTTAGGGTGCTAGAAAGGACAAGTCTTGTAACACAACTGAAGAATAACTGAAGCATGTTATTTATATATTTACAAAAACATATGTCTCTTGTTAGGACTTTTTATTATGAGAGCTGGGAAATATATACTGAAATTAAACCACTCACAACTATTTATATTGTATTTATAATATGATGTATATGGGCATGGGGGAGTTTTCCTATAGGCGACAAGTCTGTGTCTGAACCTACTTCCAGTTACATCTAGGCAAAACTCCCATTAACATTATTAGGAGGAGAATCTGACCTGGTGAGAGTCAGTAAGACTTCCCCTGAGCTCAGCAGACCCTGAGTAAAGTCCAAAGGATGACTCAGCTCATGGAATCTCCTTCAAATCCACTTTTTCTGGAAAAGGGCTGATTTTTAAAACTGTTCTGCATTTGCTGTTACTATTGAATTTTCCTGCAAGGAGTTCTCAGCAGCTCTGAAAGTCTCTCAGGCTCAAACTGAACAGAGAAAGTATATAGAAAACAAAAATGTGATTAAAAAAAGTCCACAACCCCATCTAAAATCTTAATATTCCTTCCCTGTTCACCCAAGTGCCTCACCACATGCTGAAGTGCTTTGCTGGGAATTGGATGTGTCTAATGCCAAGTATGTCTCACGTGCTTTGGTGGTGGATGCTCAAGCTGAAGGTGGAGACCACATGTCCAAGGCGGACAGGTAGTGTTCCAGCCTCAGTTCCTGAATGAGTTGCAAAGACCGCTGGAATCATATGAACCCAGACAAACTTCAGCAATACCAGAATGCCCTCTCCTCCTCTGCTTTGCACTTTGAATAGATATCTGCCTTACTGCTAAACAGATGAGTAGCATTATTCAGTGCAACAGGTAGACAACTATGCTGTGCTGGCATTTCCAAGGCTTTCTTATGTGTGGGGCATTATGGTACAGCATGCAGCACTTTATACCGAGCACAGATTTGTTATGGAGAAGGGAAGGCAGAAGGAAAGAGCTTCTGCCCAGTTCAGGTGGAGTTAGCCAGAGCAAAGTTCACACTATGCAATGCAGTTGTCTGCCCAGCCCCTGTTAAAATGGGAAACCCAAGTCTGCAAGTGCCACTGCAGGGAGCTCTGCAGCACAAGAATGGGGCAGCAAATTGTCTGCCCTGCAACAACTTGATTTTGTATTAAACAAAATAGAGGGCTATGTATAAGTAAATAAATAAACAAACAAAGAGTGTGTGAGGGTAGGAAAAAGGTCAGTTTTTTATTAAGTTTTGCCAAGTTTGTAATAATTCAAATAACCTGGATCTTTTTTATTTGAGAGTTGAAATTAACACAAGCATACACTAAGAATGATTTCAGAGGATTGGTACCTTAAACAGGAAATAGGTAAATAGCACTAGACTAAGATATTGGCCATGAAAATTTAGACAGTCAGCAGCTGACAAACCACAGGCTGATAATTCTTGCTGGCAGAAATAGGGAACAATGAGATTCATCAACCTCAAATTTTTGTGTTATAGCTCCTGAACTTCTAAGTTTTTATGAAGCCCCATGGGTTCTAAGAGGTGTTCCAGGATGAAATACTAGTGTTTCATGAAGAGATGTCTTAAATGTTAAGGTTAGAATAGAGACTACCACACAGGATGCATATTTCACCTGCATAGCCTTAGACATGGTAGAGACCCTCACCAGATCCTCCTTTGTAAGTGCAACTAGAGAGGCACACATTAATCAAAATTGTAAATAATTATTATTTAAAAACCAATATTAGTTCCCATTCATTATTTCAACAATTTTATCAAACTGGCACATTGAAAATTTCTGTCTTATTTAAGCTAGCAACATGTTTTACATGGTCATTCTTCCAGATCTTGTGATTACATTTCCAGACTCTACAGAATTACTCTTCTGACTCATAAGTTTCAAGGAAAGCTTGAATAGCAAGAAAAAGAAATTTAAAATAGTCCCCTTCAGAGACATTTAAATATATTAGAATTGTAAAAAAATAAAATAAAAGAGCAGTGAGTTTTCCAAGTTGTGCCTCTAGACCTTGATGTATTTCAGGCCCTCAGATGGTTTCTACAAAATGCTTGTCAAGTTTTCAAATTATTAGAATCTGAATTGAGAGTAACTTTAAATTATGGTGTATAATAGGCTCTATAAAGTAAGTTAGACTTCTTTTTTTAAACCTGAAACTGCTTTGGTCTCCATAATCTTGGAATGCTTGGAAAACATTCTAGGCAAGATGCAGTTGGCTCACGCTATAGCCACGTATAGTACAAGCAGACATCACACAAGCCAGTCATGTATAACCAGAACTCCTAATAGCCTTCAGCTTTCAAAACACTAACCTCTACTGAGAGAGCAAAAGGAACTGCCCTGCTTGTGTGGAGTCAACTTAACATAAACACTCAGGAATAGCTTTGATACTTTCTGGTTTACAGACACTGACAGCATGGGTGAAAAAAAAAAAAAAAAAAGCATTGAAACTTTATTCACAAAGTAGCCCTGATTTTGAGATTTTTATTGATGAGGATGGAAGGTAGTACATGAACTTTTGCTTTGCTTTCTGGGAATGGAGAATGAACACTGAAGTCTGGTTTTGGTAAATGGGGTATAACACTTCTGCTATTCAGAAGTGATGTTTGTACTCAGACCTCATGATGTTTGAGTTCCAGCACAGGCTTAGTGACCCACATTCACTCATAGAAAACTCTGAGTATATGTACCAGTCAAGCAGCCAGCCTTGGTGCTCGCCTGCCCACTCCATTCACTGGGGTTATGTTTGAAGACAACACAAACAAATATTGCTTTTGTTCCTGTTTGCAAACACTTTCAAGGGGTCCAGACACACAGTGGGACCATGCAGGCACCAAGATGAATATACGAGGGCATGGAGTGCAACAAACCATGTGACTGGGCAATGGCTTCAGGAAGAGCTTTGTTTACATAGGCAGTAGCCATTATTCCATAGGTTCTTAACAAAAAAAAAAAAAACAAAAAACCAAAAAAACCCCCAAACCCCTAAACAAAGTAATGGAGTTGGTATATTATTTTCTGTTTTGAAGTACCACAGAATATCCCACAAAATAAGCAGCCTTTAGACAGCTGACAGGCAACCCAAAGTATGAGAGCCAGTTCTGATCAAAGGCAGGAAGGTTAGATCTGTTACAGAAAACAGCTACTGCTTTAAGGTTAGTCCCTCAGAAACCCTCTCTGTTGACCCAATTGTTCTGCTTCCACTGAAGCTGATGGGAGTCTGATGGATTTCAGATTCACTAGAATAAAGCTAAACATGATTTTGCTCTCTGAAAATCCCATCCATTGTGAACACATTTCGCAAAAAGGGTTTTGCTCTTTATGCCAAGGCATCTGCACAGGGCTAAGGGACTCCAATACTGGACAAGCTGAAACACATTTACTTTATTTTTATTAAATCTACTGTATAACGTGAGCTTAACGCAAAAGCACATCATAGCAGACAAAAATGCTGAAATCAGAAAATGGCCCCTAATTTAACCTAACACCTTCCTTACACATAAATAAATTTGCCATTTACAAAAATGCCAGGTTAGAGAAATACAAATGTCCTAGGTTGTGTTTGAGAAGGCAAAACTTTTCAAGCCTTTGAGAATTTGTGACCAGAAGGCAACACTATGATCAGCCACAGTGCTTTTCTACAAAACACCAACCCTAGGATTTCACTCTACAATTTTTGTAGGAAATGTAATAACTTGTGGTAGAAATAGGGAGTTTAAGACTTCGCAGTGAGTAATAGCACTGTAACAAAAATATTTATATTTGTCTTGAAATGAAGCTACAAAGCAAAGAACTTCTGCATTACAGATTGTAAGGAGCCTTAACACTTTTTTTTTTTTTTCAACTTGCCACCCTTATGAGTAACCCATTCAAAATGTCAATCATCAAAGAACACACCTATTGTGCTGGGCGACGTGGTAAGATATTTCTGAAATATGTACAAGCTGTTTTCTACCTGCTGTTCTTTAACGTTCATATTTAAAAGAAAAAATCAAAATGAGAAATAGTTTGCCATTTCACTTTCCTTTCAAAATTGCTCTATCTCCATGAGAGAAATTGATTTTCCTGCACATTTTCCAACAGAAAAACGAAATATTTTTGATTCACTTATTCCACATCTGCTAAACTATGTTGCTAGTATTGTTAATTGTAGAATTATGGAGTGCTTTTAATCCTTAACATGATTTAGCAATCATAACCCAAGCCTGTTCCTCTTTATGAGACATAAAAATCAGCATGGAGCTGATTTAGAGTAAAAAGATCTCTGTTGTGCTTTTTTGAACTGATGTGTCTGGGTTTTTTTAAAATTTGTTTGTTGGGTTTTTGAAACAGCAGTTAACAGAAATTACAAAAGACATAAAAAACCCCAAACCAAGCAAATAGAATAAAACCAATAGAATTTTACACACAGATTCAGGTCAATCAGCTTTGTCTCAGATGTAACTGGCTTCCCATGATTTCAAATAGACTTAAGGACCAAATTCTGTGGAATTGAAATCTTTAGTGGTATAAACCACATTTTAACTTACTTTTATTCCCTTGTAAATTGCTACAGTTGATTAAAGTCGACCTGCTAGAAGGCAGGAGGGCTCTGCAGAGCAATCTGGATAGACTTGAGAGATGGGCTGATTCCAATGGGATGAAGTTCAATAAGGCCAAGTGCCGGGTCCTACACTTTGGCCACAACAACCCCATGCAGCACAACAGGCTGCGGACAGAGTGGCAGGAGAGCAGCCAGGCAGAAAGGGACCAGGGGGTACTAATTGACAGGAACCTCAACATGAGTCTACAGTGTGCTCAGATGGCCAAGAAGGCCAATGGGATCAAAAATAGCGTGGCCAGCAGGACCAGGGAAGTGATGCTTCCCCTATACTCTGCGTTGGTGAGGCCACACCTTGAGTATTGTGTTCAGTTCTGGGCTCCTCAGTTCAGGAAAGATATTGAGGGGCTGGAGTGGGTCCAGAGAAGAGCAACAAGGCTGGTGAAGG
>JAWWEV010000083.1:66070266-66103007 GCA_035583235.1 Hafferia zeledoni
AGGGAGCACCCAGTCCCTCCCCCAGGGCGGGGACTCACACAATGGGTGATTAACTCTGTGAGTCATGGGGGACTCCGGAGCTATTGATGGCCCATTAGCAGCCACACACCCCCAGGCTGGGCGTGAAGGTGCTAACGACTCCCTAGGCAGCTGCTGCAGACGGTCTATTGTTTGTGGGAAATAAATAGAGGGGGTAGAATACACGGCCTTGATCACCCCCACACAGTGCCAACTGGTCACACCTGCTAAACTAGGACACACAGTAGGCTGGATTTGTTCATAAGTCTGTATCTTAAGAACTAAATTACAGATTTTCAAATTGATTAACATTTCCATGTTGAAAGATAGATCTGAAGGCTGGAAATGCATGAGTTAAAAACAGGTGTCTGTACACTTCTGAAAGAAAATAGACATACAAAGGAACAAAACTCTGGCAAGTGTCAGGATGAATGTGTTACCTTCACAATGAAAAGTTCTCCAGAAAAGTAGAAGGAAATTTCTAGGATATGTGTTAAGAATAAATATACATCATCTGCTACAAGAGTGATATATAGGGGAACAAGGCCAAAAAACACTACTCATCACAAGGTAAATTCATGGGGCTTCATAATACAAAGGACAGAGAGCAGCAAGAAACAAACTGAAATGGCAAGGTTCATGCTCATGGCTGTAGCACATCTAAAAGGAATGGTTCACCTGTGATGTAGGATCAACTGAACTAACTAGACTGAGATCCAGTAATTCAAAACTGCTTGCTGGTACATTTGGTTGTAAATGAAAGAGGGGAGTAAAAGTGGTATGATAGGGCAGTGGCTGTAATTGTGGTCCTTATGACTTTACTGACCAGCGTTGCAAATTCTTTCCTCTGCATTAACTCATAATCATGAGTAACTCTGAGTACCAACATCTCCATTCACCAAGAACTGCAGCCCTCCTTGTTATCCAGCCTTTTATTTTTATTTCTTGCCTGCGCTGTTGCCACCTGGGCTATGCATACTCACAACAAGGAGTGAGCAGTGGGAAAGCTCATCTTCACGCCCTTCCTCAGAGGGAGGGGGAAGGCTTGTGGGTGAGTAATAAGCCAAACAACTGCATCACTTGTTAACCACACTGTTCAATAGCAATAGGCCCCCCCCAGTGCACCAGTTTACTTGCATGCAAATTGTGACTGGTTAATGAGAGGAGTTTTCAAGCAAAAATCATTAATACAATCTGACCACATTTGAGGCTGCTCTTGCAGAACTTGTATTATGAAGTATAGGAAGGAAGGAAAATGTTCATTTAAAGTCCCTTTGGAAAAGCAGATTCAATTCTATTTCTTCAGATAATGGAAGGAACAAACTCTCACTGCCTCATGGAAAAAGTCCCAGGCTGTGCTTCTTCACGCACTGGCCACTGCTGCCCAGGAACGTCCTATGTTTGTGGCTCTTGACGTCAGCTTCATTCTAACTTTTTCATAATATGGTGATGTGATTACATAAAACACATCCTGGAGTTCCCCAGGGCAACACAAATGACAAACTTGCTCTATTCTTCCCATTTGGAAGAGTGTAATTGCATCAGATGAAACAATTTGATATTTTAACTAATCTTTAAAATTATGCCTAGAGGTTGGATTTTTGTTTGAGTGACTACTTCCTCATTTACATGAAAATTCAGGACAACTACAAAAAAAAAAAAAGAGGTTTTAAAATGTGCAAACAGTTTAGCTCATTGCTACAATAGCAACTTGTCAGTATGATTGCAAAAGAATAACCTGACATGGTTTGTCTAAGGATTTGCCTCCTTGTTATGGTCGGAAAACTGAGACAAAACTAAAGCATGGATTTTTTGACACTTTGAAAGGATACCCCCTTAATGCAACATCTCTCTCTTGCTGTGGGTACTTTGCAGACCCCTGCCCAAGTTCTTCACATGCTAACCTGGGATTATCACTTTTATGCTTATATGCTGAGGGACCAAGTAAATCCCTCTACTATCTTATTTTTACTTGGACTGACCTACAAACAGAACAGGAAATCTCTTTGTAAGCAAATTCCCATAACTAGTCCCCTTGCTGTTTAGTCTGCATTGGATTAAGCAGTGACTTGCTGGCTTCTTTGATTGGCAACTATAGTACTATAAAAACAAATGTACAGAGCAAATCTCACCAGAAAAGCCTCCCAATCTGCAGACCCTTTCAGCTTTATTTGGACTGAAACTTGATGATAGCTCCACTAGACAGGAAACACTCACCCCTCCTTTCTCATATGGCACTACCAGAAGGACACATTTTCTCACAGACCAAGTAGAAGAGCTGAGAGCAGGGGAGAGAGCAGAAACACCAGAGTCCTCCTCTAATTCATGTCTCAAATTCAAGCTGTTGTGAGACACGTAAGCTGACATCATTATTTATTTACTCTACAGTTAATTCTTTGATTGAACACCCCCTAAGCTTCATGCCATGCTTGAAACTGGGTGAAATGTGGAGAAGGCAAAGCAAAAGTATCCCAGGCACTTTAAACCCATCATATAGGGAGTAGCAAAGCATTTTCCTTGTTTTGTCACTGGACATAACACACTGCTTGTGAATGACAGTTTGTGATTCTGTATCATCAGGAAGTCCCCTCAGGTGGTTTGGACTCTGCCTTTGGAGCTGTAAGACCCACAGATAGGTGGAAAGAGCAGTACAGCACCCAACACTAACAGAAAATCTTACAGTAAACATACATGAGACAGAAAAGGGGTTGGGTGCATTTTTCTTTTGTTCTGTAGCACTTCTATTAAGACACATGATATTTATATGAAGTGACCATAGACTGAAGAGTCAGAGAAATAAATATTTATTTTTGAGGCCAAATAAGAGATGTCATATAGTTGAGCTAGCATTAAACAAAGGGGCCTCCAGCAGGTGTGAAATGCAAATCTTGTCCTTCTTACACTTGCATCATGTGCCTTTGGCACTGCTCTCTAACTTAAACCTTATCAGCCATGCCAGCCAATTGCCCCAGTTGGTTAGAATCATAGAATATCCTGAGCTGGAAGAGACCCACAAGGATCACTGAAGTCCAACTCCTGACCCTGCACAGCACACCCTAAAAGTCACACCATGTGCCTGAGAATGTTGTCATTCTGAACTCTGGCAGGCTTGGTGCTGTGACTACTTCCCTGGGGAGCCTGTTCTAATGACCAGCCACCCACTGGTCCAAACATAGCCCAATATCAAGTATGTAGCAGAGGTTATGTTTTGGAAAGACATGGATTCACCTCTGACTGCTACCAGTACAACCAAGGTCAAGGAATACATCCAGGAACTGGAAAGTATATAGGCAGGTATATGCTTGTGCACAATTCATCCCAGTCTGGATGGCCACAGAAAATATTTATACTGCTGATTTTTTTTTTTTTTCACCAGAATAAAAGATGTATCAGTAACAGGTTGGAAATTATGCAACCCATGCACAACAACTTGCCTCCAATGAGTCCTGGTACTTCGAGAAAGGTGAATCACAGCTCCATGCTTAAGTCAGCAAGGCATTTGCACTGCATCTAGAAATATTAATTGCTGGTATCCAGCTATACCTGACCAGGCTACAAAAAGTGCAGACTGAGATCTCCAACTTAAAAGCCAAATAGGAAGGACACAAGTAAAACTTTGTGAGATTCTATAGAGTTTTTTAAACTCAAGAAGTGGAGATGACCACTTACCATAAAGCAGCAGGAGAGCCTTCTCCCTCCCAACCACGTTCTGACTTTTTAATCTCACTTTTCTTCTGTTGGGTCTCTTACCTTACATTTGAAATTCACTATCTTCTTGATCTCCAAGGTTTCATTTAACAGAGTGAAAAGCAGGGAGAGGTAAATGCCTCCATCACATTCACATGATTCATATTACTCTGAAGCACACTTACACACCCGCTTTCATATGATTCACCTGAAGACACTTAAGAAGACACCAGACAAAGTATTCTTGCAGGCAAGAAAGTAGTTGCCTTATGTTTGTCTTCAACTTCCTTTGGTGTAGGGTACCTACATTAGCCATTTCCTGTGAACATCAACTCCTGTTCCACAGGCTGATTTTGCAGATCAGTTACTGGACTTCTGTGGGGGGTAAAAAAAAAAAAAAAAAAAAAAAAAAAAAGTTAGGCTTCTTAGTTAGTTTTCTGGGCTGCAAAAAGTAAACCTTTGGAGCTGGTAACAGCTCATCACCACCATCAGGGCTGGTCACGATGCTTTCTCAGGGACAGCTCTGGGGGTGGCTGGATCCCTTCACTAGGTGACATAACTCACTACACCTGTAGAAAGTTATACCTCCCAAGGGTCTCTGGAGGAATCTGTGAAATTTTAGGAAGTTCTGGCCTCAGCAGAGGCCAGTGGTGCCAGAGCGGCCACAGGAGAGGGTAGGGCTCATGATGTGGGATGAGGGAGAAGGGTCTCCCCTTTTTGGCATCAGGGAAGGATCATACTGGTTTGGCTGTCCGTGGAAACACAGCCTGAGCCTCCTGCTAAATGCCTGGATCACCAGGCTGGACATAAGTGAAGCTGCAGTGCTCCCAGGCCCTCCCTGCTGAAGCTGGCACTGTCTGGCACCTCAGCATGTTAACTGGGGCAGGGAAGCAGCACAGCTGGCTGGACAGCAGGGCACAGGGACACTTGCCAGCTGGGGCAGAGCTCTAGGGACATCTCTCATGTAGCTTAGAGAGTCGGGTCTATGCCCTGCTAAAGAGCATCAGCCTCATCTGGGGAAACCCTTCTGATGCCCTAGACTAGATAACCATCCTTGCCTTCTGGATGGAGCACAGCAAAGGTGGGGAATGTACCCTATGTGGCAGAGGGAGGAACTGACACTAGATATCCTGCCACCACAGAGGGGTTTCTCAAAGGACATTTGTCAGAGCTCTCAGTTGTGGATGCCATCAGGGGTTAAACATGAGCTGGGTATCTACTTATTGAGCTCAGGAAGTGAAGGAGAAAAAAAAAGGAAGAAAGAAAAAACAGAGGCAGTCCCAGGCATGCCCAGGAGCAGACCTTTGGGCACCTCAGGAATTTTACTGGCAGGAACATAGGCATTTGCAGACTTTAGACGCCTCCAGGGTTAGGCAGTAGCTGAACAGGGGTTTTGAAGATCTAAATATTGGCCACAAATGCCTACGAGGCAGTTAGGCAGAGCTTACATGCCTAAACCTTTTTTTGTGGCTCTAGCCCTAAACTAATATTATGGAAAATACCAGCAATTATTAGGGACTTCTTATCAGATTGGATACATGTTTCCTTTGCATAACTTTACCATGGCCTCATTTATGTGGTGCTTAGAGAGGATGAATACCTGTTCTGCATGAGTAATTATGCCAAGGGCTCGTGTGAAGGAGGCAGTTTGTGACCGCTGAATAAGGCCAGCTATGTTTACCCATACAGCTTCATCACTTAAACTAAAAATTGGTCTTACCGCTAAATCTCCCTTGTTGCTTCATTTGCCTGATTGCAAACAGATCCCAGAACATGCAGTTGCACTAAGATGATTGATGCCAAGATGCTGCACTGAAAAGGAAGTATTCTTTTAAGTGTTATCACGACCATGAGCATAAGCAAAGCTGTGTCATGTGACAAAATGTAAATAGAGCATTTCTTAGAAAAGCCATTTATTTGCCTCTATGATTTATTATTCAGTGACATGTAGGGTATTTTTTCTTTGTTACTGGCACTCATGTTCATAATAACAAGGTACTTGACTTGAAGGTATTTGGCCAACCTTTCCAAAGTGCTATGTAAGCAGTAATCAGAGAGAGTTAGGTTCGTGAGTCAACAAATTGCTCTCCCATGCTGATCAAACAGCCTTGGCATCTCCATAAAAAAATACAAAAACAGATTTTTGGACTGGCTTACCCAGTTTTCTCTCTAAAATTATTTATTGCATTTGCATTTGGCAGAGTCCAGGCTTAAAATAACCAAAGGTGACAGTTGTTTTATTAGTGATATTTTACATGTGATTTTCATTTACGTTTAGAAGGATATATGAGATAGCCAGTTAGCCTCCAAAGTTTTTGTTGCCATAAACTGAGTTTCATTTGCTCAGCCTAGAGGCAAATACTTCTCTCATTTTACACCATACCTCTGCAGCCTGCAGTAGAAAGCAGTCTAATTCTTGGGCCAGAGCTAGTCAGGTCAGTACAGCTGAGGTGGCAAGACTGAAAAGCTTTCATTCCAGCCCATACCAGGTTATTACTATTAAAAAAAAGTAACAATCAGATACACTGCATAAGCTTCAGGCATTAGCAGAGGGAGGAACTCAAATCCAAGTGGATTTGTACTTGATTTCCATCATCCATGCCCATTGTATGTGCTCACAAACCCATGTCCTAAATCCAAAATACATATTTCCATTCTTAATCTTGCTACTTCATTGTGTAAATTAATGCCTTAAAGTGAAATATCTGTAGTTGTGCATCATCTCCCTGCTTCTGTGTGCAAAGTGAGAAGGGCTGCATGAATAATTGCATTTATTTTCACTGTGACTGCTGAATTCAAAGTATTTTGGAAGCTTGCATTAAACTGATGCAACTCTCCTCTCTTCCCTCCTCTTCATTTTTTTTCCATGAAATGAAAAAAGAGGAAACTTTGCATTGAAAAACTCCTTCTTGATCCCTAAAATGAAACACTTCATTTTTGGACACATGCAGTAAAAGCAAAGGAAATGAAAAAGCTAGATTTGATAAAGCAAGAACTGGCATTCTCCCCCTTCTTATTCAGTAGCCAGTATGCAAGAGATAAAACTTTTGTTTTCCTGAGGTCTTTGAAGCTGCTGTCTCCCTTCCCTGGAGATGCCATTCACCATCCCTCAGTGTAAGGGGGACAACCAGGCTGTGACTTTCCATGCAGCCTGGCTGCTGTGCAGCCTTTTCCATGTTGCCTGTTTTGTGCCATCCCAGACGTGGAAACAACTCACAAGAAAACCAGGTGATGTGTCACTGCTTGAACCAACCGCCTTCAAAGTAACAGGTTATCCTGCTGCAGACAAGATGCTCACCCGAGGTA
Source organism: Hafferia zeledoni (assembly GCA_035583235.1). Classification (NCBI taxonomy): domain Eukaryota; kingdom Metazoa; phylum Chordata; class Aves; order Passeriformes; family Thamnophilidae; genus Hafferia; species Hafferia zeledoni. The sequence continues at coordinate 66,077,278 of JAWWEV010000083.1, forward strand.
CAGCCCTGCAGGTGGAAGCTCTTCCAAACACCTTCCTTCTGGTCCTGTTTTGGTTTGTCTGTGTAGGAAGCTGTTCCCTAAACCCGTGGGCTGCTTATTCTCGGTGAGGGAGTCCTTCCCACCAGGCTATACTGCCTTTAAACCAAAGGGTTACTTCAGCATTTGGTTTCTACCAAAGTGCTGTTAAAATAGTTTCACTTATTGCAGGACCACAAACATCTGTTAATTATGGGTCTAGGGTTTATTTATTTATTTATTTTAATAGCTGGGTCTTATTGACCTTCACTTAAGAACTTTTGAATATTTTACCCCCTGTAAAGACTATTGTGTTGAAAAGTGCTAACAGTTACCATCATGGGAGTCTTGGATTCAAAGACAGTTTGCAGGCCTCATTAAGCCAATCAGCTTGCCAAGTCCACTCTTTTCAGTTCAGTGGAAGCAACACTTAAAGTCCCTTCATGTAGCAAACCAGCTGCTGGCAATGGAGGCTGTCTGACACGGGCAGGGAGAGCTAAGCTCACCCAGGGAGACTGTTTTGGTACCAGAAGACCCTGACGCACACTGGAAACAAAGGGAGCTGTGAGAGAACCCTAAAAAGAAGCACAATGACAGGGAGTTTTCAACAGGGCTGATCAGTGAAACATTTAGTATCTCTGAGCTAGACAAAAGCCTCCTGGTTGTCTTGTGTCACAGGAAACATAATTTCTGTATAGTCTCTGTCAAGAAGCATCATTAAAGTGATAAATCTTGACTAATGCAGACCAAGACTGGCAAGGTTTTCCTAGCCCAGCTAGTGATGGGCTAGCAGCCTAGAACATCTGCATCATGCCATCGAGAATTCTTGTCTTGTGTGCAGAAGAAAAGCAGATTTTTGAGAACTTTCAAGAAAGTAAGATAAGCAAAACGAACTCTTTGAAGAGAGGTAAGATGCTCTAGGCATTCAACAGATTGAAAAGCCAGACTATATATTTGCATACTAAATATGGAGGTAGGAGAATGCCTCAGGCTAGACAACAGAGTTTCTATACATTTCAGCTGTTTGTGAACGATAAACTACAGGCACTCAACTACATTAGTCTGAGTGAAGCAAATCAATCTTACATTATCACAGTAAAACACAGAGGGCAAGAGGAGTTCAGAAGCTTTCAGTCTGAAAGAAGTGAGAAGCATAGTGACATTGGTATTCTATCAGGGAACTCAGAAACAAGAAGGCAATGCACAAATTCACGAAAGAGTTGAGACTGCTGAAGTCAGTGCTATTTAGGCACTTCTTATCTGTGAGGGAAAGGAAAAGCTGTGAAAATGCATGACAGGATGTTATGATACAATTATTGAAAGATGTCTCTGCCTGAATTAAGGGGCAGATGAGACCATGTGCTGAAGTCAATAGTATGGATTTTATGTTAAAGGCCATCCTTCCCCTTGGTTGTGTCATCCTCAGCTCAGGACTTTTTCAAATGAGTATTTTCAAAGGGTAAATCCCCTTTCCACTCTACTTGCAGTGAAGTTACAAAGACAAACCCTCAAATTAACTCAGCACAGTCCCTCAAGATTTGTTTGGCCAAACCCACTCTATTACCTTTAGGATTTTCTCTAAATTTGTCTTCAATCATACATCCTTGCAAGCGCTAATCCAGTGTAAAAAATGAGAAGTTGCCCAAACACAATTCCCAAGGGCGATATTCTAAGTGAATACCTCACTGCAGCATGGCCATTAGCAAGTCTTAAAGAAACAAGAAAAGAATGCAAGATTTGCTCTGGAACAAACATGCATGATAAAATCCTTAGTGAACATTTTTGAGACATTGTTTTTATATTTAATTTACAGTTTCCTAGTGTTTATCTCTTCAGGTGGGATTTTACATATTAACCATAGGTAGAACACACCTCATTTTATAATTCTCTTATCTTACTTAAATAGGAGACAGATAGCGACTTCTATACATGCTCACACCTTGCTAATAGGAAACAGTGATATATTGAAAATTCCCTTATCACCTTCAGTTTCCACACAGGTGTTCTTGGTGATAAAATACTGAATGCTGTAAACAGTGATTTCAGGTAAAAAGTAACCACTGCTCAAGAGGAAAGTTAAAAAAAACAAACCACACCAAATTAAACCACTTTTCATGAGTAGGATTTGAAACTGAAAATTATCAAATACAAGAGCATAAGTGTGAACTTCTTCACTGTGTCTATGAAGCACAGAATCCCTTGGACTTCCCTTTAGTAATGCTTGCTCTCACCTCTCAAAACTTCTCTTCCATTTTGAGATGATCCTGATGGGCAGTTCACAGATAGGATAAGGAACGGTACAATGTTCCCTTGATTTTACTCAATGATAATATTAATCTGTCCACTGACAGGTTTGACTCCAGCAGTTGTTATTGTAGAACAGCTGTTCTACAGTTATTCCTGAACAACTCTGAAAGAAAAATTTCTGAGATAGCTCTATTCATTTTCAGCCAAACTGTTAGTATTCCTGTGATTGCTCTTTAAAGTGTAATTGAGTTCATTTAAATGTATTTAAACTAGCCGAACTGTGTTGCTACCACTGTGCAATGAGTATATTGAATCACCTCAGATCCATGGAACATTATAAAAGTTTATGTTCTATATTGCCTTTGCTTAGTTTCATGCTGCATCCCCAAAAAACTTGTGTTCTCTAGCCATTACTAATTTCTTCCAAACTGATCACTAGTGGGCTAAAAAAAACCAAATGCACATTTGTTGTTGTAAAAGTGCATGGCCAAGTCTTCACTCCTGTGAAGGCCACAGCTTTCTGGACAATGTGATTAGGGGCAAAACTGGAAACTCCAGTATGTGATGATGTTTTTCAAAATCCAGCCCCTCACTATTTTCCACCATCTGCATTAATTACTATCCAATAATGGGATCGACTAAGATTAGTAATACATAAACCCTTCATGAAAAGTAGAGGAATAGAGTACCAGTTTAACAGAAGGAGGAATTCAAACACACATTTAATTTCACAAGAAAAATTTCAAGATTGTCTCTCAGGCTTTCTCCAGAGTAACATAGACTGTGCTCCCTGTCAGGACAGGACTCTGGCTCTGTAATAATTAGTGATGTGGCACTAACAGACTTCAGTGATTGCACACAGCCAGGCAGGCATCACCATCACTGGACAGGAGTATCAGACTCCTTAGTCCAAAGGACAGCACTGCCCTTCTCTTATCAATTCCCTTTAAAGCTTCTGCCACCTTACCAGGAACAAAAGGCACTTTCAAAAAGTGGTCCTTTTACTTGAGGGGAAAAAGTATTTTTTTAATTTTCTCAGTGGTAATAGAGGATTTCTCTAGGACTAATTGAACCCTGTTGAGTTTGGAAATCCATCTTAGATTTTGGAGGTATCTTTTTTTATTTAAAAACATTAACAATGTCAGACTCATCTCTTATTTCTGCCTCACATGCTTTCTGTAATGGTTTTATGCCTCAATGATGTCTTCCATGTCTTGGTGTCTACTTAACTTCTGAAACTTGGAGTTAGACACGTGGTTAATAAGTCTGGGTTTAGTTTTTTTGCCCTCCTTTTATCAAAGCCTAGCCAAAAGTTCTAAAAAAGTAACCTTGGCTACCTTCCATAAGGTCAAATGTTGTCTGAATAAGTTTCTTTTGGAATCTGCAGCAGTTACCAAGTTAAAGGCAAAGATTTCTAAGACCAGAATGTGTTAATTACTAATGGCAGGATTCAGCTGATCTCAGGTTTCCAAAGCTTTCAGTCTCTCAATGAGAGAAGCAGTCCCAGTACCCAGGCACAGCATGCCACTGCACAGCTGAACACACCCTTACCATGTCTACTTAGCAAATATTGCTTTCTTAAACCCTTTTCTAGAGGGTTTTTCATTCAAGACGGATGGGAGTAGGAGTTTGAATTAAAAGCACCACTGGCAGAATGGTTATTCCAAGGGCAACTCTACAGAATATCAAATATATCTTGATTATTCCTAAGCATTCTTGATAAGCACATCTCAATAAATCTTTTCATAAGAAGAGGACCCCATAGGTATAGTTACCATGAATTAATCCAAATGGAGTAAAGCTCTTGAAGTGTCTTTGCATTCCTGAGATCTGTTTTCTTAATTTTGTTTGGAGTACCACAAGCAATCACACAGGTATTTTTTATTCTTGTGGAAATACTTGTAACATGAGTGTTGGCTGTGGATTATGCCTCACACTCCAGCACCACCAGTACTGTCTCATGTCACTGACTCTTACTTTACTCAGTCAGGGTCCAGTTGGATGCCACCATCTGTCAGAGTCCGCAAGGAGGCATGGGGTCTGAGAGTGGATTCTCATGAGAAAGACAGCAATGTGAACAGGAAATGTCCCATCAGGAATCCTTTCTTGGGACAGGCTCCTGTGGAAAAGAACAAACCCTTATTGTCACTATTGCAGCTTTAACTTTATATTCTTGTGCTCATCCTTTGATTCATTCTCTCTCCCCCCACTCTATTCCCATCCAACGGGTGGGAAACAGGATATTTTGTGAAATTCTTTCCTTCCTGTGTGGGCCTGCACGACATCTTTAATTAGCAACTCTCTGCAGTGGAAGGGAACAATTAAAAAGCACAACTGTCCTGCTGAGGAGATCATAATACAGTTGCTTTTTGAACAGGTATTTAAGGCATCACTTTCTGTCATTTACAAAGATCACTGATGTTATTATTTAAAAATATCATACACCAAAAAAACTAATTTACAACACTTCCTTACAGAATGAGTGGTGAGGAAGAGCATTACAAACATTGTCAGTCTTTGTATCCCATTGGAGAAACTGTGATGCAAAAGATTGATGGGAAGGAGACCTCTGCTTGCTTCTATGACAGAGCTCCAGCCAGCTGGCACATGCCATTTCACCTGGAAGGAGTAGAAACACTTGTTCAACTAATAACTTGACCCCAAGAGCGGCTAAGAATGATCTGTCCTTGTACAGACAACCACTGTGTTTGAAAAGATTTTTCTGAGGGTGGGATTTGACACTATGGAGGCACAGACAGCAGTGCTGCTTTGGAAGGAGATCAAAGTGGAGAGAAGCTTGGCACAGTCAGAGGACCTGAAACTGATCCTTCCTTTCCTAATTCTGTAGATTGGTAGGTGTAAAGTGCTATTATGTCTCATCTGGCAGGACTGTCCTTAAATGCCAGCAGTCCAAGTGATAGCACTCAACTTCTGGATGTCCCATAGGTTTGGCCTATCCCTCTGTCCCAGACCCACCATGCTTAAATTTGCTTTTCCTACTGGTACAACTGCATAGCCCCAGGGGACATTAAGATGATTCTTCTTTCTGATTTTTTTTCTTTTTTTGCCCCCTTTGTTTCTTTTTAGTTTGAATCTCTGATGTTTTACCTGGTACCTGGGAAAACTCATTTACACCACTACAGAGCAGTATGCTCTCAGTTTGTGAGAACAAACAGTAACCACACAAGAAGTGAGATCAGGGAAAAACCAGGATCTCTGAGCCAGTATGGCATTCCAAAATGTGGGGCTATGAACTAAGAAAACTGGAGAACAAAGTGCAGCGTTGTGCTATTACTAAAATATCTATCATATCCCAAAGGTGTCTGAAGGTTGGTATGTAGACCTGTGTAACATCTCACCAGGCTGTACATCAGATCTGAGAAGAGTCTCATAGATAGAAATAAGAAGACTTTTTTCATGCTGAGCCTGTGAGTCAGATCTCCCAACCACTATCTCACGTTGCCACAACAACAGGTCTGTCTACAGCTACTTCACAATATAAAGCAACTGGAGGCACTGCCCCCTGATCTTCATACAGATCTAATCATGAAACAAGAATGTGCTTGGTCATTTTCATACTGGGATTGCATGTCCTAAGCAAAGTTTGCACACCTCGATGAACTGCTTTGCAGTTGAAAATAGAAACTGCTAGGGGTAACAATTGAACATATAACTCTGAGAAAAGATCAGTATGTGAATATTACTAATGGCTTGAAGTGTTTTTATTGCGTCTTGTAAAGTGTTATCAATCAAACTACAGGTGTTAAGCAGGTAAAAGCTGTAGTTTGAGGCCACAGATAAGAACTTTTCCCTTGAATCTTAAGTACTGTTTCCTACTAGAGCTTTTCTGAGAGACAGTGTCAGGATATCAAAGGGAAAATCAAAGATTTTTTTCAGTCCTTGGGGCAGAAGAGAGAGGGGATTTTGTAGACAGTTTTAGGAGAATCAAAACCAACCTATCAGAATGACTTCAAATACCAGTCTCTTCCCAAATCACAACCAGATGTTCATTATATTTACAAAATAATCTCCCTTTTTTGCCCTTAAATAAAAATTTTCTAATAATACTAACTCTTCAACTTGTGAAGTGTATGTGGAAAAAGAAAAGGATATTTGAGCCATGTAGCTTTACCATATACTATAGGCACCCACAAGAAATGGGTGGTAATAATTCACTGGGCCTTGTTTGATGTACTGGGATCTAATGCACATCACTTGGCTTGCTCCCAGCAAGTGTTATGCAGATTTAATACACAGAAGGTAAAGAAATCAATGTCAAGGCTATAACTGAAAGCCACTATAAAATTCCACTCTTACAGCTATGCTGTAAATTACATATGTTATTGATTCCTCTGGCCTCTTTTACAGGTGAGGTGACTTGGTGGACTGGGGCCTCAGCCCTTTATCTGCGTAGAGGGTCTGCCTGAGGACTCTGGTGGCCTTAATCTGAGCCTCCATTCAAGTACATTATAAACCCACCAGCCTGCTCAGGGCTCCTGCAAAAGGAGAAAGGGCTCCACAGAGCCACACAAAGAAACTCAGTGCTCCACGTTCCTTTTTAAAATGCATATACAGTCCTCTCTGCAAGGACAGGAACAGCTGCATTTATGGCAGGCATAAAGAAGATACCTATTCCTGGGTTTAATTTGAACCACGAGTTTGTAATTCTGAGAGCTGAAAATCTGTGATTCAGAGCAACAATTTTTTTTTTTCTGAACCAAACAATTTTTTTCTGAAACAACCTATACTTTCTACCTAATCCAAGAAAGAGAGGGAATTGTCAAAAGAAAGATGTATGTAAGAGTTACATGTCCTAAACGACCTAACACTAGGGGGAGAAGTAACCCTCCCGCCTTCACTTCTGTAGTCAGTCAAAGGCTTCAACTAATTTTTTTAAGACAGACAAGCTCTTTGATACAGTTTGGGAAGAGAGGCAGGGAGGTACCCAGAAAAGCACCAGAAAGCAGAGGCCAGAAACTTGGCTCCACAGTTCCAGTTTTGAGTTCCAGCTGCCCAGCCTGAACTCTAAACCATGGAAACTTCAAGGAAAAACCAATCATGAAAACAAAAAAGCTCCTCAAAACAAACAAAAAAAAAGACAAAAGCAGAAGTGCTAGGTAAAAGTTCTTCAAAATTCTGTACATATAAACTGGTATCAAACTACCTCCTAATACAAACCACTGCAGAGGAAACAAAGCCAACCTCCTCATATACATTTTTAAATGAGCTGATTTTGTCAAGATTTCAGCCAGAACTTGAGTGTACTGTTGGTTCAGATAAAACTTTTTAAATAATTATCTCATATTGCAGTGATCATTCCCTATGGCCCCTCAGCTATCACAGAGAGGGTTATGATACTTTTCTATATAATGGTATAAATCTAGTATGAAAGGTAATGCCCCTGGAAAGTTGAGCTTTTTTTCTCTACCCAAACAGACAGTGGGACAAAACTGAAAACCTGACTCTGAGCCCTTTGGATGTTGGACACAAAAGTGCTGGACTTGTCAGCCCAATCAATGGCTGTACCATAGTGTGGTCCAGATATCAAGGAGTTATCTTTCTAGATGCCCAGCTACAACATTAAGAAATACATACCAGTTAATTTACCCCATTTACTACATGGATCTAACAGTAGTAGATCAGCCCCTGAACTGAACAGTTCAATCTCAGTTACCAAGATTGACTGATTGGAGTAATTGAAGTGATCTTACTTAATGTTTGCCTTAAATGATCTGGCAGTCTCATTCAGATAAGATTTCAAACAGCCTTTGTGCTTTTGATCTCAAATTAGCTTCAGGATTAATTCAAGCTTGGTTCAGACACAGTAAAAAATCTTTCAAGTATATCTTACACCATAACCATGCTCAAGCCCTGTTCCCGATTCCACCAGCTTAATTAACTCTCCTCTCAACCCAGTTGTTCTAGGGATGGTTTGAACTGTAGGACAGTGCTGGGAAGCTGAGGGGGAGAAGCAAAACAGCACCTACAGAAACCCCTGTGGCTGAAGAGATGTGGCAGGAGAAAGAATCCTCTCTGCTTCCTTCTTTTAAATGCTGTGATTTGATGGATGCTTTCTTTTCTCTCTGGTACAGAAAGAAAAGTGTCTGTGAGCAATAAGATCTAGAGACAACATGTCTTTTCAGCAAAAGGGACATTAAATTAATTTATACAAGACACCAGTCAAAACCCATTTCTAGCAGTGAAAGCTCAAAGCAAGCCTGAGCCTTTAAGGAGCTTTTCTTTTGCCTTCTATGCACTTCACAGGACTGCTTCAGACAGAAATGCTTCTAACATTTTGAAGGCATACTACACAAGTACAATTTCTTTTAACATAAAAAGACCCATTTTGTTATAAGTATTTGCTTTTAGCAGCTCTGCTCCTTTGTGCATTCCTTTCCCAGGTACAGTACAGGTGCTTCAAGGCAACTCTAAAGACAGTTTTCAACAGTGGCTTAGGACCCTAACTACTGTTTTTCTAAACAATATGCCAGCTAAGCAGACAGACAGATGCCTGCTAGAATCAAGTTACTTCTGTAACTAACCTCATACAATAAACTCTCTCAGGCAGCTTATTTACAACCTGAGGGGAAAATATACCTTTGAAAATTGTTTTCTCAAGGAATTTTGGCTCACATTTCTCTGTTCATGCTTAGGCTTTGTAGTATTAATCCTCATTTTAAAAAATGAGGGCGGTATCTAAGCTCAGGTTTCTAAAAGCACATAGGTGTGAATAGCTGCAGACGTGCACACTGCTACCTCAGGCTTGCTGAAATCCATACCTATGATTTGTAGCTCTCTATTTATCATTTACCCTTTGCAATGCACAAACACTTTGGAAAAAGCTGATCCTAAGTAGCAAGATTACTTTTGAAGGTGAGTTTTAGGTTCTTAATTCCCTTAGAAATGCTCCACATTTTTTACCTCAAGTCTACAGAAGTGTTTGCGTATCACCTAAAACCACAAAGTCTGATTTGGATCAGGCTGTGGGTACCACTGCTAGGTTATTGTTTTAAGATAGCATCATGGAAAAACTTCAGTTATAACTTCATTAATTCAAACACTATCATTACTTTTGAATGGAAGCATTTTATCCAAGCAAAGGATCACCCCTGAATGACTGTATTTGCACTGCAGAACCACCACGGCTCTAAGGTTCAGATAAGGTCTGCAGTCAAAGTTATTGTATTAACACTTATGTTATACTGCTGCCTACAGGTCCATATTTAAAATTAGGGTGTTATGCTAACTTATGTTTAAACAAGGCTCCTGTTCCTAAGCTTAGAAAACAAGCAAGATAAGAAAGGTATGAGAGAAGCTGAACCCATTTTAACTTTTCATGGTTATGTTTGCGTATGTAATTGAATGCATGTCTTCCACTGCCCTGAAGCCACTACAGAGGGGCTGCTTTTCTCGTAGAGCTGTGTATGGGAAAGCAACTTAGAAGGAAAAAAGGGATTATGGTAGTGTGAGTATTAGGGGTGCTGTGCAGGAAAGCACAGTGATACCTAGAATGGCAGCCCTCCACATAACAGACAGGTAGAGAGCTGATGATTTTTCCTATGATGTTTGTCACAAACTGTGATTTCCACTTATGGAAACTGCACATTTTCTAAAGCAAATATGTATATGTGTGTGTATATAAATACATACATACATATATATATGTGTGTGTGTGTGTATATAGGTTGGACATAGATTATAAGGACTGTCTTTTCTGAATTTGTAGTTTAGAGATCCCTTACAAGTAGCCCATGAATCTCAAGGGCTTGTCATATTGCATCTCACTATTACATTAAAAAAAAACAGTGGCACATGTCACACTCTTCATCTAAACTAGAAACATCATTCTTGCAGAGGCTGGAGTGGAGAGCAGTAGTTTTCCTCTCCAGTCCATGTAGTTAGTTTTATAGCTACACATACATTCTGAATTTTAAAATATTTTCTGAATACAGGAAGAAGAAACTTCAACTTAGTGCCTGTAGAGCAGCCAGGCACTTCTGCAAGCACTTCCTCTTCTCCTTACAGAACTGATTGATCTTGGCAACTCAGGATGCTGCTGATTTCAGCTAAAGCTAACAGCAGCTGAAATGATGTTCTTCCATGTGCCATAAACTAGTCTATTTTTACAAAAGGAAATTCCTTTATTTGAACAATTAGCAAACTGACATTTCCTAAGATCATGTAAATTAATAGAAATGTTAGCATTTAACACTCAACATCCTCTGTACCCTGGAGGCTGGATAAGGTATTAGTCATCTCTAATTAAAGTTGTCTTATGCCAGGCAGTCCCCAGCGACTGCCACAATACCATATCCTGTGTAATTGTTGGTCAATTTGTTGCAATATATCACCAGGATTACTGAATTATTAGTTATAATTACAACTTCAATGTCAATAGCAGTGTCACAGCAAGGGTAAGTAAACACTACAAAATTATGAGGGATGGAAATACCTTTCTAACAGCTATATTAGTAGTACAAAGACCACCCACTGTAACAGCCAGGCACCATGATAAATTCCTGCTTTGAGAAGGTGGAGTTGGATGTTTTCCCATTAATGTATTGCATTCATCTCAGTGACATCCTCTATAAGCTCCTCTTTGAATCCTGCCCACCAACTGTGGAGCATGCATATTAGGTAGTTTAAACTAGTTAAAATACTCACCAGAGTCAATTTTACAGATGACACTGTCAAATCGTTTGCTCAAACCACTCCAAGGATGCACCGTCCAAAGGTCTATGAAAAGAATGTCCCGAAAGTCTGCAGCTCATTTTACCATGGAGCTTCAGTCATCCCAAGTCCCATTTTCACAAGTGGTCTGAGGGATCAGGAGCCCACAGCCTGTCAGACAGGCACCAATGCTTCATTCTCCAAAGGCCACCTCCTCAAGCAGTATTTCTATTTGATTCCTGATATGGTTGGCAGGTTATGACCTCTTGGGGAATTCATCCCTTGTGTATTTATGAGAATTGCAACACAAGGTCCTGTATGGAAGAAAAGTTTGATAGAATTATCTACCAAACATAGCATTTGCAGTTACTATTTGGACTAACAGCAGAGACACTTTTCAAACCCACTAACAATTTCAAAGGATGCCTTAATTCTGGGGGGGGGGGGGGGGCGGGAAGAAGGATTTTTCTTCAGGTCAAATCCAGAACTTCCACGGAATCCAAAGAAAAATATTCCTGATAGGGTATTAAAGGTCTTACTCTAAGTTCAAGGTGTGTTGGGAAATGGCCTGAGTTCAGTGTGTGGAAACACGACCTATAAAGTTTGGCATATACTGCAAGAGCCAAAATCTATTGAGGAGAGTTGGTCAGGCTTTTAACTTATCTACCTAAACTCCAACCACGGCCTCAGAGGTTGAAAATGTGGCTCCATCTTTTAAACCAAGACACAGGTCATTAATATTCAGGCTGTACAACTAACATTGCACTCATTTAACAAAGCAAGAGTTCAAAACATAAAAAGTCTAACTCCACATCAGAGACATTTCTATAAACCGCAGACTTAACGAACTGTCTTTTCTCCATAGGTTTCAAATGAAACAGACACCAAGGCTTTCTTCAAAACAACCTAACCTTGTTCAACCAGGTGTGGGTTTCTATTAAGTTATCCTCGTGCAGGAATTTGAGGTCGAACATTTATGAACTTTTTGTTTGTTTGTTTGCTTGTTAAAAAATGTGCCTACGGTGTTCACACTGCTGAAACCAGAAAGGATGGCTGCAACAGCAACCCAGAGCCAACCAGCCAAGTCACAGCTCTGGCTGTGTGTGTGCTTGAGGTCTGCTCTGACAGCCCATAGCCTTACACAGTGGAAAAAACCAGACTATGGAACCTCAAGCTACAGTGAGATGAAAGGGGACTTCTGAGGAAAAAAAATGATGGCTGTAGACCTACACCCTCTTCTGGAAATCTGGCTCAGTCATTAATGGGAGACAAAGTCTTGAGCAGAGCTGGCTGGGTGACAGTGGAATGAGTCCATTCCAAAACTGTGCAGGTTTTCCAATTTTTTCATACGGTCTTGAAATGAAAACAAAAAAAATTCCAAATGGAAGGGTGTGGAATTGTGTTGAAACATCTATTTCTGAGTTAGAGAGATCAGGTTTTCAATCAGGCTTTCAGATCATACATAACCAGAGACTTCAACCTGGGATACAGAAAACTCCTCATTCATCAACACCATTACCTCTGCAAAAATTTTTGGCATCCAAGAAGCAGCATATTTTAGTTAAAATATATTTCATCAAACATGCTCTGACCAATTCCAATCTTGAGATGACATTGTGTCACCACTTTGTGGAAAGATCAATATTTTAAAAAACCTCATAAAAAAAAAAAGGACTGCAAAAGAAGCTGAAGAACAGGCAGTCACTCAAAACACATTTGTCAGCAAAATTAAATATAAGTTCAGGCATATTCTGTTTCATCACATACTGTTCCTTTTAGGGGTGAGGCACTTAAGTAATTTCTCTATTCTGGAATGAGACTGCAAGACAGTTTATCTTTAGCTTGGCAAAAGAAAGTTACATTAATGTCTATCAAGATGAAAGTGGCACAAAACAAAATATTTTACAGCTTAAAAAGTGACTTTGTTCTCCAGCTATGTATAAACTACTTTTCTCACAGGATGCAATCAATTGTCAGTGTCTTGATATAAGAGTTCCCAGTAATTTCAAAAACACAAACCGGTGTACTTTATACACTTACACACACATACACATGTATCTAGTACATAGTACATATATATATATATATATGTATGTTTGCATGTACACACATACACAGACCCAAACCACATCTGGAGTTCCATTAAAATATTTTCTCCTACCTCCTCAATAACCACAATTACAGTAATCCCTAGAAGGAACAGAGCAGGGCTAAGGTCAGCAGTCTCTGATCACCAGTGTTTGTACAAAGTGAATTTATGTTTCATTTGCACTAGAGATGAATATCAAGTGAAAATTTTTGCTCATAAGAATTTTTAAGGAACAAAAAAAATGCTTGGAAGGTTGAAATATTTTCACAAAGAAGGTTCAGGGAACAAATGAGAGCTTATTTATCTTTTTCACTATTTTTGCAAGTTGCAAAATAGAGAGAAAATTATTAACCTTGCTCCTCACATCCCTGTATTATCAGGGACATAAGAAAGTCTGTATTGTATTCTTTCTGCTGAAGTTAAAATAACTAAAAAAATAGAGGGGAAACATAATGTGTAAAAGTAAATCCACTCTTCAGAGCAAATATCATCATTCATTTTAAGAGTGTGACCATCTTCTCATCAAGACAATTTCAAATGTAATGTATATTTTCCATCAACTGTGAAACAATATTTTAGAAAGACCTTTGTTTCCATGAGAGTTCATAGTTTGTTTTTTTTATTTATCTTTTTCACAATATGTTTTTATTGAAACAAATTTCAGCCCATTCTAGTTTGCATCTTGGATTCTCTCATAATTCAAATTCCAAACTTCAAAGCAAGCCATCTCCTCAACCATTACTTTTGTAGGATTTTGATCAAAGTCATGGAAATTCCTGGTTCCACCCCACAATAATGAAGCAACCCAGGTTTCATTTGAAATCCAGCTCTGAGGAGCTGACTTACCTGTCTGGTTTGCAAGAATCCCGCTGTCTTCACCTGACCCGAGAGCATCTCCTCACAGCAAAGCTCTCCTCCAACTGGAATACATTCACACAATGCAGTCCCCATTCCCTCTGTGTGGGGGGGCACCAATGTTTGGCTGGCAAACTCCTGTTTACCAACCTTCTTTAAGTTCAGAAAGCTCTTTCTTTCTGCATCCTCAAGATCAAGGTGTCTTTTTTAACAATTCACTAGATAGATGTGTTTGCCTAAAGAGACCCTCCCACTGCTCTTTTATCCTCTGAAGGCAGGCCAATTTTCAACTACAGCCTGATGGTTGCCTGGGTTAACCTCTGTCTTGTTTCATGAGGCTTAGAAACCTCAATACACCTTTCAAATGGCATGTCTGATCACACTACTCCAGCAGATAAGCAGAAAATTAGAATGAGCTTCTCCAGGTAAGTGCCAGCATGAAGTTGCCATCATCTTCCAGGGGGAATGCCTGGCAGGCAGGTTAGGAGATCAGTTATGATGAGGACACAGAAAAGGCAGCTATGTAATAGCACAGTAACAACACCATTCCAAAGATTTTGCAAGGCAAGGCTCTTCTGTTGCATAAACTCAATGTTTCCTTCTGCAGGGAATTCAGGACAAACACCTTAACAGTACTTTTAACACTTAAATATTGTACGTAAGACATTTAACTGGCTGTTGAAGATGATATCACCCCTACCTTCTTCTACATAGCTTATATTCAAGTATTCTAGATTTGAATCTTCATGTTTCAATTCAAGGTCTTTGTCCTGTAAGTTGTCCTATTATTTGTAGGATGTTTTCCCATCTTGCTGGTAGCCTCTTCCTCCTCTCTTGCCAACTGTGACTGCATGCTGAAGCCCTGTGTAATAACACAGGCAAAAACCATGGGTTGCTTCAACTTGTTTCTTAATTTCCATCTTTCATGTTTTTTCAGGTCCAAATGCAGACTTGACTGCACAGAAAAACTTGGGTCTTGCAACTCCTCCAGACTGCTGTCACCAACTAAATTGTCCTTTGAGTGAGGGGTGACAATCCAGAGCAGCCATCAGAGCTTTCCTAACTAACTCTGGGGATCTAATTGCTCCTCTGAATACCTGGATTTCCTGGGGCACAAGTTATCCTTCCTAAACCTGAATGTGTTCAAAATTAGTACCCTTGTAAGAAAAAAGAACAAAACACCAAACCAACCAAACAAAAAAAGCCCAACAAATTTTACCTCAGTGTTTTTAAGTGATTTCTTTTTTTAACTACAAAACCACAGGAGTTCAGAATTCATCACCAAATCCCCACTCCTTAGGACTCTAGTCTTTTGTTACCTTTCACAGCTTTCCCTCAAATCCTATGCAGACGTTTAATCATCTCCTGTTGCGTTCAACGGGATTTAGGCAAATGCTGCAGCATACAGGAGGCTGGCTCCTCTGTACTAACAACAGTAACTAAACTGCTCAGATTTGTTCCACAGGTTGTCCTGCAAAAGAAATTGTTTCAAGGTGTCTGCTGCTGTTCGCAGAGTAAAACTGCCACAGAGTTTTTGCCAAGGGAAGGAAGAAATAAAATCCCCTCGGGAAACAAAAGAATGCACAGGTAGAGAAGGGGGAGTGGGTGGGAGGCACAGGGTTCCCCCCTCTGTCCCAACCCTCATTTCAAAATAAGATGAGCTTGCTGTTAGGACAGGGTTTGACCAATCTTGCCAATCCTTCTGTGTGCACCCTCACATCTCTGCACATGGATGACTTTCACACGCTGAGGGTTGTTTCTTGCAATTCTGAGCCCTTGGTGTGAGACCTCCTCATGAAGGTGAATTAAGAGCAGTGAGACTTACTCCACTTTCTGGCAACTTGTTGTCTAATGGCACATCAAGTGAGGGCACCCAAACCCCCTCACTCTTTGGGAACACGAGTGACTGCGCAGAAGCACAGCCCTCCTGCAGACATCTGTGTGCCTGGGGGAAGAGGTGGAGGTCTGCCCCTCAGTCCCAACCTGAAACGCACCAAAGTGCTTCCTCACTCACAATGACTTGTTGATACCCATTTATGGTACAAGAAACTGGACTACAGACCTTGAGGCAACACTTTTAAAATCTATAAGACCCCTTCCTGTCCCCATGCAGCAAATGTGCCTGGAGTGTACTGAAACAATTTTGAAAAGGAAGGAAGCCAGGCAGGGGCAGTAAAATGAGATATGGAGAGCAAAAGCCATGAGAAAGGCCTAGAGCTTCATAGTCCTTCCCTTGATCCCCAATCTTAAATTTTCTGTTGTATCTACCATTTCCTCAGGATATTTCTCTCCAGCTAATGCAGCAGGTATACCCATGCTCACATTACAGTAGCAGAAAACAAATGAGAATCCAAATTTAAGAGCTTTAAATGTTATTTTAATAAAATGGCTAGAGACACAATCTTATTTTCCTTTGTTCATTTTGGTGTAATGCGTGTATGAAACTTCCTTTTCTATAAGTTCTTTCATAGCATCCCACAGAGCCCTCCTGCAGACAACTCCAGCAGTAACAAAACAATGCTGTCCTTGCTGAATGACAGCACCAATTCTTGTCACTCCTCTTACTGGGTGCCTAAAACAGGCACTTTGTCTCTAAATTCATCTCTTTTTTCATCACTCTGAAAAAATATTGTACCTTCCAAAGACTAAGGCTGAGTGTCAAAAAGGGGTATTCCCTAACAGAAGATTTTACAGTTCAGTATACCATGGATAAAAAAATACATAGTTTTTCTTACTCATATTATTGAATAGACTTCTTCACACTATTTCAGTGGAGCCCCAAAGCAACTGTTAGCTCCTAACCAGTTTTATGTAACAAAGATCACTAAAAGACAGAAAAAATTACATTGAGGTTAGAGACAGTTTACACATGAAGCATATTTTCCACTAAGTTCTCTTTCATCTGAAAATGCAATGCCTCATTTCAAAGCAAGTTCTACTGCTACTACTCAAAAAGTGTTGCCCACTGCCACACAGAGACTGTATTTTTCAAATATTAATTCACAGCATTTATTTTAAGGACATGTTTATAGAGGTTGAAAGGAAGTTCAGAAAAAGTTGCTGCATTGTGGCAATATATGAAATGAATTGTTTTAATAGGAAAGAAGTTTGAGATAATCTCTCGACCCTGTTTCCTTTTCTGGTTAAACCCCTTTGGTCATGTGAGAGCAATGTTGGCCATTTTTGTTTATTTTTCTTTAATTGAAAATTTTTAACCCTGAAAATAAAGTTGAAAGAGAAGAAACTATTCCAAAGGGCTTCATGCTATACCAGCATGTCCTCTTCCAATTGCAGATGCCTCGGTAAGGAAGTAAAGTGATGATTTTTGCCTTTCTCCCTGAGTTTCTGTGTTCCATTTCTTGTAGCCACCATCTGCAAAGAGCCGATTGGCTTTGCCATGTGACCACTCCAATATAGTAGGGAGATGCATAAAAAGAGAATCTAACTGTAGCCAGCCAGAAAAGCCGTATAGCTGATGGAAACAAGAAAGGTCTGACAAGCAGAGAGAAACTCCACAGAGGTGTCATATTGTCAGGCAGAAAACTAGCAGTGAAGAAATTGTACATCACAAGTACATTACTACCTTTAAACCATAACACAAAGCTTAGGATTTTTGTGGTGAAGTTAGAGTGGAGATCTTAACTCCAAAAGCTGCTTTCAACCCAGATTTCTGTGGTCTTATGCAGCTGAAAAGAGAGTTCTCATTCCTGGGTGACTGCCAAAGTTGCCCTTTTCCATGGGTTTCTTTTTTTCCAGCAGAGAGGGCTAGACAATTAGATATATAGTTAGTTTTGTTTTTCTTTTTTTTTTTTTTTCAAATACTAGAAGTTTAAAATAGACAATGCTAAGTCTCTACTGATCCCTTATCTGACAGACCAGAAACCAGGTACTTTTTCCAGCAATATCATCTGTGTTTGCCTAGATCTTACCTCTCTCAGGTCCAAGACAGAGGCCTGGATCAAAGGTCTCTGCTGCCCACACAAGTGCCCTACAAAGCAGAGCTCATGAGCCTGAGGGCAAGCCCTGCTAGTGTAGCTACAACACAACTGGGGTCTGAGATAGCCAGATCAGCAAACTTGGAGCTCACCCAGGTGCTTCCAGGTCAATATGTTTTGTGCAGATATATCACCAATATGCCCCACATCCACCTCTACAGAAAGGCTCTGGCAACATGTGCACATCTGTCCCCCTGCTTGTCAGGTACAACGGGTCACCCTCTGATTCGCGAGAGATCCCTGCCTAGCCTAAGGACTTCCACAAGGCACTTGGACCACGTAGGGACAAAAGCTTTCCTCAGAGTCTGTTTCTTATCTCAGACATTGCAAAATACTATTAGCTCAGTACAGGTAGTCAAACCTGACTGGAAGGCTTTCTGCCAGCTTGCCTGTACCTGGCAGCCTCTGCCAGACCACTCACAATGACACCCATCAACCACAAAGTATACAAGTCATAATGCATAATGCACTCAAGCGTTAACAGAGGTGTTACAACACGGTTTTAGTCATGTCCATCCAACTCTCCAGGAACCCTTGCAGACGTCAGTGGGCTCTTGAAGATTTACAGTAATACTAAGTAACAAATAAAGAAACCCACAGCTCCATTTCCCAGTCTCAAAGGGAGAACTTGCCAATATCCCAGTAGCAAGTCACACTGACTGTGAGCCTGCAGTGCCAGTAACTAGGATGACTTTTGTTGAGGTACCTACCTTTGATCATCGATGAATGGAAATGTTGGCAGGTAACTTCTTTCTGTGTTGCTTCTGGAAATCCAACATACTTGAAAATTTGGTGAGCTGGCCTGACTAATATATTTATGAATGTTGACATTTAGTTCACAGTTACTGCTGAGGTATAACCTGAGTTATTTTTCTCAAGACCACTGTCATGTGCAGTCCTGCAACTGAATTTATTTTAACATAAGTCAGAATATTATCGTGTTACATAGGACAAAGAAATAGATGTACTCCTCTGCCCCAAAAAGGACTGCTTATGTCTCCAAAGTTGACAGTGACTGTTCTGTGGTGTTTGGTTTCAAAATACCTGGGTGCAAAAGGAGAAACTTGAGTTGCATTAGACTACACCAAAAGGCAGCTGCCAGGCACATACAATATCACTGCTGCATTAGTTCATTCATTAGAACCTTTCTAGTTCATTTTCAAAAGTGCTGTAGAAACAAAGTGAGGCAGGTGTGCCAGGGGACACTTTTGCAAGGGTACAACTTCTACAACTTCCTGTTTTAATTATCTGAGTGGTAGGTGGGTGCAGCAACTTAATAATTCCCTTTTTTATTACTGAAATAAAATACCTAAAATATCTGAGGGTGCTGGCAGAGAGGTTGTTCTTATTGCATTCTTTTGCAAGCAGTGTGGATTTTGCAGGGACACCTGTCCACACGAAACTCTGTAAACGCTTTTCAACAGGTCCCCAGGTAGTAGAAAGAACACAGCTGCTAAAGAGCGTTAATGGCAGGACAGCTGCTTAGCTGACAGAATTGGAACCAGCATGGTGCATGTGCTGGGGCTGTAAACAGGAATGAATTTTCCTAAAAGCTTTATAAGTAAAAATGTTTATTTTTGGAATATTAGCAAAATAAAAGGAGTTACAATGTTCCTTTAATTTTAAGTCAGAACATAATGACATGCAGCTTTTAAGAAGGCTTATTTTATAGCAAAATCTCAAATTGAAACAAGGTGGCTTAGAAACAACTTCAGAAATACCATATATTTTTCTAGATGTATATATAAAACATACTTGGGCATTTTTTTTGTCCTTCATGCGTAGTAAAATCGGTCATGAATTTCTGCTTTCGACAAACCACACATCAGGTACTGGGGAACACCTTCCTGTCTGCCAAGCCTGCCATTGTGCGGTGTGAGGAGGTATTACCAGCTACGTTGAACAGGTTATTCACATGCTTGTTTCACAGACAGGCACCAAAAAGAAGACACCTGATTCTTAGCCTTCCCTCAGCCATAGCCCTCCTCTTTGAGTCACAGTTATCCAGTGCCGAGAAAGTGCCCTCTTTTGGTGGGCACAACCCCAGCACAGGCTCAAAGCTGGAATTCTGAACCCAGCTGAACTCCAGCATCAGACTCATTGCAAACAACTGAAATAATTTTTGGAGTGTTGGTAAAGTAACTACATTCTCTTTGAAAAGTTCACCTGAGGACAGCAGAATGCAAACCCCTTGCTGCTACCCTAGCACCACTTGCAGTACAGCACTCCAGCCTGGATGATGTGAGCAGTACTTGCCCTCGAAATGCCATCCCTACCTTTTCAGGAACAACAGAGACCTTCTAAAATCTATCTAGACTTTATCATATTTCTCAAAGTCTCTCAAAGGCATTTTCCACCGTGCATGCTTCACCACCAGTTCATCAAGGGATGAAAACAGTGGGTCTATTACCTGCACATAGCTCTTCACAGCTTCTCATCCTGAATCTGGAGCTGGGCTTGGTTTAAAGTTATTAATTGCCTTTTCCATAGCTGGCACCAGCAGCCTTGCATGTTGACTCAAAGTGTGATGTGATAATTAGGCAGGGTGAGGAATATTTGTTAAGTTTTGTTCTTTGGCACTATTTTACCTTTGATCTTCTCTGCTCTCCTTTCCAGAAGAGTTACAGTGTTCCAGCAGAAGCCAAGAGTGGGCCTTTCATCAACCTGGGGGAAAAACGTCACCTTATGCCCCATGGCTCTTTACTCTCAGTCTTCAACACTCCATTCAGACGCCTGCTATGTGCTAGCTGGAGTGTCTATGAGGTGCCTACAGTCAGGAGAGCACGTAGGGTGCATCCTCCACCAAAACACAGAACAAATCAACAGATTAAAAGAGAAGCAGGAATAAAGTACAGCAGCGAAATAAACAAGTAAGCAGGCTTTTAACAATGCCGTTTCTCCATTAATGTGATTGAAACTTCATATTATGCTCTGCAGGTTAGGAAGGCTGGTGGCACAATAAATGTAACACTGCAGAAACGCACATGTACTTCTCACTTGGGCTCCAAAGCTGCCCATTTTTCAGACTCATGCAGGCAGTTAACATATTCATTCTGCTCATTTTTATTGGCCAATTACAAACCACTTAACAGATGGTGTAGAAATAATTACATGAACTAAGGGATAAATCCTAGAGCATTTATACACTTACAAATGAATCATTTTCCCAAATGTTCGTTCTTGGGCATTTGTCAACTAGGATTTCTTTGAGATCTGGCCTTTCTATTTGTCACAGCCTATTCCTCTCCAGATATAGGACAACATGAAATCCAAGGAGACAGTGGGCACACCTGAATCTCAGGAATATTGTCTCTGCCATAGCGTTCACAACACTGGGCTTTTAGCAACACACCAATGCAAGTCAAAGAAAAGCATCTCCCTCAGGAGATGTAACTGGTAGGATTTTTGCAATATGCACAGAGCAAATGAATGAGCAATTCACTTTTTCCACCCCAGGAGGGACATGATTGCCTGTTACACTGTGATATGTGTTGAAGTCCTGGAGCTGTTTTGGTACTAGAAATTAGGCATGGATAAAATACCTGCAAGACAGGTATGTAATCATGCACATGACAATGAAGTTAATGTCAAAGTGTATGTGTGTGAAGAAATGGACAACTGTGTGATGTGTCATACATAAAAAGTAACTCTTTAAAGCTGCTTTCCCCAAGCCATCATCCTCACAGTCTCTTGGTCTTCCCAGCCAGGGAATCTGCAAATATAACCTGCCTGTTAGCAGGTTTTGTTTGCTGCCAGTGTTATTTTAATTGTGGTAATCGACAGAGTTTGTGCACATGATATTCAGTTTCTTCTGGGCAAATGTGCAAAAATTCCGGTAGGAAATGCCACGTGACTGCTGGGAGGTTGAGGCTGGTGCAGGAGCAGGTATCTGACTGCTCCATCTCTTATCTGATAGCTAGTGTGTTGCTGCTCTTACCCCAGAGGTAGTTCAAAAGAGTAATTCCTTTTAGGGGTATTAGACCCACATTTCACACCCAATGGGCTGAGCCATGGTGCTTTTTGGCCTCTTTTGCTGGTCTGCCTTCCCTCTCTTCCAACTGCAGTCCTGGCTGCAGTTGGCCATGTCCGAAATTCAGGAGCAGGGATGCAAAGCAGGTTGTTGTTAAACAGCCACAGAAGTAAGAAGAAAGGGGCAAAGAAAAATTCTTTCTCCTCAGTGCCTAAGGATTATGCAGGATACATGATTTACAGGGTAGGGTTTTGTGGATTGGACCAAAGAGGTAGACAGTCCTAAAATGTAACAAAGACAACACGGTGCTGGGTCCCATAAATACTGGGCCATCCACGGAGTCTAACAAGCCAGTCCTTCCTGTTCTTCTGCGGCTTAAGCTTCTGCAGCAAATTTTAAAGGTGCTTCTTACAGAGCATGCCCCACACAGGCAGGAAGGAGTCATAGGAGTGAGACAGGCAATACAGAGGACTAGGTAAGACCCACCTCCACTCTATGATGATCACCATTTCCAAATGAAGTTAAGTTAAATACATTTTCCTAAAGTATGCCTCCATCATAACTGAAATACCATACACCCTACCTAACTGCACGTCTTCCTGGCTCACTACTGTGTGTTTTTTATGACATCTCCAAATTATTTCTACATTCACAGTTGGACTGATTTTCATGCCTCCAGTGTGTGGCGCTTAAATCATTCCTGTTCCTACTAGGGTTCTTGTCTTTGTGCTTTTAGTTTTCCAGGAGGGTCTCTTTTGGCATCTGTCAAACTCCTGTAGCAGGCAGACAGATGGAACCACAGAATAAAGGTCTCATCTATTCCATGCCCTAATTTAAGCATCCTATGTTCACTGGACTTTGAGTGCTATAAAGAGTGAAGCCAATTTGCTGGGAGGAAAATGGCACACACCCAGAGGCTTCACCAGACTGAACCTCTCTGAGATTTTGCTGAACTGGAAAAGGAATAAAACCTAGTTTGAGTTTGAGAGGTAAAAAAATGTTTTTGACAATGGTGGGTTCTGAAGCAGCTGGTAGATTTTTAGAGTCTCCAATTAATCCAGAAGTGAAATCACATTGGAAATATATGAAGCCTGCTACACTCCAGTGGAAAAATGAGATGTGAGAGACAGTAATTCTTGAACAGAGAATACAAATAGAAGCTAAAAAAATGCCTGTCTGCAACTGAACCCTGGTTGTGGGTATCCTGTGGCAGAACACTAAAGAACACAGAAACAGACCTTGAAAATGTGCTTAGATTTACCCAAACAAGACAACCCAGTGAACCTACCTGAGAAAATTGATATATAACAAAAAAGGGTGGGCAAAAGGCAGCAAGGCCATTTAAGTTGGAACTCAGCAAGACATATCCCCTGTAACTTGTGACACTGTGCCAGCTAGTGCTTACCATAATCCTGCCCAACAAATCTGGGCATATGCAGCACTTCACATAACAGGATTTCCTCAGGCTGCGCTTGGGTTAATTTCCAGACACAAGAATTATATCAGAACATGCAAGGATTTAGATTGCCTAGACCTACAATAGGCATTAAGTTCAACAGAGACAGCGTTTTTTTGACTATGGGAAAACCAGTGGAAGAACATGACCTCAGCCTTGAGAAAACCGTGGAAAAAAGAACAGAGATGTTAGACTGACAATAACAAGAGTCTGTGTAAGGGGTGGTGAGGTGGAAGCATCTATGGTGCAAAGAGGCAACACATCAAGGGAGGCTTTACTTGACTTCAGCCTCTGACACACAAAGAAGACATAAAAATATTGCTCAGAATAACAAAATACAAACTGGAAAATTTGTGGCTCACTGGCCTGATGGAGCAGGGACAGTGTAAAAAGTTGAAGCACTGGAAGAATTAAAGATGTCCCCGAACAGCTTATATACCTGAAAGCATAACCTTTAAATTTTTCAAGGAAGATATTAGTGCAAGTTCTGACAGCAAAATACAGTCCCATCTGACAACTGATGGCTTCAGACATCAGGAGCTCTAACAGTGAAAGAAGACAGCTGTAATTTTAAGCCAGAGACTGAAATTAGGGCTAATCAGGGATCAATATTTTTCCTGGTAGGAGCGTTATTAACTTCAAATTGACTGTAAATTCTTCACTGTCTTTGCCATAAATGGTCTGACAAGCATTTTGAAAAAAGCACAACTATATTTATTTTTTCCCAGCTACCAAATGTGTGATCAGCAAGGCAAGTTTAAGTGAGGCTGATAGTGCAGGCATAGGCATTTCAGTCTTCAAGGAAAGTCTAGGATAACAAACTAAATTTGGTAGGAGCCAATCTAATTTTAAAAGCCTTGCCTAGATGAAATATGGACCATGAAATATGTTGTTGCTGGAACAACTGCTCAGGCTGTGACCCCACAGAGTGTAACAGCCTTTAGTTTGTATTACAACTATTGGGTTGCTGGAGTTTTAAGTGTTATTACTCCATTGAAAAGAAATCATGGTGCCGAGAACTGTGCTTTAAAGGCTTAAGCTACTCAGACAGAGACTCTGAGCTATTGTCAACATTAGGCACAGCCAGCTGAAAAGGCATATGGGAAAAAGTAGTTCTTTTAAAAATGCCTTCAGAGCAGTGGGTGATCCCCAAGGCCATGCTGCTCCCTCTGAAGCTATCCTTTACTGCCCAGCTGTGTGGTTCCCTACTAACTGCAGCAGTAGTAAATATTGCACAGAACTTTATTAATTCACCTGCACTTCCCATTTTCTAAGCTTGCCCTCACTGTTGCGATCACAAATGAATGACAACCTTGAACATTAAGAGAATTCCTACTGTCTTGGTCTATATTTTCTGTTCTATACTCTGAAGGCCAAAGTCTAGAGACAAGATGATGCTGCTGTTCAGGATCTCACTACTGACACTCAGCATGCCCTTGAGGAAGTCCCTCCATCCTTGGTAATACTTCAAGTTCAACATCTGGAAAACTGAGAAAATTCACTGAGCTCCACAGAAATGCCACATGAAGCTACTAATAGCTGTCAATGACTCTGTTTTTTCTGGGTGTGAAGTCAAATAAATGAAGAGAGAGGCTGACTGCAGTAAGTTTTGGATCAGACTTTAAATAAAACCTGTAATGCTACCAGCTGAATAGCGAAATTAAAGTTTTTTAAACAGCTCTCTAGAGCGTCACTATTCTAAACTGATAAGCCACTAAATTGATAAGCCACTTAGGAATTTCTTCATACAACTTTCCCAGTCAGAAAGCACCAATTTGTCAAGAATGAATCAGTTGTTGGGTTGGGTATGTTTTGGGGTTTTTTTGTTTGCTTTTGGTTTTCTTTTTTTTTTTTTTTATGTTTTGTTTGTTGGTTTGGTTTGGTTTGGTTTGGTTTTTTTGTTTGGTTTGGGGCTACCCCCCCAGGAAACAAGCATTTAAAATAAATGTCACAATTTAGAAAATATTAACAAACATGGTTCCAGAGCAAAAAAGATTTCATTTGTATTTTAAAAAAGGTCATGCAGGTACCAATTTCAGTTCAAAATTACTTTTGTTTGAAAACTCTTCCTAGCTATCTGGTAGTTGTAGTAGAAAACTAAGTCCACAGTGCAAGGGAAAAATTTTCAACTGATTGCAATTGGGATGAACGATATTTTCAAACCAAACTGTGGGACAAAATGCTGGGTTTGGTCCAGTTCTAGCCATGGTAATACCAAAGAAGCTGCTGCATAAACACAGGACCATCACTTTTTAACTCTTGATATGCTGTGGTCAGAAAGAGCAGAAGTATTCATGTTGGGAAATTGAAGTTGTGTGTTGGAATGGCACAGGTAAGTAATTGCTTATTCTCAGAAAGTCAAGGACTCTATTAGTAAGGTAAGGAAAAAGAGGGAAAGCAGAAAATTTAGAAATCGTGAGCCTATAATTGCTT
>JAWWEV010000083.1:66107895-66181657 GCA_035583235.1 Hafferia zeledoni
AGATACATATAACTTGTGTAAGTGTGTGTTATATTGTAGTTTTCTCTTAATTTTCTCTTTTCTGTATAAATACATGTTTTAAGCATTAACCTGGTTTGAAGTTTTTTCTTTTCCCTCTCTCCCTTCTTCCCTTTTCACTCTGTCTCAGACAGTTGGCATTTTGCCAGCTCAACCCAAGACAATCCCACAGGAAAAAAAGGGTTTGCAAGAATTGGAAACCACTGTACAAATAACCATGTTTTGCCTAAGAGAGTGCCCATCTCCAGTTTATGCATCTACTCGTAGAAAGCCAACAAACACCTACATCTCAAGGAAACAGTGAAGTGGTGTTTTTGCAGAGGATTAGGAAGGATGACCAAGCAGTCCATGGGACTGAAATATGTGCACACACTCTGGACACTCCATATAGGCAAGCACATCTTCATCTTTCATCACGTGGGCTTCAATGGAAAGTCATCTGGTTTTGTCAATCACAGCTCCATAAGGAACAAGGGAGAGGATGTGCCAAATATTCTGCCCACATTCATACTGATCTTGCTAGCTGCTGGTCAATACAGAACAATATTAAGATCTTCTATATTTAGATGTGTGGGCACTGAGCAAGCATGCAATGTGGTGGTAACAAGTGCTGACAAAAAATCCTTACTCCAGTCCACCAGCCTTCCCTCTGTATCTGTTTCCCTGTGTGGCTACTTTTTAGTTAAAGTGCTCTGGAGAACAGGAACTTTATTTTTTGACAAGTAATTTTATATTAATATTTCATTAATTAAAGACAGAATTCAGCTAATAGCTGTAGAAGACACTTTCACTTATTCAGTCTGCTTTTAAATTTCAGCAGTGACTGCACACTTGAAGTTCTACTGGGCAACTGATTCCATAACCCACATAATTAGCCTGAAATCAGGGTAAGACAAGTCAAATAATGTACCAAGGTGAATCTTAATATATGATAAGAAACATAAAACAAAAAACTAGCAGTGTATAGCAATGGCCACTCAACACTAAAAAATAAAAATCATTAATAGTAACCAACTAGTTGCATGACAGCTTTGCTCTTTGACATTTAGCTTTCACTAAGCAGAGTGTATTGGAAAGGACACTTGGGCTCACCATGAGCTTAGAAGTAGGAGCCAGACCTCGGAATTTTGCCAGCAGGATTTTGAAACCAAAAGCAGCAACAGGCAGAAACCAAGAATTTCAACTTCTTTGCCCTCAGTGGGCAAAAACATTCCTTCCTTGTTTACTTTTTCTATCGAGGAAAACAAATAAACAAATGACAAAACCCTAAACCAAACCCAAGCCACAGTGTTCTGCAGGTGATCTTCATGTGCTAGTTGAGATGTAGGAGGAAGCTGGAGGGAAGGGGAAGAGAAGCAGTAATTTTTGTGTGCCTTTTTGTGTGTGTAATCATCTATGCTGACCTCGCTTGTATTTCATCTTCATGCTATGCAAGGTATCTGCAGTCCTTTGAAACAGAGAGATAAGTCACTTGCACTTAAGGGCCCTACACTATTTGCTCTAAACTTCTTTTTCATTTAAAGGGACAACAACAAAATGACTTTTAAAATCCTGACTCAAAGGGGAGAGCCACTTTCTGAATCAATGCTACCACCTTTGGGTAATGCCTGCCTCTTCCTGGCAAGTGTTGCTTCTCTATAATCATTTCAGTACCCCAACACCAAACATTTCTGGTCAGGGAGGATCAGATCACTAAGGAAAAATGAATCCAAAAAGCAAGAAGCAGCAAAAATAATAATTAAAAAATAATCATAGTTTATAATAAACTCACATTAAAATAACATGTTTCTGTTCGTTTGGGAATAGCAGGTCAGCCTTTGCAACAATTTTAAATTCTGAAAGCAGAGGAAGGAAATAAGAAATTTTCCAAGATGACATAAGAATCTCGCAACTTTACCTGTGCTTTGCTTTCTCTAGAGATTTACATGTGGAATTTTCCATCAATGAGGGGGAAGAAATCTCTTTTTGTCTTCCACTTTGGTTCCTTCCCTTATAACCTGCTGTTGTAAGGAAACACCACCCTTTCAAACTCTATAAAATATCTGATATTGTTCTTCCAGTTGGGACTAGATAGCATTTTCATAGAATTTCAGCTGTCACACTACTTGATTACTACAACACATAACTGTTGAAAGGAGCCAGCTAGAAAATGTAAGTTTCCAACTTAAATATTGAATTAAAAACCTCATAAAAACTAATTTAAATTGTTTTCCATTTCTATTATAACAACCCATGTTTATTCCATTTTATGTATCCAATTTCAATCTTCTAATTGAAAAACTTTTAAAGAAAAAATATTATAAGAATATTTATTTATGAATAATTCCCAATTTCACTGATTAAAAAAAAAAGGATAAAAACTTAGCATATGATTGCAACATTAAATGTCACAAAATGCCAAACCCTGTGATAAAGGCAAATAGGATCCTAAATTCTGTTTAGACACCTCACAACCAATGAAATCTAGAGGTATGAAACCCTTCTTGGGTTCCATTGCTCATGCCCTTTAGAAGAGCTGAGTGGAACAAGTTAGATGCCATGATGTTCCTGTGACTGAAATACAACCAGGCCACTAAACAAATGCCAAGCTGTCTTTTACTTTTGTAAAGCTTAGGGGCTTGTGATTCCTGTGGTTTGGTGAGTCAGAGACTAGAAAATCAAATTCAGATTTTATACCTAAAGGTTTAGCTAAACAGTAGTTTGGATTGAAAGGCACTTGTATAACCACAAAGTAGTGAACCATCTGCAGGAAATCCTCAGGTGACATTTTATTTGATGGTGAAGTCATACTGGAAAGTTAAGAAGTTCCCTTCTGGCTTCCCTATATATAGCAATCTGTGAATCCAGAGCT
This sequence comes from Hafferia zeledoni, assembly GCA_035583235.1. Classification (NCBI taxonomy): domain Eukaryota; kingdom Metazoa; phylum Chordata; class Aves; order Passeriformes; family Thamnophilidae; genus Hafferia; species Hafferia zeledoni. Next base: position 66,110,765 of record JAWWEV010000083.1, read on the forward strand.
GGCCCTATTCACTAAGCTTTGCTCATGATTTCCTGTTCAATCAAGCTCCCAAATTTGGACTGTAAACCACTCCTGCGAAATTTTCTTCCTACACCTGCAGCAGAGAAACCAGATGAAAAATTATGTTTTGATTTTGGCAGGTTTCATTCAAGGAGGGTTAATTTGCAAGATCTGACTGTGGAAAAGACAGTTGCCGATCTGACTTATTGTAACAGTGCGTCACAAGTCTGTATACTACTAGGGCAGGGATTACAAATTTAAACTGGAATTTATTTATTTTTTTTAAGGTTGGCTGTGGAATGATTACCTGCCTTAGAAGGTTCTAGTTTTGATAATTAGCTTGTGATCATCACTGGCACAAGTTTCTCATGGGATTGAAATTTCAGCAATAACGGATTAAGAATTCATACAAATATTTGATAGGCTAGAGAGGCATGTGGTAAGAAGAAACCAAAGGATGCAAGAAAATCTGGAAATGCAACATGATTTGGAAATGGAGGAGCAGCAAGAGAGAGAATGAAAAACACCATTTATCTAATTATAAGATGCACTATCACATCCACTTTTCTCTCTGGTTTCTTCCAGCCTTCCACTCTCCTCCTATAAACAAGCAAACACCACCATTACCATCTTCTCTACCAGACTTCATCATAGTCCTAAATATTTTTATATATATAAATGCAGAGGAAAACCTTGTTGTTTCTCTTTTTCAGTCAGAATCCACATGCTCTGTTTTCATACCTGCTTCTTTGAACTTTTTCTCTGGATAATCCACTTTTCTCCAATATGCAGTTTTCTTGCAAAATCATATTTTCATTTAGAAATACTCCTATTTGTAGACATTCTTTTTCATCCTTTTTCTGCAACTACCCCTCTCACATTCAATCTCTGCAACATATTTCTTTGCCTCTGGGCTTGGTATTTATTTATCCCTTCTGAGAGGCAGAAATTACTTCATCATCCCTGAATGCAGGACACTAGGCACACATAGACATAAGAACTACGCCATTTCTTACAGAAAAGTATTCCCAGACTGCTTACTTAGTCTCATGGTCCTCTCTAACAGAGACTAATGCAGCCAATATGCTAAAATGCTAATGATACTTCAATAGTTCTCACCTGATTGGAATTATCCTGAAAGTCACGTTCCTAACTTTAAGCAACAAAAGGCAGTCCCAAAGATGAGAGACAGGAGAATTTCCATCAAGCTCAGAACCCCCCATCCCATCATTCAGGATGAGCTTTCCTGATACTGAAGCTATTTCATGCTTTAATATAATAATAACATTTTTTAAAATAAAGAACCTTTTCTTTATAATTTAACTTCCATGAACCTTGAGCAAGAAGCTTTTTACAAGAATCAGCCAAGCTTTACAAGCCTCACTGTCAGAAGAGTAATGCAAGATTGCCTCAGATTTGCATGGCCAGCTCATGTCACACAAGCAAGTCCAGCAGGGATCAGCCTTTGCTTTTCCCTGTCTGTAAATTTCTCAAGCCAATTCATCAAGGCTGGTCTCATTTTCTTAACAAAACAGAGCTATTACAGCAGATAAAAAGCTCCTTCTCCACTGTTTATATTTATTTTATTTTAATAACAAACCAAGAAAGGTGGGGATTTGAGAAAAAGAGAATTCCTTTGTGTGAAGACACCTGAACCTGAAACAAAAGAATTCTGTAGAAACCAACCATCTCTATTTTAAGGTGACAAAACATTAATGTCTGCAGATCATATACTTCACAATTCTCTGTGCCTGCCCTTAAACTCTGGAATATCAATAAGATTAGATAAAAATGATTTTTTAAAAAGCAAACCCAAACCACTCAATTTTGTATTCACAATTTAACCACATATCAACCTTAAAACTCTAGTGTTCTCTAGTCTATACCTACCATATAGTTTAATAACTAATCTCAGGATGATTGGAGGAATGACTCCTTTTATTTTTAACATGTTTTAGTACCACTCTCATTTGAGGGGGAATTGCTAATTTTTGAGAGACTCACCCACAGCAGAGCAAGTGTGGGGAAGGAATGCAGTCTGAAGAAGAGGCTGATTCTGCTTTATTGTCTAGTTCATGGTTTCCATACACTGCTGGAGGATTATGTGGCTATGGGGGATAAACCACTCTCCTAGAAGACAATTCACTGCCATGAACACTACATAAAAAGTAATGTTAAACACAAGTGGCCTGCAATATGCCCATCTACTCAATTACAGAAACAATCAGAGGACATTCCACCCACATGCTGCCAGAGATATTTACTAGATGTAACATGCTGAACTGCAAGTTTAAATTGGGATATCTGAAAGACGTCTGGACAGCTCTTCCATGTTGGTTAAACAGTTTGTTTCAAAAGCAGAGTTCCTCCCCTGGGAAATTATTTTTTGTGATGTCCTCCTACACAAAAGGAATACAACAGCCATACCCAATGCCAGTTACAGAAATCCAGCCCTATGGAGCAGAATTTCGGAAGAGTTCATGAGGTGCTTCTGGAAACTACTTGCCAACTGTGCTGCACATGGAGAACCTCAATAAATTCAATTAAGCAACACTGCACTAGCAAGCAGGGCATAGGCCCCAACTGAGATTTGAACAATTAGGATTTGTACTGCATCTGCCTCCAGTTTAGCCCAGGATTTGTATTCAACAAGTTTTACAAGCAGCATAGGAACACACCACAAGATGCAAGAGACCAAGTCATAAGACTTGTTACTTTTTTTTTTTAAAAGAAACTTCACCTGACGGCTGCTACTATTCCCAATGAGGTTGCACCTTTCAAGTGTGCTGACTTTGCTAGAAAGCAGAATTGATGGAAAAACAAATTTAGCAGCAAAGCATGGAACCGTTACTCACTGTCTGATAGGAAGGAATAGGCACAGCTGCCTCTGAAAGTGCACACCTAGCCACATAATCATTCTACAATTTCTTCTTAATGCAAAGGATAAAGCCTTTCACCTCCTTTCAGCCTTTTCCCATGGCCAATGCTACTGTTCCTAATAACTCCTCTCTGAGTAACAAAGTAAACAACATTACAAAATAATTTCTGAAGCCAAATATCTGATAAAGATGATTAATGCCTCATGAAATACCCAAGTCATATTTGCAATAATTGCAATATTTGAGATGGATAAGAGGAGAGAATTATAGGATTTGTTGTAAGGCTGAATTATCTACAGGAAGTTCATGTGAATGTCACGCTACCATCTAACTCGCTGGTACCTGCCAGGCATGCTCCTTAACAGCTGGCTTATTTGTTTTCTGGGTTTTAGAATTAGAACAATTACAGTTTTGAGATAGATTTTCTAAAGCTACCTTCAAAAATACTCTCATTTTTGAGGGGAACTCTATCAGTCTAGAAACTACTGCACAAACATAGGAATCTCCCCCTAATGAACACAGTTTTGGGGTATTCCTGAATGGCTGCCCAAGTCAAAATTTCACAATGTTTGTTCAAGACAAAGTTTGCCAGTAAGTACAAGGTTCTTCCAAAGAAAAATGACGCATTTCTTATTCTGAGTAAGTTATGTGGGTATGTTCTGTAGTTTCCCAGCATGAAAAAAATCTTAATGTTTGATACATGCAGTGGGAAAAAGAAGGCTGAAAGGTATCACCCTAGAGGGCTTCAACCATTTTACATGGACTCCAAAGAGAATTATGAATAACTTTCTTTTTTTCCTATGATGGGGTAAAGAAGCTCTTCTGTTGATAACCACAGACAGCCTCATCAGATAGCTAATGCTCAATAAGATAACTTTTGATGAAAAGAGAATAGAATAGAAAAGTTATTATTATTGCCCTCCACCTACTCCAGAATTCTCATATTTATGCAGGCAAAATTATCTATTACATCATTTTGTTAATAATGACTTTGTAAGCATTGTTATAAGCTAAATTCACAATTGGAGTTGTTCTGACTGGACATAACTGTTTTGTTTTGCTTTCACAATGCCTTAAGGTTCTCTCTTATAATCAGTCACTTCTCTGGTGCTAATGAAAAGCCTTGCTGCAAATACTCCAACTTAATTATTATTCTATGACCACTCCTATACCCCCCAGCCCCAAATTGCACCAACATGAGCACCAGTTGCAAACAAGCACAAACAGGGCATGAAAAAGGTCAAGGACAATAAGTTTTCAACTTTAAATAAGTATTCCTCTAAAATTCTTCCCAGCACCTGCTGAGTTCTTATAGACCCTAGAATAGTCTGTGCTCCTCCAAGCTGCTCATTTCACACTGAGAGGCAAGGAAGAAATATCTGGAAGGGGGAAGCTGGCAGTGAGGAAGATCTTTCCCAGCCATTTGCACCTATCACATGAAACTCCAGGCTCCCTTGAGCAGTCACAGTGTAATGGGGTAGAAAGGTGGGCAGACTTTTCCCTCCATTTCTAGTGCAAACAAACAGAAACAGGGAAATGCCTGGCAGGTCTAACTGAGCTCAGAAGGGTATGCAGGGGATATGGCTGAGCCACCACACATTGTTTTGCACAAGTCAGTCTTTCATAGCAGGCTAAACACTCACCTTTTTCTTAAGATGAACTGCAATATCCAGTTGATTGCAGCTGGCGCCAAAGAGCCTAACACATCCAGACTTTTATCCTGACTTCTTTTACCCACCAGAAGACTCAGTAAGTAACAGAGGCACCCTTACTTGAGCCCCTTCTCTGTGATTACAAAACTCCTGAGCAGGTGATGGAGCACACCTTGCTCCAAAGGCTGAACACTGAGGGTAAAGCACAGTTCCCAATGCTTCTCTCCCCTGCCACCACCATCCATAAATGCTGTGGCAGGAGACATCAAGAGAACTGGCATGGCCTTCTCCTGCTTACTCTGGTGTTCTCCTCACTGATTCTTCATATAACATACAATAAATCCCCCTTCCTCCCTTGTTAGTGAAGAGGGAAGCTGGTCTGAAATCAGCTTAGTCATGATCACTGATGGAATTGCACGGTGCTTGTTGAACCGAAGGAAACCCTTTGTTACCCACACCCACACCTGGTCTATAACAACAAAAATTTTTGGAAGTACTTGTCAAGAGTGACAATTTTTTTAACAAACATTAAGACAGAGAAACATTAGGAAACAAGCAAGCACAAAAACCTGCAGTAAATGAAAGACTTTGGAATCTACAATATTTCTTTTATTTACAAGGAACAAACAACTCCATGTGTGTCAGGAATAAACAAAAATCAACCTCCAGACCTTCAAAAATGAATAATTGTGTAGAAAACATAGTGTTTTTGTTAAAAATAAAGATGTAATTTGCAACTAACTAAGGAACAAGAATTATTTCTTCTAGAGCCAATCTACTGAGGTTTTTAAAATGGGCGTATTCTGATCTCATTTGTTTCCCTATGGGCAAAGAAGCCAATCTTGAGCTTTCCTGTTGCAGATCAAAGTGACGGCTACAAACGTTAGTAAAACAAAGTCTCCCGTAGAATCAGGCAAAACAAGATAAAAAGCAAACAAGCAAAAACTTCTGCACAAGGATATAGGATGAAATGGGGGAGTACTTCTGCCATGACAAGAAGGCTGAATGTCTACTAAATCTTAAATTTCGATAAATACAACATTATTATGATAAGAGACTGGTTACCATAGATGTGTCAACTCTCTCGGAAATCTGATTTTTATTTTCCTTCCTGTTCAAGGACAGTTGTTCATATATTTATTTGCATTGCCATAACATGGAGATGCAGGCTGTGATCAGAGGTCCATTGTGTAAGGTGCTGTACACACAGTTTATCAAAACAGCCTCTGCTTCAGAGACCCTTCAGTCTAAACAGGGAAATTCTAGAAGTCCCAAGGGGAAACAAATGCTTGTAAGGCTTCCAAGAGAGAACCAGAAAGTGTTTGGAAAAGCATCTTTGGGTGGCATTTCAGACTAAATGTAAATCTCACTGTTCTTATTTCAGTGATATATTTCCTTGGGTTTGTGTCATCAGGAGTCTTCCCGGTATTTTCTCAGCAATTAGATCAAAAGAGTTCCAGATAATAAAATTGAGGCTTGAAGTTCTGCCCATAGAAAAACCCAGCCAGAGAACCTTTCTATCAGAGAATTCATTGTTTAATTAATCCTTACAATTCCTTCTCGAACATCAGGTGCCACAAATTCCTTGTTTACTCCTCATCTGCAAACATTACAAACTAACTCCCACCACTGCTTGTTCCACCTTTCTTAAACACTAAGGGAACTCAGAGAGACAGGGAAAACTTGTCCACATGAGTGACTGTCACAAGGGGGAGAGAGCAACAAAGTTCTGAAGGCAACTCCACCAGAGTACTTTCAAAATTGAGGCTTGAAATATCTTGAGAAGGACACTTTGAATAACCTTTTCAAAGAAAAGGATGCCCAGATTTGTCTATGTAATAAAACTGAGCAAAAGAATAGAAACAGGGCTCTTCCTATACATATCTTGCATCCATTCAGAGACAGAATGACTAAATATAAGGCACAATAAAATGTCACCCTCTAAATATAAATATGCACTGAAAAGAAGGGTGTGGGCATTTTAAACAGAAAAGAAATAAATGCACAGAAGGCAAGGAGATCTGCTTTACTGGGAATGCCACTACTTAAGAACATATTCCTCTTCTAGAAGACAAAAGGGCAAAGTGGGGAAGACAAAAATGGTAATGCCAAGATGATGCTTATCTTCATGTTCTTACAGAATTAACAGCACCTTGAAGCCCCTTGTCTTTGAACCTCTTCTCTCGTTACTCAGCAGGGTGTGATCCCTTTGGTCTCAGAATGGGCTTTGGGATTCTCTGTGAGTCTGTAATGAAAGAGATTGACAGATTGAAAATATTCTTGCTCCTGGGCTGTGTGTTTGGTAGTTTCATAACTTAAATTTTTTTTCTGCTAAGGAAAATTTATATATGCATTAAATTTCTGTCCTATGTGTTGGCAAGAAGTGGAGATCTAAAAAGGAGTATTAGTTTTGCAGGACATAGTGAGAACAAGGAGAGTGAAAAAGCAGAACACTTGCCACTGGTTATTCAGACCAAGCTGCACTCCCTTTGCCTTCCATTGTGGATGTAAGTTCAACACACTTATATTTCTATAGAAATACTGCTGCTAGCTCAGTGAACAAAATTCTGACATGGAAATTCATTGAATTATTGGAATTTAAGGGAGAAAAAAAATGTTATCAAAATCACAAGCAATATTTAACTGATAGAAGATGTAAAATTTACCACTTATGTAGTAGCAGTTAGGTTCTGATCTTATGTTTCAACAGTCGGACATAGTAAAAATACTTCACTAAATCATATTGCTAGTGTTGTTTTTCTTCCAAATTAATAATGGTATAACCTACTTTGGCACTGCTAGCTGTTAATAGAACCATGAATAATTTCTTTTTTTTGGTATACCATCTTCTGAGTTGCAAAAATGTTCATCCCTGATAGAACTGAAGGAGCTAATTTTGTAAAAAGCAGAACATGCTTGATTTAGTAAAGGGATTTCTGTTCTGAAGCTTTCAAATCTCCTGTTCACCTTCCTGTCAATCACTGAAGTGAATCAACCTTTTAGTGGAAACAACGTCATCTAATCTTGGTGAGAAAAACCCTGGTAAATGAAAAGCAAGTTCAAGAGTGTGGCAGCCCAACATGTTGTGTTGCAGACGTGAGATGCTAAATTCTTTATTTAACAAATGGCCCTTAAAACTACATAGAGATGAAGGAAACTACAACTCGAGGACTCAGCAGTAGGCAGGCTGATGTTAGAACCTGTCCAACTTCATCTGGTAGCCTCTCATTTCAAAGAGAGGAGAAGACTGTGGAGTTATTGGACAAAATCTGCTTAAGAATTGTCATGTAAGAGTTTTTATAAATTTTGCTGACAACAAATTCCTAGACAGTGTTTTTCTTAATATGGATGATAGCTGCTGAGGCCTTGTGTGACTGAAGTAATTCTTAAACCCATGTCTTCTTGGAGGTTTTTTTTTTTAATTTTTTCTTGCTGTTTATTGGTTGTGGTTTTGGTTTGGTTTTTTTTAACTTGAACTCTGATTAGAAAATTGAGTATAAAATATCATGCTGAGTGCTTAAGCCATTTCCATTCAAGTGGAGCTAGATGTTTGTCTACAGATTTGATCTGGAGCAATAAATTACTGACATTTTAAAAATCACTGGAAAAACACCTGACTTTTAACAAAGCACTGGAAAGATGAAAACCTGGAATTTCTTAGTTTTACTCTCTGTTAGTTCCGCACTCTTCTTATTTCTCCCTGCAGCATTAACTGGATCTACTGCAAGATCTATACAGTAGATAAAGAAGTTCCTATGCTTTGGGCCAGCTATTTTAATCTAGGAAATTTTTTTTTTGTAGTGAATTTTTAAGGCTTTGAGAAACATGAAGCCTTATTTATGACTCTTACAGGAATAACTTCGATTCTAAATTCACTAAAATAAACCTGTTATTGCCAAGAACCACAGGGAAGAAAGATATTTATTCAATATGCTTTCCACTAGGGTCAAGGACTAAAGTCATGGTTTATGGTTGTTTCTTATGTAATGAACATCAAATGAAAGATGCAAAAGGATTCCATTTTAAGACAGGGATAAAATGAGCTGTTTGATATACTAAAAGCTACTGCATACTGTATTGCAAGTCCACAATGTTCCATAATATCAATTGCTGCCTATGCCATTAAAGAAATTAAATGAATTGAGTTTCAAAAATAACCTGTGAGCTATTGAGAAACGATTTCTGCAGCCTCTCAAGACAATCTGTCTATTACAGCTGCATGAAGATAAAGTTAGCGTTGCATGCAGGCTGGGAACGTGCACCTCAAGCCTTCCAGCCTGAGCATAAGCTTCTTATGAGCTTGGACCACCAAGTGAAGCTCTGCATTGGCTCCAGCTTCACACAAAGACCACATAATACCATGATTTTACATTCTCTGAGTATCCACAAATCAGGCTGACTGCAAAACTGGTCTAAGTTTATGCAAAAGATTCATGAATATTACAGACAAGTTAAGACTGCTCACAGCTTTTCGTCTGCATGGAAATAAACTATTATCTGCCCAGCTACAGATGGTGGCAAAAATTTCCCACCTGCACATTTCCTGGATGTTTTTCTCTTGTTCTGGCATTTCTTAGCCTATTATGTGGTAATCGATTACCACCACCAAGGAGATAAAACAGCTCTTTCCTGGCAAGTACAGAAGAATTGCAGGAATAATTAATTAATCTTTTAGTACGCAAATAAAAGGTATTCCTTTACAGCAGAATTTTTCATAGCATTGTATAATTATACAAAGACTTAATCTCTGGTTCAAGAAATCTCACAACCACAAATCATAGGAGGCTGGAAGAGCATCACTGCTCCTTGCCCTCTCTCTACCGTCTTTCCCTTGAACACCCACATTTAAACCCTTTGGAGACAGGATTCCAGACTAGAAGAAAGCCTAGTCTGTGATGGCACAGCCATTTCTTTGTGTAAGAGAGCACAACTTCAGAAGGACATTTTTACACTATTTGAGGAGGTGACACAAGGTGTACAAAGCCCAGCTCTACTGCCAGCAGGAGCAACAACCAGGAAACAAGCAGGTGGGAGGAGACAAGGAACAAAAGGAAAGAAGAGAGACAAAAAAGGCTTTGCTAGCTGATCTGGTTGATTGATGTGATTAATTGCCTCCCACACAGGTAGGTGTTGCTGCTGTTTATTTAGCATTCTGCCAGGAACAAATGTTTGGGAATCCTGGTTGCTTCACAGACCTCGTCTACCTGGAAGTCAAAACCAGTTGTATCTCATGCATCATCACTGACTAAACAAAACATGAGGAGCATAAGATAAACAAGGCTAAACAGCTGGATGGCATGGATGGTGCATGCTCTCCCCACTCGCCAGGGAGCCACGAGCAGTGGGATCCAGCCAGCTCCTCTCCTGTTATGCCTCCTTCCTCAGAAAGATGCTAGTATAGCACCAAGACATTCATAGATATTTATACTCTGAAACCTTGTGAGCTTGAAGATTTAAAAGTATCTGCTTCATGTGCTGTTATGGTTGCAAAAGACAAAGCAAGGAGGGAGGGCAAAGGGGAAAAAACCTACATATCAGGACTATTCTGCTGAGGAAGGAAACTGAAATTCAAATAGAACATAGAGGTATTGCAAAAGACCTTGGAGCAAAAACTACTTTAATTTTGGTTTTTCCTCCTATACTTACACATCCTGCCTAGACTGAGTTTAATAGAAACTGCTGCATTTACAAAGAATAGGTAAAGTGGAAGACGATAAAATATTCTAACTTATAATAAACATATACATTTTCATCCACAAATAGAGATTTTGAAAAATCTTTTTCAACTTTAGTCATGTCTGAGAAGTATATTTTGAATACATCTTTGCAAGTGTTCTAAAGTTGACTTACTGTTCTCTTTAAACCATTGACATATGTGAAGTAAGTTACCACTCCTCTGTCAATTAGAGCACTTAGCACTTCAACTATGAGTAATCTTTCCAGCAATCTGATTTATTCTCACCAGTTTCCACAGATTAAACATAGCAACAGTATGCACCAAAGTAACAATAACAGCTAGAGCCATGTCAAATATTGTTCTAAGGTTTCATTTTCAGTCTAGCTAAGAACATTTTTTTCATCCTGTCAGGACTTCCCAACTTCTCACTAATTCTGTGAACTCATCTTCTTTAGTAACACATACAGTTCTATGTCTTTTCTCAAGAAGCAACACTCACTTAAATACTTCTCTAGGGTAAAAGAAAATTCTAGACCAGAGGAAAACACACTTTCAGTCAATACAATGTCCTAGAAAAGGGGAGACATAAGGGGAAAAAAAAAAAAAAAAAGGAAAAAAAAAAAAAGACAAGCTGATCATCCAAAAAGCCATGGAAGGAGCTTGGAGTACTTTGTGTAATGCTGCTTTGGTGCTTTATCTTGGCCAGGGAACATAGTGAGTGTGGCTGTTCCAGCTGAAAATAGGTGTCTATTGTTTTCACTTCTGGTAAGAAGCCAATTAGTTGCCAAACAGGGCCATCACAAAATTGTTAGCATGCATGGCAAAGCAAAAAACACTTTACTTACACATTCACTTTGTCAGAAACAAATTATAATGCAAGAACTTCCAGCGAGGATTGGATTGTTCACAGGGCAATCAAGATGCAAACCTTCCTGTTAAGCTAGGCTTGAGCTGATGATGAAAATGGATGAGGATTTACAGAAGACTGGTGTGTAACACCCAGAATAGGTGTTACATAGAATGTTTTTAAGTACTATAGGACAACTCCTCTTACATAATTATACCACCTCCTGATACAGGTTCCAACATATACTGTCAAATGCTAAGATTTTTCTTTTTACTGTCAGTGACACTTGCAGAGGACATAAAGAAACCTGCATTGTCACAGATGAGTGAAGCCAGAGTTGCACAGTACCAGAAAGGATAAATCTGCACTGGCACTGAGCAGCAACAACAGATTAGAGATATGTCACATACCTGTTTCCACCTATTAGGATTGCAGCATTCTTTCAGAATGTAATTAGCATTGCCTACCTGTCTTAGCCAATATCCCTCTGCCTAATATGTGGCATTAAAACTAATCACCCAACTATCACAAATGCCATGTTTCCAGTTTAGGGATACACACTGGCTAACCACCGAATCCCTCATACCAGCCAAAATGACTGTCAGCAGAACAGTTTTCAGTAAGAAACACTCACAGCACCTCCAAGCCTAATGAGCAGCTATTTGGGCAGGGGTTTCCAGGCTGCCCTTGGAGTCCAGTTGAGCAAGCTGAGGTGTGGCCATGTCCAGCCTGCCTAGACCTATCATGCCTGGGGCTTCTGAGGCTGGTCATTGCATGTGTGAAGTATGATGAATAACTGATGCATGACTGACCTTTTTAAATATTGCTTAATTCCTTAATCACTTGCTTTGCCTGTCCACAGCAAAGCTAACCATTAGCACAACAGACAATGGCTACTGAAGGCATAAGGAGCTCTGGGCTAGCTGTGTAAATAGATCTCCAGAAGGTTAGCAAAGGTCAGGGAATATTGTGGTCTACCAGCTTGTTGTGGTTTAAACCAAGTAGGCAGTTCAGCCCTACACAACCACAGTGGAATAGAGAAGAGTATTGGAAGGGTAAAAGTGCAAAACCTCATGGGCTGAGATAAAGACAGCTTATTAGGTAAAGCAAAAGCTGTGTCCACAAGTAAAGCAAAATAAGGAATTAATTCCCTACTTCCCATTAGCCATCTCCAGGAGAACAGGGCTCTGTCACATGTAACAGTTACTGGAGAAAGCTCAAAAGGTCCTCTCCATCTTCTTCCTTTCCTGCAGCTTTTATTGTTGGGTGTGGTGCCATATGGTACTGGGATATCCCTTTTGTCAGCTGGGGTCAGTGGTCCTGGTTGTGTCCTCTCCCAGCTTCTTGTGCACCCCCAGCATTCCCACTGGTGAGGCAGTAGGCAAAGCAGAAAAGGCCTTGATGCAAGCACTGCTCAGAAATAACTAAAACATCCCATCCCTGTGTTATCATTTTTCAACACAAATCCAAAACAGAATACCATGCAAGTTACTATGAAAAAAATTAACTCCATCTCAAACAGAATCAGTACACAGTTGCAGAAGACGGTTCAGGAAGACCATAGAGGTTGCCCATTATAAAAAAATAAACCCATGGCTATATCAAACCTAGATGTGACTCTTCCACTCTAGTTTTGTATATATCCCACCAAGGATAAACACCTCTCACATCTGTAGCATCAACTTTCATTCCTGGATGGGCTTTCATTTCCTAAGACCCCCATGTGTCCACAAGGCTACACCTGCCCTACCTAAGCCTTGGTGTTCAACTAGCTGGTGTGCCGGTTGATCTGACAGCATGTGCTGATTGAGAGAAACCTGCTTTGGATTTTGTATTCAACCATAACCTCTGAACACTGATGAACCACGTCTTTCCACCAAAGCAACATCAAATCCCTCTGAATGCTGATGGAAGGAAGAACTAGCACAATAAGAGCTTTTTCTTACTTCATGTGCTGTACATTAAATTAGAATGAGGGATACTCTGCTTCTTGGCCAGGTTTAGCTGGAGATACCCAAATCAAATGGCCTTTGCCTCTTATCTTTTTTATGTTTGCCACAATCATATGTTAACACCTACATTTGTATTCTCTTTAGGTTCTCTGTAGGTACCATGTCTAATGCTCCATTCCCACCATGTGCACAGCTGAATTTGCATATTACAAAAGACATGCCATCCAAGTTTATTTTCAGTTACTTAAGAGGATGTGTCTCCCTGAGGCACTGTCTCTGTTCAGCTTGTTTAGATGCCACAAATCCAAACCATTGGAAAAAGAAAGTATGTGCAGTTGAAGTGCATACCAGTGCTGTGAAAGACTGCCCCTGGGAGGGAGCAGATGAATTGCAATTTTAAAAATTAAAACTCCTGCAAACAGTTTTTCAGTTCCTTTGATGATGAAAGCAGATTTCATTAAAGTGACAGCAGTTGATTTCCTGAAACTGCACCATGTCTTTCTGTAAAACAAGGCCAATAAATAAGTATATATTTAAAGGCAAACAGAATTGACATGTTGATACAGCACTAAGAAAGGCATCATAAGCCTCTGCCTCCCTTTCCACAAACATACTTGTGTCAAGGCTTCCTTCCTGCAGGAGGCTCACCTTCACTAATATCCTCTTGCCTTTGCTTTTCTCCCAACAGCAGGCCAAAGGAAGGGATAGTCTCCTCTAGTGCGGTGAGTTACTTGCTCTCACGTACCAAAATAGCAACTTGTTCAACTGACACAAAGGAAAGAAAACATCCTTGCATCCTGTCCTGCTGCCAGCTCTTAAAAGGTAATTAAACATCCCCATCTTTCAAAGAGCAGAGTTCTCCAGGATCGTGGCATTTGAGCTCTGATGTTGTCAAACCAACAGGGGGTTGCTTAAGCTTTGACTGACCTTTCCAAAGACCTACAAGCAATTTAATGGGAGTCCTTCTCAGTGGTGACAGAAATGTTCTATTATCTGCTTCCTACTTTCCCGATTGCTTGAGGTAATGGGGAACTTTAATTCTCATGGTTGTGAGGAAAAAACCAAACCACATTCATCCATATCTTCAGTGCAAAGAAAAGCTTTTCTGTGCAAAACTTGGTGCCAACTCTATAATGTAAACTTTATTTGCCCCCATTCTGCTCTATTCAGCTGCCATTTCTTTTTTATGCTCAACAAATTGTAATAATCACATAATATAATCCCACTTCCAAATCAGGAAATCATGATCTCCATGTGTACCAAGATCCTCTGTCCATCTTAGAGAAGATGACCAGTGGAATTAGCTCTGAAACACCCATCTGGCAGCCACACACTGCTGGTGTCCAGCACTCCATGTATCAGTTGCACATACTTCTTTCCTACCCTATACCAGAGATGCTGAAGAGAGGGAGGAAGAGAGGAGTTGGGCAGGCTGATGCTATGCTCGATGAGAACTCCTTACATGAGGAAAATTTCCCTCCTTGTGTGCAATCTACTAGAAATATTAAAAAAACCCAACAAAACACTAGGGAGAAGAATTCAGCTCAAAATTCATTCTACAATTTGTGTTTGTTTTCCTTTTCTTTCCATTTCTCATTCAAACTGAGAAAATGGGAGTCCAAAAACAAATGCTTGGTCAAATTCGGTGGGCTGCAAAGCAGTAAACAACCCACTCATTCCAGGGGAGATCTGCTCAATTAAGAAACATGAAGTCTAGCTCTGTTTCATAATTTTATTGTTTGCTGAAAAATCCCTGGAAGACAGCCTTCCAGAGAACCAAACCTTCGCAGCCAACCTAAGATAAAGAACTTGTTCTTGTACAATTCCTGGACTCACTCAGGAGGACTCTAAAGTGGAAACAAAACCACTGTCACAGGATCCAACACTCAGACATTTGCTTTGTCTTGAATAAAAGGGGAGAAGAGCAACAGACTGCTTTTCAAAATGCCAGCTAAGGGGCCATCTGGCTTCAAGAAAAGCTCTGGCTTCTGCATTTTGTTTTTGACTCAGTGAGATCACTCTCTGCACTGCCTTCCCCTCCTTCCAGTTTCCCCCTCCTTAGACTCTGTGAAATAATTACTGGCAGGAAACTGTCTTGCAATTTTCTTCCCCTCTCCCCCAGATATCCAAGGTGCAATGATGATCTGGGGCAATCCAGGAATCGGAAAAAAGAATAAAAATCCCCATATTTATCTCCCTCCACAGCACAGTCACTACACAAGTCTCCTCTTTGCTCCCTTTGTGAGGTGGGAGGGAGGCCATGGGGACACCAAGGTTTCTGGAGCAGGGTACAATCATACTAAGTGACACAATCTGTCCAAGTCATTTCAAGGCATCCATGGTGTGGTGAGGATCAGTGAGTGTTTTTTCTCAGCCCAGTTAATAAAGGAAGATGTTTATTGTGGCAGACTCCCTGTTGGTGCCCATACTAGAGCCTGGGAAAGCCAAGCTGGCTGCTGTGGGCAGGAAGAAGGGATGCAGAACTGCCATCACAGAGCAGTGATGGAGGAAAGAACAGCCTTCCTGAAACAGCTGTTACTTTCCCCAGATTTCTCACCACACTAAAGAAGGAGAGGCAAGCAGCCGGGATTTTCTTCAGGGCACTTCCCCAGCTTGGTAGCAGGAGCAGACAGGCATTAGCTCTTTTACCTTGGGCCAGCAAGTTTAATTCTGCCAGATCTACCAAAAAGACGCTCAAACACAGGTCAGGGTCATCCCCTGGGAGCTTCACAAAAATCACAGCAACCATAATGGCCACAACAAATTAAATCAATGCATCAAACAGTTGCCGGCATTTCTGGAAAGTACCTTTGCATTATGCTTCTAGCAAAACACATCCTCACCAAAACCACAAAATTCTGTAGCCATACAGGGTGAAGGGGTGTTAGGATGGGTTTTTCATTTGTTTGGTTGGTTGATTTTTTCATACCAGCTGCTGTAAATTTAGAAAGGAAAAGGATGTGATAGTCTAGAAATTACTAAATACCTGTTTTTATTACCAGTTCAAAGCGCATGGTCTAGTAGAGGGCTGCTTCACAAGGTATCTGAGTGCATCCAAATCTAACACCAACTCTGAAAGTGATTTATGAAAGTATTAATGATATATTGACATAGCCCCAAACTGAGCTGTTGTCACGGCTCACATCACTCTGGGGTAACATCACCAAACACGAGAGAGTAATTTCCTATCAGCACGAGCATAAACAAATGGCCAATACCATTCCCTGGAAATCTGTATTTATTTTTTATGACAATTGCCGGCGGTTTACTAATTTTCTCATCCTCTAGAAGAAAGAAGGGTCACCTGGCTTTTCATCAGGCCTCAGAGACTCCTTTTCATCCATGATTGTGGACAGTGCTACCCTAGCTGTCACAAAATAACACAGATAAAGCCATCCCAAATTACACGGACTTCTCTGGACCAGAGCATGAAGCTCTGCATCATGTACTCATTTGCCTGCTTCCTTTTTCCCTCTATTGCTGCATCGGAGATCCCATCACAAGAAAAGCACACACATGGCCACAAGGGAGAGGTTTTGAGTCCAGTTGAGCAGGAAAAAAATTTTTGTTGTGTTCTTTTCCTCTAGTTAGCATGGGCAAACGACACAATGGAAGCCAGCATGAATCTCTTGCACCACCATAAAGAATTGTGCTCTGAAATGGGAACTCAAATAATATTTAGAGTTACTGCAAAAAGACAAGCCGCATTATGTATGAGTACAAGCCTCATAACAAAAGTGTCTAGATCCCATTTCTTAGATGTTTCTTTAAAAAATTTCGCTTGTGGTTCCATGAAGATGGAGTCAATGTAAAACATCCAGAAACAGTGAGATACAACTTCCACAAATTCATATGAAATAAATCGGGCTGGAGTAATTTATTTAGCATGGATTTTGGCACAGGCAAAAAGTACAACCCAACATAAAGAAATAAAATGTTCTTGTGTGCACATCTCACAAAAGTTATCAATACATCGTTTTGGTTAATCAATATCCTTAATTTCATTCAGACAGAAGCTCCAAACAGTTAATTTCTCTGCCATCCAGTATACCATTTTCATGCATTGGCTTAGCTTATGATAATCCTCCTTTATAGGTCTGAAATCTCTGCTTAGCTGCTCATTTTTATTTGTTATTGTGTGATTTATTTTTTTATTTTATAATTGTGCAAAATAAATAATTAATTAAAGGCAGAAGATGGCAGTCAGACTATTGGGTTTTTGTTTGTGGAGTTTTTTTGTTTCGATTTTTTTGGGGAGGGGGCAGGCTAGGGAGGAATAGGAGAAAAGGAACTATCTATGAGAAACATCAGACTCAATGCTTCTCACCTCTTGTATGAAATTGTATTTTGCACATCCAGTTGTTTTTGACTAAGACTGCTACTGTTTGTGAGACTGCCTCTATCACTATTGCCTTGAACATGTATCAGTCTACAATGCAAGATGAATTAACTTAATGTATTCTTGAAAGCTAGACCTACTTTTCTCTACCCTGACCTATTTTTAATAGCTGTAGCAGGAGGAGTTCAAAGAGAAGTTGCTCTGCCTGAAGCTGCACCTTCCCAACATGATTGCATCACCAACAGCCACAAGAACTCCACAGTCAAAGTAGCGAACTCTCATATGAGCTGTGAAATATATTCTCACACTCAAGTTCATAAGCAACAACATTAGTGGGCCAGACTTTGTAGATGGGTTGAAGTGATAAGCAAAACTCTCCTTTCCCTGTTGAGAACAAGAGAGTCAGATTCTCCACCACATCTACTAAAGGCAAAAACTCTCTTGCTTACAGGCATGAGAGTGGTAGGACAAGAGGCAGAGAGGAAAAACCACCACTTAAATGAATCCGAACTCTAAACTGAGTTGTTCAGTCACATCTCACTTTATAGCCCAAATCTCACTCTCATCTTTAATTTGCCCTTACGGACATCCTGTTGTTGGAAGTCAAAATCTGGAGCTGGTAAGGTACGTGAAAGTTGTCTTATAATGAGAGTATCCTGGTTTGGTGACATGGGAAAGGCAAGACCATGGCAATAACATGAGAGGAAAAGGCATGTATAATCAGCAGAGCTGAGCAAAGGTATAACTGAGGTTTCAAAGAAACCACAGGAGATGCCACAGACCCACTTTTCAGTTCATGCAAGTCAGCCAAGCTACAGCAAAATCAGTTGAGCATCTGCATCAGACCACACCTGGTGAAGAATGGCTGCACAATCTCACATGCACACCACCAACCAGATTTGCCTTTGAAATAACTAGCTAATAGTATTATTGAAATTAATTGCTCGTGAGTTGCCACATCTTATGTATTTTAATTTAAGCAAGTGGAGGATGGCCTCACTTTTAAAACATGGAGTTCTCTACCCTCCAGTAAATCCACTTAAAGCATAGCAATTAAAACTCCAAACTCCAGAAAGACAGACTCAAAGGATCTTTCAAGTGTCCTGAGTAAAAGCCACAGATGAAATTCTCTTCAGGGACAAACAGGTGAGATCCCAATAAAGTCCACACCACAAATTAAAGAAGAACCACAGTGATGAGCATACAGGCAGTGAATGGGACACTTCTAAATGTAAAAGTATGCTGCAAATATTGTTGATTATTAAAAGCATGTTGCTGTAACAAATTCTAGATAGTGATATCCTGTTTGGGTCAAGTCGATTTTGCCTTGTCAAGTAAGCTCCATTTGTAAAATTTCTCCTGAGGTACTTGCTTCCTTCCAAAGGCTCAGCAATTTTTAATATATTCTCTACCTTGAGGATGTATTTTTTGTGAAAGTGATGAGAGTGTACAGCACCACTCCCACATTTCCCAAGATTGTTTTTGGTGTTATTTTGATACCTCAGGAGTCTCATTTCAGCCTTATTATAACCCACTTACATTTTAACAACTCGTAGCTGTCACTGAGTGATGTTTCATATCTCCAGGCTTCCTATACAAAAAAAAGCTTGAGGCTTATTCTCTGTTTATGTTTCTCTGATGTGGGGCAGTGGTGCTTTCCTGTACACTGCTTAAAACTTTCCTTCCTAATGAATTTGGCAGGTCCTTGCAGTTGTCTACATGTTATATCACAGAAGAGGTAAAGGCTTATAGGTGAGTGACTCAGTGATTTGAGAGGAGCGTGGCTGGACCAAAGCCCACTGTACACACAAATCCTGTCACCCAAGGAGCCCCCTTGTGCAACAGACCATAGTGATACTGTGGTATCAAGAAGGACTACTTACAAGCACAAACATGCCTTCAGCTCTCCTCAAAACAAGCAGAGGAAAGGAGCCCTCAGTAATGTGGGTGGGTCTCCAGGGCCTCTCACATGGTCCCCCTCCATGCTTTCAGGAAAGGACGTCCTCATTTGGATCACCAGGATGAACTTAAAGTCTCAGGGTGGAGGTCTGTTATCAGCCCTGTTTTTTGTAAGAAGCTGAGAGAGTTATCTTGTCACTAACCTATGTTTGGATTGATATTAAACTAGAATATATCTGTCATTGCAAAGAATTTGCCCTGCTCTTTGATATATGTTATTTATCTAATGCTGCACCTCTGGTTTCAAATTACCTGAATGATATCTAGGAACTTACTGGATGGTACAAGACACTACAATGGAAAATTTTTACTCACACACTCTTGTAGCCAGACAAGCTACAAAGAAACTTCACGGATTTTAAGCAGGAACATGGATAATAACAATTCATTCTTTTGCTTCTCAACCTGGACTTGATTTTCCTCTTACTTTGTTTCACTTTGGTCTGCCCAAGACCTAAGAGGTTTCATTCATAGATGCATAGATGGTATGTTTAAAAAACCTTCCAGATTACATTTGAACTCCAGTATCCCATAAATCATTATATTTCTCACTATTTTGAAATTAAATGTTTACTTTGAACTAACTATTTTTTTCTAGAAGGTATTTTAATCTAGATTTAAAAGAATCAAGAATTGACCTGTGTACCCCCAGTTTGTTCCAGGGTTCAGTCCACCACTTCAACCCAAAGTCTTCTCTTGTTTATATCTTAAAAGTACTTGAATACAACTTTCAGGCACTGGCAACTGCTAAGTTATTGATTCTTCCAGATCAATAAGCAATTTCTTGTTCTTTTGAAGGCATTTATCCACTTTCTTTTGAAGGCTTTTATCACTTTCTACTCACTTAGTAAGATGTTACCAGAATTTCTTCTGATTCTTCTCTCATTTACACAGACAATTAGGAATAACTTGAAATCAATGCCATTAAATCTGGCATGAAAGCTGGAATAACTCAGAGAGTTTTTGACTGGTAATAGTTTAGAAAGGATGCTGTGTGCTACTCAGGCTGATTTATTCAGGTTAAACTTTCTCTTCACCACCACAGATGTTCATTGAAAGAAAAAATATTTGTGTTTTAAAGTAAATTGCTATGGAGAAGTCTCACATAACAACTATTGCTTAACAAGTGCCAGCCTTGCCAACACTCCCAAACAACCTGGAATATCTGAGAGGTTTTGGTATATTCTTGCCACAAAAGAGATGCTTTCCTGCCTGCCCAGTCAAGTGATAAAATGGACCTCACAGAACACATTCTGCAGTGAAAGTGAGTGGGGCCAAGGCAACTCTTCTCACTGTCAGCAGCACCCACTAAAAGAAGAACAACAGATCAAACTGGAGGAGCGAGAAACACCAACTACAGAGCTCAAAGTTGATGAGACATTTTTCCCTCATCATCTTGTGGCTACAGGTGACCCCATGAACCCAAATTCAGAGAAGTGATTGGGTAGGCAGGTGCACTGTATGCAGAGAACACTTTCTTTGGGAAGAGGCAGAAAGAAACATTCCAGCTTCCCTCAATGAAAAATGAAGTTCAGGGTGGCAGTGGGGTAGAGGGGAGAAGAGACATCTTTGCAATTTTCATTTTCTATTGGATTTTCATTTTCTACAGGGGGTAAATTGTCAAGACAAATCCACTACCTCCAGCAGTTTCAAATCCCTGTGGCAATAAGGAAAACAAGGACTCACTCCTTCCTAAAAAGGATGGGTATGCATGCACAAGTACAGGAATGAGAATCTCTTGTCTTCCTATCCCTGAGCTGTCAAATTGGAAAATATAATCACTACAGCTCCTGAACACAGCACAGCTTCCCTGCTCATGTCCTCATTCCCATCTTCTCCATTCTTGTTTTGAGCCTGCATCAATTAAATAAAATACCTTTGCAAAAGAGTGCTGTGCTGATGGGAAGGGGTGCATGTAGCTGCTCACCTGATCACCTCCCTCACATCCCTCTGATAACTCCTCATCAGCTGATATACCTCAGGAACAGCAAGTGAGCTGCTCTCAGCCAGAGCAGTTCAGCTTTACCAGGTTTGATGACATTCTTCAGATATAACTGCTCATTGAAACCCTTCATATTAAGAAAAACAGTTACACAGATGTTTGCAAGCTCATTTCATGTTCTTTTCAGAATAGCGAAGAGCTCAGTGATTTACCACTCCTGGTTTCCTAGATTTCTATCTGACCCTGATGTCCAAGGAACATCATATAAACTACAGATGTTATACAGACTTAAGCAACTCACCTTCCACTCCTTCAGGATTTCTAAACAACCTCCTGATGCACTGAGTGGAGGGCACATACCAGAGTGCGGTTTGTTCACATGCTCAGCTCACCCAGCAAAATGCTTTGGCTCTCTCAAGCAACTAGCAGGGTAATAAATACACCCTTACATTTGCCATGGCACTCAGAGATGAATAGCTGGGTGTCTGTGCTCCCACACAAACAAGGGAAGCAGCTCTCATAATCACAAGAGCTTGATGTGCTTGTGGCACATTTGCCACCATGCTCTTGCTGACATACTGATGTGTGCTACCAGTGGCACCGGGAAACAAATTGTTTCCAAGGAGCCCAATGGACACAGAAGTGAGATCCTGAACAGATGAGAAGAGGAGCATATTCCAGAAGCCAATACTCTTTTGCTAAAAAACCCCAAACCAACAATGATTGCTCACAGACATATCCCAAGGTGCTCACCCCTAATTCATGTGCTATCAGGGACCTTTTCTACCAGTCACTTCACCTTCCAAATCTGCTTCACTGGTCTCCTCCAACTGGGCAAAACTGGCCAAGCAACCCAAGAGCTGATCATAAACTGTGACCTCTTTTCCTCCATCGATTTAATACATAACAGCCTTTGCATTCTTACAAGGCTGTCTGGAGAGTTATTTGGTTTGGTCTGTATCTACCAGGGGTTGTCTATGGCTTAGCTCAAAAAGCCATATATATGCAAATACATATATATGTACATATACAAGCATGAACAGATTTTTAGCTCCCTCTCTCTATATTTTAGATAAATTAGGCTATGTACATAGGCATATATATGTGTAGGCAAAACTGATACAAGAGGTTTCCAGGTGGCCATGGGGTGTACAGGGGGTTAGAATCTAACAGAGATGAGCCTTTTGACCTCGGCATACTTGCCTTTTGTAGGAGGGGGCTGTTTATTTAAGGAGATACTTGACAGATAATTGTGTCTTTGGGAGACAACTCCACACACACACACACACACACACACACACACAAACTACTGGCTTTGAGCACGCTAAACTGCAAAAGAGAAGAAGGGTATTGGGGGGCAAAAAAAAGGACCTGTTCTAGGAGAAAGCCAGCATTACCAGTTTCATAGGTATACTTTCAAAGCACAGCTTCTCAAAGGAGATGGTGGGAGGAAAGAAAAAAAAAAAAATCCGTGTATGCAGCTTCTGTGTAAACTTCCTTTAAGACCCCTGGAGTTTACAGATGTTGGGGAACACAGCAAAGCACCTGTCCTCCAGCAGTCTCTGATCTGATTAGAGACTTTGTTACCCTTTGGTCACCACAGAGCAGGTGATTCTTCCCTGCCAGCGATCAGATACAGCCATTTGACCCAACCTGATGAACTACACAAGCACCCAAATGTTAACAAAAGGAGAGTTTATCACTGCAAGGAAAAGCCATGTGACTTCAGATTCCTATCGGATTTGTCCCTCAATAGAACATCTATCACCTTTCAAAGAACCATTTGTAAAAGAAAGATCACCATCCTTCCTACCTGCCCGAGTGAGACAAACACGCTGGAAATCTCTTCATTGAAGAGCAGCAATTAAGGAAAAGATTTCCCAGGTGATTCCTCAGAAAAGAGAAACAAGCTGCCTTTTTTTTTTTTTTTTTTCCTTCTTCTCCCTGGAGTCTTTTTATTCCCTGAAGTCTTTACATACAGTCTTTAAAATCTCATTGAGTGATTTTAGGTTTTAACACCAGTGCTCTTGACATGTTTAGTGTGCTCACAGCAATCTCAACTCACTTTGTAGAAGCTAACAAATAACATTAGCGCCTTCAGCAAACAAAAAAAAAAAAAAAAAAAAAAAAAAAAAAAAAAAGGCACAGAGAACCTAGATATGCACTGAGAATGCAAGGAGTTTGTGAATGCTTAATGTATTCAATATAGTTTATAATATTTCAATTTCTTTGAATGCTAGGTATCATGAAGAATCTTTGCCTAAGTATCTGCAAAGCCACTGCTACTCTTTTAAAGACGTGCCCTTTGAACAGTGCTTCTTTTCTTCATAGTTCCATTCAGAGATCAGACAATTATTCATAGCAGGAACATTCAATATGTTTAAAAAATGCTCTAACAGTTTATGGAAAACATAAAAAAGAAAAAGGAGGAAAAGAACACACGCACTCTTGTCTTGCCTTAGGGCTCTTTGTTTATCCAACCTGAATTTAACCATCCCATGTAACAATCAGCCCAGCCTATCTCTCTAAAACAATACTCCTCAGCATTGATGCCAGCCAACCTGATTGTAATCACTAACCTGGATTCAGCCCCAGTTTATGGAAATGACAAACTGAATTTTACCAGCAGCAGAATGAGCTAACACAAACACTGTCGTGAAGCCCTGCCCTTTGTCAACACTTCACTCCTGTCTCCAGTCCTGTGTAATGGATTTGTTATACGTGTTCCCACATACCTTCTAACTGTGCTAAAGAAATTATCGCTTCATTGCATCATACCAGCTCTAAAAAGGCAGAAGAAAAAAAGAACTGCAACTTGACTGGTAGAATAGAAGAGGGAGAAATTAGACACCAGGTATTATACAGGATTTGTGCAGGAATCAAGACAAAGATTTTGGACAGGAGTGAAAGTTACAGATTATTGTAGCCAAATAACAGAAGGGATTTGAATGAAAAGAGCCAGGCATTCTTGAAGGTAGTGTTTGTAGTAAACAATATAGAATGCACTCTGTGTGCAGGTAACACTGTAACTTTTATAATTATTGATGAAGTTGTTCATTTGGAGCATTTGTGTACTTTCTGTGCATATTTGTACTAACCCATTGTGCCAGAAAAACAAGATTAAGAAAGCAGTTCTGCCATGAATAGAAAAAAGTTGGCAAACTCTGTTAATGCAATGCTGCTGAAAGAATAAGCTGACTCACAGACAGAACTGCAATAAATGAAGAAAAAGGAAACATTGGGTATACGATTGTATTTGCCATTCCAGCCAAACATGATTGAAGTTTTTCTGTCAAACGTTAACAAAAACCCCAAAAAACAAACAAAAAAACCCCACAACCCAACCCCCCCCCAAAAAAAAACCCCAACAAACAAACAAACAAAACAAAAAGAGAGAGCATTTTTCCCCCTTAAAGCATTTCCATATTTAAAAAGCTAAAGAATCTGCAGCTAAAAGAGAAAATTTGAAAGAGTGGAATTATTACAGAAAAAAAAATTCCTCTTTTTTCCCCCTTCCTCCCCCTTGCTGGAAAATGGTGTTGGAAAGATTTAGAAATATGTAAGAAAAGTGGAAATTTTTCTTTTTCTCCCCTCAAATACTTTTGGCATAATTGCTTAAAAACAAATATATAGAAATCCCTTGAAATGTGTCTTAGAAAGGAGGAAAGAAAAAGTAATAAATTCCTAAATCCCTCCTCCAACAGAACAAAAGTGCCCTCTTTTCATATTGATTTTTTTCCTATCAGAAATAAAATTTGACACTGTCACTTGGAGCTACTGGGTTTTCTTTTCCTTATCTTTTTAATGAAAAAAATGTTCTCATGCCTAATCACTCTTCTAGCAATTTACTTTAGTGCCCTCAGTTTGCACACATTCCCTCCTCCTCACTCTTGGGAGAGCAGAGAGATTGCTGCATCCTTGACATCTTATGGTGATGTACATGAAGAGGAGGAGAGAAGATAAGGCCATTCACAGTAGCACCTTGGAAATCCTGCTTAAATCTCTCCTCCCATCAACTCTTGAGCTCCAGTCTGCACAACTGGTCCCTGCTTCTCAGATGG
Source organism: Hafferia zeledoni (assembly GCA_035583235.1). Classification (NCBI taxonomy): domain Eukaryota; kingdom Metazoa; phylum Chordata; class Aves; order Passeriformes; family Thamnophilidae; genus Hafferia; species Hafferia zeledoni. Next base: position 66,136,073 of record JAWWEV010000083.1, read on the forward strand.
AGCAAGCACTGGCCTGATTTTACCACTGGGTCTCCATCAGACTGCAAGCTCACCTGCACAGATGATCTGTGTTACAGGACTTAAGGCCCCTGGTGCTGTTTCTCCTAGCTTTTGTTGTATATGTCAGTAGTATCTTTCTATGAAAGCACTACCATTCACTGAGGAGTGTAGTGTTGCTGACCAGGAGGAAAAGATCTGGAAACCATGGCAATTGGTGGTACTGTGGAAGAGCAGAGCTTCCAGTTGATGTGCAGAGCACTGCTACACACTGCTCACTTCCTTTTATCTCCTCTAATTTGCCTCAAGTCCTGGTCCAAAGGCATTAGAAATCTGATCTAATTCTCCTCACATTAACCTTCAGAGCAGTCACAGTAACCCCTATTTGCTAAGCCTGGAATGATCAACTATGAAAAGCAGAAAGAAGTGTCTCTGCAACAGCTAGGAATGGTCCTAAGATTTCACAAAAAAATTCAACTTGCATCCTGCTGAAGAACTGGAAGGAAATAAGATGGTGCCTTTTAAACTGGCATGCCTCCAAAGGGCAATAACTGAGATTTACTCTTTCAGTTATTCCCATTTAAAAAAAAATCAGAAATGTTTATTCAACAGTGAATAAAATGCTCAAATCAGATAGGCTTTATCTGATAGCAAAGTAATGACTGACTACCAAATCACATGGCAGCAAAACATTTTTCATGGATGTGGTAATGTGTCCTTACCTGAAAACCTCTGATTAAACAACAGAGGGAGGGGGGGGACCACAGATAAGAACAGTGAAGTCACGTAACATAGCAATAATGGCAACACAGATCAAGTCTTATGGGGAGAAAAAAAATTGGGGCAACTATCTACAGAGTTGTGCCTCAGCTCTACCAATGGGTCCTGTTGTCTTTCAGTTAATTGTCCCCTGACTCCATCCACTTGGACAGCTGAATACGAGCAGGCATGTCTGTAATTTATTTCTGTGACTCCTATTTCAGGCAATGACAGGTTCTGCAGGACTTCTACTCTTTATATAAAATTGATAAACAACAAGTTTATTTGTTGCTTTATGTAACTACTATTGTGTAATAGATTTCAGTTTAGCTCACAAAAAAAAAAAAAAGAAAACAACAAATCTACATTCTCAGGAGACATTCTTTAAAAGTTGTTAGACAATTAGACAGCATTAAAGTTTACAAGAAGCAATTTACTTTCTCTAAATTCAATATACACTAATCTGGCAATTTTCAATCCTATTGTATCACAGCTGCTTTAATGCTCTGTGGAAGTAGCAATTTCATTGCTAACGATTAATCTTCAAACCATCTCAGAAGCTCGTAAGACTAAGCCTGGAAAGTCACAGTATCAGAGAGCACTATGATGAAATAGACCCCACAAGGTCATCTAGCAGGATCAGTAATGTCTAAACCTGGCAGATGTTTCTTTAACCTGTTCCTTGGAGACTGAGGTGGTGAAGGGACAAACACTAAGCAAATCACTTACAGAGACCAAAGACTTCAAACTGAGAAATATTCCAAAACATATTTTCCACAAATGTATAAATATTTCTGTTAACCACACTAAAAGGGTTATCAAGCACTGGAACTGGCCACCCAGAGAAGTGGTGGAGTCACCATCCCTGGAGGCATTTAAAAGGTGTATGGATGTAGCACTTGAAGACATGGTTTAGTGACAGACTTGGCAGTACTGGGTTAACAGTTGGACTCGATGATTATCAGGGTATTTTCCATCCTAAACGATTCTATGATTAAGTAAATCCCTAATATTCCTTTTGAAGATAAGCCAAATACACCTGCAGCTGTCACTTGCCTAAAGGCAATGCTATTCAGACATGGAGCATTTGTATTCAATACCATGTGTTGGTGGCACCTTGGTCATATGGTATCCACATGGAGGCTGCTCTAACAATGATTTCAGGTGGGATACATAAATAGTAGATGAACAAATACCAACTCAGCTAGCTAAAGGCTACCTTGTCCACTGCACTTAGACCTGTGCTTTAGCCCCACCATACCTGTGGCCAGGATTTCCACATCCTTAGGAGATACCAAGGGGCTCTTCAGGTAAGCCCACTCTGCCCTAACTGCCAAGTACATTGCCTGCTGGCTGAGCCTGTGTCCCTCAGGAAGGGCAGGGAAGGGCTGGATATGTATGTCCCACTGTGGTAGGGCACAGAGCTGACAACAGCCCTACAGACTGCAAGGCAGGTCCCCAAAATGGGGCTCCAGCCTGTGCAGGTGCAGGGACTGATGCAGCTCCCTGAGACCTTCTGTTTAAGGGCATGTCTTGAGAAGCCCATTGTAACAACACAGAGTCCTGTTATTTTCTAATTGTCAGGCTGCAAATATTAATTATAATTATATAATTAATTGGAATTATTCATAATAAACCTCAATGATATTGTCATCATCTTCACCATCAGCCTTATAATCCACCTCAGGTTCACCAAGGTGAAGTCAATGAAGAGGGATTCTATTTTACTGCTCAAATAACCAATCCAAAGAAAAGCTGGATATTGTTACAGTTAGACATTACACATATATTCGTTCCACTGCAAAATGCAATTCCTGTTACATAAATGCATTAGCACTATTGCATTTATATAACAAAAAAGAAAATGAAGAATGACCCTAGGCAAGGAAAATATAAATCAGCTTGCCCTATCAAGCCAGTAACTTTAAAACAAATTTCAACAGCCTACAGATGCCTTTTAATCAACCAAGAATTTCTCATCAGCCCACAAGTAATTGACATTTGAGTCAGAAATTTCACTGATTCGAACATTTTAATGAACATTTTGATATTGAGATTTAAAGAGGCTGAAGACAGACATTTCTGTAATTTTAATAAGGAAAACCCCCCAACATTTGGAATTTGAGAAAGAAATTCCCAGCAATTAACTTATCCTCTGCTTAGGAGAAAGATTTCTTTTTTTGGAAGTACATTGTGTTCTCATCCCCAGCTGGTTCCACACACTGCTCCAAATGCTAAATATCTATAGAACAGCTCCAGCTTTGAACTATGCTAATGACCAGACATCGAGGATTTTTCTCTGGGTATGAAAACAATTTCACTCTTGGACTGAGTTATTTAAATGAGACATTTTGTATGCAACCCCCCAAAAAAGACTGCTGTGTTTGCTATCTGGAACAGTTCAATGCAGAACTAGAGGACTTCAATGGAAATCATTTTGGCAAAACCCGCGTGGTTTATGGAAGACTTTGCTTTATCCTCAAGCTGGCTTTAGATGCCAAACATTTGCAGTAGACTGAAGTATGCTCGTTCTCTGATGCAGTGAGGATTAACCTCCTGCTTTGTATGCTCATCAGGTGAAGTACACAATAAAAAGAAAACACTCTTACAAACAACTCAGGAAAATCTGAGTACAATTTGAATAAGTAAAGGATTACTGTACACAAGGCTAACTTGCCTGTTATGCTTAGTAACACTAACACAGACAACATGATGTCTGTTAAAGATATGCTAAATGTATTCTCACAAGCACAAAAGAAAATGCAATGCCCTCAATGGTTAAAATTCTTATTAGCTTGTAGTGGATACCAAACACCTAAAGAAAAGAAGTGCAGTGATACTCTCTGGACTCTCCATGCTAACACCCCAAAGACTGTTTCATGGGTAGTTTCTCAGGCAATAGTGTTTCCTTATTGCATAGGGATTATTGCAACACTCAAAAGAAGGAAAAATGCTTTCCACAAGGCTTGGTTCTACTCCAAAGCTGAGAAAAAAGAAAACACCCAGTAGCCTACTTGGATATTGAAATAGGCCCTTAGTAACCGGAGCCAATGTGACCTGGAGTTTGTCAGTACTGAACACAAGCACGCAGGTTCTAGTGGGTTTACTGTTCATCTAGGGATAGTTTTTGACCTGCTCGCTTAAATCCTCAGCACACAGCTGAGCAATGGATTCCAGGCACTGGAACTTCAATGGCATTTTAGACAGGTGTAATTTGGTTTGGTCTGGTCTGAGTTTTAGGCACTTGCCTGTATGTGGTTTGATAACTAACACAGGCCTCTTCTCTTGCTCAGTATTCAGCTGTACCTCCTACATCCTATCACTCCTGGTATTGAGAATCCAGCTGAAAACCAAGACTGATGATTATTGCCTGGGAGAATTTTTTTTTAATATAGCAGGCAAGTAGAATATTCAGGTGTCTGATTTGCAATGAAATGAAAGACAATTTCTCCAACTCAAGTTCTTGTGCAAACTGCTTCCCCACAACATGAAACATGCTGACAATGTATGGGCTGAAATTAGCACCATTTATTAAATTTCTTTGCACAGCCAGAATATGAGTGACATGCCAAACCAGAGAATGGAATTAGTAATTACAGTGTCACTTGGCTTCACCGTTCAATACGCATGCATGAAGAGGCATGACAACAGATCCAGACGGATAACACAAGGAAAGAGTCAGGACGTGGTGGGATCAGTATGTTGTGCAATTTAAACAAACACAGTGTCTAATATCAGACAGGATGAGTCATGACCATGTAGATGATCTCCAAGGTTTTTCAGCGAGCAGATACAGATCTCAGTGCTTCTTTAATGAGTGTGTAAAAATTATCTTTAAATGCAACACCCCTCCATATTTTGTGTCATGTTGAATAAATTAGATAGTGGAATAGTCCTTCTTGGACATATTAGGCATCTTATTATGACGTTTGACTTTATACAGGATTGTCAGAAACAGAGCAAATCTGGCATTGTGTCACAAAGTACAACCACTTAGTCTCACAATATTTCCACTGCTAGTTCAACATGTGAAACCACTGGGTAGGCATAAACACAAGGTAGATAGGAAACTAACTCAAATGACAGCTAATAACTAGTCCTTCCTATTGATTTCATCCCTACAAAGTACGTTTATGTGGATGATGATATGTGGATGATGAAATACAAATCTCATTCACTCAAACCAGAGAGAAGACCATATATACAGGAGGGCAGAATGAGAGTCTGAATTCCCAAATTTCAAACCCTTGAATGAACAGTTCAAACTCAATTCCTCCCTCCTGATAAAAAAAAAAAAAAAAACAACAAAAAAACCCCCAAAACCACCAAAAAACCCACAAAAACAATGTCTAATTAGAGACTTCACTAATGTATCCAAAACTTATTTCAAGGTACTCTTTATGAAGGTTTTCAGAGAAACTGACCCATCATTACCTTTGTGTTCCAGTTTGGCATTCTGCAAAAGAGGAAGGATAATACACACATGTATGTCAATGTGTACATGGATTTACTCTTCATGTACAGAGGTCCTGTGTTTGTATCTGAGTACCATGCAAAAGACTAAAAAGAGAAAATCTCATAATTGACAATGAGGGATAGACATCTAAATACCCAAATTCACTGCTTGAAATGTTCTTGCTTAACCATTTATGATGTGCTCCAAAGTCATGTTATATTAGTGTTTCAAAGTATACATCACAAGACCATGGGGAGGAACTACTTCTCTGCAGCCTAAGAACATGAAATGTTTCTGTGCCCAATATTTCACCATCCATAGAAAGACAAATATTAGCATTGGCTGCTGTATTAGAAAATCCATCGTCTGATTTTCAGCAGCAGAGATTTTAAAGGCTTTGTAAAAAACTTAAAATCTTTATGCAAGCTGATAGAGTATGCCTAGATTCATTGAGGGGAGAAATGCTTGTAACTGCCTCAAGAAACTGAAGAAATACCATAGGCTTCTTCATGGCATGAATTTTTCCATGTGTTCCACAGCTTTCCAAGTTCTACAACACAATCTCCTGGACTTACACAGACTGACACTGTTTTATGTGGTCAGCTATTATATATACAAAAGAATTAACTTCAGTCTACGGTAAATGAATATTAATCATTCTTGGACTACTTCACAGTTGCACTCTGCTAAACACAGCTCATACAAGTGGCTGTTCTGGCTGTGATACACCACAACTCTCTCTGGAAACAAAAAGACTGGTGGAAAACTGAGGCAACAGCATCAGACTATATGTTCAAAACCATAAATTCTGATCAAGACTCCATGTGAAGATTGTCCAAAGACTGGATCTGCAATCTAGATATCATAGAGAAGGTATCGTAAGATTGAGAGGGAGAGAGAAATAGACAAAGAAACACACATGCATAAATTGTACATATAAATCCATCTAATCTGTAATAACTGCCTAAAAGACCATGCTCTCCTGGAAGCTACATATGATGTTACACTTCTTTCTAACAGCATGAATTCCCAAGTAAGTGGGTGGAAGCTCAGGGACTGGGTTCTGCAGAGCAATATCTGTCTCTATCACCACTAGGAATCCCACTCTCCTAGACAGCATATCAAACACAGCACGTTCTGCCACCCCAAAACTTCAGCCTAACCTTCACCTTCCTAACTTTGAACTTTAGAAAACACAAATCTTTCCTCAGGGGTTGCTGTGCCACAGTTACAAGAATCATTGGGTTAAGTTCTGTCCAATGCCCAGAAAGGTCCCACTGTCTTCCCTGGATAGGGAAACAGAAAGCAAGTTGTGGTCTTGAAGGCTTCTAGCATTTCTTGCCCAGTTTCTTTAGGTCTTTTAATACTACAAAGCCAGCAACAGGTGCCCATGGGCATCTGAAACCTGGCCATTCTCCCTTTTTCATCTATGATCAATGAATAATCAAGTGATAAAAGCTGGAGAAATTCATATTAGGTTTTACCTCTTCCACTGGTCTGCCCACAAACAGTCTGTGGTTTATTCATGGGTATTCCCTGCCCCGTTCAGACAGAGCATGTGAACAATTTGCTCGAGCTAGCTGGTGTTTGTAATTCAAGCTATATATACAGGTCATCTGGAATGTTATGCTTCTCTTCCCTGATGAATTAACTCCTAAAGTTGGTTTCTGGTGGGAATACTCATGGTTATGCATTCGTCATCTGTGCTAAACACTGACAGCTTTCTTAAACATTCCTGGCAGTAAACACTCACTGGAGAGCTGGAACACAAAGAAAGAATTTGTTGAAAATTTCTAATGAGGCTTTGAACGGAGGAAGGTCATTTGCTTCATGTTTATGATTAGCACACTGAGTTCCTGACCTGGTCAGACCTTAAGGTGGTACCACAGAGTAGATGGTAATTTGCAACAAATAATACATCAAACTGGTCTAGTTTGACTCATCCAAACACCACAAGAAAGGGCTGGTACTGATGCTTTTCCCCTGGGCAGCAAGCCAAGAAACCCAGTACTGTGTCACTTTTACCCACATTTCCCTCTGCATCATCAGCCTGGCTACAATCTTAGTGAAGGTCCTTCCCAATAAACCTCCATGAAATCTTAGTACAAAAACATTTACTGATCAGAAGATGCCCCATCCCTCAAGCCACTGGGTTTCCCACTCTGTAGCTGGCTGCTTTTCCACTAAATAGATTCCCCTCAGGAACAGAGGGAGACACAGATGAGGTTAATAGTGGGACTCATCTCACCTGCCTTTAGCCATTTAAAAGATGTCTGAGTTAAACCAGCTGTCCAGGTTCCCTCTCTAGTCAGTTGTAAAGAGCTACATCTAGGAACAGATTCAATATCTGTATTCTAAAAAGCCAGAAGACTGCTCCCATCTCTTTTCTGTAGCCCTGGTCAAGCTTCCTGATCAGACTAGGTCTTGGATATGGAGGCAGCACTCTGTGCAATGACAGAAGTAGACTAAGTGCCTGATCCATCTAAGAGAACAAAAATGTGACTCTCACAAGCTACAAATTCCCAGAGAGTAATCATCTTCTCAACAAGTACAACAGTTCTAAAAAAACTGAATGCAGAACATCTTTCATGGAGGAAAAAGAAGAAGAAAAGAACCATGCAAAAAGCAACCCAAAAGTAAGTGTGTGTGCGTGTGCATGTGTGTGTGTAGCAGGGAAGAGGTAGTAATCAGCAACAATGTTTTATAACACTTCCAACAGAAAAATCAGTCATCATATTACTTCAAGTGTAAGTGTGCCTTTTATCCATTATTGCTATGGAGTGATAGCACTTTCAGGCTGCTTCCCCTCCGAGTCCCAGGAGGAAAACAGAGATTTTTGCCAAGTTGCCTGTTGCTATTTTTTATCCTGTGTGTTGCCTTTCATCATTAAGGAATGGGAATTCTGCCACTGATTTCAAAGACTCCGTGATCATAATTGTAACTTTATATTAATGTACATGTGTTTAACTTAATTGCTTTGTTTAAAGATAAAAGGAAATGTGGATTTCAAATCTCTCAACTGATTTCACTGCACATATTCATAGTTCTCTAGTTAAAAAATTCATATAGCTTTTTCCTCCCCCCACAGGGAAACAGCACTGTAAGAACCACACCTATCTCTGTAATGAAAGTAGCTATAAAATATTTACATTTTCTCCATTGTAATGGAAATTTCACACTGTTCTACTGTAAAACTGAATTCTCAATCCTTATAATCCAATGTTTTAAAGTTAATTTCATATAAATCTCCCTGGAGAGTAGGCTAGAGGCTTAAGCCACTTAAAAAAAAAAAAAAAAAAGAAAAAGAAAAACAAAAGAAAAAAAAGGGGGGGAAAAGTGATTTTAGGCCATAGCAGTGGAGATATAAATCAGTGCAGTTCTATTAGTGGAGTTGCATTCATTTACACTTGCACAATTTTTTTCAGAGACTTATTCATCCTGAGGCAATATATGACAATCTGAAGTCAATTTTATAGAAGAAAGTATTATCTCCAACTTCACACTTATGTAGATTGAAAGTAGGTGAGCAAATCATGCTTAGGTGAACAAAAGAGCATTCACCTCATCTCTCAGCAGCAGTCCTCTTCAGACTGGGAGAGGTTACACAGAAACATTTATTATGACTTAAGACGGCTGTAAGCTTGGGGTGCTGTGCAGCAGTAAGCACGCTCCCCACCCTGGCTGGTGGCCAGGAGAGCAAGGATTGATCTGGAAAAATCCACAACCAGCTTGACTATGAGAAAAAAAGGTAATTTGAAGTGGTGACAGAGGTAAGGATACATTTTCTGTTGGGTTTCTTTGGGTTTGTTTTTCTAATCCTTATTCAGTATTAAAGATTTGAGAACTGTGTTTAAAAACTCTGTGGTGATCTCAGTGAGTTTACAAAGTCTAATGCCTTGTTTCTAAGCTCCAAAACTAAGACCTAAAGGATGGATAACAAGTGATCTTCTTTTAATCACAACAACACATACATTGTGTACTTTTTTGGTTGGGGCTTTAGGAGTGGGTGTTAGTTTTTAATGTGAATAGCTAGTTTCTGGTTTACTACATTTTAAAACCAGGCCTTCACTTTTGTATTCAGTTCAAGTCAGAAATAGATTCATGGTGGTTCCATTGCTCTTATCTTGAAGCGTTCTCTTTAACTCATTTAATGGATTCATCTACTGGACAGAGAAGAACTGCTTTGTACTGTGACAGTAGAAGCCATAGACTCAGGCAGAACATGTGAAGGAAGCTTGACAAAGTTCACATCTGCCTAACTGTAAAAGGGCTTCTGCACACCCACTCCTGGTTTTAAAAAAACACCAAGTAGGTCTTGTTTCTTTCCACTAGGCCAGGGTATGACACAGAAAAACACATAATTTGATGTATGCTAAAATACACTGCTAATGGAACAAATGGTGCTGAAAGAACAGGAGAATCTAATTATTCTAGTCACACCATTACCTGTGTATTTAAATAATTGTTGGTGTTTAATTTATATGCTTTTATGATTTGCAAAATGTTTATTATTGCCAGAGTGAGTCAGAATACAAATAGGCAGCAAAGAGTACATAATATAGTTACACCAGAAAAAGATGAAGTAGTTTCAGGAGTAAAACTGCCTGTTTTCCACACACTATGTTCTCAGTAGTTCAAGCATTGTTGCAAATCATCATAATGACCATCAGACATGCATTTTTCCAGTGTTTTAAGCAAATATCAAGGTAGAACAAGTTTAAGCAATTGGAAGTCAAATGATGCATTATAAGTTCACATCAAAATTACCTTAAATCAGTGCTCCTGTAAATGGTTACTTTGATGCTCAAGAACCAAATGTAGCATGAGCTGATTCATATCAGCTCATTTGGCTCCTTTGATTACTGAAAATCATACATTTCTTCTACCTGTGGACTGGTTAGATTCAGGTTGGCCTGTGATTTTTTTTCTCTCAGACTCCACTGATCTTGTAAGAAAATTTTTCCATCTACAAGTAATGGAAGTGAGGCTCTAACGTCTGAACCAGCAATTATCCAAAATTTTTTCTAAAATTTTTTCCAAATATTTCTGAAAATAACTATTCTTGTGCTGGGACATGGTGGCCAACACATCACATCTCCTGCAATACAAGATGTTATTTGTATGGATGTGAGGTGTGTAAAGTGACAGAAGTATCCCCGTTGGTACTCACCTATCTGCAATGGCCACAAGGTGAAACTATCTTTGAAAGAGTTCAAAGATGAGGCAAAAAATAACTAAGTTATAAATATCTGTTCTTCTCTGGCATTTAAAAGATGATTTATAGGGAAAAGCCTCCTTTCTCCTTTCTTTTAATTCAGAGGACATCTTGGAACAAATTCTGTTGGACAGGCACTTTCTTTGAAAAAGGGAGAGATAACCATTATTTCCCATCCACTCCACTGCCCTATGTACATCCTGCATTTAAAAGTCACAAAGCCAGGAGTAATGCTAATAGTCTCCAGTTTTCCACGGCTAACTTTACCCAGATCTCACACCCTTTCTGGATGCCAGTAAGGGGAATCCAGTGATGAGAGTCGCTCACAGAAGTCCCTCCTGGATAGCATGCCTCGAGCAGGAGGAAAGCATGCAGTGCTATGCTGTTGCCTGGACAGAGGATCTTTCCCCAAGAGACATCCATTTTCTGACTTTACACCAGACACAACCCAAAGCAGAGAAAGCACAGGACATTAGCTGTTCATACATGCTCTGTAGGTGCTCTGGAGGGGCTGCAGGAGATGGAGACAAATGGGGTGCACCTGATGATTAAGCCTGGCTTGGCAGCTCTGTTTACAGGGAGAATGGTGGAACAAAGTTATTAATACAACATAGCCTGAAGCCATTAAAACTTTCTGCACTGGAGAATCCTTTTCCTATAAAATGAAAACGGATTTCAGGGCTCTTGTAATCAGAAGCAACAAGAACAGAAACCACTGGGAGGCTATTCTCACTTCATAGCAGATGCAGAAGTGCTTTTATGTTGTGGTGACTCTCGGGGACATCTACTGTACTGATCATGGACCTCCACTCTTCACAGCACCTTCCCCTAAACCTACTCAGACTCAAAGCAAAAGGGAGCTAACACAGTATGACTGACAAGCAGAGAAGTCAGAAGTCATTAGTCTAAGTGGTTACACCTAATCACCTTTGTTTATACGTTCTCTTCCTGGTTCTTCAGCTAGAGAGTTTTGTTGGGAGAGCTAGTTTCTGTATCCTGATTAATATCTACTTACACATAAAGAGATCTTACTACTTACAGAGCCTGATTCACCTATCTCTTAACAACTCAGTAATAATTTTTTTGTTAATTTCATAAACTTCATTGCCCAAGCAGTCATCTTCATTTAGGTAACAAAATCATTACAAGAGTAAAAATTATCAGACTGTAAAAATTATGGACCCATATAAATAGGATAATTCCTTGACTCAGTCCTGTTACCAAACTCTATTCAATTTCATGGTGATCCCTTTCAATGCAGTCATATAACAGATGACACCTACAGATACAAGATCAGATGCTACTCAGTGTTTGAATCCTATTTGCTCATTAGGCCGTGGGTAAGGTTTAAGCTCAGCGAGCAGTTCACTTTTCAGTACTTCTCCTCAGGTAGCTGGGCATGCTATAAGACAACCCCCCTTCCTGCTGAACACCAGCACATTCTTAGACAATTTGTCATCCTGAAAAGCAGTGGAAACAAATAAACAGTCTGATTGAGAAGCAGAGCATAGTAAACCAACTGTTGGTCAAATAGCAATAGGTGTTTCCGGCTCTCTGCATACTGAAAATTCTCTGCTTACTTGGGGTTTGCCAACTGCTCTAGAGCAGAAACTCAGCTTCATCATTCATATGCTTTGTGCTCTCATGTTAGCCATTTCAGTCCCATGTGTTTATGCTTCCACTCCTGTAACACGTGGTGGCAAATCCTTTTTCTTCATGAATTGTTAATGAATGTAACACTGCCTTATAACCAATAGCTAATCAGCCTCTATTTATATGTCCCAGGGAGTACTTTAGCCCAAACAGGTTTCTCCATGAAAAACTAGAAAGGGGTCCTTCCATTGCGTAGTGGTGCTTCCAGGCTGCTGAACCAGGTGCTGCATTTGGGCATCTACATGGCTCCTGCAAGCCTTGCTGAATGATCTCACCTTAAAGAGAAGCATTTTGTTGCTTGGGAGGAGAAGGAGGCTAACTGCTAAGACCAAAATTACCCATATCTGCCACTACACTAATCTTTTTCTTCATGATACAAAGTAGTTGGGAAGAATTTGATGATTTCCTCAGTGCACTGTGAAAAAGCATGTGATGTTAATTAATGTGCTTCCTTGATCAGGTGTGTTTGGATTAGCTATGCACAGATGGAAACAAAAGCTGTATGACATGCAGCTGCTAACTTCTATTTGATAGCATAAGATATCAGAGCACTGCATCTCATAGCCAGTGGCAATTATTTGTGAAAGAACGTAAGAACAAGGCAAATATACAGCAATATACACCCTTTTTGCTATCCTTCTGGATTTTTAAAATCTGCTGTTTGGAGACTTTACAAACCCAGGGGCTGTGTGTCATCTTTTGAGTTAAGTAGTTCCTGACTTCTTCCTCATGATCTGAGGTATTCCAATCTTTAAGTAAATGACAGAAATACATAAGCACTGAAATGTTGCTAAAAATATATTTATATATATCCTCTTCACACTAGCATGGCTTTTTGGTTGTTTGCTGTGGAAGATAGTGTGAAACAATGCCTATCTGCTCTGTGTCTTAATTAAGAAGAAAGCAGGGGGGCGTGAAGAAGAGGAAGAGATGAGTGATGACTGTGCTTTCAAGATGAGTTAATCTAAGACAATCCAAGCATCTTCAGATTTTCACAGTTAAGAAATGCAAAACAGGTAAACAAAAAAAAGTTTTTCCAAATGGTACTGAAGTTCCCAAGTAAAGCTAATTAATCATTAAACTTAATGCAGCAGTTCAGAAAAGTGGTGCATTGTACTACACCATTTCTGGTTTTAGTTTTCTACAGTTAAATCTTCATTTCTGAGCTGTTGCAAAAAGCAAACCAGTGCCAGCACTGCTTCATGTCATTAATTTAATTTTCTGATGGCCTTATTCCTTTTTTTCAGATCCTCATGCTAGAACTTTTGGGCTCCATAGTCTGATCACAGCCACAGCACATCTTGTTCTGTTTTGTCTGTAATCCTACAGAGTACTAAGCCTAACCTTCATCATTGGATGTTTTAGTTAGTCCTGCATCTTTTTTGTGTCCTAGCCTACCTTTTCTCCTCTCTCAGTCTGTGCTTCACATTCATCAGGACAATTGCCTCAGTCACTTCCCCAGCTTTGCCCATGTCATTCCTCTACTCACCTTCTCATCTGTCACACACAACCTTCTTGCCTCAACCCTTAACTTGGATAGTCCCTGAAAAATTAACTTTATGTTGTCTACTCTATGAAAACCTTTTCATATCCTTCTGCCATTACAGAAAATCCCCAAATCTACAGTTCATTCTTCCTTCAGAGCTTACTCCACAGCAAATGGGTAGGGCAGATGGTAAGCTGAGATCTCAGTTAATAATATGCTGTCATTTTTGTAAGTGTGCATGTACATAATGTTCACATCACTAGTTCAGGAGAATATATTCTCATGTCATCATTGATGGATTAATTGCAGACACATCAAAGACCTTTTGTATCAGAACAACAACAACTGATCTGCTCTGGGACAACCAGGAACAAAAAGCCAAGCAGAAACTATGCAAGTGCAGTATATAAATTCTCTTGAGAGGAAAGTGAGCAACAGGAACAGTCTTCCAGAGATGATTAGCCAGTTTCTTAAGCCTGATTATTTTTAGAAATCCCCATAAAGCCAGTGTTTTGAGAGACCCTGTTCATCTGACACGGTTCCCTTTTTGGTCAGAATGGCTAACACAAACACCTAACCTATCTGAAACCAAGGTCAGGATATACTATGACACTAATACCAGTTTTACATAGGGCACAGTAGCATACACTCTCCATGAACAGCAGAATAAAAACTGAAGAAAATCTTCACAAAGAAAGGGCATGAACTTAATTTTACAAACTTTTATTTTAACTGTCTCTCCAAAGTGGCTCAAAAAGCTCAAATTTCACACACTCCTAAAGGATTAGAGCAGAAGACCACAAACAATACAGAAACTGTCTTCAAGATTTGTCCTATAGAGCTTTTGGCCTAAGGTTGTTCAGATGCTATAAATGCTCTTACAAGTAAATAAATAGCAAGGACAAAAATTTACACAGGAAAAAAAAAAGTAAACCAACAAACAAAAAACCTCCAGACCAAAAATCAAACAAAAAACCAAAAAGCAATCCACCACCAACAAAATTATTTGTGATTTGCAGGTTAACCCATGCAATGTTTCCCTAACTTCTATGTAATAAGGAATTGCTAACAGGCTTTTTTTAAAGAAAGATTGCATTTTAGAGAATTTCAGATCTAAACATTCCCCAGGCTTTGAAAAAATCCAAATATGTATGATCTAGAAATTAATGAGGTCGCTGGTAAACTTCACTGTTTCAAGCCTCTAAAGTGGCTTGAAAAGATCAAATTTTATGTGATAGCTCAGTGTGATTATATAGGTTAGCACAGGAGAAGAAACACAAAGTTACCCTGGAAGAGGGGATGGAGTTTGCACTGATATTACCTTCCAATTATATTTCTTGAGCTGAACACAATAAAACTAGAAGGGAGACATAACTAAAGGACAGCTAGGCACAGAGATCTAGGAGTAGCTGAAAGTGGAAATAAGTCTTGATGTAGAGTTTGGTATTTCTAATTTTGTCAACAAAAATCCTGCATCAGGAATCAGGCAAGTTTGATCTTGCTAGATGCATGGGCAACATCTCTGTGCCCATAAGAAAGGTCACCTGCACACAATTGAGATGGACTGGTTTAGCCAACAGAAAAACTGCCCACATCTTCCCAGGTAATTTCACCTGAATTAGTTTAGCAGCAAAGGAGCAGACTTACATTTTCACCCTTTCTCAAACACTGTAAATGCCTGACTCCTGCTTTTGGACAGGATGAAATGCAAAGGTGCTAAAATAAATAAATAACTAAATAAAGCTGTCCCCATCTCCCACCACCCACCCATTTCTGAGGTATGACTGGTTGTTTCATAATCAGGAAATGTGTGAACACTTGGGTGGGAAAAAACCAAGATTTCATGAGGTTGCAAGCCTTTTCCAAAGGCTTAAATACATTTCAGGTAAGAATCTAAAGAGACAGGAGGGTTCCAGACATCTTGAGCTTTACCCTTCACTGTTTTCTGACTCAACTGATTTAGGTGCTCTCTTCAAAAAGAGGAAGAGAATGCACCCATGTGGACAACTCAGTTCCATTATGTGCCATGTTTCAGCTTGAAAACTATTTTTTCTATTTTTTTTCTTGCTGCAGAACATCTCAGTTGGCATTTCCCTGCTTCAAAAGTCTAATTAAAACAACCCTATAGCAAACTACATTTAAGCCAACTCAACTATGTGGGTTTAGAGGGTTTTTTAGTATTATTATTTCTCCTCTGAGCTGACATTTACTTCTTTCATTATACCGTGGTCTCACAACCTTCTACCTCTTTTTACTGAGTCAGATCCTTCTGCCTTTGCTCCAGCAAAACCTTCCCCCATTGCACAGAGCCCTGGAAGAAAATTGCTAGAAACTTTTTCAGAGGCCTTTTCAAACCAGCTTGAGCTACGCTCTTTTGCTCACACCCCTTGAATGCTTATGTGCACACCAAAGGTACTAACATGTGCAAATGCTCAATTCTCCTACTTGCCTCCCACCTTGTGGTCCAAGTAACTCAGTAATTAGCATGCTGCTTGCATCATCAAGGCACAGAAACACTTAGGGGCTATAAAAGCTGAGCAAAATGGAGCAAGAGCAAAGAGAAAGAGATTTTCTACAAGAGAACTTGCCCAGTAACAAACAGCTTGAAAGGGAGCAAACCATTTGGAGGCCACGTGAGATGCATTGCCTACCCTTTCTGCCTCATATTTCATGTTTGTACTGCCTGAGTAAGATGCTCATTAATCCCAGGATCCTGAGTTTGGCAATTTTAGCTGATGGGTGAATTGTCATAAAGTCTCCCATCAGCTGCTATTTGTAGTGATTGCGCTATGAGCATGACATGCATTGTATTGTTCAGGCTGGTTTTGTTCTTTTATTTTTGCTTGGGCTGGCTGCCTGCTGGAACCTCTACTCTGCCTACTTCCTGAGGATTAAAGCATGTCTTCTGGGCAAGGAGACGCAAGGACCACCTGCAGATTCTGTTTATATATCCAGCCTTGTAGCCTGATTGATCTCACAATAGGACTGCATAATGTAAACATTCTTTATTCCACTAAAGGATATGTGCTGTACCACCTATGGTCCCTCCAACCAAGAGTCAGTTTTAGATGGTTTAAATTTGTTAAGCCACACCAAAAGAAGGTAAACAAAGAAAAATCTATCCAAGCAACATGTTAAAGTTTTCAAGTCAGACTAATTAAATGCAATTAAGTTGGAAACTTTAGCCTACCCCTTTATACCAGGATTTTGCCACCAAGCCCCAGCAGTGCTCAGGCCTATTGCTTCTGATGCACAGTTTCAGTGTGCCTAATAACAGACAAAACTCAGATTATCAACAAGGTTCATTCCCACTCCAGGCACAAGCCACCACAAGTTCAGCCTTGGGAACTTCTTCCTTGACATGGGGAACTGGTGGGGGACACAGATTCACCTAGAGAGAAATGGAAACCTGAGGAGTCACCTCTCCCTGACTTTTAACATGGCATCTACTAACTGTGCTGCCTGGCTGACACAGCAGAGGGGCATGGGTAGAAGGTGGGGGGACACCTTTCTGTTCCTCCCAAAACACAGTCTGTACCTGAACCAGCACTGAGCAGCTCTTGCTGCTTCCTACACTTAATCTGATACCACTTTTCCCCCTCTGCTCGGGAACAAACACCTCCTCTTAGAGCCAAAGGACAACTCAAGGGCAGAGCTGTAGCCATAGCATTGCATCTCCTGGGACTCAGAGCTCAACTCTTATGAGTATTTCAACATCATTCTTGTGGTTTATTTCCCTTCGGGATTTGTTTGTTGGTTGTTTTGTTTATTTAACAGCGTTAATTAAAAACTAAAGGCACGCCCAGCTAAAGCAAGGAACAGTAATCTGAGCAACTGCCCAAGATCGGCAAGAGGGAGGAGTTTACCCTGAATTTATCTAAGTAGATAGAAATAATAAAAGAACAGAAAATTATAGACTATGTTAATTTCTGTAATGCACTCTGCACATATCTCGGACTACTTCTGAAAGCATAAACCAAACCCACACAATGTAGTTCACCTTTAAACAAAGCAGCCCATTTTGATTAGTAAGCCAGGCATGAACCTGCACCAATTGCCAGTATATCTGGTGAATTGGGAACTCACATTTTCAGGACAGAAAACAACAATAAGGTCTTGATTGACTAACAGACACAAGGCATGTAAGTACTTACTAAGGTCAATGACACTTAAAATGCATATGTACTTACTTGCTTTACAGAATTAGAGCTTAATTGTTCAGCAAATTACAATAGTTTGGTGTTTACAGCAAGCAGTTTATCAACTGAAATATATATTTTTTTAAAATTATTTTTCTGTTTTGGATCACACAGTAGGCCTTCAACAAGATATTCTGTGAAACTTTAGAGTGCTTGAGTCTGCCTGAAAAACTGATGTAATTACACTGTTGGCTAGTGCTGACACTCATATTTTATGATGGGCACCTAAATTTAACTCCCTAAATTCACAGATTAATGAATAGAAACATTTGACAATTCTCTGAATCTTGGAAATAACCCTAAAAGCATTCTAATCCTAAAAGTAGTTCTGATCCTTCCAATCTAGACTCCTAAGAAGAAACATAAAAAGACACTCTGGAATTGGAGGGGACACAATTGAAAGACCTTTGTAAAAGAACGTATATGTAAGAAGAAAATGAAAATTTACATTTGACTAGGGAGAGATACAGTGAGGATATTAAAAATGGCACCTGCATTGGTCTGGGAAGGATTACTGCTTACAGGCTTGATAGATAAAATAGCTTTAAAAAATGCTCTGGTCTAGAAATTTCTCTGAATTTCTCTTAGTAAACTTTATCTTTGGAGGTTTCTTTTCATATACAAAACTGTACAGCTTATCCTATTTTTACTAGCAACTTATTGGAGCAACAGCTTCTTAATGTGTGAACTGTTCCACAGTTCTGCTTGAAAGAAAGTCTTTATACAACAAGGAAAGGAAATTGAAGTTGAATCTAAATTCCTCTGTCCATTGCGCTGCCTCTCCAACCTTTCAATCAATAGAAGTTAAAAATTATTTGAACCAAGAGTAGGATCAATCCCCTATTTTCACAAAACTCATCAATAAGTGATATCCCAACTGACATGCCCTCACACCTGGCCAGGCCAGCTCCTGTCATTGCATGCAGCTATTTATGTACCCAGTTGTCACTCACCTCTCTTGCTGCAGGAGCAAGGTGTTTTCTCCTAAACCCTGCTAGCACTGTTCAGAGAACCAAGACAGCAGCTCTCCTCAAGAACCTCACCAGCACCACCCTTACACAACAGAATGTCCTTGATGTTATAAAAGGTGCCCATGCTGCTCCCAAAGAGGAGGTTTGCTGTGTGGAGCCCTAGAAGTGTTCTGCAGGAGAAGCACCTGCCCCAGCAGGACTCAGCAGATGAACATCATCAAGTCATTTGAGCTCTCCAGGCCTTGGCTTCTTCCTCTGCCAGCACGTGGGTAAAGACCTCAGCACCACAGAGGAGACTGACAAGACTATTCTTTATAGTATTCCTAACACAACACAAAATCTCCTGCACAACAGAAATTCCTCGAAGGGAATAGGTCTGTGGACCTTAGTATTTACTTTTTTTCAAGAGTTGCACGGCTATAACTCAATTCATTCTGACTAATGCATCCAGACTTGTTCGTCGTGATCTTTTCTTATGCCCAATAGCTTTTATTTTAACCTGCTTGCTCTTTAAAATATTTTCCACCATTTTAGGTCCTATATTGCACTCCCAAAGCAAAGAAATTTTGATTTATGATAACTTCTGTGTTTGCAGTAGCAGGGAGGAAAAAATATATTTTCTCCATCAGACAGAGAAATCCTCACTTATCTCTTTCCCCACTTTTCCTCCAACACAGAGCACTGGCAGAGCTGGTCAGCAGAGCTGCTGTTCTCAGCCCCTGTGCAACACACAGCAGAAGGAGCGATGCTGCCAGGTTGGCAGCCTCTGCTGGAAGAGCAACCATCTTAAAACAGGCATCTGAAGGAACAGCTGGAAATCCAAATGTGTGGAACATCAGCATTATTAGAAAAGAAGCTAAGCTACAGCTTTGGAATCCAAATCTGAATTTGTTTCCAAATTGAAGAACCAGGGACTTGCTTCAATGTTTCATAGAAACAAAGAGCCATGAGGTTTTGATCTGAATC
This sequence comes from Hafferia zeledoni, assembly GCA_035583235.1. Classification (NCBI taxonomy): domain Eukaryota; kingdom Metazoa; phylum Chordata; class Aves; order Passeriformes; family Thamnophilidae; genus Hafferia; species Hafferia zeledoni. The sequence continues at coordinate 66,155,775 of JAWWEV010000083.1, forward strand.
AGAAACTCAGGCCTGTTCAGAGCCTGGTTTTTGTTTTGGGCCCTGTGTCTAATCACAGGCAGTTATAAAATGATTACTCAGCACTGCTTGTCCAGTTCATTCATCTTGCAGCCTCTGCCTTCTGTGCTGTTGTGTATACTTGGCATTCTTTACCTGTAATGTCTGTGATTAGGTAAATCTGAATATTTCCCTTGCTTTGGTGCAAAGGAACTAAAATGTTGGATTGGGGGGATCCCCTCAAATACTTCAGTTTCTAATTTCTGACATGTACAGAGAGACACAAAATGTAGGTATTTTGTGCAAAAACAGAGATCCCAAGTTGCTTAATGTGAGCTGCTACTGGTATGTACCATGCAGAGTTTGTCTTTGTTGGTGCTATCGCTTTATAGTGTTCAAAAATAACCCAAACAGGTTAGGTAGTAACCAAGATATTATCTGAGTAAATTTTACCTCAGGGGATTCATTCAGAGTCAAAAATGTTTTAGTCTGTCTGCACGAATATGGCTCCAAGGAAGATTTTACAAGCAAACAAGTTGAATGGCACAAAAAAGCAGACAAACGTAGAAAGAGGGAGAAACAAACAGAAAAAATTGTGACATTTTAGCAGCTATGATTTTAATACTTTAGTATTGATGTTTTTCTGTCTTTGAAAAAATAAAAATATGTCTGGGCTTTTGTAAAAATGACAGCTTGCTTGTTTTGGTTTTGTAAGAGGCACAGGCACGTCCAAACAAAAATCCCAGAACCAAACACCACTTGTGGTAGGAAGAATCAAACTCCCAGAATACAAACACCCCTTTAATTTGAGTACTTTAAAACACAAATCCTCTTGTGTCTCAGGATTACACTGCTGGGCATTGTCTGACCATAAAGCCAATTTAATTTTCTATGGCACGGATGATCTTTCAGTGCTTTTGAGTTGATCTAGAGACTTTTACAGCACTTACTTCTTCCATTGCCAGTTTAATAAGGAAAATAACTTAAGCCAGAGGTGTTTATGTCCCTTGGTAACCTTGATCTGCATATATAGCCTCTTGTGTTCACAGCAGTCTCGTTTAAGTAAGAAGAGAGAGAGAGAGCTCATTCTCTTCCTGCCTTCTGTCCCATGCCCTTTTCACATCTGAAGATCCCACCTTCTTTCCATGTAATATGCAAGATCAAAACTTTAGGACACTCCTACATACACAAATTATATGAGCAGTCATGTACTTTAGTATTTGAAATCGAGATAGAAATTATGGAGAATTACCCAGCCATACCCCTTTATAGTAGCAGAATTGAACAAGAAACCTACCTATGAACCCAGATCCTATATTACACCAGCAGATTGGGATTATATTGTATAAAGACTATATAATAGGTGCATTGTAGCTACTATTTTCCAAGTAGCATGAAATAAAGACTAATAAATTTGCAACATATCTTGGCATAACACCCTTCATATCTTCTCTTCTCATGCATGCTGCTATTTATATTTTTTCCTCATCTGTAAATTTGCAGACATTTTTATACAGGAAGGTAGGCAAATACATAACTGTGTATGTTTCTGTTTATATACAGCTTATAATCACTATCTTGATTGCATGTGTATTTTAAATGCTTTTGACGTACATGTAACATATTTTGATATATTTGTCCACAAAAGAATATATGTTTTATTATGTTTAAGCACATCAAAATGTGTTATGCTAACAGTATTTTGCCTACTGTCCTACTCTCTCTTGTAGATTTCAGAATGTATCAAATCAAGTGGGAAAAAAAGAGAAAAAAAGAGTTTTAGCATAAATCCTCCAAAACTTTACTACGTTGCCATGGGATTTAGATGACCAGCTATACAGCTTTGTCTGCATTGCTTTCACTGCAAGCTGTGTTAGGCACACTTTTGTAGCCAAAAAATTTCCAGTCTCTCCATTTAGTCTAGTATTGTGCATAGGGTACACCAGATCTTACAAAAAATGTCTGGACTGAATATGCCACCAACACTACAGAGATAGCAAGAGAAATCCAGAATACACTACTATCAGAATTATTTGTGGCTAGCTATTCACAGATAAAAAATGTTGAAAAATATTTGTCCTGGAAAGTATTGACCAGCATCATAAGCAAACTTGTTAAAAATTTTGTTCTCTAATACATTTATTCAAATCAGTGACTTCAGCAGACCTGTACTAAAGTTGAACTGTACTAACACACTTGTGAACCAAGCCCAAGATAAGTTCACTGAGAGATATGCAGAGGCAATGAAGTTAGGACTGCAGTCAGGGACTTGTCCCAGAGGGTCCCAGCTGTGTTTTGTAAACCCAGGAGGAGGTGAAGAGGGGAGCAGCATGAGTGATCAGCAGCCCAGAGCTCTCTCCCTGACCCTGTGTTGGTCAGCAGCAAACCCAGCCTGTGAGCAGGACTCTAATCCCTGCACAGCTGGGATATTGGCACTCTTCTAGGACATTAGTCCAAGCTGTTTGGGAAAGTGCTGTAAATATCCCCATTGTATAGATGAGGAAATAAAGTATGCAAGGACAAAATGCTTTATCATGAGGACAGGAGATTTAAAGATTAAAAGAAAAAGAGCCACCTCATTACCTTAGGTCAAGATTTTCACTCACTGAGATCACTGGATGATTCTGCTATTAGTTGTAGAGGAATAGATCTTCAGAGGACCCCCAGAAATCATACAGGTCATTTCAGTACCCCACAGTTGGGTGATTTCCTGGATATATTTCTCTCTGTCTGCCTAAAGATCTCTGAATATCTCCCATAGCCAAACATGTTCCAGTGCATCAGTACAATTTATTTTTTATAGTAGGTGCATTTGCAAATTCTGCATTCACTTAAATTCCTAGGTTTCTTTCAAAAGGTGTATGTCTTCCCAGGGGCTGGTTTTGTATCCCTTCTAAACATGACAAAAAATGAATTGATGAGCAGAGGTGAGAAGGCCCAAAAAGTGGAAAACAAGCAAGCTCTCTGTGAACTACACAAATGAATTTCTTCATTGTCTAAAAATGTACTTGCCCTTTCAGTCTTAAACTTCACCTTCAGTCACTCCTGTCTCTGGGGAATAATTAGCCGGGAATTTATGTATATCCAGGAGACTATGCTTTTGCTTTTCTTAATTTTTCATGGTACCTAAAAGGGTGGTGAATTCTTGGTTGTTTATCTGAGTTTTATACCAGTGAGATCAGAGCAATGGGTGCAAAGACTACTGTGTATGGCCTACAGACTATTTATTCATCATCCTGTCCTTTTAGTACAAGCACCTTTTTCAGAGTAAAGCATCCTAAGACAAACCCATTTGCCTGGATATGAGTTGCAGACTCATTCCCCAGCAGCATTGAAGCTACTTTAGATTTTCTAATTGACAGCAGCTGAACATGAGCCAGCAGTGAGCCCAGGTGGCCAAGAAGGCCAGTGACACCCTGGCCTGCATGTGGCCAGCAGGACCAGGGACTTGGCACTGGTGAGGCTGCACCTTGAGTACTGTGTCCAGTTCTGGGCCTCAGTTTGGGAAGGATATTGAGGTGCTGGAAAGTGGCCAAAGAAGGGCAACATGGCTGTTGAAGGGATTGAAGCACAGATCCTATGAGGAGCAGCTGAAGGACCTGGGGGTGTTCAGCCTGGAGAAGAGGAGGCTCAGGGGTGACCTCATCATTCTCTACAACTCTCTGAAACAAGGCTGAAGTCAGGTAGTGGTCGGTCCCTTCTCCCAGGCAATCAGCAGTAGGACAAGAAGGTATAGGCTTAAGCTGTGCCAAGGGAGGTTTAGGTTGGACATTAAGAAGAAATTATTTACAGAGAGAATGATCAGACATTGGAATGGGTTGCCCAGGGAGGTGGTGGATTCACAGTCCCTGGAAGTGTTTAAAAAGAGACTGGATGTGGCACTCAGTGCCATGGTCTAGTAGGCAAGGTGATGTTAGGTCAAAGTTTAGACTTGATGATCTCAGAGGTCTTTACCAACCTAGTTAATTCTGTGATTCACCCAGGGAAACAGTAGACATTACCAGAAAACAAGGCTCTCACTTCTGCCCCCATCCATCATGTTACCTGCAAGAGAAAAAAATAATAAAATATATCAACGCTTCCCAGTGTGTAGGGAGTTCCTTAGTGTGAAATGGAACTATGCACTCACCAGAGAAGTAGCCTCACTTGAAGACTAGAGCAATGCATTGAATTCTGCTGTAAAGCAAATACCATTGCTCCTTCAGAGTGTAAAAATCCTCCGGCAGTTCTAACCTACTAAGAGAGAAAACTTACAGACTTTGTCACTGTGATGGGACTTCTCCTTAGAGCTGAAGGACCCAGAAAGGGCATCTTCATCCCTGCTTTCTTCCTCTGTACTTCTGTGACAAAGAAGCAATACCTGAAAGTGATAGTAAACCTGGAAAGACTTCAGTCCCCCAACCAGCCCTAGGAAGACCATCAAATAGTTATGACAAGGTTGGCTCCTTTCTTCTCATATGGACTATTTGTCTGTCAAAAAAAATCTTACTTCTGCCTCTCAATCCAAACAAAGCTTTCAGGGACACTGATGAGAGCTGGTCCAGCGGCAGAGATCCCTCCAGCACCTAAGCTGTACTGGCTCCAGACCATAGTGTGTGGAGGTTGTGGTGCTCTGAAAATCTCCCTCCTAACTGAGGCTCAACCCCAACCTCCATGGAAGTAGATCTTCCCGAACTGATTTGAAAAAACATAGGTTTGTTTTCAAGGCCATATGCCAGGCAGGAGAGTCTGCAAGTGAATTAGACTTTCTATACTTGCAAAGCCTTCTGTGTGAACAGTTTCACTCACCTGGGATAAAGGTAATTAGGTGCTGGCTTCTGTTTTAAATGTGTTCAAGGTGGTTTACCTGAATGGTATTCATGTCAACAGAGTTTTATCACCTTTAAATTGTTTCTGTTTCATTTGCCTAATCATAAGCCACTCCTGGGACTGCTTATGGTTTACTTAAAGCCCAATGGTACTGGGACAAGTTGTATAGCAGTGCTTTTTTTTTTTTTTTTCATTTCCTTGATCAGCTTCATCTACTGCACTGAACCAGGAAGGTCTGTGTAGCTTTGACCAATGCTAACATGAAAGTCCTTCCTCTGTGTCTGACTGGGTCAGCTACAAGGTTAGTAAATGTCTTATCACTCAGTTTTTTGAAAATACTTCCAGGCTACTTTTGCAAAAGATGCACCCTGACAAAGCTAGCATAAATAAATCTACTAGCTCCATTTATAGTTGCAAATATATTTATTGCAAATGACATTTTCTAGGAAAGACTGGGAAGCTTTCCTCTGTTGTCACTGGACTAAGTTTAAGTGCTGTGTTCAACTACAACAGATCTCTGGGAAACAGCTGATCTCCTGGTCTTGATTTGACTATCTCTGGAGATGAACAGTTCAGCACTGTTCTGAAAATTTTTGGTCATCAGATGACCTCAACTACAGAGAAATATAAAAAGTATTTCCTGAATATTTCTCACCTCCCCATCCCAACAGGTCTCTTGGTCTTGTCTGCCCCCATCCTGTTTCCCAGCTTTATTTTCCATGTGAGCTGCAGAAGAAGACTTCACATTCCATGTGGTCTGCACCAGTGAGGCACTCTTCACCCAGGTAAAAACATGCCTTAGGCTTTGTTTACTGCTCCTACCTGGTTTTTACATTCAAAGGCTGCCTTCATCCTTTAGGCCATGATACCAGCCTAGGATTGCCTCTGAAGTCAGTTGCCCGCTGATCTGAAATCCTTTGCAGAATCCTTGTCCTCCAGGATATGTGTCACTCCTTCTGCAACCCCAAGCCTCATTCATAGGCATGGCTCAGCACTTTTCCCCAGATGCATCCATTTGCATTTGCTTGTAGTCGAGTGCAAGACTGCTGTATCCCAGGGGGTCTTGGTGATTCTCTGCACCTTGTCCTCCTTAAAATAAAGCCACAGCTTCCTGTGCTACACTACACAAAACAGCTGCCTCATAATTTTGGAAATGATTAGTTTACTTTGCATTTAGACTAAATATCTAAGCCAGCATAGGTCTCCATGACACTGGAGCAATGACTGTGATGTCCCAATGAAATCAAGCTAGGATTGTTCTGACTCAGTGAGCACTAAACATCACAGCCAATGCTTGTGTGCAGGGGAATATGTTTGCTAGAAATTGAGCCTCTTGTGTATGTCAAGTGTATTTTACTAACACAACAATGTGGAATTTAATAGTCTCACACAATCATTCACAACAAACATTGCTCTTCTCTCACTGGCTTATTTGTACAGGCATCTTTTTGGTTTCAAAGTTTCATGAGTAACAGAGAAGGAAGTTTTGAAACACTTCATATCACTGTGACTGTCTGTGCAGAGCAGCAGCTACTCTTTATTGATTTGAGAATGGAAGAGCTTCCAGCTGCTGACCCCTGGGCTGTCCCTGTCAGTGGCACATGCCTGGCATGGATGCAACAAAGAGGCTGTGGCTGTCACCTCATCAGCTGTTCGTATACTCTGCTCCCAGGTCCTGGTCTGTCACAGGTGGACACATTCATGGAAACATGACGGCAAAGGGAATGCAAAATAAAATTACCCACTCCTGAACAAAAATTCTGAAATTTTCTGGAATAGTTTAAATAAACCATCCTTTCCTTTTGATTAATCTTTTTTCCTTTTTGGAAAATTCCTTGAAAGTTATCCCATTTTGCAGGTTATCAGAAGGAATTAATTTCAGTGAGTTTTCTAATAGCCTCTCACTGAAGTAGAGGCCACGCAAGTTCCAGTTATGGTTAGTGTTTCTCTGTGCCAACTACTCCACACAACAGATCTCAGACAATCCCTTCTGTCCTTACAGAGCACATATTTACCTCCCTGGACACACACACATGCCAAAAAAATCAAATTACAAGAGATCAGAAAAAGGTTTCACGAAGTCAAATTTTGAGGATCTTGTAAAAATTTTTTTTTCATGGTAGTCTAACTCCATTATGGAAAAAAAGAATCCAGTTGTAAGTGGTTTTGTCAATGGTGGGAGTTGGCAAGGAAGACAAGGAGCTCAGCTTTAGCCAGGTTACACAATAACTTGCTACTATTTGTGGCTGGCTCCCAGAGGGCCAAAGAAATTAACTCGTGGTTAGTTAAATAATAGTTTTATTAAAACAATGATCAGATCAAATAACTGGCATGTATGTGCAGGAAGTCTTTCAAAATACTCAGGTCCTGCAAAAAAAGTCAGATCAAGAAAATATCCTTTAAGTGTCTGATCCCTGAAGTAACTGAGAGCAGTAGAAACTGGATGCCTTAAAAAGAAAAAAAGTTTTTTTAAACCTTAATCCCAATATTCTCTCCAAAGAATAACACAGCTCTCTGCTTTCAGTGTTTTCTCTTCACGCAGATGTTTTCATTCCCTTGTTACAGTAGAGAAATTTTTTTTTTTCCTGTGACCACAGCTCTCTTTTAATATTTTATTTTCAAAAAGGGAAATAAATGAAAGAAATCTAAAGCTGTGTGAGTTCACATCCCCCAGCTGACTTGCACACTGAAAGGAGCAACTAACTAGAAAAGAGGAATGCTGACTGAAGGATCAGGCTCCAGATACCCCCCAAGTTGAGGAGAACTGCAGCTACAGATGAGCTGGTGAGAGCTACTGGGGGCACAAATCCTCAGGGTATCTAGTCCCTTTTTTTGTGTCACTACAGGTTCAGGAGCCACCTTTGACGAGAAGAGCAAATTCAGTCCCAAATTATCGTACTGCACCTGGATGATGAGGCTGGATAGAGAAAACCACGGCTCCCTCAGTCACACACCTGCTGCAAGAAGCACTGCCGTGGGCTCGGTGGTGACTGCAGAGTCAAGTCTACAGCTAAATTGCTCTGAGCAAAGTTACCAGCTTCAGTATGAGAGGAGAGCAGCATATGGAGTAGACTCTGCCCCAAAAGGGCCAAATTACCTCGCAGGGTTCAACTAGAGTTCACAAAGTCAGGGAGCCTGCAGGCAGTTTTTGGCCCCTATTCTTTGTGCTTCTGATCCATGAGATTACTTGCCCAGTGGATACTTTGTGATTTTTGGGGTTTGAGAAAGCAGCTTGAGGTACCGAGAGTTGTTTATACAATCCACAGCACAAATGGATGCTGTCAGCAAAGCGAGGTGTGTTCAAAGAAAACAGCAACAAAAAGTGTGTCTGATTTCTTCAAAACAGAGAACGAGTTTTGTTAAGGGTAAACTATGTACACTCTTGTGGCAGATATCCATCTAAAGGTGAATTGCTGGCCCTAATCTGTGCTTGCGTCTATCAGTTTGCATTATATTCAGGTAGCGGTGAACACTGCCTTTTGGGTGGGTAGAGAGTACTTGGTGAGCTTTTTGGATGAAGGGCAGGTAAAAACTTGCTATGTCTTGTATCCAACATTCGAGTATTTACCTGTTGGAGCCCTGCATATTAAGGCCCACGCATTTACACTGCAACACAACGTAGAATTTTAATGAATTCACGGACTCTGAAGGCCCACACCCACCTCTTCTCAAACAACCAAAATCCTCTGCATTCCTCTCAGCTGTATGTACTCTGCATGTAATGGCAGCAGATCAGGCTGCGAAAAAACAGGCCTGCTACAAAACATAAAGTGACAAACACTTCTAGGCACCATCTCAGCCAAAGCAGAAAATGCTCCTTCTCCCTCAAAAGCACAAGAGGATCAAAAATCAACTCAGAATTCTCCCCTTCCATCACAACCCAGGCTTGATCACTTTCATCATCCTGTTGAAGAAACCACTCTTGCTCAAACACAGAATGTTTGTGGTAAACATAATCAATTGCTTATCTAAACGAAAAATCAAAACCAGCAGCAAAGCCTTGGCCAGATTTACCATGCTGCACATCATCCACATCCAAGAGAAAAGGGGTGCAAATGGAAACTAATTCCCAGCACGTGGCAAAATCTGTTTTTGCAACTGATGTTGTAAACCTCCAAGTATAAAGCACTGTCTTTAGCCCAAGGGGAGGGACTATGCTGTCCAGCAGTGAGAGAGAGAGGTAGAGAGGTAGAGACAGTTGCTATTGCAATATCTCAAAATGTGATGAAACACTGAAAAGACAAACTCTAGATACAATCAGTCTTGCATACTATCTAGACAGTTACTCCTGGAAAGGAAAAAAATGTCCTATGAAAAAAAAGATAGCAGAGAAGAGGAATGGGTACAACACTAAAGCTAATTAATCTTCATCTGCCTCTAGCTGGAGCCCAAGGAACTCCTCTCCATTGGCAACAGTGGTACATCTTCTCATGCCAAGACATCCTGAATGAATTTCTCTGACAAATCCCATACCAGGTAAGAGGATTTCAATTAGAATAAGATCTGACATTTTGAAGCAGGCTTCTTAAAAGTACAATCTGCCAATGACAGTCAATACCAAATTTTGGATTAAGAAACATTGGACAGGTCTGTGCTCTTCCAAATCCCAGGATCAGCATCAAAGGAGAAGGAACAGGGTGAGTAATGCATGCAAATGGCTGCATTCATATTTGAACACAAATAAAAAATGCCTGCCATTAAATAAATCCCTCAGTTGGTATCCTACCCTAGGAGTCGGACTGTGTAACATAGTACTACATACCACAGTAGCATTTACACATGTGCCTCCCAAAAATAACCGAAGATTGGTGAACCCTCAGTGACAGCAGAAATTCTTTTAGCAAGGGCCTTGCATTTATGTTTACTATAACTGATCTCACACCTATTTCTGTATCTCTCATATTATGCCTTGATGTGTTCTCCAGGTGTTTAGTCCTTCTACCCTTACCTCCCAACCCTGTTGCAGCCAGTTTCACTAGCACACTTCCACTTTCCAGGCAACAGCCTCTAGTAAAATCAGTGCAGAAGACTGGTCCCCAAATCAACTATTAAGAGCTTTCAGTAAAAACTTCCCTCTGATTGGAAAGGTCTCTTTTCACTTAAATCTGCCTTTTAGCTTACCTATTAGTCACAATTTTTCTTCCATTACCCAGCATGTCTCTCAGTTTCAGGTGGTACACCATACTGGAAGCTAAGCAGAGAGGACTGTACTTCCACGCCTGGAAACACCAGTTTATCACAGTTCACCTGGATCATGCTAGATCTACCGTCTTTAGTTTTCTTCCCTTTTGCTGTTACTTTATGCCTTATTATCACTTTCAAAAGAGTAGAGCAGCTGCTACAAACAGCATGCACTCCAAGAGGGCTGTCCTTGCCCATTAGTCAGACAGACTTACATTCTCCAGCTGAATGGTGTCTTCCTTCCACTGTTAAGTCCTACTGAAAATATTCTTGAGCCTTAAATTACATGTGCCAATTCCTTCCAGATACCAAGATAACAATGATCCAGCCTTTCTCCAACATTTAACTCAAGTTTTTACTCCCACTTTGGCTGAAGCCATTTCAATTCCCAGGTTTTCATAGCCACTAAAAACCTCCTATGTCTGAACATTCAGAATCAGCATCTTAACTGAAACAGAAACAAAATATCTGATAGATTATTGGGCCATGCACAATTACTTTCTTTTTTACCTTTCATTTATCTGGCTGAAGGATTCCTTGCTATTTTTTTTAATTTCCTTTGCAGAGTTAAACTCAGCTTGACTCATGCCAATTCTCATTTTACCCACACATTTCCTGACCTCTCACAAGTGGCTTTCTTTGCTGATCTGCTCATTTTTCTACTCCTTATTAAGTCATATCTGACAACTTTTCTTCCATGTTTTTCACTTCACAATAGATGCCTGTTCCAGATATTTTTTTGCACCTTTGATTCAAAGAAGGGCCAGCCTTCCTTTACAATTCAGTCCTCTTAAACTCTTCAGGCTTTAGCTTGTTCCCTAAATGTATTAAATGCCGTCCATCTGAAGCTGAAAAGCTCAACCATAGACCTGCATTTGTTTACCTTTCATTTTAATTGAAACTGAAATCCCCAAAGCAAGGTTATCTTCTACTTCATTCTAAAAGTTAGTGTCATCTAGAAAAGTATTGCCTTTTGCTGTTTCAGTGGCTGATGAGGAACCCTGTTGGTTATTGCATTCAGCAATGTCTGAATTTAGCTATTTGTTCCCCTGTATAATCCAGGAAGTCAAAGTCTCTCATAATGATAGACCTCTAACAAGCAAGATCTGTATCTACCAAATCCCGTTTTTGAGGTCATTGGCAGATAAACCACACTGCCTCTGCAATCACATTTCCCCAGAATATCTTTGGCTCTATTAAGTTGGTTATTTAACTCATATTATCTGTCCTTATTTATCTCATCAAAGGCTTACAGTAACATCACATTGTTTACCTTTGCTTCTGTCTTTCAAAGTTAGGTATGCTCCAGTACCTCTACTCCAGCTATTCCTCTCTTTTCCCATCCTCTCCTTCAGTAACTGTTTCCAAATGTACAAATACATACATAGCCCCCTGCCCCATCTCCTTTGTCATATCCTTAAATACTCACTTAAACTCCTCCCACCATCTCCAGGTGAAACTTCAGTCCTGTGATTTACTCTTATGGGACATATGTTCATTGATACCTCATACCTGAATAGTTTACATGAAGTACCTACTTGAGGATAACATGCAACCAACAACCTTCTTAGTTATATTCATAATTGTTTTGCTATCTCAGTTGCACCTCAGTAGTTCTCATCTATCATTCCTCGCCAGAACTTTTAGTAAAAATAATTTTTAAAAAAATTCCTTCTCAGCACCAGGTGTACAACCTTTAATTTTGTACCCACAGAATCTCTTTCTACTCTTGGCTCTTTGCTATTCAAGCTCATTTCTTACCTAGAAAAACCTTAGACCTGCATTTAAGCATGGTGTCCATACATTGATTCTGCCAAGGCAAACTGCAACATATTTTGGCCAGATTTTATTTCTATTTAATCTATTTTTTTGTAATACAGCTATTAACTATTCATATTTTGATCTCTGCGTTGTGTTTTATTGTCTTCCTCAGTACTCCCAGGTATTAGCATGATGAAATATAAACTGTCCAGAAAGAGGACTCGTTTATGTTATAATCTAATAGATACAGTCCAGGTTGCTTGAGATATCTTCACAGAGGGATAATACTTTTTTGCCTAATATCCTTAAGCTATAATCTTCCTTACTCCCACTTTAAATCAAATATAAAAGTACTTAAATTCTTATCAACTTTCTTCCTTTAACACAAATAAAAATAACTGTGTTTGGCAAACAGGCTGTCTATTCTCATTCACTCTGCTTGCTGGAATTTCACCTTGCAGAAGCTCATGCAAACCATTTTTTATTGGCTTTGGTTAACATAAGTTCAAATAAACTCAGCACTCAAAGCCAAATTTTCAAAAGGTGTCATGTATTTTGCCTGCTTTGAACTCAAGAATTTTGCAGGTTTTCCCTGTAGATCTGCCAAGGTTAGCAAAGTTCAGAAAACCTAGCCCAGATTGCAAGGCTGCAATAAAAGCTGACATGGAGATTCACCTAGTTTGAATGTGTATGCCAATTGCTTTACACAGTTATCTCCTTGGTCCTTCTGACACCCTGAAGAAAAGCAACAGGATTTTCCAATAATGTCATCTGGAGAAAATTGCATTGCGACTTGGAAAGAACCATGTGTTACACTCCTGTTATCATTGCAGCTATCCATATTTCTTTTTTACAAGCAACTGCTGCTGGTTGGTAAGGAGCCACAAGTCAGATTCGGAGTTTCAGCTCTTTGAATTCCCCGTGTGACTCAGTTTCATACCTGCTCTAATGACATTGTTTCCAACACAGGTCTGACCACTCCCTCTACTTCCAAAGCCATCTTAAAACATGCTATCTTGCTCATTGGCTGGCCTCATGGCACGCTGGCATCATTCAACAGATCAGTCACTTCATAAAATCAAATGATGACCAAATTCTTTCCCCAAACAAGTCTAAATCAATTACACTATTCCTGAACTGCCTGCAGGTTGCAGGCAAGAAGTAACACATACTATACACATAAAAAAAAAAAAATCCTCAGTGCTCTACACTGAAAAGAAACTGAAAGATGGAGTTAATTTATAGGTTATGTCCAACATGTGACTTAAAATAAAGATGAGAACAAACTATAACCAGAAGTGTTGCTAAGGGTATGTGCATACGATCAATATGTCCTCCTTGTTCTCTCCCTCCTGTGTTCTTCACTGACCATCTTTGCCTGCAATGGACATACAGAACTGCATAGTGACCTGGTCTATGGGTACACCTGGACTTGCCATATTATGTACTTCCATTAATAACATTTTATAAAAGTCCTGAATAAAGAATAAAATTAATTTATCAGTTAGTACTAAAATATTACTCCTGGAAATATTAAAAAAAAACCAACATAAAAATTGGAAGCTGCAAGGGTCATAAGATGTGACTGCCTGGATGATACTACAATATATGTATAGGCATTTCACAGGTGCTCTGTTTCTAACATTTAGTCAGAATCACAGAGATTATATCTCTAACCTGTGTCTGTTTCCTTAAAGGACAGATAGTACACATTGATTCTATAAAGTAACATCCCAGCCCCCCAAACCGTTCATTATACCCCCAGTAAAACTGAGGCTAGAGAGCCCCCCAAATCCCCATGCTACTGCTGGGATCTCTGTTTCCAGGTGGCACCCCTGTCACATAGCAGGCTTGCTTTGCTCTCTGAACCATTTAACAAGAACAGAGCAATTTAAAAAGGACAGGAAACCACCAAGATACTTGGTTAATCAAATCACAGGCCACTGAGACTCTATACATTTTGCTAACCTCCTTAAAACTGAGGTGGGTGAGGAGCAAAAGCAAACAAGGAATAAACTCTCCTGTTGGAATAGAGTTTTAGCTCATGAGCCATTGGCTGCTGTGCATTGACAGGAGTTGAGGCCCTTAGCTAGGTTCTTAAGCATGGGCATATGTGAACTGAGAAAGTACGTTGAAATCTTCTATTAAAGGTGCACTGACTTTGCCAATCCACTGACCTCCAAATCCTTTCCATAAGACATACTTGCTCACTCTCGCTTCTCCTTGCAGATTAGTTCTGTCTGCTCCCAGGCGCCTACTCTCTCTTTCTCTAATGCGATTAAATAAGCTCCTTGTCTCTCCAGGCTTGTGCAACTGCCTCTCGCTTAGTCACCTAAGCACTCTACAACAGCCCAAAGGAGTGGAGTCAGCTGAAACAGGAGCGTTCCCAGCTCTGACATGTAAAGTACTTGCACTCAGTGCTAAATAAACTTGGAAAAATGTTCACAATGCAGCTGTGCGCGCAAGATGCTGCAACCTCAGGGCAAGAATAATTATACACAAACAAGATACTTAGGATTTATGTTCCCCTCAAATAAAAATGCACTCTGCTCATGCCAATCTCAGCACTTGATGGTATGCCTGCAATCTGAGGCAGAGGAACAGATTTCTCTGTTAGGGTTAACAGATTAGATACTCTCGCTGCTTTATTTTCCAATAAACTCCAGAGGTGTTCTAAGCATGGTGAGTACACATTGATATGCTTTTCACCATACAAGGATGAGGATTCATGGGGGGTCTTTTAAATGCCCTATTGTGTTAATGGTATTTATTAGGGCAATCTTCTATTGTCATATGTGGATGATTCCTTTGCAGAAGTTACAGAGTTAAAGCTGAAGCCCACAGGAATAACTGCCCAAAAGAAAACTGAAAAAGTTTCAAGAAACAGGAACAAATACTCCTAGACCATTCCAAGCAAAGGTTTATCTAACTTCTCCTTAAATTCTCTCATGAGGGAGAGCACCAACTGCTTGTGCAAGTAGCCTGCTGCAATGCTTGAGCATCTCCCAGTACATGACTATTTCTCCTAAAAGCCAATGTCAATTAACTTTCTTGCTAGCAAAGTCAATCTCTCCTCAGTGAACACAGATTGATCACTGTCCTCTTCATAATGGCTTTTTAATCATGGTCATATTTATCTTCTCCTCCTGAGGAAAAAAAAAAACCAACAACCTAAAGCAAATTCTCTGATCCTTTGTGTTTTTAAAACTTCTCAACATACTCCTTGTCTGTCTTTGGATCTGTAACTATTTGAATGTGCCATATCCATGGGCAATGCCAAAAAATCAAAGAAACCTGTGGAAAGAAGTCTTGACTGCAATGATCCTGAGATCTCTCATGAGCCATTCTCTTGAACCAGACTCAGCCCTGACTATATGCAGTGATACTTAGTTATACTCCCACACTTCAAAAAAGTCTAAATCTAAAAAGGAAGGGAGACCCCCTTAAAGATGCTTTATACCTATTTAGCTCTGCAGTGGAACCTGAAAAGGTATGACTTACAGACTTGAAAGAAGACTTTGCAAGCTTTGTTAAAGTTGCTGCAAACAAGGAAAACTCAACAAACAACTTCAGGAGTACTTTAGTAAGCAATTGCTCGCTGGTTGGAATGCAAGTTACACCACATTAGACCCGTTTCATATTCTGCCCCAGGGAACCAGCAAGCTGGGTGGGAGACCAATGAGCATTCCCACCCGCATGTCAGGCTGGACAAGCTGCAAGAACAAGCAGTCAGTCTGATATTTCTGCCTTCCCTTTCTCGACCACAACTACAGGAAAGAAAAAGTTAATGCAACTTTCAACCTTTACAACTAGGTCAAGTTCTGTTAAAATCTAAAGAGAAGAAGGTTCAGGAGTTGACCATTTTCTTAGCCAAACAATGAGAACAGAATTTACATTCCTCTGCCTAGAGCACTTACACCAGGCTATGCAAGTGATATGTGAGCAGTAGCTGACTCTTCAGAGGAGTCTTCTGGAACTAAAGGAGAGAAGCATAGGAAATGCTTGTCCCACAGCTCTCACTATCTTGTTTTTAGTATTCAGTCTGCAGGTGCCCAATACTTTCATGGTCCAGTCCTACATGAAAAAAAAAAAAGAAAAAAAAAAAAAAAAGAAGTGTCTTAACCAGGCATGGGAAAAGGATGCGAGCCCCCAAACCCATGGCACAGAGGAAAAGGTTATTTTTGCTGCTGGCAATTTTCTTTGGGTTGGCAGAACATGTCATTTTGGCTGTGAAAAGGAGCACATGTACTGAGTTCTGTGAGTTCATCTTGGTTTCCCTGCCAGTGCCAACTAGTAGCAGTTCAGAGCTCAGCTTGTTATTGAAGATGAATCCATTACAGTTGTCAGCTACCAGACAGTTTAAACCTTAGTGAAAATGGGTCAGAAATTGAGTGACTTTGGAGAGTAAAACATATTTGCTTTTTTCAGAGGCTCAAATGTGCACGCAGAAAAGATACTATCTTCCAGTAGCCCATTTTGCAATTGATTAGAAATTAAAGCCTTTGTGCTAGAATCAGGGTGGGGAAAATATTTTGAGACTGCAGTTTGATCTGAATGTTGCTTTTACTTGTGGTTTGGCAAAAGACTCTGAAATGCTGTTAAATCAAAAAGGCAAAGAAAACCTGCAATTGCCATGTCTCTACTTAAAAAAAAAAAAAAAAAACATTTTAAAATAATCACATACATCATTCACTACACAGATGCTACATTCTTCCCTACCCTTATTTAATAGCTAGCTGTCAATCTATGTTGAAGAGCAGTTACCTGACATTACCATAATAATGCTTCAAAGCTTCATATTAAAGATGGGTATCTTCCTAGGCAAGCCCATAGAGGGGGGGGAAAAAATAGAAATAAAAGCGCCTTTTCTCTCTAGAGTTGCAAAAATGCAGTTCTCTAAGAGATGACAGAGTGTAACCAGCCAGGAATGATGATCACAGATACTTCTGACTTCTCTTTACTGTAATTAAGCAGGGAGAGATCAACAAATCTGTGTCTGCGTATGAAAGGTTTATCATCTCTATTTCTATTAACTGTGGTAGAGAGGAAACTAAAAGTGAATTGAGACCTCTGGCCATTAACATAACATAAACACTTCTTCCATATTCCAGGATAAGCATTACACTTCTCAGGACAACTCTTGTACAACCACTTTGATGTTTAGCCATTCTCAAAATGCGCTCCTTTCACATGCTCCTGCCGTGAGCAAACACTGCAACGGAAACTTGCCTGTGTTACAGGTTTGGGAGATGGTGCTATGTGTACAAGCCAAAAAACCTCAAACTCTTTCAAGTTGGGTTAATTTGATACTGAGTATGGGGAACTGGAACTGACATTTAAAAGATCTGTTTTCTCAGTAGGATTAGAATGAGATGGCAGGACACAAAGACCTGGTGAACATCTGAGACATAAAATTGACTTTACAAGTGTGAGGAATGGTGGGAAATCAAAGCATGGAAATCCTGTGAAAAAGGGTTCAGGTGCTTAGGTAAAAGAAAAGTAAAATTAAACAATGGCTTACCAATATTTATAGCACCTTTCATTCCCTCTGCAAGAGAGCAGAGAAGCCCAGAACTAGAGTAGTTAGCAAGCAGAAGTCAACAGGTGCTTCACAGGAAAACCTCTAACATCAAACACACAGCAAGCAATAAGCATGTTATATCTTCTTCTAGCACATATTTAGATGCCAATGGGCAAGTCCAGAGCATAAACTTTCCATGAGAGTTGCTATCAGGAAAACTATTGACAACAGCCTCCATGATCAGCAGACCCCTCATCCAGTCTCCTGTTTACTAAGCCTTCCACATCTCAGCTTTCCACTTACCAGAAACTAAACATTGGAGGAATGTAGCTGTGCCAGTCTTCCATGTTACAAGACAAGATTGCACAGACCTCTGACACATGAGATTACATAAAGGGAAGCCATTAGGAAATTGTAAAAAGCTCCAAGGGTCTACAAGAGAAAAAGGAAAGGTAAAGAGAGATAAATTTCCTTCATGAACTCACTCCCTGGCAAGAGAGAAACCCTGACATTTGCACTATTCCACATGAGAAGAACATGCTCCTGGGAACCATCTCCCAGTAGCCCACCATGCTACAATTTATCATCCTAGGGAATATCCTTCAACTTTTCTTTCCCTGAACACAGACATAATATCAACCAAGGATGGACAGAAGTGGTTTCTCTCAGCACCTTCCCTCAGTAGCTTCCACAGCAGATGAAACCATCTATGTAAGAAGAGTGGCACCTATTCAATACTCTGGGACACAGTATCCATTCAAGGCAAGGAAGCTCCTTATTCAAGCATAGAACTGTTGCGGGCAAGGCAGAGTATTTATAAATTTGTATGCAACTAGGTTTACTCTGATACAATTGGATTGCTTCATACAAGGGTTTTGACTCAAACAAGATGAGATAATGGGAACCCTGACTGTTGGAAGCCAGCTTGGTTTCAATTTGAATATATGCATTTATTTAAGTTTTCACAAGGTTTCCCATTGACTCTGCACATTAAAAGAAAAAAAAAAAGAAAAAAAGCGCTAAGTCAACAGAGAGCCTCGAGCTCAGAATGGTATTTGTGAGCTCACGCCATGACTGGAGAAAAAACAAACACCACAACAGTTTTGGATATCATGGGCTTCTTTCACAGGGGTTTACTTTACGCCGTTGTTCCCCTCTTATTCTGAAAGAGGGTTTTCCTGATGTAGAAGAATGGAGAAGAGGGGGAAATAATAATGCAAAGAAAATACCTTTTCATTCTTCACAGAGTTTCTACTAGCATATAGAAAAGCTTCTGCATTGGAAAAACCAAGTATACAACTTTTGCTGTGAATTGACACAAGACCCATCACACAAAAGCAATGTGTGTTCACATGCATGAACATGTACACAAACACACATACTCCTTCACATATGCACACGCCCAGAGGCAGTGACTACCACTCTTTTGAGAACAGCACTTTGTAGTAAGAACATCCACTTTTGAATCAGTTTTCAAGCACTGGATCTAAATTACCTGAGCACCAAAACTGAATTCAAGTTCAATCCTCTCCTAAATCTGACCACAAAAGGTACTGTGTCTGGGCTTCTCATGGATCTGTCATATATCAAAAACCTGACAGTATTAACTCATGAAACTTGTGGGTCAAAACAGTCATAACACAGCTATGGAGAATTAAGTTCTTTAGTCACAAAAAATGTAAGTCAGTATTTAATGCATTGCAACAGTGCATTTCATTAAATGTTTGCACAAAGTATAGCAGCCATGACAAAATAATTTGTGGTTTATGCATGTATATACATACATTAGACTGCACAGGCCATTTAAATAGTGCATTATGTTAGCAATCATCGTTACTAACCCTACGTTACGAAGTGTGGGCAGACACTTCATTAATGCATGCACAGATTGCCAGGATATTGTGCTGTCTCCTTGCTGCAAAAATATAGAATACAGTAGCATGATTGAGTGGGATGATGAAGTCATCTGGCAAATCTCCACAGGGTGATGCACCGAGGAGCAAATGACATAGCATATTCACACCACCCACTGGATACACCACTGGACTGGCATTCAGGTGCAGACAGACATTTCAATGATCCCTATTGCCCAAGCGTGGACAAGTCACAAATCAAACCTAGTGTCCTGTATCTGTAGAGGAGGGAACACTACTTCTATCTTTCTTAATTTTAAAGTCTAGCAGAAAAAGAAAGTACTGGTATAGCTACCAAAAGACAGGGTTGTCCAACATTTCCCACTTTAAGTACTTCCTTTTTGGTCAACTGTAAATTGAGTAAATGTAAGCTATCAGGTCTGAAATTTCCATGGCAGGATCTGCTTCCAACTATTTCTTTCAAATTAAGATGGTATAAACAAATCATCTCCTAATCTTGGGAAGTTGAGATACCCACTTCATTAAAAAAGTCTGCATAAGCTAATGAGATACAGGCTGCTTTGGTTCTTAGCTCCCAATCTACAGCTGTGAAAATGATAAATCCACTAATAACTGAAACACTCACATTACACGAAGAAAATCTGAAGGCAGATACAAGAATTCTGCCTTCTATGGTCATGTAATCTAAACCTTGTTCAACAGCTATTACTAGGAAAGGCTAACAACAAAACGCAGATATTACTTAAATGATCCTAAAAATTATGAAAGAACTGGGCTGTGGACTCTAACAAAAAGAACTAGTTGAAAGTAGGGAGAAAGAAAAGGTTAATAAGACAGTAACCTGCAATGGCCACTCAGAAAGCTCTTTTGTTGAGAGGCAAGTATCAACAAAAGTAAGCAGGAGTTTCTCAGAAAGAGGCGTTTCCTGTTTTGGTTGTTTTTTTTTTTTTTTTTCAAATGCATTTATCAGATTGTGGAGGACAAAACTCCACATCTCTTTAGCAAGAAGGTTGATTAAAACAGCTATGTTCTGTGGACAAAATAAAGCATTATGATGCATTGAGGGCAAAAGAAGATATTCACTAACAAGCCAGAACAGAAAAGGAACAAGTACGTGATGTATTTATTTTACCAGCTATGCTAATTTTTTTCCAAGTACAATTTTTCTTTTCTAAGACAGTGCAGGTTTTATGCCTTTTCTGCAATTATTTTCAAGATCAATTCTTTCCTGGCTGTTCTTCCTCTCCCTCCTCCTCCAAATCTATCCCCCCTGTGACTAAGGCAAAGTCCTGTCACGTTTGAGTGGAATGTTGACACCCACGTGAGTGGGTGCAGAATTAGCCAAAACAAGTCCCTGCATTCCTTTGGATGTCAGCACCTTCTACTGGCTCTTTCCTAATATCTTATTAATAGGTAAAATCTCTTTCTCAAATCAGCCTCCACCATTCTTTCATGGTGTGAAAAACAGAAACAGAAAACTTCCTTAAAAACAGAAACAGAAGGCCTTCCTTAAACAGGTGCCCAGGCTTATTTATAGCAAAGAATTACACTAGTTAGACAATTACAGTTTTTCAGTTGCCCAATTTAAATTCCTATAGGTACCTAATAAACCATCAAATGAAGAAGAATTACCAGTAAATAGCAATTACCTTGAAAGAACAGTACTTTAAATATTAAAGTGACACTTCATTAGTTATGAAGTCAGTTTGAATCAAATGGCTATTTTAAATTAGTGGTCCTATTGCAGACATGGAGTGCAATTTTTATTACCAAATACCCAGCAAAACTAGTGACCTTAAAAGCATTACACAAGAAATGGCTAAGAGTTAATTAGAATACTGTGCCAGGGGGGGAAAAAAGAATAGTCTTGAACATCTCTGAAATCTTTCCAGGAAGGTGTTTTTAATAATGGCAGTAGTTTACTCCATTTAAAGGTCCATATCCTCAAGTCAAAATGTAGGCTTTTATGAAACCAGCAAAATATAAGACTAGAAAAATATTTCCATCCTTTTCTCCAACTGCAGTGGGGTTTTTTCATAAGAAACAAAATGAAGAGCCTTCAAAGCATCTATGACTTCAGAACTGCATCCCTACCATGCCTTGACTGAAAACTACTATTGGTATTACCTTTTGCTTCACATGCTGAAATGAGGAAAGTAAGAAACCCTAAAGATAAATGTAATTTGAAATTGCTAAAAATAAAAAGCAATCTATGGTGTTAGAACTTATTACAAGATGAGATGGCTAATGCACATTTTCTTTCTTGCGACCTGTGTTTTCTATAATGTACACCAGAGTAAAGAGTTATGATATCGATAATTCAAGCAACTGCTACCTGAAACACCACTGTAAGACCCTCATCATCCACAGAAGTTCCTTTATTTACATCATGCCTGAAAATTGTGTCTCTAACCTTTCTCAGAAGAAATAACAAATAAGCTCTCATGATGAAAAGGAATAGAAGTCCCAGCATGGCTTGTTTCTTTTAGCTTCTGAAAAGATATTTTCACTTCACATTTGTGTTTTCATTCCTTTTATTCACCTACTTTAATCCCAATTTCTATCCAACATTGTCATCAGGTACTCCTGTTTACACTATCCAGTGTATTCTGTGATGGCAGAAACCTCAATCACAAGCAGCTGTGGATCTTAAATTCTGCCCAACTTAAGTAGAGCATTTAAGAGTTTTTTATGTTGTAGCCGAGGAGAATTTGCCAACTACTTACTAGACACAAAACAAAGAACATGATACTATGAGTCATAATGGGGGACCCGTGAGAACTGCCATAACTACACTGAAGTTCAAGAAAACAGTTAATGCCCTCTGAGGTAGAATGACTTCACACAGAACTCAAAGGAAGATTCAAAATGAAGTTTGAGTTCAGGTAGAAAAATTTAAGTAGTCTTTCTGTCTAAAGATGGAACCCATTAATTTCCAGGAGCTACACCTGGCAGAAGTACAGGGAAGGCCCATAGCCTTGTGAAAAATCTTTGAATTCCATAATTGTTAGAGCTCTGATAACAGATTTGAGTATCAAAAGTGGGACTTAGAAGAAATTTACTTTCTTGAGAATGAGAGCCCTGAGATTTGGCTTTTGCTCCCAAATTTTACATGAAGCAATAAAATACAGGGACAGTCCAAAAATCAGGGATCAAAATCCTAGACTCCTCTTTGTATGAGTTCCCTAACCTTAAGGTTATATGCACAAACTTCACTACATGCCTTCAATGACTCGCTTGAATTATTGCCTGACTAGTGGAATAATTTTTGCAGGAGCAGTGGAGAACATTCCCACTCTTCCCTTGGAGATGGGAGACAATGGTAAGAACACCTCAAAGTGGGAAACTGGACTTGGTTCTGACAGATCTAGGATGAGCTCCAGCCAATGTGGTGTGAAAAATTTGACTGAAATAGCTGTATGAGAGGGAGAAATGAGTCTTGTTCAGCAGGTTTGGACTAAAACTGTGAATACCCATCAGCAGGAGAGACTTCAGGATATCAGGTGGGTGCACAGAGTCATGTTTAATTGGAGCACTGTGTCTCGTGCCTAGACCAAGAGAGTGATAAGATTTCAGACATATTCTTTTTTTTCAGTATTTTTTTTTCTCAGTTGGTATGTGGCACATCTTAAGCCTGCTGTCTGTTTTGGATCTCATTGTGAAGAGTCTAACTGTCCTTAATTCCTATATAGGGCTCTAAAACACCAGACATCAAAGGTCTGGATTACACTCAGGGTGATACTGTGCCTGATCCTGCACTCCACCGAAAGCTTTGCCACAGATTTTAATGGGCATGGAAACGAAAGTTATTCCAGTCTCAATGAAGCACTTAGTACACACCACAGAGGTCAACACAACAACCAAGTGAGGATTGTATTTTGTTGCTTATAGTTATTTTAACTTGTGTTTGTGTCCACTGAAAGCTGTCCAGTAGCAGCTGAGTTTGGTAGAAATAGTGACTGTGGGCAAAGCAGAAAACCCTGGAATGCTTTTCAGCATCCAGGTCTCAGCCTCATCCTGGCCTCATCTAGCAGCAATATCCACCACCTGACACAATCATGGTTGCTTCAAAGAAGAAAAAATTTGTTTCATGTGCTGGACAGTCAGAAGAACAGAGTAACAGAGCATATCCTGCTGTGCACTCAGTTTCATCTTTTCCAGAAAGGATAGTATGATATGAGCTAATGCCCCATTCCAAAAGGCTTTTGCCATACTCTGCATTGACACAGTGATACAGACCCATTAGCATGGCCCTCATGAAAACTAGGCTGCAGAGTCAACAAGCAATATTGCTCAGTTCTCCCATTGCACAGATCACTTGGGCAAAAAATGAAAATCCAATTATTTCAGATTAGCTGTGGATTTAACAGCCTAATTTAAGCATTCACAGTGTAAAATGAACTGCAAAGTACACCTGTAGGAAACAAGGCCCATATAATCGAAGAAATTAATTTGTTCCTTTCAGCTGTGCAGTCATTGAAATGCCTATCTCATACAAATATTTGTCTGATATACTGATATACAAATATAATTTCAGTATATTAGCTGAAACACTAATGAGATTAATAGCTATATTTGCTTTGTAAAGGTCTCTCTTGCTGAAATCAATTAAAAGTGCATGATGAAATTTCATTAAGCTCTACAATATGTTTTTCCACCAAGTACAAAATTACTGTCTTCCCCTTATCTTGTTATAACAGTGTACGATAGGAGTCCCAAATAGGTTCAGAAATCATTGTTCCTACTCTGTTTTGTACTTCTTTATCAGTAATCATGGATTCCCTCCCCTCCACCAGCTCCAGAGGGAATATATTTGCCATGCATGTAAACAGCGCTGAACTTGTGAACGTGGGATTAAATTTACTGAGGGATACACCTGTGGTAACCTTAACCTCAGCCTCATGCTGCCCCACAGAGTTCCCTCATACCAAGTGGAACACATTTCATTCTGCCTGGCCTGGGTCACAGGCCCTCTCTCCAGCAAGCTCACCATTATAGGTGATAACCACCAGCCCCTTTACATCCTCTTGCATCCCCATTTTACACTATAAACTATAAGGCTGAGAAATGGGACCTTTACAAATGTATAGATATTTACATGTTGCTCAAGAAGAGTTACCACAGGACAAAGGAGCACCAGAAACAATGGACAGAGGCCCCAGGTAACTTGAGAGGCTCAGAAGCCAAAGAATTTATGTCTCCTTTCCTAGAACAGTCATTAAATCTATGACTGGGTAGAAGAAGGTTGTGAAAGAAGGCAAACAGATGCATAAGGAGCAAAGAGAAGGAAAGTCATTCCTTGAGCCAAGGATGGTGCCAGCAATTGCAACCAGACAATCTGTGGCTGTTCTTCCCAGCGTCCTTTCAGTTGTCACTTCTGCAACCCTCAGTCTAAACAACCCAACAGGTTTGTCGCAACTACATGATTTAGGAAACTACATCAGTTCTTTTCTCCTGGGCTTCCTCCATGTCTCATCTCCCTATTCTGATTGGTAATACACAGGTATTGCAGTGGTGAGTACCGAAGAAATACCTTTCATAAACTAGACCAGCCCTGCTGGACAGCAACAGGTTTTATTCTAGGCTTAGAGACTTGGGGGAATGAGGTCCCAATCCCATTTCCATAATAATTTTTTTTTGTATTACTCTGGCTGTCTCCAATGCCTGAGACCCAGAAGGATAAAAATAGGGTAGGAAAAGAAGATGCAAAGGTTGCCAGAAGGGATGTGGCCCAGAGAAGGCAGACCTGTGCTAAAGATGTTTGCTCTCCCTGGGAAGAGGGAATTAGAAAGCACCTGGTAAAAGTAGGATCCTTACAAACATAAAGGAGCCAAAATGATGTAAGACACCTGAATAGTTCTGGAGTCAAGAGTCTGATCACACATCACTGAAATCCTCATGACAAAAATTAAACAAGTGCCTTGGTACTTACTCTGAAGAATTGACTCATGCTGTAAGTTTGCAGTTCTTAGCTTATAAGCAGAACAGATACACTTTCTTCACTGAGAGACCCTAAAAAGAAGCAAAGAATTATGTATTTTGCTAAGGTAATAAAAAAATCTATTTAACATATTTTCTAATATAAATAAGAACTGACACTTTTGTAAGGCCAGACAAATGTAATTTAGGTTTTTCAGACATTATATTTAGGACCAGTGAGAAAAACTTCAACACTTGTGAGGAGTTTAATTCCACCAACGGCACTACCACCCACCTAAGTCTGTCCATGTGTTTGTGTGCAAGAGTGTCGTGTCTTCCTGCAGCATTTATGTCGGAATTAAAATACCTTGCATTGTAGACGCATTAGGAGTGCTTTATCATGCTCAGCTGTTGCACAGAGTGGCTCATTATGATTGGGTAACTCAGCCATTAAGTTCTACAATAAACCCACGCTGAATCCTAAAAAGGGAGCCATATATAGGCTATGGAGGTGTTGAGTAAGAGAAGATTTACTGTGCTCTACATAATTAATTTTGGCTTCTATCTTTCCTGTATTTTTAGTAAAGCTGCTAGCTGAACACACTGAATAATTATATCCCTCTGGTGCAATTTCATCAAGCATCTTCCAACCTAATGGAGCCCTATTGTGTTCAGACTGTTAATGACCCTGTAACAAAGAACAAATTCAAATCCTTCAGTCTAGGTACACAGAAAAAATACACATTTGTTGTTGTTGTTGTTGTTGTTGTTGTTGTTATTATTATTATTATTATTATTATTATTATTATTATTATTATTAT
>JAWWEV010000083.1:66181757-66257179 GCA_035583235.1 Hafferia zeledoni
ATTATTATTATTATTATTATTATTATTATTATTATTATTATTATTATTATTATTATTATTATTATTTTATTATTATTTCTTTTTCTTCACAGCTGAAGCTCCTGATTAACTTGGAAACACAGGCAGCCATTGCATAGGACTCAATATCCTCCATTAACCATGTTAGCAGTTGCTTCCTGCCAGGCAGCTTTTGGAAGAAGCAGCTTTAGACAAGAACATGGAGAGGGGGGAAGTACCCAAATAGAACAGCACCCAAATAAAATGAAAGAGGAGGAAAAGAAATAGCAGAAGAGTGAGAGAAAGGGAAGCTGGGAGCACTTGGGCAAAGAGATGAGTTGGAATGCAGTAAAGAAAAAGACATGACCAGAATCAGGTTAGCTGGTAGAAGGAAGATGCTACACCAAACACAAGGCAGGAGGAGCTGGGCAGAGGTCACAATGAGGAACGAGGCAGTGGGGGAGAAAAGGAGGGGATGTAGAACACAGTCTAGCATTACTGGGAGATGAGATGCATGTGACAACAAAGGCCAGAATACAGAATTACCCTGGATTAGCCGCAGGAGAGTACCATTCTGTCACATTACAGCATTTTTGTTTCTCTATTATACCTCAAAATACAAGCCAATTTTTTACTATAATTCTTGATGTTCAAAACAAATAAATATTTTCAGCTGGTAAAGTTATGATTTAAGATCCTAAATTACAGCATTGCAATGTTAATGTGTCCCTCTTGTACACTAGCCATTCTAAAGCAGCCTGTATTAAGATGACTACTTGTTGTTCTTTCCCTCTACTTATTTTGTGTATGTGTTTTTTTCATGACTGAAGTATGAATCTTTCCAGCATGTGTCTTTAATTCATAAATATTAGGTAGGGCTGTTTCTTCCCTCACTGATTATAAGTGCAATTAAATGTATTTTTTCCAATGAAGTTGTTAATATTCATTACCAATGTCATTCAGAGCTCTGGACTGCACCTCAGATTCACAGGTACGCCTCCTAGCTATAGTTTATCAGAGTTTTTGTTAATGGAATTCTCCCTCTGTTTAAAGGTTGACCAAACATCACAACATGCAAATCCACTTAAAATTCATCATACTGATTTGATGTATTTAATAACCTGGACAGTAAGCTAGATACCTCAAAACACTTCAAAGAAGAGTAGGTGGACATTCCAGGATTGCAGGGCTATTCCTATGCTTTTTGCAGATTGCACTGGGTACTTAACAGCTCTGGTTTTTTTCCTAAAACCGAAAGCAAAACCAAAGATAGACCTGTATAAATAGAGAATCTTGTGAGTTTCATAGTTTCAGGCCTAACTAACCCAAAAGCTTCACTGGGGAGAAAGAGAATGCTAGGAAGTATAAATCATGTGACTGTGTGTGTTTTATAAGCGAAAATAATACTCTATTAGAGAGAAAGTATAGTTCATACAGAGGACAGGGCTTCTCTCTGACCAAACTAACTGCACACATTGTCAAGAGCACTATACAGACAAATAGTATCTGTGGACCTGATCAATCAAAAACCTAGTGGGAAAAAAAAATAACCAAGCCAACAAACCAACCAACCAAAAAAAAAAAATCCCCAAACAACATAGCCAACAAAATAAAAACAAAATAACCTAACCAACCAACCAACCACAACAACAACAACAAAAAAAAATCCCGAAACAGCATAGCCCCTTGGGGCCTGTGACATTTCACCAACTTTATCCAGGGGGTAAAAAATTTTAACCACCAGCAATCCACAGGATACTGACCAAGGCAGATAGCTAGGGAATTTTTTAGCTCAATTTATCACCAAAATATATCTTCTACAGGGATGAAGCAAGTAAATAGATAAGTCAGGTATCAGATAAACACCTCATCATTTATCATCTCTGTCAGCAGTTTGCATTGTGATTCCCTCACATGTTTTCACATAACTGAAAGATAGTAAGAGTGTTGAATATGTTCTAGACTCATGACCCATTTATTTCCTTTCTGGGCACTAATATCCCCTGACTATGCCTCAAACCAAACAGCTCCCCATCAGCCTCCAAATAGATTTTGTTTCAGCATCTGCTTATGAAAGGACAAAGATGGGACTTGACTTCAGGAGAAACTAGGAAAATGGAATTCTCTTTACCAGATTAGTTAGAATGAAGACATCCATTTAAAATACTCAGGGAGACAACACAGTGGAAAACAAACCCCCAGGGTATGGTTTCCCAGAGCTCAGAAAAGGTGCAATGAAAAAAAAAGTTATATCAGTTACTGCTTTCAAACTGTGGATGAATAGCCTATTAAAAAAATGGTAGTTCTCCATTTCTTAAGAGGTGAAGACACTTCATCCTTGTTTATGCTGTGGATCAGTCCAGATTTAAACAGTTGATAAGTAGCAATTGTTTTGCTCCCCTATGACCTCAATAGCAAACAGGCAAAACCTCTGGGGAGCTTCCAAGCCAAGTTCCACACCAAGCAGGGGAAGAGGATGAGTTGCTCCACCACACTTCTATAGAAACATCTCTAGCACTGCATGCGTTATGGGCAAAAGCAAGGAGACAAAGCAGTCCTTCAGCAACCTGGTTCAGCTCAGGGGAAATTAAGGGTCAATAAAAGCAATCTCAGGAACCATAGCTAGGGGGAAAACTGCTTATGTCCATTCAGCCCAATGGACCACATAAAAACTGACCACAGTGACATTACTCAGACAGTGATAATTGTCATCACAAGTTATTGGCAGCAGTTGCATTTCAGGAATTTTCTTCACAACCTTTTTCAGACACCTCCTAGTCAATTTTCCTGGCATATCCTCAAATGTTCTATTTGAAAGCATACCAGCTGCTCAAAAAAAATATAAAATGGTTTATCTGGGTCAAGCAAAAGTACACCCAGACCAATAACTTGTCTTGGATGACAGTCAACAGGTACAAGATGAAGACAAACTCACAGCAATACAGTTGAAGGACTGTCACTCCTGATCTAATCCAGCTAATGTGATCGAGCAAGCAGGGCTCTGTCTCATTGGGTGAAATGCCTGAAGCATAACTGGCAAGATGTGTTTCATCCTCAAATTCCAGGAAAGCATTGTGTAAATGCTCTGCGTGGGAAGGCTGTCTTTACCTGGCTCATATGACCAAGTACAGTTAAAAGGTCCCAAGTCTCTTCTTGGTGTAACTGCATCATTATACCAGAAGCAAACTGACTTACAAACCTAAAGATGTCTCATGAAGGAATGCTCAGTGGGACAGTAAAGATGGGAAGAGAGGAGTTCACTCCTGAAACAGATGGCATGCTTTTTGTGACCAAACCTGTGCTCTGCATACCTTAGGCCTGAATCAGCTCTTGTACCAACTCACCTCACAGCACTGTAACCCCACCAACATTAGTAAATGAATCCTGAGGAAGGTAAGTGTAAAGACCTGTGATGGATGTGACTGACCACCCAAGGCTGACAATATCTGAGCCTTTTATTTAGTTCATGTAAAGCAACATGAAGAAGCCAGTTAAAAGCCCAAACAGCATGAAAGGCACAGTTGCCAGTGTCTTGTAAAATGACATTTCAAAGCAGCAGAGAGGTTTTACACCCTCAACCTTTTCATTAATCTGATGGATTATCTATCTTTAGATTATGTTGTTCCAAAATACTGCTTCAATACCTATGAGTAACTGTGCCACTGATGAAGAAACACCTTTTTAGAGGACAAAAAAAATCCATACAACATCTCTGTGTCTCATATAATAACCCACTGGGCAAATATTGAGAGATGAGCTATTAAGTCAGGTGTTCTGTGTCTTCTGACCCTCAAACAAAAAGCTATATATTCAGTTGCAAACTACCAACTATCATCATTTCTCACAAATCACCACAGAAATATTTTCAGCTGACTTTCTCAATTGAAAGAGCTGTTGAAACCACTGTTAAACATTGCTAATAATCCCAAGACTTCCTTGGCTTCTGCTCATCTTGGAGCTCTTGCCACAGAATAGTCAGGATTTGTTTATTAGCCTCTTGTTGGATCTGGATGAGATGTTGGCACTTGGCAAACAAAAGTAGAACAACACAAACAAGGAAAATAGAAGTATCTCTTCCAAAAAGCTTTTCAAATATAATCAACTGAAAAAGAGCTGAGTGGAAAATCAACAGCGTAATTCATTCATACACTTCCCCAAAGACAAACATGGAACATACAACTGAGAAGGTGTTTGGGGTTTGGTTTGTTTTTTGTGCTTTTTTAAAGTGTGTGTTATAACACATGCACACACACTATAAACAACTGCGTTGTCCAATTTGGCACTTCACTGTGTATTCCTGCTGTCAGTTGGATCTGGGAATAACAATGACAAATGAAGAAAATAAGCAGTCCTCTGACTTTTTCAAGTCTTCCTGTAAAAAGAGCCTGAGTGAACTTCAGGCTTTAAGGTTGTTCTGGCTGTTGAGTAACTCAACAGTAAACCAAGGAATCCCAGTTTACCCAGTTCTTCAGCTGGGAGAGCTGTCTGGCAATGCTGCATCACCTAACACAGGACTTTGTCCCAGATATATCAGTGAAAGGTGAGGCTTCATGGTGCTCAAGAGAATAGTTTTACCAAAAGGGCATCTAAAAGCTACAAGCCCATAAATAAACTGAAGCACAAATGAAGCCTCTCTCTTTGGTATGTTATCCCAAACACATACAGTAAAAAAATACTAGCATATCTTGAAATCTCTAACTCTGTGCCAAATGTAGTCGCAAAGGCCTGTAAGACATGGGTTAATGAACTGGCCAAGAGGAAGATGATTTCTAACTATAATTTCACATCAGGCTACCATCTGCACATCTATTTGGCTTGTTTATGGTAAACACAAACTTCTTAGAATAGATACTGATGATTAATTCTTTTTTCCCATCAAATTAACAAAGATCCCTAACGTGGTTGAATAGTACTCTCACTAGACAAGTATAATAGATATGCTGCAGGGGTAAGATGAAGGACTCTAATTATCCTAATTTGGTCAAGTTTATTTGAATATCTTGCCTTCAGAGAGTAAAGAAGCCTGAGGGAGTTTGGTTCCAAATCCCACATCCAAATTCTCTAGACTTATTTAAAAATCTAGTTCATGAACCTTGGAGTAAGTCTCCAAAACATCTTTCGAGACACCTGCCTTAGTGTCTGAGGACTTAGTACCTAGCCACTCTGTGGATGTTCAGCATACCTGAGCAGAAATGACTGCCCAAATAAGGGTAATGTGGAGGGCACAGTCAACAGTGATTCACTAGGTTGATATTTTCCCTATTTTCCTTTGAGCCTTCACTGAAGGCAGTGGAGAATTAGGGAACTAATGGGCATAAGGTCAATGAGCTGTTCTATGAGCAACGCAACTGATGAAGCTGAGTTTCCTGCAGATGTAGGTCCTATATCCGCCACTTAAACTGCTTTCTTTTGTAATTACAGTACCCCTCAGATCCCTTTCTGAGCTCATCTGTTAGCCTGCACAAGCAGTAGTGCATGTTGCATCTGATTTGAAACTCCACGTGCTGACTGGTCAGTGGGCTGTGGTTCAGGCTAGGTAAGAGATTGATCATTAACATTATTCCTTCACTTTTATAAGAAGGAATAGAGCATTCTAGTATGAATAAGACATTATTAGGAGCCCCTATTTTCCAAGAAGCTATTGACATTCATTAAAACTATAGACACCCACAATCTTTTTCGCTATTGCCCCAAGACTCTTATCCCCTAATTAGACCAAGGAATTAAAAACTTGTGTAGAAGAAATAGTGATATGCCTTTTGTCATAAAGTCTATACTCCTAGGAACCATAAGTTATGTAAGCTGAAGAATTACCATGGCATGGACAAATGAATGTCTTCATAAAAATAAAGTCTAAGGGTTATTCAGAGAAGCCCATTTTCCTATTCTTAAAGCTAATTTGTTTACTTGCCCTAGAGGTGGGGTTAGTTACTTACCATCAATAAAAATTTTCATAAATACTTTTCATTTTATGTCTCTGAGTTAATTCAGTGCCATCTGAGCCACCCCCACAGAGAACACGGATTCTGGCAATGAAAGTTTCTTGTTGCCAGGTCCCTGCCAAGAGTTAGTGGATTTTCTTCTGACTGAGCATCATGCACAGCACTATCCAGATGGCAAAAGAAAAAATGGAGAAGACCTAGTCAGCAAGGATTTAACTGAGGAAGGTGCTTTGCACCCACAAATTTGACAGGATCCAACATGATCTGCACCACCCATCAGAAACTACAGATCAAGTTTCTTTAAAAGAAAACTGTGAATTTCTTGCTAGAATATCTCCTATAGAAAGTATAAAAATGGAAGGTGACAAAACAGAATTCTAGCAGTCTATAAATCAGCAGCAGAAAGATACTTTGAGGTTTCAATTTATTACCTTCTGGTGTTGCTTTTTGCTTTCTATACAGTATCCGGCATGATGAGATCCAGTTTCTGGGTACTGCTGTATTACATACAACATATGCATCATCAGAGAAAGGTACAGAATGGTTGCAAACTAAGATCTTCAAAGCTTACATCCATCTCCATCAGAATTAGAGGTTCTCCTTTACTTTTTCAGACTAAGGACATTTGTGCTACACTCTTTATTCTTTGTGGCAATAAATATTTGCTGGCAATCTTGTTACAATGGCAAATCTTGACTTAATCCTGTCCCCGTTCCCCATAAACTCAGGTAGAAGCTCTGAGGGCTGAAAAAAAGCCCAGCATGTTTTCAAGCATCTACTTCACTACAGTTTGAATGCTTTATCTATCCACATTACCTGCTGCTTGTCCTAATAAGCAGTATTACAATGTTGACAAGATGATTTCTACCAGTCCTAAGGGATTTAATTAAATGCCAGCAATGAAAAGTAGAGATAATTTTAAGAAAAGTCAGCACAAAGATAGTTTTGCTTCTTAGCTCCAGAATATGGGTAAAAAGATAGAAAGGCTGTTATATTTTCATTGTAGCTATGGAATCTTGTGGCTTGATGTACAACACAGGATTAAGTCACTTGACCAGCTGGTAAAGTTACTTCTACTCCAGCATCTGAGCACCACTGGAGTGTAAGGCTGTGACTATCTTCTCTGTACCTCCTGAGAGGCTCCACAGAAATGGAATATACATCTACATCCATCTATGCAGGAACAACTTTTTTTTAGTCAATTTTACATTGTGCTTTACACTGTCACAAGGTGACAGAACTAGAAGAGAGAACAGTGCCTAATGCTGTTAATCCCTAGTAAAAGCATCAAGATAAAAAATCTGATCATCCTGTTGCATTAAACAACATTAATCAGATTAATTCAGTAAGATGGCTGGGAAACACAAGACAGTAAAATCAACAGGCAATTTATCCAGTTTGTCAGGGTGCTCACTACAATCATGGATATGAAGATAAATTCTACTGATGGACTTAAGAAAGGGAAGAACCATTCTATGGACTGGATCTGCAGGGAGAATTTAGGCTTCTTATCCCAGGGTGTAAAGCTATCACCCCCTCAAGAAAGATTGGAAAGGTCTGTTCCTCATGTCCACAGTCATGAACAATTAATTTGCATATTCCTCCGCTTATACTCAGCAACACTTGAATCAGCTGCCCCTGCACATTCAGTGACCATGGAAGAGTAGAGAACACATTGGCAAAGTTAACTACAGCAGTGGTAGATGGGTGGAAGTTTGAACCAGTCTATGAACCACAGTGCCTTAAATTTCTCTACAGGCAGGATACTATGCTTGAAATCTTGATGATCTGTACTGATGTGGCAGAATTCACATTGCTAGGGAAAACAAAGAGCAGAGGAGAGCACCTTGAGGTCTAATGGGAATTCTCAATAACAGCAAATCCACTGTCATCCAAAGGAAGGTTTCTGTGCTGTATGGAGCTCTGCCCTTCCCAAAAGTAGCTGGCCATTCAGCTGGGGACCTTGGAAGACAAGAACATTGCATATTGTGTAGCTGTTGAAATTTCATTATACCATTAGAGCTGATGACAGAATTCACAATTTATCATAGGGCTAGGAAACCAATACAAACTTTCTGTTATGAGCAAAGCTAAAATCAGACTGGAACTTTTCCCAGAATACAAGATGAGCAAGAGGAGCCTGATGCTGAGTTGTCACCACCTTCAAATACAGACGACTTAATTAAAATAAAAAAGAACATATCTGATTTGACTGTTTTTCCCCTGTAGCCCAAAGTCAGCACTTGGAAAGTGAACACAATTTATCTTACTGAAGAAACACATGTTCAGGTGAATCCAAGGGAAGGTCTGGAAAGGTTTGGTAATGAGCTGGAGAGGTTTGGTAAGGAACCCTTCTTTGCACAAGTTGGGAGCCTTGTTCCTCCTTATGCTCCAACTGCTCTCTGCTGTATTAGGATTAAACAGAAGAATTCAGCTGGGTGTGAACAGCATTTATCCCATCGCTGCAGCTCCTTTATGCTGCCACAGCAATGCAAGTCACTTCACTGTTGGTCCGTAGCAGAAAACTGGGAGCAGAAGTACACCAGTTCTAGCAAGGATACAGTTACACCAGAATCAGGGCATCTCACACACACAGAACTTACTCCACTCCCTCAAACAGAATAAGATATCCCAGGAGAAGCCATTTTATCTCTGGACAGACCTGTCCACCATGTATACTATTCACCCCACAGAGGGTGACCTCAAAGCCCTCTTCAAAACCAGCTTCATGACCATACAAGCAGCAAACCAGTACACAGAGGTGCTGACACAGCTGAAACACGTAGACCTGAGCATGCCTGGACACATGAAGGAGGTTAGCGGACCGTCAGACATGTCTGACAGGCTGTCCACAAACCAGTCCTGCGGACACGGGCTGAGCACTAGACACGTGCTGCCACAGTTAAGATGGTGTGCAGGCAAACGGAGACACAATTGTGAAAATCAATTAGGATTAGGTAATTCATACATCATTGGATCAGCCCCATAAATTTTAAGTGCAACTGATTCTGCAAACAAGCTTGAACTACACCTCCTCAAGGGAAATACAAGTACCCAATGCAGAGAACCTATTTATTTAGAGTCCTCCAAATTTCCAAAGTCCCTCTTTGAGCCTTCATTTGTGCCTAAGAGACTCACACTGGCCCTAAGCAGAGCAAAAGAGTCACACTCTATTACGAAAGATCCTTTTCATTTTCCCCTTAACATCCTACACCTGGATCTAGCACAAGCCAGTTTTGTAATAAACAAGTTAATGGGTCTGTGCAAAGTGCACTGACTTTTAACATTAAAATAAAACCCAAAACATACTTCTATTTATATAGTATAGAGTTGCCATAGAGTTGACAGTTAAGACAAAAACACTCAGCAAGTTAATGATTTTTTTTCCTTTTTGTGAAGTATCTGCAAGACAAAATCCCATCTGAATCTCAGTTTCACAGCCTTGTCTTATTTAAACAATTCAGCTTCTTTTGTCTCTCATTTGTACTGCATTTTGTGTGTCATTCTGGGTTGTTTCACTGCATATTGCACAACTTCAAGTGTTCAAACACATAAGAGGCAAGAATAGCTTAGCTTGTTTCGGTTGCCTTACAATCAATACCTTTGCCTCAGGCAGCAAAGAACATATGAGAAAATGAGTTTTCTGTTTTTATAAACTTTGTCTATCTTCAAGTACACTTTGATCCATTCTTCTACAGAAATGAATAGGGTGGGGCCATTACAGAACATGTAGAGGCAACAACAACGTTCTGTTAGACTGAATCTTAACAGAGGTGACCACACCAAAGGCCACCTTACTTAATGATCATGCTTTAATTCTCCAATTCATTTGGAATCTTTATTCTCCCTTCCTGAATTGAACAAATGCAAGCTTTGTGATACCTGTTCCTTTTCATTTCATGGCAGTGATGAGGTTCTTTAGCTTTGATCTGATCCAGTATGCAATGCTGTGAAGGTACTGTCTGCCAAAATATGAAAAACTACTCGGTTTATGATTGCTGGAAATGAAAGCTATTTGTGGGGGTGTTTTTTGATAACACAGTAATACAGACCATGTCCTTACCCAAAACAACTAGGAGAGAAACAGCATATTACAAAGCTG
Organism: Hafferia zeledoni; assembly: GCA_035583235.1. Lineage (NCBI taxonomy): Eukaryota > Metazoa > Chordata > Aves > Passeriformes > Thamnophilidae > Hafferia > Hafferia zeledoni. The sequence continues at coordinate 66,191,799 of JAWWEV010000083.1, forward strand.
AAAAACTCTGTTAGAGAGCAGTTTCACCACAAAAGACTGTGGTTTACATAAATGAGGATTTACAAGCCCAAGGAAGAATTGCTGACATTTTGAAAGTAACACAATGTTTTTTAAGCAGTTTAGCTCCCTTTCAATCCAACCCAAAAGGTAGTTATATCTCCAGTGTGCCAACCCTTTTGAAAAACCAACATTTTTATCAACTCTGCAGATTTTAAAAGAACCCCCTTAAAAAAATCAAAGCTTATTTTGATCACCTTTTGGCTGAGATAAGAAGAGTTTGCCAGAATATGTACAAAGAGCAAAACATCAAGGAAAACCATAAAGAGGTGGTACAGAATTCTTTTACACCACAAGATATTTTGAATACAAATCTCAGTCTTCAACCTAGGTTTAAACATCAGCACAGAGGGCTCCCATCTCATCATCATCCTCCAGCAGAAGGGAAGTTTAAATTTTAAAAGGTGGCAATATCATTATTCCAGTTTCTCCTGGCTCCCAGAAAGACATCTTTCATTTCAATATGGGCAAGCACAGCTGAGTGCACTGCTGTCCCTATTCCCTCTGCGAGACCCCTCCTACAGTTCACTTTAAGCTTGATGTTTCTCCCACTGATGTCATGAAAGATCTCCCCCTGATGTCAGTATGGCCAGGAGGAGTTGGCATGTAGAAAAATCTTGTGAATTGTGGGTGATTGTTCTATTTTTTGTGCCTTGTTAGCTGTTTAGGAGATATTTTTTGCTCTCTTGCCAGTTTCCAATTTCACTCAGATATGCTGAAGCTTTTAATGGAAAACAAATCTTGTGTTTGGTTGTATTTTATAAAATCCCCAAAGGCTTTTGCATACAAGATCCTATAAAAATGCATTTGTGTTTTATTATTTTTCATAATGATGCACTTGATCAAGAGTAGTCTACATATGGCCCTGGCTAACTTGAGCCACCCAGGCTGGATGATTTTTTCTGCTTGTCTACGATGCTAGAATGTGGTAGTCTTTCCACTGTTAAATTTGTGCCTGAATATTCCTGACTCTGTAGTCTGGATAAGAAGCATCACTGTAATTGTCTATGTATTATCAGTGTGCAGATCATTTGAAGACTTACTTCTAATCCAAGGTTTTTCTTCAAGTGAATGGAAAGCTACTATTCCAAGGGTGCAAGGCATAATCATAAACTTGTTACTGTCCAACATGCTTTCACATCTAGCTACTAATAAGCTCACAAACAATATTATATTACAGACAATCCTACCTTGAAAAGCAATTCCTGGGTTAAAAGAAGCTAACAGAACTAGCAGGATATTTGTTGATGAACTTATTCTATATTTCAAATACATTTGTTAATTATAGTTACCGAAGACTCACACAAACACACATATGTGTACCTGGCAGCTCTTTGCTAATTTGGAAATATAAGAATCACTAGAAAGAAGGGAGTTGGAGTCTTTACCACAAGCAGATGCAAGGTAGTGTAGGTCTAATAATTTGGGTGGGGAAAAAAATTCAAATCAACTCCAGAATGCTGACTTCAGATCAACAATGATTTTTGAGATCACGTTACTCTTTTTTACCTCTTTCTAAAAGTATTTGGACAACTACCAAGTATTTTTTAAAAAGTTTCATGAATTTTATCATGTATTACAGTTTCTCAGAAAATTTCCACCAGAAGTGTCTCATTTGCTATTCATTGTTATTCTTTAAACCAAATCAACAGCAACAACAACAAGCAAACCAACAACACACCACAACCAACCCCCCCCAAAAAAAAAAAAAAAAGTAAAAAAACACCCAAAACAAATGACAAAAAAAAAAAAAGTGATGTGACCCAAAAGGTAATTGAAAGACCAATAGTTTGAATAGGATCTTAGCTAGTGGCCTGTAGTCTCACAATTGGTATGGTGAGTTGATGGGGTGGGCAGGATCAGGGTGGATTTAGGAGTGCTTTCCTAAGAGAAGATGACCTTGTCTCAGACCACGTTGGACAAATATACTTCTAGAGTGTGATTCATCTGACCTATTTAAAATCTTGCTTTAGCATGAAGTGAATGCCATTGAAGAAATCTCTTTCTCTACAGTAACTAAAAGGGATCCCAGAGTGACTAATCAGGTGAGGTTGTCTACATCATAAGATCAGACATTTGGTCAGTTGGATTCTGAACAGCTGAATGTTCTACAACTTCCTTGTGTCCTTTCAACACTTGAAAAACTGTAATTTCTTTACCAGCAACATAATATTTTGAACCGTCATTTCCTGGGTTCTTTTGTTCATTGAGAACTTGTGAATATTTTTTGTTTTGCCCCAGATCAGACTATGTAAATTTTGAAAAGGAGAAACTATTCTTAATTTTGTTCAGCCCTACTTGTAAACAGTTGTTCATCCAGCTATGCTTTAAAAGCCATTTAAAGTCTTAGCTTATAAAATCAGTATAAATTTCTAGTTGCTGTAAATGAAAAAAATTTCTTTCCAGATAGCTCTGATATTTGGAACATGATCTAAATTTCTCTACTTCCCAAGATGCCACTGTACTGAGAATGCAAATAAAATATGTGAGGGCACATTATCATGTAACAACATACAGACAAGGCCAAAGGTGTGGATTTAGCCTTCACTGTTTGGTTCTGCCTATAGCATTATTCATTATTAAATATAGTGACAGGCCCATTCTCTTTGGAGATGTCATTGCCTTCACTTGGGTTGCTTTCGGATGCTGGCTTGAAAGCAATGGGAATGCCTTAACATAGCCAAGTGATGAGGACAGAATGCTAAATTCATAGCACCAGCATAATACAACTTTCAATGGCCTTTGAGCTGAAAGTTACTGAAGCAACTGAATTACAGACAAGCATAATCATCCTGCCAAGACTGCCCAAAGACACGTTGATCTAGTAACTCTTGTTGTGTTCACATTTACCACTGTCAACACTAGCTGCTCTGAGGACTCTAGAGTGTGTGGAGAAATGAATCATGACATCATGACCAAATGTTAGCTTACACTGCTTTACATGGCCCAAATATTATGGTAAAAATTCACTCATGGCATAACAATTTTGTTTACACAGTAGTAACTAAAATTATCAGATATAGGACAAGAATATAGATCCAAAAAGGACTGAAACACCTACATTCCTCTCATATTCAAGACTGTGGATCCATAACCCCCAATTCAGCTGCTACGTGTATTCTACATGTATTCTACAGGTGCCTCCACATACAAATTTCCAGTTGTTAGGAAACCTAAACCTCTGCTTTTCTATGTGCCATGAAGCACCCCAGCCTCAACAGCACCGAGTATCTGCTGTCTAAACCAAGCAAAATCCAAAAGTTGCTCATTCTTCTGCTCCTCTTCACTGCTTTGATTCATCAGGAGTTTACAGAGCATCCCTACACACAAGGCATCACACAACATGCAGCAGCAGCAGCAAGTGCTTTCTTTCTCAGTGCAGCCACCGTATTAGTTCAATTCTCAGATCATGCTTGTTGCATGGAAGAAACTTGCCTGCCACCACCATGCCACAGTCAGCCCTAAAGAGTTCAAACACACATAAAGCATCTGCCTTGGAACACCCCCAGCCTCTGAAGTAGATGGTATTCTCCTCGTCTCTCACTGGCCAGAAGTGAAAGTCCTTGCTTTCCTCCTGCAGGGAGAAAATCTTGAAGTTGGGTTCCTACTATGCACAGCAAAGGTATTTTGATTAAAATGGCCCTTAGAGGGGGAAGTCAGTGTGCTCCTTGGAAGCACTGTCTTATTTTTGGTTTCTAGCCTAGTTCACCTTGAGTTCTCTTGAATTCCACAGCAGGGTCAGTATCTGCACTGCAGAGAGCAGATACATATACTATTTAGGAAACACTCTGGGAGGTGAGTTTGAGTTCCCTCAGGCAAAAGCAGTAAGAGAGAGAGATTTCCCACAACCTGGGGGAGTGCTTTAATCACTAGGCTGCTGTTCAAAAGGCCACCCCCACCTACTCTTCTGCCATGTTTTTAGAAGCAGAGAGAGACAAGCTCTGTTTTTGGAATAAAGGGTACAACAGGTAGCTACGTGCTGATGAAGATCCCACAGTATCCTCAGCATTTCCTAATAGAAAGCTGACTACTTGATTCTGATGTACCTCACTCTTCCCACATTCCTCTTTGGGGCCAAGGCACTTAAGAGAGGTGTCTGCTTACCTTGGGCCAGCCACATAAAAGCTCAGCAATATAACACTCAGTGTTGCAGCATCAAAGTCCCACTTTGGATCAAGCCTGAGGCTGCTACCAGAGGTAATTTATAATGTCAGGATTTAAAATCCTATGTGATGCTCATTACTGTAACAACTGACTCTGGTCTAACAAAAGCAGCAATGCCACAATAGTTATTGTTAAGCAATTTAATTGATCCAGACATTTATGCGGAGCCATTTACCTGTTGGGGCTCTAGGTAGAGGCTAGGCTACCCTTCTTTTCATTCCCACATTAGATGACTTATAATTTCTTAACTCAACCTGAAGGGATGTCCTCAGGTTTCAGGGCCTTCAGCAACTGTTCTGATTGCTCATCTCCAAAACTGACTCTGCATGTATATTGGTATATTGTGCTAGTCACCACAGATGACACCCTTTATTTTTGGCTGCAAACACTTTACCTTAATTGTGTATGCAAGTCATTGGTCTCTGAGGTTCACCTTACTTTACCTCCAAAGACTTAGTGAGGTAATATTTCTTAGTTAAGTCCAAAGATTTTTGTAAGGTACCTTGAAAAAGTATGGTTTCCGGTCTTTTGGTTTCTTCCCGCAGATCGATGAGCAAAACCAGTAAATTCACAAGTCTAATAGGGATCAGCAACAGCAGTCACAGTTGAAATTCTTTAACTTGCACTTTCCTCAGAAGAAACAGATGACAAACAGTAGACTGATCCATGGGCCAGGTAGGAAAACCTGCTGACTTTCTCAAATAAATCCAAATAAAATATAGTTTTTACACATCAATTCAAACCACTCAATTTGCTTCCTAATATTGATCTCCCAGATGAGCTACCTGTGACCTCCATTAGAGTCAATGTGGTGAGCAGGCATGCAGCACCAAGAAGGGTTACTGCATTTCCAGATAGAAGTTTGACTGAGCTAAAGAGGTCTTACTTTGTCTAATACTAATTTTGCAAACAGTCATCCCTGCTGTACTCAAAGGAGAATAGCCAATGAATACATTACTCCAGTAAACTAAGTAGATGAATTAATACATTTGCAAAAATTAGGTCCAAATTAAAAGCTAGTAACTTCAGATGAGACTCAAGGGGTAAGACAAAAGTCTTACTGACTTGATCTATGCACTGAGAAAGTGCTAGGAGAGCTTACTGCCAAAGGAAGAAACAGGCATCACTGCACGTCCTGACTGTTCATAGAGCTCACACACTCATTTGATTCCATTTATTTTCCCCTTCTGGGCAGCATGAGATTCTACACATGTACTTTACATGTACATGGAAATAATAGAAGGAGAATGTACAATGTGGTAATAAAAATCAAATAATCTCTCAGAGGCTAAGCAGCAGATATGAAATATTCTACCACCAGTTGAAGTTTTTAGTGTGCAAGTACCTAGCATCTTAGTGAGTATAAATAAACATCTTTATATCCATTCTTCATATATAGGATATTAAATGTCTCATCAAGTCAAACATAAGCAACTTACACATCTTTTGTTTACTTCTAAAATGAAAAAGGACTTTTTGGTAGTTTTGTGGCTAAGGGAAAACTCATCTCTTTTGATGACCTAGTTAAATTGTATTAGCTTCTTTATACTAATGTTTCTATAGTCTTTATTTCTTTTAATAGCTGCTTACACAGACATACTAATCAAAAAATACATATAGCTGAAAATCTGAAGTAATTTCCTCTCCTTGTCTGTTGATGTAGTGGCAGAAGAACAGATGGTTAAAATTAAAGAACTGTTTAGAGATATAGCAGAGCTTGTTAGTGAAGGAAAGCAGACAGCATTTCATTTTGAAAAAACCCTTTTCTCTGAACAAACCAATGAACAAATGTAGGTTACAAAGAAATTTCTTCTAAGAAATTAAATCCAAGCTAGCACCCACCAAAACCAAACCAGGCATTTGACTCATGTAGGTAGAGAATCGTGCTTTCCCTCCCCCTGTTGGGATCAGGTTGTTGCATTTCTGTAGCCCTTAGAAAAATAAGTCTAAAATAAACAAATAATTTCCTTCCAGTAGCTATACTGAATCAAGAACACCCATGCTGTAAATCATTTAATGTCAACCAGCTTTATATTTGGGGTGAGTTAGATCCAGGATGCTTCATTCCCCATGTTCCTGTCAAATAAGCCATATGCAAAGATGTGTTGGCAGAAAGAATCTTGAGCAAAACAACTCTTCCAATCCTGTTAGTCGACTGAGACCATGTTCATTCTATTGTTAGTGATAACATATCTGAAGAGAAAAACAAAGGCACATTACATGTATTATTAAGGCAAGCATGAGATCATTACTGTGAATGGACAGATTCATAATTCTCCTACCTCTTCTTTCTTGGATCTTCACATGGGGTGCCTCCATCCATCCTTCTATTTAGCTCTGCTCCCAGCTCTTGAATTTACTTCTTACCTGTGACTAGTCCAGTTAATTCTAATTCAATATAATATTCTGGTTACACCTGTCATGGCAATATGACATATTTATCCAGTTTGATACACTTTAAAATTGTCCTAGAGTTTGTACATACAGAATTCCATGTACTCATTTAAAAGCACAAGAAGTTAAAAAAAGAAATTATGCTTTTTCACTTCCCAGTCTCTCATATTACAATTAATTAATTTACATGTAAAGTTTAATAAAAGTCAGGCCCAGTTTTAATTAAATCTCCCTCCCTCCTCTTCCCTCTTCTATTTCAGTCTCAAACAAGAGCTATTTGCTTCAGGTCTCCTCCTACAGCCACTTTAACAGGTAACTTTTGCAGTACTCCAGAAGCTAGGTTGTATGTCAAGCTTCTAGAATGTGCTAAAGGGACAAATGAATGCTTGCACAACAAAATACAGTTCAGTGATAGCCAGGTGGGTCATAAAATTCACTTGCATAAGTTCTCACTCTTTCACTGCCTCTAGCCAGTATATGGGACACAGAAGTAAATCAAACACAAATTTTTTCATGTGAGCATCTGAGTGCATGAAAGTCATGAGACTGGCCACTGATTTCTGTGGAACAGAAGCAGGGTCAACTCAATTTAATATATTTACAAATACCTGTCAGTGCTCCTGTGTGCAGAAAAAGATGCTGATCTCAGAATTATACTGGAAACTAAATCCTTTTGTCATTGATAAGTGCTGGGTGCCTGATAATTGGCATAAGCCTGATTCACTCAGACTACTGAAAACAGAATAATAAAGGAATAGTTGGGGCTACAAAACAAGGTCTAAGACTCTAAGCAACCCGTGCAGTTAAGGGCTGCTAAAGCTATTTTTAATACTTGCAACTATTTCAGAGCAGACAGTGCAGGTGATTGATCAAAAAAATAAGTTCATCATCCCTTGAGACTTTTCCTTCTCCACAATAATCACAATAAAATCATGCAGAGGACTTGAAACTGTATTCAGAAAGCAAAAGAGATGCTGCGAAGGTCTTTACTTAGAACATACGAATCTCTCACAGTTCCAGGTTTTGCAAGCTTCTGAGTAATATTTGTCTGCAAAACTAGTTTGACTACAACAGACCTTATTTTTGTAACTTAATCCTGTATTTTTTGCAACAGTGGTTCAATTAAAAGTGGAAGAGAAAAATCAACATTTTTATATGTCAAAGACATCAAAGTAAATAAAAAGAAATTATCTACCTCAGTTAGCTCAAGAAGCTAAACTTCCACAATGCATGGTACTCTTTGAAGATCTGTCACACTCTCTCTTTCTGTTTTCCCCTTTATTATCTTTCTATGTTTATTCCTTTTTCATATATTTTTTACTTTTTTTTCTGCTTGCCACCTCTTTTGCAAACAATTCTCCATTTCTCTTGGAACACAATTCAGTGTTGCTATGCTTCAAATCCAATAGTGTTCAAGGTCTGTCATATCACTACTCCTGGAAAATAGTGCCACTACTACATGCTTCATACCAGCAGAAGGATTTAGCCTCCTGTAGCCAGGTCAAAGAACTTCAAAAGGAAATAGAAAAGAAGCCATTTCTCTCAGAGACCCTTTCTTTTTCATGGACCAAGCTACTAGAAGGCTGTGAAAGCTTCACCCCAGAGTTCTCACTACCCTCATGCAGAGGGACTCTACCTGACATTAGCCCAGGAGATCAGATTCCATAATTGTATTTGGTAAGTTTTCAAACCAGTAATTTAGGACTTTCTCACGTTGCTGTATTTTTCTAAGAGGATCTCTCTAATATTTGAAACGGCTACTTCATTTTATGTCTCCACAGCTGTCCTCTGCTCTTCACTTGCTTGCAAAAGCTGTAAAAACCTTGATAATGCTTTGGTAGTGATGCTACCAAATTGCCTTCAGAGTACTAACCATATTAGCCAAAATGCCCTATTTTCTGCTTGTTCTCCTCCCTTTTCATCTGATCTGTGTCCACCCCACCTATCTTCCTCTGTCTTTTGCTTCTATTGTAAAATCTTTGAGAGAGGGACTGCGTTGCACTGTTTTTCTACCAGGCATAACACAAGCCACAGGAGCAAACTTCTGTAATAAAGGTAGCAAGTAAAGAGATAGGCCTTTGAATGGCTTTCATAAGCTTTCTGAGGCTTTATTCTGATCCCACACACATGGATGGGAATCCACCAGTGGGTGCATTATAACCAAATATGTGTCTAATATGTTGCATAATGTAACACAAAGCCACTGTATGAAATAAGTGGACTCGGTAGAGACACTCCAAAATTCCACCCCCCAACACATGCAATTCAAAATGCAGTTCAGCCATAGCTGGATCACTTGCAGACTGAAAACCCACACTTGAGGCTATATTTATATTATTCTATTAATCCTAAACATGAGGAGAACTTTTTAGGTTTTTATTTTTGACTTTACAGCCTTAAGTTGAAAACTTCACATAGCCCTCCTACAATGAATGATAAAATGCATTAAAGGAAAGATGAGGATGCAAAAATGAATAGGATTGAGAGCATCAGGCTTAACGTTTCTTTGTGCAAATTCATATAATCCTTCCTTGCATGTGCACATTCTGTAGTGACATGATGATACCTTATTTTGCCCATGGCATCTGCTTCATTCAGCCCCTAGAACTGCCAGCCCAATTTCTTAACACTAAAACCAGCATTCATGGATGGATTCATAGGCTTCTCTGTCATATTTGTCAGATGAGCATCTAAGTGTTTACATAGGAAAAAAAAAAGCAGCAACCAAATATTGATGAATTTATAATCACAAAAGATCTTTCCTTTGAGAAAGGAAGAGTTGTCCTATCCCCATCATATAGACTAGAGCTGAGATACTGGCGTATCTGAAAAGTGCCCCTAAGTTTGCACTCTCTACTCAAACATTTTTTAGTTAATTTTTTCCATATTTTTGCAAGGTTTTCTGTGTTTGAAGCTTATGTTCACTAACATATGGAATACTCCAGGGCAGCATTCAATTCCATGGACCTCTACACACCCTGTCTCATGGTTCATCTCTGTTCTAAATGTGACGGACACTCACTAGAAGAGAATAGCATGCAGTCATGTGATTAGAAATCACTTGCAAGGCACATATGTCATGGTGCTGCTGTAGCATTGCACTGATAACCCTTACTCAAACATGCCCTGACTTCTCAGCACTTAACTTTGTAACCCTCCATCCTTTTAATACAGGGGGGCATTTTTTGTTCAAGGTTTTTTTGGTACATTCTTGTCTGTGTACAGGCTGTGACTCAGTAGACATAAATAGGAATTTATAAACTTTTAGCCCACATATCTGTCAAGTTTCTGCAGTCTGCAGCTCAAACCTTTACAACTCTAACAGGGAGTTATGGATGACTTATAGCTGTTTGCTGTCCTCAGTATGGGCTGGTCTAGCCATCTCTCTGCAGGCACATTATACAGCTACTGAAGGATACCAGAGGACTATGACAAGTTTGGCATAGTCTAATTTTTTGCAAACTTTTCTTTCCTTTTCTTTCTCTTCAGACTCTCTAACCTTAGCATCCAACTGCATGTTGTCTTAATCCCTGTTCTTCTACCTGGTCTTCTTACAAGGTCAGTTAAAGGTCTGTATCTCGGCTCAGGCCAGCTTCCCAAGTTAAGATTCAAGCTTTTGCTCAAAAGCAGTAGATTTTCCTCCTTACTTCATTCTCAGAAATAGCTGAACATTTTTCACTAAGTGTTCCTCAAAAATTGCCACAAAAATTTATCTTAGCCAAATAGCTGGCAGAGAAAATCTGAGTACAAGTGGCTTAAACTTTGGCAGTGTTATCAGCAATCACAACAGAAATCATATAATGAAAAAAGTTAGTCAGTCTTAATTGTCTGTGTCATTACCAGGTCTGCCTGTAATAACATGGTAGCTCAGTCTCCTGGCCTCTTCTGGATGACACTTGACTTACAATTCTGTGGGAATTTTTAATGTGTTACTATTTGTTTATGTATATCTGTCATCATTTCATTATGAGATTAAAACTACATCCCCATTTATACTTCCATCAGAAATAATGGCCTGTGAATACCCATTGTTATTGCTGCAAATTGTAAATCACGCAATGAAAAAGGGGGCAATTATCAAAGTGAAATTGCTCTAAAAGAAGGATCCCATTTTGTCACACAGGTGAGTACAGTCCTCAAATATTTCCACTGTTTTCATATCTACGTGCAATATAGCAGTTTCAGGGGCACAAGTGAGATTTTCTAGTCATCACCCCTTGAAACACTTGGGTAATGGTGTTTGTGAGGCAATAAAGCTGTTATCCCATCTGCAGATGGAGCACAGAGGCATGGGAAAATTCAATTCACTGACAAAGTTCTCAGGTGAAGCATGGGGCAGAGCAGAGGCTCTGCATTGAGGCTCTGAAGTCCTAAACTAGCTCTATAAGCATCCACCAGCCTTTTTCCCCCTCTGTATGTAGCTCTCAGAATTTATTGAAAGATGACTTACTTTGTAAATTGATTTTCAAAAACTCTAGACAAGGGCTAAAATACATGCTGTACCTTCAGAGAAAGGTTAGGAGAAGAAATGAAAGAAAAAGGCATTTGAAACACTCTGGTGTATTATCGAAACCTGCCTTTTGAAGAAAATGTGGCTGTTTCTGCCGATTTTTGGCAAAATATGATAAATTGGTTCATGTCAGCCCAGTAGTGAAGTTGGTTTAGACAGGCCAAAACAGCAGCAAAACTGTAAATCCTTGCATTTAGCACCATAACCACTTAATTTTAGAGGATAACCTCATGATATTGCTGGTGTATAAGGCTGAGTACATCTTCATTCTGCCATACAAGTGGAAACACTTACACATCATCTTTCCTGGAATGATTTTGTTTCCCTTTGTAGAACTGTAATTCATAATGTTCACAGCTCAAGCAATTTGAAAAGCTAGCAGTGTTGCTAGAGAAACTGAAGTTAAAACTAAGCTCCTTTCTCTCTTTGCATGAAGATAATTGAAAAGCGAACTGTTTCATTATTAAAACAAACAAAAAAAATCCAAATTTCTGTATTTTAAAAAGTTATTCTAATCTCTGAAGAAAATAAGTGTTTAAATATCTGGCATTTTCCAATTGTTTATTTAAAGGACAAGTTCTGCAGCAGGTTTTCTTTTGTCTGTCATTTCATCACATTTAGAGCTTCCTGCAAATACATTTTGTATACACAGCTCTAAGTGTAGATTTTTAACATGCATTCAAGGCCTCTACACTGACATCTTGTCAAAAAAAAAAAAAAAAAAAAAACACCAAAAAACCCCCCATAAAATAAAATTAACTGGTATCAAACAAGTGAAACAGTGACACAAATGCTGCAAAGAGATATATAGCCACAGAAGCAGTGGCTCTTCTTAGGATCTGTACTGATTCTAGCTGGAATGGAGTTAACTTCCTTCACAGCTCCTCTCATGTTGCCATGCTTTTGCATCTGCACCAGTGCTTTGATTGTGCTTACACAGCATCAAAGCTTTCTCTCTTCCCCACAAAGCAAGTAGGCTGGGGTTGGGCAAAAGGTTGGGAGGGGATGTAGGCAGGACAGCTGACACCAACTGAAGAAAGGGATATTCCCTACTTATGACATTGTGGTCAGCATATAAAAGCTCAGGCAAAAGGAGGAAGGGGCTCATTCACTATTGTGGTGTTTTCCTTCTCAAGCTGCTGTTAGTCGTGCTGAGAAGCTGCTTTCCAGGAAGATACTGGACAGCAAGTAGTGAATGAATTCCTCTTTCTCCTTGGACTGCACACTCGGCTTCTGCTTTCCTTATTAAGCTGTCATTATCTCAATGTACAAGTATTTTCACTTTCTTTCATTTTCCTTCCTATTATATCTGAGAGATGAGTGAGAAAGAGGAAGGGTGAGAACTGGACTGCTGGCCAGGGTTGACCCACCACAGGATCCCATGTAATAGGTGTGATCCATCTGATGTTTTCTCTTAGGCTAGGCAAATGACCAACTTCAGGACAGCAAAACAGACATCTAAAGGTGACATCTAGATATTTCCCACTGTCAGTAGTGCATGATACAGAATGAGTTAAAAACCTGAAAAAATTGAACAGCTCACTCTGATCTCTGTAGGCTTTTCAAGACAAACAAAACAGTGGACAGCTGTTGTGCAGCACTGTGCCCATTTTTACTGTCCCCTCCCGAAAACTAGAGGTGGTCAGACATGTAGAAGGACCTTTTGCCCTACAAACCAGCCACATCATTTACACTTTTTCTTCTCAAGTAGAGCTAACGAGAGTAATATTTTCCTTACAGGAAATAAGATCTTTACAAAAACCCTTCCAACTTGTGTCTGAACACTGAAGATTTCATCTTTTTGACATTGAGCTTTATGGTTATACTTCCAGGTACTTGTATACATTTTCTTTTAGCAATCAGACTGGCTGGCCAGGCTCCCTCTCTTGTAATATGTAATGGTCTCACTTGCTGTTCACATACAGTAGTCCATCATAGGAGAGAAACATTTATGCAGAAACTTCAACTCCAACATATAACAGGGCAAGTTGAGGTACCTGTTCTCACATTTCCTGAGGACTGTGACATAATATTTTCTATTTTCAGTCAATTTGCTGTTATTATCTGAAAATTAAAACTCCAGTAATTTCCTAGGGGGTTTTTTGAAACTTTTTATTTTTCCTGAAAATTTTCAATTCTTTGTTCTAATCAAAACCTAACTTTTATCACCTTCTTCTCTAGCAAGAAAAAAGAAGTGAAGATCGATTTTCAAAAGGCAGTCTTAGCTAAATGCCAACTACCAGGAAGGCTGCTTTGTTTCAAGTTCTGCCTTTCCCTTATTTGCTGACACTAAGCATTAAATTGATGGCTTCTATGTATTTAACACAAGTCCCTGTAGCACTTGCAAGTAGCACCTTATGAACAATCTCTTCTCTACCAGTTTCACTTGAAGCCTTATCTATTTTCTTATGAGGAAAAAGTAAATCCCTTGAGATATACCACATGGAGATGCAATAGACAAAACTGGCTGAGCTACAACATTCTGAGATTAACCCAAACCACACCTTCTGTGCTGTGCCAGGTCCCACCGTGTGATAGTCCTCCTTTAACAGCCCATACAGACAGCAGGGTATATCAGGCATATAGGTCTATGTAGATTGCCATCATGTAACATGATGATGGAACTGTCTATATACAAGGCTCTGCATTAGAATTGCACCTTAAAATTTGCACAAATCATCATAAGACTGCAGCAGTCTTGTTCTCTTCTCTGTTATTTCACCTTCCCATAAAATAATAGAAAAACTAGCCTTAAAAATGATTTAATAAACTTCTTCGTTTTTGTGTGCCAAGGCAAAAGCATCTGCTCCTACATACTTCTCCAAAGATACACACCTTTTCTAAAATATCTCCTTCTACATATAGAAACTCTGCTACTTCTCGAGGTAATCACAATCCTTATTGCTGCAAAGTATTCCTGAATATCTACTCCACTGTTTAAGATCATTTAATTAGAGCCAGTTAGCCTAATATGAACAATAACAGTGTAGGATTATACTAGATACAATTATATTCTGATTAGTCCCCTCTTTGCCTCTTTCCCTTCAAAAACCTTCATTTTTTGGGCCATTCAATTCATTCAGTCTCTTCTTACCATTAGTTCACAGATTTTTGATCATTCACTTGTCCCTTTGGATTTTTTCCAATGAGCTCACATTCTATTTGGAAGGCAGAGCCCAAAATCAGTTCCAGTGCTCCAGCTGATGCCTTATCAGCATTGAGTGAAGTCGGATTACTTCATGTGTCTTGTCAGCTGTATTCCTGTCTGTATGTCCCAGGTTGGCAATTATTTTTCCTTTTTAAACAACATTCCCAACTCATGTTCACACATGTGATCCACTACAAGCTGCAAAGCCTTTTTCTGATGAAGTATTTCCCAGACACTTATTCATGCCAGCTCATGACTTGATGATATTCTTCACTAACGAACACTACTAAAGTGACATAACTAAAGGGCAAACTACCCCTGGTCGAAACCCTGATGCAGAGATCTAACACTCTTCTGTGTGTTCTGGGAGGTTTCTTTGCTTACTTTTGTTTGCTTTCTTTTGTGCTTTGTTTTAGTTTTATTGGCTTTTGTGTTTGTTTGTTTGTTTTTAAAAAAGCTGGTGGGCAGGGAGAGGATACATACAGAAGGATCGTGCCAGTCAGTAAATGTTCTTGCTGACTACAACATACTTGCTCAACTGCAGTGTAGTCAGTGACTAACACTTTCATGAGGCCATGAGGACTATGTTCCTCAGCTCATCTTAGGTGGTTATGTTCCCTGTGCTCTGACAGAGCTATTTTTTACTGATCATTTGCATACAATTTGCTCCTCCTTTGTACAATCCATGTATTTGTACTGGGCATGAACATATGGCCCAACAGAGTTATTATACTTGGGTTTAAAGTGATAGTCCTGTGGTGACCAGCTTCCTAGATCTGAAGAGAAAGTCCTTTTTATTTAGACTGACCAACATAGTTTAGACTGACCAACATGATCTGAAGTGATAGTCCCTTTCATTTATACTGACCAACATAGCTAGTGTATACTTTGTACTAGCACTGACAGACTCATTGTTTAAGAACTCCATGGGTTGATGACCCAGAGATTCAAGATAAAATTTGGTTTCCATGGACATTCCTGAATTTCAGTGCACAAGTCCACTGCACAGGAGACAGAGAAGCCTTATGCTTGCAAGCAGAAAGGCAGAACTACTTTGCAGACCCAATTGTCATTCATAACCAAAGCTGCTGGACTGACTAAAGTTAATACAAGAACATTTCACTCGACTCTGTAGGTTTCAGGCTGAGCCTATGCTTACTAAATGCACCTCTAGGGTTTAAGTTCTGCCTGTGGCTTTGATTCCTCTGTAAGCCTTGCACCTCTATTACTGGACACTTTAAACATCTGGGTCTTAGGCAGAATGTTCACAGCATTTTTCAGTTATGAAGTTTAAGATCTCTAGGATTTATGATACTGGTATTTGCACAGTGGATGCCTTTGGATGTTATTGAAGAGGCTTGAGAGGCAACAAAGAGCTTCATGAAATTTTCAGTGGCCCTGCTCCATAGTTTAGGTATAGAAGATGAAAGTATCATTTACAAGCATGAAGATGAGGGAAAATCAGAACCTTTTTCATAACAGGAAACTCTTCTTGCTCTTAGTTGGCCTTCCTGTATCAGAATGAATACCAAAAAGTTTTTTCTTTTCAAGAGAACTGTACCATGAAACCAAAAGAATCCTCCCTGTTTATCAAGCAGAAAAAAAAATAACCAATGACTTCAAATACTTCTTTAATCTCTACCATCCCTAAAGAAGACTTTTCTTTTTACACATTTCAGCTGGTTTATTGCATAAATATTATGTTAACAGTCATTCTTCAGTGTGTAGGTGGGATCGCCAGTAGGCAGACACAGTGATAAATGAGTCTCCAGGTGTTGCTGCTCTTTTTAGAAAATCCTTTAACAAGCATTTATGAATATTGAGGTCATTTTGTAAACTTATAAGAGTTACAGTAAGGTGTTTCACAGACACTTCTTTTTTTAAGAAATGCTGTCAAAGTTGGTGAACCCAAAGTGGGTTGTATCTTTCTACTTAGCTCTGTTTACAAAACCTAGATAATTATTTATAGGCATTTAGTTTTGAGGATGCATTAAAGAGGTCAGAGATAGTGATTATTAGACCAATGTTTTCATTAATTTCTTGTCTGACTGCAAGAAAGCAAATCTTGCAGTCTTGAACTCTCCAAGGACCACTTTGCACACTTGATGACAACAAGCAGATGATGGTCAATGGTTTCATTAAGGTAATTATTGTAAACACCAAGAAGCCAGGAGAGAAGCTACACAGCTCAAAAGATAAGAGTCTAAAGCCTTTCACACTCAGACTACAGATCCTACCAACAACCAGGCTGAGCAGGTTCATTCGAGTATCCAACCTACACTAAAGTGTCCTCACTACCATCAGCATCCATTAGACCCTAGTAAATGGTAACTGGCTCACTGACTGACAAGGCTTCACAGGGAAGGGGAGGACTAAGCCCTATCACCCCAGAAGAAGGGAGCAGTGGGATCCATTAGTCCCAGTGTATGCACTGGGAACTGTGCTGACCTGAAGCTCTTCTTGCTGCAATGGTTCTTCAGACAAGATTGCTGGCAGCTTTCCTGCCTACCAAATGGATGCAAACTATTCTGTGAAGCACACCAAAGGAAAAGGATGAAAGCTATTTTAAAGCCTGTTCAAAGCACCATGCCACTATCAACACTTATCCCACTTCGGTATGGGGAAAGGCACTCAGAGCCGGTAATTCCAGGCAAATATCACCCCAAATACCATTCTGAATGCTCCTGTGCCAGCACTTGAAGTCAGGTAGCAAAGAGAGGTGTCAGGATCAGCACTGAAGGCCTCAGCTTTCAGGAAGGAATAAACACCATACTGAGGGAGCAGAGCTATGGAAAACCGTTTGGCATTTCATAACCAAGTCCCCCACCTTCACACTTAAGTAATATTTTATCGTCTAGCATCGTGTCTTGGCACAGAATTCCATAGGCTGAGACTCTTTTGTAATTCTGTGCTCTAAAGTGTTGTTTCCCTCCCACCCCCCACCTAAGAGACCTCTGTCCAAAGGTGGAACACAAACAAGCTCCATTCTGAGTCATAAAAACATAACACATGCGTAAGTGCATGCAATAATCTTGGTATAATTTGCCCCTTAGTCATTGTCTAGTCCTATTATGTAAATCTGAAACATGCATTTTTGAAAATAAAGGGCTTCAGTAAAATAATTACTGTTGTAATCCTGGAACCACACCCAATAAACAGTTTAGCAATCAACTGGCTCCAAATATTTGAAAGCTATAAACAGATTAGTATGAAATTAAAGCAGTAAGGGCCAAAATCTCAGCTGCTGGTGTAAATTACTACAGTTTGACAAAATCAAATTAGCAGTTTGATTGACTTCAATTATGCTACACTAATTTACAGTAAGCCATCATCTTTTCTTTCTTTATGCATATTCATACCAGAGTATGTGTGTATGATTTCTTCGGTATTCTATGGAGACAGTGATCTTTAGCACAATAATCTCATTTCTTTCTCTGCATATGTAGATTCATGAAATGTAGGCATGACTTCAGGCACTGTGGGGAGAGGAATTGAAAAGAAAAGAAAGAAAGAAAAGAAAGAACTGATGACTCCAATCTAATAATTGCAATAAAGTTCTATTCGTTTTTTAATAAGAAATTTGCTTGACTACAAAAGACAGCCTGAGACTGCCCTTAGAAAGCTTCATTCCAAGAAAACAGAGAAATTATTATCCATTTACAATTTTTGCATAGTTTGGAATAATAACCAATTTTAAAAAAATTTGCAAATGTCACAATATTCCAGAACAATAACCCCACCTGATTTTTCATTCATTTCCCTACAATTCATGATGTGACTTTGGTCTCATAGTAAAAATAAACCTTATTTTAATAGTTTTAATGGTATAAAATTGACCATTAGAAAGATCAGATGATTGGGACCTCCTTTTTATTTGGAAATGTAGCCATCTATACTGCACTTTCATTATAAGCTTTATGAGATGTGAATCCCTACCATTATCCTCAGGTTGCATGTTGGATAAATGGGACCCAGAGTTAAACTATGTGCTCAGTTCAAGGAGTGGGAGAAATGAGAAGTCAGCTCTAGGAAACAAATTCTTGTGCCCTAGCCATGTTCTGAAGCCATGCTTTGCTCTTATGTCATCTGTACTCCACCACACTGTCAAATTAAAAATAGCCTCTCCACTACAACTGCTTTCTGGTGTTCTGTCAGGACAAATCTTTGATCACAGGAGCAGGAAGACAAGGGAAGAGAAGAATTGTGGAAGAAGGTTGTAGTGTCTGAAACATATATTGTATCTTGGTGGCAGGAGCGAGATTGTCCTTCTAAATATCCTTTAATCAAAAAGCAACAATATTGCTAATGGAGAAAACACATAAGGAGGAAAAACAAATCCCATGTGGCTTAAAAAAAGCAGAATGCAGGAGAGAGGAAATGAAACTTTAATCTAATTTATACCTGAACCATTCGGAAAAAATGCTTAAATAGATATAAGTTACAAGGAAAGAATGTAAAGATATGTGGAAGAATTTTGGTATTGAGTGCACTCAAAAGGATGAAGAGGGACCTCCTCTCCAGGGCTTAGAGCAAGAAGTACAGGGGCAGAAGTGGTAAAGCAGCCTATGAAACTGCCAGCATGGCCAGACCAAAACTGCCACTCTTCTATCAGATACTAAGTAAAATGTCTGCCATTCTGAATTTCCACTGAATGATCCCCTCTGGAACACCAGCCAAGAAACAAGAACATCATAGCCAGATGTAAAGGGAATCAGGGAAAGCAGCTGTTCTGGAGAAGCAGCAGCTATGCTGGTAAAAAGATCCAGGCCTTCCTCTGCTCCCATGCTGGAGGCTGGGGCCGGTGGCCCTGCAGATCCTGGATCCAATTCAGATTTCTTTTTTGGGAGCTGCAGCTAACCAGAATTTATCTCTAAATTAGACAGATGGATTCAACAGGTGGACTGTTAGGTGGATATTGGATGGTCACATCCAGAGGGTAGCTGAGAGTCCCAGTGGACATTAGTGACAAGTGGTGCTCCTCAGGGGTCCGTACTAGGACCAGTACTGTTTAATATCTTCATTAATGACACAGAGTGACTGAGTCACTCTCAGCAAGTTTGCAGATAACACCAAGCTGAGTGGTGCAGTTCACTCACCTAAAGAATGGGATGCCATTCAGAGGGATCTGGACAAGCTCAAGAAGTGGGCCCATGGGAACCCCATGAGGTTCAACAACATCAAGTGCAAGGTGCTGCAGCTGGGTCAGGGCAACTCCAGGTGTCAATACAGGCTGGAGGATGAACTGATTGAGAGGAGGCCTAATAAGAAAGACTTGAGGGTGCTGGTGGATGAGAGGCTGGACATGAACCAACAATGTGCACTCACAGCCCAGAAAGTCAGATGTATCCTGGGCTGCATCAAAAGCAGTGTGGCCGGTAGGTCAATGGAGGTGATTCCCCTCCTCTCCACTCTGATGAAACCCTACCTGGGGGTCTGCATCCAGCAGTACCCACTTGGTACTGCATCCAGCTCTGGGGTCCCCAGCACAGGAATGACATCAACCTGCAGGAGTGAGTCCAGAGGAGGGCCAAAAGGGAAGGAGCACCTCTCCTATGAGGAAAGCCTAAGAGAACTGGGATTGTTCAGCCAGGAGAAAAGAAAAAGAGGTGACCTAATTGCAGCCTTTTGGTACCTGAAGGGAGCCTATAAGATAGGTGGAGAGTGACTTTACAAAAGCATGTAGTGACAGGGTAAGGGGAATAGCTTCAAACTGAGAGTAGGTTTAGATCAGATATTAGGGAAGAAGTCTTTACTGGAAGTGTGGTGAAGCACTGGAACAGGTTGCCCAGAGAAGTGTGGATGCCCCATCCCTGATTCAAGAACAGGTGGGGTGGGGCTTTGAGCAATTTGGTCTAGTGGAAGGTATCCCTGCCCATGGCAGGTGGCTTGGAACTAGATGATCTTTAAGATTCCCCTCTAACCTTATGATTCTATTATACTTAACAATATTCCCAAGGTCAGAAAGAAACAACCCCTCATATGCTGAAGGTTCCTGAAAACAGAAACTGAGCATAACAGCTACCATGTCACTGCATTAGGATTGATCACACACCGCCAAGTGCAAAACCTGACAACATGTGTGGCTAACATGCCAGCAGCAAATAGGAGTTTGGTTCAGCAGCCTTCATCTCTCTGGCTCATATCACCTCTTTGATCTGCTGTAGACACACTGGTTTGACTGCAATGCCCCAATAATATATGACAACTTGAAGCACATTGAGGGAACACAATATCTCATAAGTTTTTCTTTACAGAAATAAGCCTAAGGAGGGATCTTCCTTACAATGCCTGTCATTTCCTGATTGCTGTTGAGTAACAAGTAACAAATGTGAAAACCTTTATTTAGGAGCACAGCACAGGGCTTGTACCCAGAGAGAGGACTGTTCTATATATTCTTGCTACTGGAATATTTCTCATATACTAAGATATTTCTGGCTGGGAAAGCAGGAAAAAGCAGCATGTATTTAGCAGCATGGGGCAAAAAAGCGAAGAAAATGCTGTCTGTGCTGCTTTCCCACCCTAAGCTCATCTTTCAAAGCTTAGGCTATACTACACTATTGACTAGCAGACTTAAGTAAATGTTAACATTAAAATAAATTAATATATTTTTATAAAGCCCGTTTTCCATATGTTTTTACTCTTGCTTTATGCTGTCACAAATACTAACAAGTTTAAAGGCAGAACCATTCACAGAAACAAATAGTTCTTACGTAAAGCATAATACATGCTCAAGGAATGAAAATTCTGAATTAATACACATGACAACATGTTCCTGAATCTGTGAAGAGTTATTTCCATCTTTCAAGGAACACAGATGAACTATATGACTACACATAACTCGTTGAACTTTGATTAGGTATGTCACATTTAGGTGACACTACAAAGCTGTCAGTCACTTCATAAATGATTTCTATGATCCTTCAACATTACACTTGAGGTTAAGATTTTTTTTTCCCCATCCTTTTTTCTTCTCCACAGAACTTCAGGTTTTAAAAAGGAATATAAAAAACATGTTGCTGAGTTTTTGATTTTTCAGGAAAAGCTCAACCCACATGTCTATCTAAGTTTTAACTCCCACATAGCACTGAAGCGTAGGGATAAGTTTTTAAAGTCATCCGGATGACTGAATAGACTGAGAAATTATGTTTGGAATGTCAAAATAAGTGACTGCTTCTTCCAAAAATCAACAGGTGATGCTTCCTTAGGAACATTTGAAAAATCTCATCATTTTACAATCAATATTTTCAAATTCTTAAATTATTTTCCTAGAAAACAGAGCCCTCAAGAATCCAAGAGTCACCTCTGGGACTCACTCACTGGGTGCTGAGCAAACCTCACCATTTTTGGTGTTTGTTTGTCCCCTACAGCCACACTGAGGGTGCTGACTGCCAGGGCAGATGTACTTTTCATCAATCGATCTCAAAGTGTACCACACTGGCTAGGTAATATTAGGAAGCTGGATTTTGCAGGGTAGTTCAATTAGGCAGCATGAGGAACCTTTGAAGTTGCTAGAATCATTGCCCTTGGCTCCAGTGGATGCCAAATCAGGTCTAACAAGTTGATAGACTCATTGGACTTTGAAACGATATGTACCTTTGAAATACCTATATATAAATATGCACAGGGACATAACTACCCCATCTGTGTCTCAATTTCCTCATCTCTGCAATATGGGTAACAACAGCTATTTGCCCATCTTTACAGAAGGCTGATAATATTAAAAGCAATTGGTGTTATGACTAATTAGCTAATATTTGAAATTTTAAAGCACCACAGAACTGCTAAGTACTATTACTAAATTAAGCCAACTGCCAGTAGAGGCAGACAGCCTGATCTTCACTGCTTGTTGACACAAGACTAATTATAAATAATAAGTTCTATAAAGTCTAAAATACATGGAGAAATTAATGAAAGTTAAAATGAATAAAATGGTACATCATCATCATCATTCAATAGTATTTACTGGATTGCAGAATTTTAATCAGTAACATCTACAATAATTTCCCTTTCCATATGCACTGTGTAGCTAAATAAAGCACACAAGCTTATTTGATTGGCAGTAAGGTCTGGATTAGCCTTGTGTCATTAGACTATACCTTGATACTGTTAACAGCTGAATCAGGTGCCCTGCTCATCAGTTCATGAAGTTCCAGTTAGGTTTGCTGCTCTTCCTACTCCAGCTGGAAGATTATTACAGAATCTCATTTTTAAGAACCTCCTAAGTGCAAACCTAATCCATTAATGACCACTTTGTTTCCATTTGGCTTTTCCCATATTGCACCAGAAGCTCAGTTATTCTGTAGTCAGTTATCATATCCAAATCTTTCTCTCCCACTTTCTTTCCCACCTCATGTTGCTTGTCTTCTAGGGACCAACAATTTCCACTAAAGGCAGAAGCTCTCAGCTATTAATCTGTTTTCATTGTTCCTGCCCTCATACTGCCAGCATGGGAAGAAAGGACATTATCTCCACTCTGACAATGCCTTCTTGTCTTGTGTCAGCAGAGACTTTCATCAGTCAGTTCCATCCTTCTACACCCAAGGCATTAAGGAAAATGTTAAGTAAGACCAGTCACAGGCTGGTCTGTTAGGATTTCCACTAATAACCTTCCACCAAACTGGCAGAACCTGTGCCATCTCTCTGGTCCCTACACACCTTCTTACCAGCTTCCTCAGTTGAAGAAGGAAGGTGTAGTCTATCTTTGTTATCCTAGCATTTCATTCCTGCCAAAGCAGTTTAGCAGATGAAATCTGAATATTTAAAATTAGCCTACTTTTTGTAGACATTCTTTCTCATGATCAGGGAAAAATTCTAGTTTTTCAGACTTATTACAAAACAAGTGCAGTACTCCACACTCAGCTTCAGAAATGCAGAGGAAAGTATAGGTTCTTCATACACATTCAGCCAAATCATTACCCACAAAGTTTTCAAAAATTGTGGGGAATCATTCCTTTTCAACTGACTAAACAATTACTGGTATTTATTATCTCTATTTTGACAGAACTGGTTTAACACATTCTTAAAAAAATACACAGCTTATTCTTTTTGATCATCACAAGTGTCATCAGCCTACCACAAATATTGTAATGAATAACTCTGCACCACAAAGAAACATGATCCTCTAAATGTTGAATCAACATATTTGCTAAGGAGCTGTGTATCAAGTCAAGTCATCTCAACATGTAACTGATCCCCCAGTGGGAAGCAAATAAACAAACAAGAAAACAGAATATCTCACTTTTGAAATGCCAGTTAATATAGCTCCATAGGCCCTGTTCTTCTCTAGCATATACGCCCCATGAGGCAGCTGATGGACTCACAGAGCTGCTCTAGAAGCCTGATCTACAGCTCTCAGCAATGACGTTTGCTGGTCACACAGTGACCAGGGACCTTGCAACTCTTCCCATCAAGACAGGAACAACCAAGCACTTCCTCCCCTCCTCTTCCTTGCAAGGCCACACACAACCCCTTTCTCTCCCCCTGGGAAGATGGATTATTTTGTGATGGCAACTGGTCATTTAGCTCCAGATCCCACATGATACCAACAACACACAGACTCCTGACTCCTCTATCTCAGGTAGATCAGCTCTGTTGAGGTGAAGAATTACCTCTCTTGTAATAAAAATCTCATCCCTCATGAGAAAGAATGTCCTCCCTACCTATTTTGCCT
The DNA here is from genome assembly GCA_035583235.1 of Hafferia zeledoni. Classification (NCBI taxonomy): domain Eukaryota; kingdom Metazoa; phylum Chordata; class Aves; order Passeriformes; family Thamnophilidae; genus Hafferia; species Hafferia zeledoni. Next base: position 66,215,742 of record JAWWEV010000083.1, read on the forward strand.
TAGAGCAAAAATCAGCATCCTATTTTCCTAAGTCTTATCCTTTCCTTCCCAGAAAAACATTAAATCAGCCAAATGGCTCTTGCCACCCCTCCACTGGAAAGAAGGGAAGTAACAACTAGAGGAAAAAATACAGAAAGGAAAGCATGACTGGCAAAAAGAAGTGACCTCTTGGCTCAAGGGCAGTGTGGAAAGGAAGGCAGCTCAGAGTGGGAGGGAAGTGGCAAAGGAAAAATCATATGCGTATATGCGGCACTCACACATGCAGATATAGATTTACCAAAGCCTAGTGAGGAGGCGTCAGCTTCCCTATCAGCACCAGGCTGTGTAGAATGCCTTCCTGCACCTTGTGGTACAGCCACAGAGCAGCAGGGCTCAGCAGCCTCCCACCTGAGTCAGGAAAGTGCATTGCCAGTCCTGAACATTAGCATCTACATCTTCACATGGGAAGGGGACAGTAGTTTTGGAGAATGTGGTATTACATGTGCCATTTTTGGTGAATGTGAAACACTATCTTGCATTTGTACCCCAACTGTAGCTCCTGGAGACATGTATGCAGACCGACTCTAAAGCCATAAACCTGTTTTCTCTGTAGAAATGAAAAACAATTAGAAAAACTTTGTATTCTTTGCACTTACAAGAGCAGATCCCCTGATACCAGATACTGCTCTTTCAGCAGATCTTTGTGGGTGGAGATTTCATATCAGCATGTCTGCCAATTCCTGCCAGAGTTTCATCCAAGCCACTACATACAGAGTCAACATTAATTAGCATTAATTATTATTTATAAGAAGCAATATTATCTGCATTGCTATCCTTCACACTTATTTTTATGCCTTACATAGGGCTCATGTGCATGGTACCTCACTGCCCAAACAGACAGAACAAGGTCCCACGGAATCTGCAGACTAACACACAGTACTGCCATCCTTAAACCATTTTGAACAGGTCATTCTAAAAGCTAGGAGATCCCCTTTTCTGTGCTCCCATGAACTTGCCTTTTACATTCTGTTTATAATGAGGTCAAGATTTTTCTTCTCTTTTCTTTTTTTTTGCTCCTTACAGCCAGGAAAGAATGAACAAAACCACCCCTTCTTATGATCATAAAACAATTTTCTAATCAGAAAAAAACAGAAAAGAACCAACGCAAGAACAGCATCACCCCACACTATTTGTAACCATCTAAGCCCAGTGTTTACAGTACAAAACTCTGAAGTAAGCCTTTTGCACTTGACTAGAATGAGTCGGTTTTATACAGAGAAAACATTCTCAATGTATTTACATTGAATTTATTCCTCTATTTTCTTGGCACAAGCAGAAACTTCCTTAACCCCACTTTATTCTGCTTCAAATCTTGTCTCTAAAACCAGAATCATATTGTATGAGATGGACTTTTATGTTAAGCAATGGGGCTGATTTTATTTAGTTCCCATAAAACTGAGAAAAGTTGCAAATGTTACAAAATTCAATTTAAAACAGTTAATTAGTTCAGATCACTATTATTAGTACTAGTGAAGTTATTAGTATTGTTGATAATAACTGCTTGTAAATAACCATTTGCATACATTAAATTTAGCTGGAAGAACTTGTGAGCATTGGCAAATCCTATAATGAGCATAGTCCATATTCTCCTTTTAATGAATTCTGCCTCGCTTCTAGTTGAAATAATTTTTTTTTACCACTTTGTTTCTTGCTTATTTTGTTGCCTGATGCAATACAAAATAGCACAGGCACCAAGCTATGTGCAGTGAATCCAATTTAGAAAGCCACTTTTGCATAGGCCAAGGTTAATGAAAACACTTCAGCATGTTAAAGTGAACTCCCTCAGTCCACCCAGGCTGGTTAGAGAAACTGTTAATAATCAGCTGGAACTGCTGAGTCAAAATTGTGACTGAGATGGTAACACTGAACACATTTTATGCTCCCATTGCTTGAATCCTATTTGAGATTGTTGCAATCGCAAATTGTGCATAGCTCTGAAATACTACATACTTTGACCAATATGAATTGCAACATTTTGCAGAGAAGCCACAACATGTTGTGTCATAGTGCATACACCTTTCAGTGAGAAGTGTGAACTGAATAGAGTAGGAAAACTTTGGATTACCATTTGCTGCTGAAAGCCAATTTCCATCTGAAAACATTTGTGAACAGTTTTCCATCGATACGTACATTTTATTTGCTTGGCTAAGAAATCAGACTAGATTTATTTAAATTCTCAGATACATAAGAAAAGCAAATTTAAAACTAGGTATTGTTGGCATATTTACAATTTTCCCTATTATTCATGCATGTATTAGATTCTTTTACTCCATAAGTTACCTAACCACAGAAAAGAAACCATTTGCTTTTACAAATAGCAAGTATAAGCATTACAAGCATTAAAAAGTGGTTCTTTTAGTTGTTGGTTTCTTCGCCAAAATAAGTGTCACTAAAGTATGTAATACAACACCTGAGAATACTGTTCACAGCTCATGGGCAATTAATACATGCAAAATATTTGCAGAAATAATTACTTTCTTCACTCAGTTTTCTAACTCTGAAATATCATACTCTTGGTTATCATTCTTTACATGAAAAGATAAGAAGTATGCTTCCAGGAGAATAAAAGCATTCTAAATGAAAAAAAAAAAAAAAAGTTTGATCTTTACTGTATCTATAACCAGTAATTACCATGCCATTATATTTATATCAACAGTCAAACTCTTCACTGGCATAAACAGACACACCTCTTTCGGCAGCAGGGTTGCAATCCCTTATGCTGGTAACTCTTCATCCAAAATGCACAGGCAGTTAAATATGAAGAATGTATAAATTATTGTCCAGATCTGTAGCTGGTTCATCACACAACACTTCAGTGAAGTTAATAATGCCATACCATCTGATAACACATCCTGTTATTCACAGCTTAATTAAATTGTACATGGAAAGTTAACAGAAAAAGGTAACCAACCAATGCAATGCAAACAACACAAAATTCAGTGTGGCAAGATTAAGCTGGCTCTATTAAGTAACTTATCACTAAGGGTGGAAAGAACACTTTTGGAAAGCATGCAGTGTCAATAAAGACATCCTTTTCCAGTATTGATTAAGTAAGGCAACTATCAGGACACAAAACCCACATATTAACTCACCTTTTCCTGGAGCAAGCATTAATGTTCTAGCATTTCACAGAAAGATGGCACAAAACAGCCCAATGTGAAATGTCCTTCTGCGCGAGGCATATCAGAAGGATGATAAGGAAGTTGTAGACAGGTAAAGGATGAGAGTAACTGCATTGCTCAAGGTGGAACACAGTGTGAGACTTCTGAGCAGGAACTAAATTTTGAGAGGCAATCCCTCTCACCTTACACAATGTTTTGGTCCAGCTCACTATGTTAAATCCTGTCTTAACTTCAGGATGAGGTTTGATTAATGAGGAAAGTAGCTTTTCTTTACATGATCAATTATTTTACATAAATACTCTCATAATAAATAATCTCTTCATAAATAGGCAAAGTGTCTCAAACATTAAAATCTGGGGCAATTGCATTTTAGGTGCTTCCTAAGAGAGACAGAGTTGAATCCACCTTACTTTTAGAGCTTTGTTATACCTGTCGGGTGATCACCTGGGAAGCCTTAGGCCACCTTTCAGCTTACAGAAACGGGCACTGCAAGGTGAAAATCACTTCATGTACTGCAGGCACCTGTTTTGGGGTGAGATTATGACAACTTCCTGGTGTAACAACATATGCAGGCATTTAAAATTTCAGGCAGCAGCTCTGAGAACTCACTATCTGCAAAGCAGAATCTACATATTTAGAAATTGTTAAAGGTAAACATTTTCAGTGCAAACTCACTATTATGTCTTTGGTTCATATGTTTTATTTTCTCCTTGCCTTTGAAATTCTCAGCCTTCTCCACTATGCAAAGTAAAACCACTCTCCTTGGTGCTATAACTTTCTAATCCTTCAATACCCTCGCTAATAGTTTCCTTGTGACAAATTGAAATGGTGTGTTTATATATAAAAAAATATTCTTTAGGCTGCACCAAATCTTACCACTGAAAGTGAAGACTCACAACACTGAGAAAGACAGATTTCCTGCAATGTTCTCGGACAAAACTCTTCAGCATTCCCAGGACAGAAACCCAGCCAATGAAAGTCCTGTAAAGAACAGGTGAGAACAATAATACCTTATCAAAGCTTCAAGATGTGAAATAAACACAAATATTCATTTTAAGTTACATTTTGCACACGCAAGCTAAAAAGAGCCAGGACATGGATGCTGGCATGTGATTGCCAGTGTGGCACGCTATTTAATGAGCAACAAGCTTCCTGACATGGGCTTTCCCCTGTAACCCAGTACTGTCTCATGTAACACAGATGCCTATATTTAGGAGGTAGCATGGACAAAGGACAGTTGCCTCTAGACAGTACAGGTGAGGCCACTTCTTTGTCAGGAAGGGAATTTAGCCATGTGGACAAAAGCCCTCAGGGGCAGGGACTGGGTGCTGGCCTATTTTTCCTAGTGCTAAGGTAGCCATAAAGACCAGATGGGACGTTGTGGGCATCTTTAAGTGTAAGGTCAAGATTGTATCTAGAAGACTCGCCATACCACGATGTTTCAAATACTAATGAATACATTCATGCACAAGAGTAATTTTCTCAAATTAATTAGGATTACTCCTATGCATAAAAGTATGCCAGCGTAGGTGTGTGCAGAAGAGGTTTTGAAATGTCAGTCATCATATACACATCAGTTAAAATACACTCATGAATGTTTTTATTTGAAAGATTGTATTAACCTTAATATAAAAGACATGTTTTCTGGGTCTGATGACTCAGGAAGAACTTGCAAGTCTATACCTTAACTCATTCATCTTACATAAATAAACTTTCCCCTTGTGAAAGGGAGTTCCATGGCATTAATAAATAGGGATCTTTCTCAACCATAATCAGATTCTGCAAGAATCATTTAGAAACATTTAGATTAATTATTTGTTGCGAATTATTCACTTAACTCTGTCTCTTCTATCAAGAAGCACGGCTCTATTTCTTTCAGCAACACGAGCTAGTATAATAGAATACAGTTTCCATATTTAACGCTCATATCCAACACCATTTAATTAAAGTCTCAACTGCGAATAGTCATGAGTCTGGCCAAAGTTTTGAAGGTTTGAATGCAGGCCCACTGGAGTGAAATCCCCACCTGACTACACCCATCTTCCTCAAGGGGCCAACTTTTAATGATAATACATTTAAAGGCCAAAATAGGGGTAACAGGGTACAAGGTGTCACATCCTGCATTCTAAATAAACTGTCCAAATCACCATGATTTACTTATGGAAAGATTACTAGTTTTTAAAGTAGAACTGGGGCAAGACATTTTTCCAAAACCACTTTGATAACTCTTAAACAATGCATTAATGCTTTGCTAAGTATCTTGGCATTAATTCCATGAGAGCTAGAGAAAGTAAAAATGGACTGTCTTCCAAACCCTTATGACAGAAATAAATCAAGTTATGAACAAGGACTCTCATAAGTAATGAGTAAATATCTCCATTGCCTGATCCATCAATGTCAAGTGCTAGAGCTTACACTTCTCAGATATGAAGTCTGCAAATCTTTGCATCTATCCTGCTCTGTTTCTGTTTCATACTCTCCTATGTTCTTTTCAGTTACTAGAGATTTTAGTTAGGGAGAAAAAAATAAAAGGAGGAAATATTTTCTCCAGAAATTGCAAGTAGAAAGAGATATCAAACTAATGTGCCCAGCCCCTTCCAGGAATTCCACACTTATGTACAAGTTTCATTTTTGCATTTCTTCATAAATTTTATTCAATTTAAAACAAAACAAAACACAAAACCGCCACAAAAACCCTCACTCCTCAACCACCCCTAGCCATGAAAGACAGGAAAAATATACTCCAAGAGAGAAAATGCAGATGAAAAACAATTGGCTCCAAAAGCACTATGAGAAATGAAAAGCCAGAGAACTCCCTAGCCTGAGGAAAGCTATAGAGGTGAGCAGTCCAAAAGATTTCACCAGTAGAAGTAGTCAAATTAGATATTGTTGGGCATCCTGAAAATATTCTACAGTCTAAAAGGAACTGCTCTGTAATGTGTTCTCAGTTGGAGCTATTTACTTCAACTTTCTCCATATTTCCATCTCTCCATCTCAGCTTTGTTCCAGTTCCCTCTTCCTTTTCCTCTGCTACCTTTGCTATGCTTGCTTCCCATCCCTGTAAGGCTTCCATTTAATTATTTTTTACAGTAAAAATAAAAATGTTCTAAAATGTCATTTCCACCAGAAAAGGTGTCAAAACTTCCCAATATTTTTGAAAGGGAAAATGATCCATGTAAAAAGAAACCCAAACAAGCAGCTGTGTGTAACAGCAGCAATTACAATCCTAGAGAAGTCAAGATAATGCTTATGTTACATTCCCTATATACATGGACACTTACTCCCTCCTCACAGTTCTGGCTGAGTTAGAGGTAAGTAGCCATTGCATTAAAGCAAATTTGGAGATGTTTATTAAGACCTGGTCATAAGCAAACAAATCACGACTAGTGACAGGTTTACAGGACAGAAGGTACTGGGTGTGACACACCAGAAAATCACTTACAGACATTAAACTGGCACAAGCCTGTGTTTTACTTACCAGTCTTGGGCTAACACCCAGAACTTTTCTTTCCTTGCAAAGGTATGATGTCAGGCACATGACAGTTCTTGAAATTCTGTATAAGCCAGCATTGCCAGAGGCTCTGTGCAGGTGTGGCTAACAGTTATTTAATGATTCTTCACAATTGTGTGTATCTGTCTGAACATAAATACAGTCTGATAATAATCTTTCTTTTCACACCATGAATTTGTCCTAGTGTTTCCACACTTGCAAGTTCTCAAATGTCCAGTGTCCCAGTGTCTGTTATTACAGACCTGAGATTCACTGTATCGTTTCAAACCACTCACAAGCACTTTGCTGTCCTGTTAACTTGGTAAGGTGAAGAGACCCAAGGCAGTATATTTAATACAAATGCTCCAGCCCTTTACTTAAATTCTGTAAGTTTGGTTCCCTGATGACTCACAGGACTCTCCTCCCTTCCCCATGTTTACCCAATGATGACAAGTACTGTTAAGTTTCTAAAAGAAAAATTATCCAAAAAAAACCCCCAAAACACCGGCAATTCCTGGGAAAAGTTCTCTGTCTTTCTCCTTTCCCAGAGGTAGCATGAGCCTTTATTCAGCATATATACTAGTACTGTTCAATTAGCTAAAATTATTTTGAGTGATAGTTCAACTGTTTCTTTTCCAAAAGGTAATAGTTTTCCTAATTAGTCACTTGCTTTGATAAGGCACTGACTTTTACTCTAATCTAAATTAACAAGACTTTATCTACCTGCATCATTTAAACACACCCTACTTGCAAATCTGGTATGACTAAAAACCATGACAAGTGTTTGGTTTCATTTTACATGTGCTTCAAAGTGCCTCACTTGGAGGTTAATTATTAATCTAATCAAGTATATGTTAAGATTCAGGGAAAAAACAGGGTTAGTGGGTAGAACAGTAGCAGAGGAATTAGGAAACCCATGTCCTATTTCCATGTTAGATCATATAAGTTTGGCCAATGCATTCAAAATCTTTACTTTCAGAATCAAAACAGCAACATTCTGCACAAAGCACTTTGACATCTTTAGGGAAGAAATTTCATGGGTGTGAGGCAACAGGATGTTTATTCACACCATCAAGAGCCTGAAACTCAGCTAATCCCGTAAGAACTCACCTAGGACCTGAAAATCAGATACCCAGTGCATGCAACTCAACAAACTAATGATTTTGTTAGATATGCAGCAACTGAAGAAACAGCTCCCCAAGCTTTTACTGAATTTCTTAGCCATCTGAAAAGGGCTGAAAACATATCCAGTTTCTGGAACACAGTTTGGAGAATATAAATCCCCATCCCCCACCACCTGAGGTACAGTAATGGATGTACCCTGTAATTATGTTACATGTTCCAGGAGTAAGCAAGCAGCAAAATGGACCCGATTTTCAAAGATACCAATGGTGTTCCAGAGCTGTCCAGGGAGTTGCAGGGAAGGAAGATGGAACACAGAAAACAGGGGACAGAAAATGCACAAGAGAGATATAATTTAGTGGCAATACTGCCAAATCCTGCCTGGCACAGGAAGGTCTGGCTGTCAGCAGCCTGCTCCCAAGTAGCTCCATTACATTGCTGTTGACTTGGTTGTGGAAAAAAGAAAATCAAGAAGACTTGTACATCATTGCTTATTTATGGATTTGGCTAATGCTTGTATAAATCATGGGATTCCACACAGAAATAGCTTTTTGGAAACAAAGAAACAACAAAAGAAATCCACCCCAGAAGTAAGAACGTTAAATACTTATTGCTGTTCAAACAGAATATTATTGGCAAGGTGATTAATTTGTTGTTCCACAGTGCTATAAATAGTTCCTTAACTTAGTTGAATTGAAACATATCCTTCGTATCTCTAGTCATTGTTTACCCATGTAAAATATATGTGGGTTTGAGCTGGCTTAGGTTACTCCAGAAAGGGCTAGCAAAGTTCAATTACTCTCCCTCACATATTCAAAGTCCTTCATCTCTTGGTTAATTATGCTGTACTTCTCTTACAAAGCTGTTCACTCCATCGATGCATGGACTTGAAGGCAATAAGAGACTATTGTAACAGCTCAGCGGGTGTTTCCTCATATCATGGGCCAGTGATAGCAAGCCTCTAGCATCAATACCAACTTTGGCACCAGCAGATGTTTGGTCTGGCACCAACAATAACAAGCTATGATGGTTTCTTTTTAAGTTTGTTTGGCACCAGTAGCAAAAAACATTCACTATTCCTGGCAGAGAGCCACAGAATTTCACCAAATGGCTCCTGCATCATAACTTCACAACAAACATAACACAGCAAAACTTCTAATTGTTGTGGAGTCTGTCTCTGCAAGCAATTCTGTCCTGACAGTTGCACCCAGGCTTATCAATATGTGTGCTGCCTTCCAATATCAGTTTCTTTTTTATTGTAAGAAAAATCTCCTTTAGGAGATGTTCAAGCCTATGGGTTTGTGAATCCAGCGTCATCTGGATTTTCTCCCTCTTGGTGCAGTTACATGAAACCAGACAATCAGCTATGAGAAAAGCCTATGGGGACAGATACTAAATTCAAACATCAGAAAATATGTTGTAAATACTCTTTTGATTTAACCTTTCCCTGCACTCTTTTATGTTATGTACTTTTTCAGACTGCTAAGCTTCAATATAATCCAGAAAGGTTCATCTTATGCTGGTGTGGAATCTCCTTCAAGCCCCTGAGGCCTAACATAGCACGAGAAAAGAGAGAATTAGCTATAAATTATCTGAGTCTTGGAACAGAACAACCTCCATTTTGACAGCTCCTTGCGCCATGGTACAATGCTTTCTGATGAGGCCTTGTGGTGGATTCCTCAGCAGACACTGTGCAGGACAAGGGCTCCAAAGAGCTCAGTTCCACAGACAAAGTGGCAACCAACTTACCAAAATATTTTCAGTAGGACTCTCCTTCATTCTTCATTGTCTGTAAAATAGGAGAGGTCTGAGACCTCTTAATGAAAAGAATAGTGTAGGAACCTGGAATTATTTCTCCAGCACTAACCATTATTATCAAAAGCAATAAAGTCACTGTCTTCACAGGAGAAAATCTGTCCCTGCCCATTCTGTCAAAATCTAGGACTCTGGAGGGGAAAAAAAATTGCTTAGATGCACTTTTTTAATGGAGCATGAAGTACACACAGGGAGGAAGTGATACTAAGCTTTCGGCATGGGAAAATTTTATTCTGAGCAACAGCTCCCAAGAAAATAAAGACGGCATGAAATGAAGTTGATATGGAACTCCCCGTTGTAAATTCAGCTTTCAGTACCTGCCAAAGACATGAGAAAATCTCTACCCACAGGGTATGGCTGTCCTTATGAAAAAGTGCCAATCTTTCCCAATGAGGGAATTCACATAGACAAGCATTCTGCTTCGGTGATCAAACTCTTCCTTTCAAGGTCTAAAGGAATTTCCACTAACCTCTTTTCTTACAGCTTAGTCGCTAGCTGAATTTCCTTCAACTATAAAAATATACATAGTGCAATTAGCCAACCTCCACAGACTCTGTAGTTCATTTATGCATGCTAGGCACATCTCCTGCTGTAAGTAGCCCATCCAAAGTGAGCGCTTTGAACTGGTCTGTTGTTGCTCATGTAGTGTATTGCATTGTCCAATTTCATCATTCCTGGCAAGGCAGTACACTCCTGCAGCTTTGCCACAGGAGAAGGAGAAGAGATGATGAAGCACTTTGTCCAGCTGGTGTGCTGGACATCTCAGATGCACAAATAAGCTTGCCTACCACTAACTATAGGACTTTCCCAGTCACCACAGAGACCTTTATTGACCAGTTATGCCCATATGATCTTATATGGAAATCCTCTGTAATCTAGTCAGTGGTCTGGAGAGACAGAAGGCAGAAAAGACAGGAGGAAAGGACTGGGTGAAAAGAATTTAAAATAAATATTTTTTTAAAAATTGAGAAGCAAGACCTTATCGTGATACACCTTTGCATGATGTTTGCTGAACTAAGAAACCTATGTCTCCGTGGTTCAAAATACCACGGAGACAACATCACTGGGTCAATCAAAAATATACCCACAGCCACCAGAGAGTGTAGCATTTTGCTACATTAATTAGGAATATTTTTATAATTCCTAGCTTGAGCAAACTGCAAAGCACTACACTACCTTATCTCTAAATATCCATTGGAACACTCTCAATATTTCTGAATTCAATGGGTCAAATACTACAGAAAATGGAAAGCAAAACTAAGTGTGTGATTTTCAAGCAACCATTCACATTTCTTTTTTTGTCTTTGACTGGGTACTGTTTTGGGTAGGAAAAGAGGGGGTCATACATCAAAAAGTCCTGCTCTGCTGATCTAAAGAGGAAGAGACATTTCATTTTAGAACAAAGAATTAGATTTTCCTTACACTGCTTCACTGAAGGTTTTTGGAGGTTTTTCTTGGGGTGGTGGGGGTGGGGTGTTTGGCTTTGCTATAATACAGCACATCAAAGTGCTTTTGATGTGAAGTTTACTTAACAGAATCAGTTTTTCCGATGATTGTGTTAATCTTTATAAACCTGAAGGCGATATTGTGCCTTTTAAAAACTATAGCAGGAAAAGACTTGAGGTTACATATACTCTCAGTGGTGAGAGACAGGAGTAGTTGGACCTATTTCACCACTTCTTACAACTTTGCTTGTTGTTTCGTGGGCAGCAACAGCAATAGGCTTGACATTGCTCTCACTCGTGCCAAGAAGGCTCTGTTTAAACCACGTACAGCCCTTTCTCAAGCATCTTCATATGTTTTCTCAGGTGAGAGCCACCACAGATTTCAAGGCACAGTTTACAACATGCACTGGCTCAGAGAAGCCAAAGAGGCCTTGAGCCACAACAAGAACGTGTGCTGATCTTAGAAAGGTTTCCTCCTCCCAGCCATTAATAGCTATCTTTGTATTATTTTGAGTACAAGTTTCTGTCCCCTCTTAAATCTTGCAAAACCAGCTTTGCCATCCACTCCTAGTCTTGAAGTATGGCTGTGAAAAAGCTTCTGTTATGTCTGACGTGTTTACCTACAGCATTTGAATGACTTTTTAAGTTCTTTGAATAAAGATAAGAGACAATGTGTACATTTTCCACACAAATAGTGGAACGGTAATAAAATAAACATCAAAGGCAAGCTAGCAAATCATCGCTACTTCAGTGCTATTTACAACAAAAGCAGGAAGAGGAAAAAACCTACCCTTGTAATTGGCATCATCTTAGAAAATATGAGTTTTGGAAGGAATGATATTTTTTTCCCATACCCTTAAACACAAACATTGGCACCTACAGCTAAGACAACACTTTACTGAAAGATTTTGGTTTACATTACATGGAGACAACAACAACAAGGAACCAAGAGAGGTCTTCCTCCTCTTATTTTTGTCTTTCTGAATTGCCTGGTTTTCTGAATTGGTACAGCTTTAGTGAGAACACTAAGACATCAAATGTATTGTTACTATCAAAACTGTCAAGAGTACAGCCAGAAGGACAGAGGAACCTCTCTCAGTGTTTAATATTTACCATGTAAGACTCATGAAGACTGAAAAAATAGCAAAGCTTTGAAACAAAATGCAGGTTTGTGTGTGTACATATATTCTATTCAAGAAAGATTGAGATAGAAAGAAGCACCGTTTGTTCCTACTCTTAGTCTCTTAAACCTGCCTTTTTTCATCATCTTCAACACTTCTTGAGAGCCAGACCACAATGGCAATGGCATTGTCCTAACCAGAGTGACTCTGCATCACGTATTCATTCTAAAATAAGGTCAGATTTGGAAAGACTACTTTTGGAAAATATGGAGCAATCCAACTCTTACTCCAGGACACAGAATTCAAAGTGTACATATGAGAACATAAGCACCACACTGGATTTCTGCTGATGTTTTTGTTATTGTTTCGCAGACTAGTGCTACTGCCGAATGAAGTCAAACGATGTTTTGTAATTGACTTTGAACAGAGAGTTTTCAGAGAAGCTACTGTCATATAGCTCTCTTCATCAGGATGTTCTGTCTAGCATAATGTTGAAGGAGAAAAAAAAAATCTGAAGGAAGGCAAAATCCCAATAACTTAAACCTAAAAATAAACCCAAAAACATCAACTGATTTTTCTAGAAAGATAAGTGTCTGGGTAAAATTACAGAATACTTTTTTACTCAGGTTTTACATAAATTTTATAGATCCACAATGTTAAAAAAGTTAAAATTACTATTAAAAAAAAAAAGACAAAAAACCCCACACACAATAGAAGATTTTACTGGAGAGTGACAATTGTAAGAGAGAGGTTGCAAACACACCATTCAGAAGAGATCGAGCAATGCTACTGATATGGACAGTAACACACCTAAAACTAAGGTTAAAGTTTTGACTAAATCTCTTGTAGCAAAACCCCAAAGCATTGCCTACCTGTTCCCATTATACCTCTGCACCAGGTGTGCTTATGACAGAAGGAAAAGACGGATCAGGACTGAAACTATTTTGTCAGGCTACATAAATCATTAGGAATTCACAACTGCGAAGCCATGTATTATTTTCCAGCAGGTTGTTGAGCTGTCATATTACAACTTGTTGCTTTATGCAGCGTTATTAAAATATATCACTGCACGTAACAGGTTCAGCTCTGCCACCTATAAGTCGTTCTGCATTTTACACCTGGTAGGCGGGCAGGCTCTGCGAAGTCGCGCCGAACTGCGGCTTCGTTCAAAATACCCAGGAAGGGGAGGGACCTGGCAGGAGAAAATACAAACAAGTTTCGTAAAATAACTTTCCAACAAGACCTCGCTGTCATCTTGGCTAATTATGGCTCTGATACGGCTTATTACGGCATACCCACCTTTGCTACCTTGCTTCTCCACCCACCACCCTTTCAGATCTTTGTCCTGGCTCCGCCTCTCCCCGGCGTTATAATGGGCTCGCCTGAAAGTGGTGGAGAGACACAGAACCACAGGGGAAGGGAGAGATAATGACAATAACATTAATAACCCTAATAACCCGGCTGCTGCCAGCGTCGCAGCGAAGAGCCAGCCCGGCGTCCCGGCACTGATGCAGGTCGAAGCCGGAGAAAGCGGAGCAACCCCGACGGCTCTCGAGAGCTTCTCGCCGCGCCCGGGGAGCGCCGAACGGTAACAGCGGTAGCGACACCGACAAGGACTGGGCTCGGGCAGACGTAAAGACTCGGCTCCGGCAGCCGCCCGCCCGTCCTCTCGCGCCGGCTCCACGGGGGCCACCTCGCCCCTCTCCTTCAGCCCCATGGAGCAGCGAGAGTAAAGAGCGAGAAGGACAAAAAAGGGGCGCGAAAAGAGAGCGAGCGCCCCGCTGGGGGAGAAGGAGGTAGAAAGCCGGAGGAATCGGGCGGCAGGGCACCACTGCCCGTCCTCGGGCGCCCAGAGGCCGGGAAGGGGCCAGGGACCCCGGACCGGCTGGCTGAGGCGGGCACAGAGCCCCGCTGCCCTGCCCGCCTTGCCAGCCGCCACGGAGCTGTCCAAGCCGCCGCGGAGGCAGAAAGTGCCTGGGTCTCCTCGCCGCCTCCCCTGAGGCGGCGCCGAGGAGCGGGGGTCGCGCCCGCCCAGAGGAGCCGCGGGGTGCGGGGTGGCCGCCGGCGCCGCCGCCATGAAGCTGGAAGTATTCTCGCAGCACTATGAGGACAAGCTGAGCTCCGGCAGCGACCAGGAAGGCAGCGGCTCGCTCTCCCCGGCTACGGCTGAGAGCGAGCTGGGCTCGGACGGCGACTGCGCGGCCAATAGCCCGGGCGGCGGGGTCGGGCGACCGGGGCATCCTCCGCCGCCGCCCTCGACGCTGCAGCCGCCGCCGCCGCCGCCGGCCGAGAGCGCCAAGGGGAAACCCTACACACGGCGGCCGAAACCTCCCTACTCCTACATCGCGCTGATCGCTATGGCCATCCGCGACTCGGCCGGCGGCCGCCTGACCCTGGCCGAGATCAACGACTACCTGATGAGCCGCTTCCCCTTCTTCCGCGGCGCCTACACGGGCTGGCGCAACTCGGTGCGCCACAACCTCTCCCTCAACGACTGTTTCGTCAAGGTGCTGCGCGACCCGGCGCGGCCCTGGGGCAAGGACAACTACTGGATGCTCAACCCCAGCAGCGAGTACACCTTCGCCGACGGCGTCTTCCGCCGCCGCCGCAAGCGCCTCAGCCGCGCCGCCCCGCCACCGCAGCCCCCCCGCCCCGCCGCCGCCGCCCCGCCGCAAGCGCCGCAGGATGCGGCCGGAGCGAGCGCCGCGTCCCCCGGCGGTTCCCCGCGGTGCTGCTGCGCCTCCTCGCCCTGTAACTGCGCGCTGGGTGCCAAGGAGGCAGCGGCGGGGGGCGGCGGGGCGAGGGCGGCGGGCGGCAGTGCCAAGTTCTCCAGCTCCTTCGCCATCGAGAGCCTCCTCCAGCGGCCGGCAGGACCCCGCGCCGCCCCGCAGCCGCCGCCAACACCGCATGCCCGCCTCCTCTGGCCGGCGCCGCCCGCGCCCCCGCACCTGCTGCCCGGCCCCTACCCGCTGCTGCCCTACCCACCTGCCGCGCAACCCCCGCCCGCCGCCGCGCTCTACGGCGGCGGCCTCCTGCAGCTCTGCTCCTACGGGCTGGGGGAGCCGTCGCCGCTGCTGCTGGGGGGCGGGCGGCAGGCGCTGTCTCCGGGGGAGCCGCCGCCACCGGCGGCGGAGCGACCGCGGGCGCCGCTGTTCCCGGCCACCCTGGCCAAGGGCGGGCGGGGGCCGCCGCCCGGCTCCGCGCTCTACGGGCCCCTCCGGCTGTCCGGGCCGCTGCCGCTGGCGGCGAGGGGCTCGGTCTCGTTCCAGCCGTACGCCGTGGAGACCCCGCGAGCTTAATGGAGCCCCCCTCCTCCCCTGCGAGGGACCTGCCCGGGGAGGCGTGGAGGGGGAAAGGAGGAGGCTCTGGATCCCGCACTTTAACTCCAGAGGCGACCAAAGCCTCCAAGCAAAAGCCTCGGTGACTGTGCCTTAGTGAAAAGACAGTGGGTTTAACTTAAACCAAAAGGAAAAAAAAAAAAAAAGAAAGAAAAAGAAAAAAATCAGCTGTCGATTTGGACATAGCCATGAGCCTCAAGTGCTTCTTACTGTTCGTTGAGACTACTTGACCTCAGCCAGTCCCTCGCCATCTCCTTTCTGTCCCCTCCTCTTGTTTCCACATCTCCTGCTACCGAAGCCTTGGGTAGCAGAGCGAGGGGTGCCCCGCGGAGGGGTGCGAGGGATGCTCTTGTGCGCTTGGGAGGGCGGGGTGGAGGGACAGGGCCCGGGGAGCCTGCCGGGAAGAGTAGGGAGAGACGAAGGGAAGGGGCCGGGAACTGCCTTGGAACCGTAGGTCTGTACTGCAAAGCAATGCATCACTGTGCCAAAAGAAATCTTTTCTCCTGTTCGGCAACTAGCATTTCGTGGGAAGGGAGGACATTAAATTATTTATAAAAGTAGTGTTTTTTAACACAAAGAGAGTGCAGCTTTATAATTAATTATTGTGGTGGGAGGGGGCGGGACGGGAGAGGGGAAAGGGCTCAAGGAAATGTCAGAAGTTGTCTTCTGTACTGGCTGGCGTTCTACATTTATGGCCGAGACCACTGCTACCGGAAAGAGAAGAGTAATTTTTTTCTTATTTTATTTCTGTGTTTGTATATAATATATGTGCGTGTGCATTTTATTGACGCTCGGCCATCGTGGTTTTTTCCATTTTTTTTTTTCCTTTCTCCTTACCCTGAATAAAAGCTGCCCCCTAAATAAAGACGGTAATAAGGACACGAGCGTGATGTCTGTGCTGGCGAGGAGGGAGGGAAGCCTGTCGTGAGACAGCCTTAGCAGAGAAGCTTGGCCCGGGCTGCGGAGGCAGCCGGACTGCCCGCCCTTTCATCCCCATCCCTGCCGACGGGTAGAGATGCCACGTATGGATCCGCCTTATTTTGGTCACGGGAGATGAGAAAGTTTCTCCTCTTGGGCTGTCGCCAGGTTTGAAAGTCCTCTGCAATTCCTCGAGTAAGATTAGCTTTTCGCGCCGGAGCTCAGCCTTCCAGAAAAGCTGGCGTTTTGCAGGCAGGTAGATTTGCAGGCAGGCTGCCCGACTTGGGTGGGCAGCCTGTGAAAATACTGGTCATCTGCCTTTTTTTTCTTCTCCTTTTTTATTTTCCTTTTCTTTCCCCCAACAAAGGACAGCAGTCGACATGTAATCCTGTTGTTATCTTTCGGTCCAAAGAAAACCCGCTTCAGGAAGGTCATTGGCACTACGGGGCTCCGGCTGCTTCTGATGGAGGCAGCCCCATTGGTACCTACAGCGGGGTGAAGACTAGGGAGTATTTGCTGGTAATAAGAAGTATGCACACGTTACCTTCTTCCGACGGGTATTATGTTAAGGCTGATTCATATTGTCTGAAGTGATCAGGAAAGCCTCAGAAAGGTTAAGTCTGAAAAAGGAAAGGTTTGGGGTCTAACTGCACTAATGACAAATTAATGGTGCCCCAGGGCTCGAAGAATTTATATAAGTTCCGAAATGATAATTCAGGGCTCGTTTGTTTGGTTGGTTGTTTTAATTAAACCTTTAAAAGGTAAGAAAATCGGCAGGCTTTTTCCTCTTCAAGTCTTCTGTAATCACAGATCACCTAAACAAACGATGACAAGCAGAATTTTGGGCGCTGGTTGTTCTTTTTTGAATTACACTTATTTCGGACCCTGGACTTTCTATCCCTCCTCTTCTTCCCTCAACACCGAGGCTCAGCCACTGAATAGGTTCTATCTTATTCACCAAAGTAATTCTGAATAGCGAAGGTGTGTTATGAAGGGAAATCTTCTAATAGAACAATCTGCGGCTGGAAACACTGACTTGTTTCAATACAGCTCAAGCAGATTTCACGGTGTGTTTAGCTCAGACCATAACATTCATCAGAACATTGCGAGATTAGTGACTAATGTATGAAGTAATCCAGCCCTTGAAGGAATTGGTTTTTATGTACACACACACAAGCACACATACACACACACGCTATTTCGACATCGTTCTGCCTTCAAGGCTCTGTGCAAATATTAATGTACCCTTCTATAATCTACCCTTTCCTCTAGCTTGTATTTTACCTTCTCTTTTTTTTTTTTTTTTTTTTTTTTTTTTTTTTTTTTTTTAAATAGGCGTATATATGACCTGTCAGTATGCAACTAGCCGTATCTTTTGATTTTGTCGATCTGTAAAGGTCGGATTTCAGGGTATGTTAAAAGCACCTTAGCGGAAAGTGGAATTTGTTATTACAACCACAAGTGGGTATTTTAATCGGATGTATTTCAGTGCGAATATGGATGAATTCGTGTGTAAATGTATGTTTAATAGGATGACACTGGGCTTTTTACTTTAGAAAAGTCCATTTTCCATTAAAATAATTAGAGCATTTTAAAAAAAATAAAAAAAGCCCACAGAGTTCGAGATGTGCCTCGCTAATAAGTATTTTGTATTTATCTTCTAAGAAATTCGATTTTTTGATATATCGAGAAACGCACGTCAACACTGCATTATCAGGGGTATCTGTGTCCTCGCGGTCCTTTCTTAGTCCATGTTTGTATTTCCTCAAAAGGTCGACATGACAATTTGAGGGGTCCCGAGGCGAGGCTGTGGGAGAGTGGGCAGGTACCACCCGCTGCCCGGAGCCCGCTGGGCGGCGGGGCTGCAGGACTTTCGTTTGCTGAAAGATATGGCATTATCTGCCTCCTCCTGTTTGAGCATCATCCTCCAAAGAGAAGACAAGAGACGAGTTTCCTCCTCTTGACCTTTGGGTGGAAATTGACCCATTCGCGATACTACTTAGCCCATGCCCGCGTTTCCCGAGCAGGGGGACGGGAACAGTTAATCCACACGCGGGTGAACATACGGGAAGGAAAAACCCGTCTGTGTCTCTGTCACTCCGCCCCGGGCACACGGCAGAGGCAGCCACACGCCTCTCCCGAGCGGCCAGAGCGGCGGGAAGGACCGGCCAGCAGCCCCCGCCCGGGACCCGGAGTGGAGCCGGCAGGCCAGCCCTGGTGCACAGCCATAAATCCGAGCTGTCAGCTGTGACAGACGGCTGGTGAAACACAGCACCTGTCCAAACACTTTCCAGCAGTAGGTAATCAGAGAACCGACACTTTACATTTTTGTGTGGAACAAGCGCATTAACCATTTCGCAAACCTTCCCAAAACAGCGATGTTTTTGTGTCTAGGTACTTTGTCTTTCTAAATGTGTAATAAATCAGGATGACAGAAGAGACAAAGCCTTTCTCCTTGTGATATTTGACACATCAGCAGCAAGCCAATACTTTGGCACGCTGTTCTTTCAGCCCTACTACTGTCTGCATCACCCAGAGCATCTGTTGGATGGGTGTAGTTTGTGATACTTGAGAGATTTTACATGCTGGATAGGCAAAAGTTAGATCAGTGGCACAGAAAGCCTGGCTGGAACAGGGAGCAAAACCGCCTCTTCATCAGCATGGGAGAGGACCTGAAAACATCCCATGCTGGCTCCTCCAACCCCTCTGCAGTTCTTTTGTGCAGTTGGTGGAAACCCCAGCCTGAGCAGGATTGCACATGAATTCAGAGTCAAATTGGCCTCTGGTTTTAAGTACATTTTTGAAAAGGGATTTAACTTTCCAAATAAATATTTTTTGTTCATGAGACTTTTTTTCCCCCCCACTATAACTGTTTCATCGGTCTTTGGGGCTTTGAATGTTTTAACTTGCTTTAAAGACGAAAACTTATCATACATGACAATCAAAATATTTTCATCAAATACTTTGGGCAACTTCTCCCCATCCTGTCCCCCCACACACTCCATGGCAGATAATGATAAAAATGGTTACCCTGAATAATGTTAGTCCTAAGAACTTTCCTAAACCTCTTAAGATTTTAACCTAGTGAGCAGAAGAACTGCATAAACTTCTTCATGGATTAAGATCGAATTATTACAAAGGAGATTTCTAAGAAGTTTGTGCACTTCAGGAATTAATAGCTGCCAAACATCAACTCACAGAAGAAATAAGCTTGCAAAAGTGATCAGTAGGTAACTGCTTGCCTAGAGGCCATGCAGCAGGATGATACAGTAATACTGTACCTATTCTTCTCTATAGCAGAGACAGTGTGTTACTCTTGTATCTTAGTGGAGATATGTCAGTGTGATAGCATTTTGATGGTATTATTTTCCCATCAGATTAATTAATCCCGTTTTTCACCAACAAGATCTGATGAAGCCTGAAACTTGCTTTCAGCTTACCCTTTCAATGATCAGATATGTAGTTCACCAGTATCTGCAAGACTCAGTTCAACACAGACCTTTAGTGAAAGTTTCTAAACAAAAAAGTGCAACTGTAGATGTTGAGAAGAGTGAAAGAGGTTGAACAGAATTGAGTCTTGGTACTTTGTCAGCTTTTTCTACTGTAAGCTCTTTTCCAAAAGGGTGATTCTTAAGGGCAGGATGTGTCAGGCACAGAAGACCCTTAGCAAAGAGAAGTTTCATCACAGAAAAAGGCACATGTAAAGGACTCAGATTCATAGGCTCTTCACCTTTCACACCATGCCTTAAGAAGCCCACACAAAAGCAAGGACAACCACAGCCTTACATACAAGGGTAGTGCCTCTGAATCAAACTACAGATTTTGCAC
Source organism: Hafferia zeledoni (assembly GCA_035583235.1). Taxonomy (NCBI): domain Eukaryota; kingdom Metazoa; phylum Chordata; class Aves; order Passeriformes; family Thamnophilidae; genus Hafferia; species Hafferia zeledoni. The sequence goes on from JAWWEV010000083.1 coordinate 66,235,980, forward strand.
AACTTCTCACTGAGCTGGAGGAGGTGTTTCATTTAATAACAGGCAAGAGAGTCAGTCATTTTGTTGTGCCAGGCTTTTTGCATTTTAAATCTGAAGTAGACATAAAACCAAAGTTGAAATCCACCTCCAGACACATTCAAGACATTAAGTTGTGATTTTGACAACAGTGTTTGCATCCTATTCCAACTTTGCTGAGCTCTACAGTATCTCTTTAATGATGGGTTGAAGAGGGTTCCATCTTTCCTTCACAACCTGGAAAGGAAATCTTTTCCTCTTAAATAAATTCTCCTAGCTTCATTGACACACTCAGAAATCTCGTAACCAGCTTCAGGAAAGACATTATGAAGCCCCAATACCCCATCATAAAATCACACAAATAACTACAGAGCATCTAGTCCTTCCTAAACAGTCAAACCTATATTAACCCATCATTGTTTAGGTTATGTATTTTCAGCTTCAGAAGGCCAGAAATTTGCACAGAGTCCAGCTGTGCACAGTAGCCAGACATTACTATTGCCTTCAGAAAGTTATGTCCCCATAGATCTGGATGGACTAGGCCTTTGTCCTCTTTTCCAGCACCAGAGAGGGAGAGTATGAGGAAGAATTGAGAGAACACACTGTCATTATATTTGTGCTCTTGCACCATGGTATTGTTTTCTTTGTTATGAACTATTTCAAAATTTCAGAGCTCTTTAAAGCAGCGTGGCCTACTAATAACCTCCTTTGCTATGGGGAAAAGCAATGCTTTTGTGTGGTCTTTCCTTAATAGCAGAGAATATTCAAGATGTAGCAATACAATTCTACTCTTCAGTATGTCTTGAGCAGAGTATGTGGGACCAAGGACCACAAGGTGGAAAAACATGAGAGGGGGAAAAAATAAGAAAAATATGCTCACCTGATTTTCAAAATTCCACTGTAGTTGCTTCCTGATCATAACTATTTATGGAGTACATGTTTATGATCAGTATGTATGTGTTCATAAATGTTTTAATAAGTATAATTTAGCTGATTTAGCGTCCGATGGGTTTATTTCAGCTGTTTGAATTGCTGTTGGTTTTTTTTTAAGTAATAATTTAGTACTGGAGTATAACTCTAATAACATCTGGCAGTCAGCTAGTAACCCTTCACATAAATAGTGTATTTCATGTTTATCCTTACCATTATTAAAGTATTTTTAGTCCTCTGTAGAGAAATAATGTTAATTAGTACCATACCAGAGCCAACCTAGGCTTCACTACTGGGATTGTGTGGCTCCATGTGGTATCCCAGGCTAACTCACTGTTAGTTTTAAGTAAAACTACTTCTGTGAAGTTAATTTTTTATTTGGTAGATCGTTTAGTTACTTGGCTAAGAGATCTTAAAATTTCAGCAGAAACCTGGGACTCCAATTTCCTAACCTGATATTTTTATCAGCAGCTGTTACAAATAAGCAGATAGACTTCAATATTCCAAGCAGAAGTTGTCAATCTTACCTGAAATTTTTGAAAAGACATTTTTCTGTAAAACCTCAGAGTTTACCTACAGCTTTTCAAAAGACATATGATACCAAACTGTTTGTTTCAATTCCTTCCATACCATTTACTGTTGAAAATCATAGCATCTTACTACAGAAATAGTTTCCCAAGGTTTCTAATAAGGATCTACCAAAATGTGGATATGAAAGTCTTCTAAAATTGCCCAATTTATTGTCCCTCCAGTACAGTTTCTTCCAGTTTATTTTTAATAACTTATAAGGCAGTATCTAATAGCTTTGTTTAAAACATCTTAAGCAATCACAAAGAAATCCTACTAAGATGTGGTTTTCTGCATTAGAAAAGTTAAGTTGCATAACCAGGTAGTAGCAAACTTTTGGTATTATTCCTTAACAAATATCAAGCAACTGCTATTGCTCTGGGTACTTCACACAGCCATGTTCAGTACGTATGTGCTCATTACTTATCCTCATGCAGCACCAAAGTTACTCCCCTTGCTTTGACATGTACAAGCCTCAATTAGCTGTATGTTATCATCACATTCCCCATTAATCATTTAGCAGAACTGTACAGATGTACAGCAGCAACTTTCCCAATTTATTCCTCATAAGTCAGTCCAGGAAGCCCCCCAGTCATTTCTGTGTTTCTCTGAACTTCACTGAAGCATCTTTTTCTGACTAGTCATAAGAACATGGTGAAGGCATAGCTTTCTGTGTCACAATACCTGGAGTCATGTCAAATTCTTCCCACGCCCTCCAGCTCCAGAAGAAGCAGGTTAAGGAAGGACAAAGCATTTATAAACTATATTCCAAGCATCCAGAGCACAGACTGCAGTTACACAACCTTCTCAGCAATAACCACAAAAACTAAAAAAAAAAAAAACCAAAAAAAACCAAAAAAAACCCCCAAACCAACAAACAAAAACCCCCCCAACCCTTCAATGTAACACTTCAATAGTCATGTTCAGTCAAAAAAACAGCCTTACCCTTTCACCTTCCTCTGCTCCCTTATCTTACTCACTCTTATCCAAGGCTATCCTTAAGGAAGGTGAGCAATTTTGCCCTTGAATCTAGTCCATAAAACATTGAGCAGAAAAAGAAAGAACTTTCTTAGACTCTTCTGATGCCTTAACGTTGTTTACTAAGATGACTTTGTCCCGAGTCTCTTACAGAGACCATCTCTCCTTCCAGACCCTGAATTGGGAGGATAAGGTATGTAAAACTGTATTTTACCTGGTCTTCATATTTTCCAGATCTCCTAAACCAAAGCCCATCCATTCTGTAGCAAAGTTGCTGCTGAGACCTTGGCCAAAGCAAAGTTAAAGTATGCCACTAGTTGTGACAGTTCCTGAATGAAGTGTGGAATATTTCTGTGTCTTCTGTGGATAACGAAATGAAACATTTGTCAGAGCTCTCCAGAAACATCCAGGTTAGAATTTTTCTATTTCACATGAACTAGGCATTGCTTTACATTTCTTTACTCTATACAAAGAAGATTGATTTTATACTTTGTTGGGAATAATTTTCCATCATCCCGTACTGCTTCCTGGTAGCAAGGGAGAATTTCCTCTGTGCATTATTGTTTCTTTCACCACGGATGAGAGGTTCAAATCTGTCCAGGTGACCGGACAAGCCCAGGGTATCCTATCATCTTGTTATCATAATTTCTTCCTCTCCACTGCTAACAACCAGAGCAAAGATGTAAGACTACCCAAATTTATAAACCCCAAACTTTAATTAATGTTTGCAGCAGTAAAATTTATGTTAGACACCATTCTGTTCCTTGTGCAGATGAAATCTCAAGACAAAAAGCTTGTCTAGCTAGCCTGAAAAGATGTGAAAGGTGTACATTTTCATAGCTTGATCTCAATGTTGGGAAATTATTCTGAGTTCTCCTACAGGGTGGAGATAAGTCCTCAAATTGGGAAGCAGTTGAAGAAGGTAGAAATCAGTCAGGTCACCCACAGGTTTATGAACGCTGGAATGGTGCCACAAGCCAGTTAGTAGGATGAGTGAGTCTGTATAACAGAGAAGAGCATGGGATACAATTCTAAAGCAAGTACGTGTGCTAACAGTAGTTGCAGTTTACTGTCTTACTCTGAAGTACCATAAAAGCCATTTTATTTTCAGGTCACAGTGTGGTATCAGCAATTAGTAACTATTCTAGTTTCATACAAATGTGTGTTACATTAATGAAAGCCCCTACAACAAAACATCTTCAAGCTAATAACTCAAAACCTGTACAGTTGTACACCATTATTTTAGCACCTTTCAATTCAGTGCACTATTTAAATTAAAGGACCACACTCTTTCTTCCTGTAGGATTCCCGCATTGTCCAATATTGTTGAGGAAAGGAAGCAGTCTTGTGCAATTAAAAGGAATATTGCTCTCAGGGACCTGCGTCAGTGGAAGCCAGGAGGTTTATTCCAAGAGAGAAAAGGAACCTCTGAAAGAGAATGGATGTTTTAAATATTTAAGTCATAGTATTATAGATGTGCATGTACATAGGAGAACTAAAGTCATTAAATCTTTGCAGCCAGCTTGATAGGATATATAAAAACCTATTGTAAATTAAGACATATTTGGGGGTTTTTTGCAGTTGAACTACTTGTGGCACTTAGCTTTATTAGGAACATAGGCAGATGCTACTTTATCAGCAGCTTTTCTAGTACAGGGGACACTGCAATCAAAAAGTCAGGCTCCTTGTAATGTCTTCCACACCCTGTTGCAGTGTCCTGTAAGAAATGAAGTTTTGCAATTTCTGAACAGTCACATGCACCCAGACTTGAATCTAACTCAGATAATAATCTAAGCTGTGGGACCCTACCCTTTGGCATGGTTCTGCTCTTCCTCACCAGAACAAGAAGCCCAGCTTAGCAGGCTGGTGCCTACAGGTCTCCCAGATGTGATGAGGTCTGGCAAAACTGTATTGTCATACTCATTTAATTGCTTGCAAAACAGGATTGAACACTGCTTGAGTTCAATTTATTTTGGTTGGTTACCTTTGTAAGCACCACCCATCCATAGCCTCTGACACAAGGCCAACAAGTAGCATCCTACAATCAGAGACTGTGCCTATAACCTGGACCTATCATCCATCACTATACCAACTGCAGCACAGGAGTATCACAAGGATCTGCAACATGAAAAGAAGGTTGGTACTGTAAACTATTGCTAGAGTACATTCTTCAAAATGGCACATGCAGCACTCAGCCTGCTGTATGTACATTGTTTCTACCAATACCAGTCACATCCGAGCCTGCATACACACACCACAAGTGCTAGTAAGAAATTATGAACTGCACAAACTAATCATTGTATTTTGTCACTTCCTAATAACTGTAAAACACTTGAATTGTGTGGATATTTCCCCTCAAAATGAATGTTAGGAATGGATGCCCATAATGCACGTAATTTATTTATTTGATAAATTTCCCATTCAATGGCAAGAACAGACTGAGAAAAGCTGAAAATATATTTCCATATATTGACTGAGAAGTGTGCTCTGTTTGACTCCAGCATCAATTTCATTTCAAAATGAGGAAAAAAAGACTTGATGCTAAAAAAAAAAAAAAAAAAAATCCATTTGTTTTCAAGATATACACATACCTACATAACCAAGAGCTCCAGCTGATTTCAGCAGGAGTTCTCATGGACGCTACATATCTCAGTCATTAAGCTCTTGTTGGGAGTGGCTGAAAACCCAGCTGAGCCAGGATCTAAATGTGAGCAGCTATACATTAATCTTAATTGCCATTCTATAAATAGTCTGGGAAAGAAGGTAAAGGGAAACCCCAGCCAAATTGAGCAACCGGTGTCAAGAAGGGGTATTTTTGTGTCCCCTGCATTATTTTAAGTCCAAATAAGTGTTCAAATTAGAAGGCTCAAACACTAACATCAAACGGTATTTTGAGAAAGAGGCCAAAAAAATCATAAAGCTCATTTTCACCTGATAGTTTGTTAGATGTTTTCATATTTTTCTGCTGCATTTCTTTAAACTCAGCTTATGAGAGCCAAATTTGAGATCTTAAGATGCTGAACAGGCTGATTACTTGCATAGTAACTATTTTCCTGGATCTTCATCTTCTTGCAAAAAACCCTTGAGGCCACAACTGCAATAGGTTGTGAGGAACCAGTGGGATTTCAAGGTGCTGAGCTTGCCATGAGCCAGGCTGCATCCAATTCTTCTAAAATTCTCAGCATGCCATGAAGAATGTGTTAAACAACATGCCTACTTTTGTGCATTTACAGCCCATCCACAGACTCTGCAAAGTTTTGCCCCAAACAGGCAAGAAAAAGTCTCCACTTCATACGATGCCACCCAGAAGTCCATATAATGCCATCCTTACCATGAATAAAAGAAGAACTTTGACTCCAATGGGAGGTGAAACCAATGAGTAACACTTGGAAGATCTGACAGACCGGGTCTTCCAAGGGCACATACCCTTAATGGGCAGAATAAAAACCCCTAAACCTTCAAAATACACATGCATTCACCAGGAAGAGCCACAATAGGCAGGATTTAGTCAGATACCAATGGTCAGGGACCCATCATTCTTCAGCTAAAAAGGGGAAAGTTGCTCCATCGTATATGAAGACTGAGACCTTGGAGACAATCCTGAGGTCCAGAGAGTCATGGATTCATGTTCTTCTAACCAGAGCTACTCCACAGGATGTCTGCAGAGATATCAGCTATGCCCAACCACTCCTGCCTCTCAGGACAACCAATTACCAAACACAGAAGCAACTGGAAGGAGTCAGAGAAAGGAGAAGGGAACAACTTACTCTCCTGAAGGCCTTGCGGCAGCTCTGCCTGACACCATATCAGTCACAAGTCAAGAGGTTTCTAAGTTTCCAACCTAAACACTCTTATCACCATATGCAGCTCTGAGTGTATTGCCCTGAGGGTTCCCTTCTATCCATCAATGCAAGATATGCTATCATCATTTTGTATCACGTAAACTCAACTATTGTTCAAGTTACACTGATATGTGATAGCTATACAGTGTTGATCATCCATATCAGGTTGAAAACACACCTGAACTCAGACATTTATGCATACAGACTAGTAGAGAAATTTGACTGGTGAAACTATTTGCATAAGGCTCTCTCTCTCCTTCCTCTATTAGTTCTACAGACCAAACATACAGAAAAACTTAGTGTTTAAATAAAACTCAGGGTTGGTGTTATTTTTCATTAAGATAGAATAATAGGGAGAACAGGTCCAGAATCATTTTTTTAATAAGGGGGGGAAATCTTATTTGAAATTAATCCAATTTCAACTATAATTTGGTTTATTTTTCAGAGACCTGAGCAATACCGACAAACACAGTGCTGCTTTTCATTTGCTTTATTTACTCTGGTACCTGCTTTACTAAGGAACTCCCCACAAAATAAGGAAAAAACCCTCACCAATATTATTAGAAATATTGGATGAAAGTAATAGCAAAGGGCCCATTCATCCATACAATTTGAATGATTTACCAAAGTTTTATCTACAGATGAAAGACTCAATTTGTTGGCAACTCATAAAACCTTTTACACTTACATGACAAAAAAGCATGAATATCATGGTTTTATGGTTGCACAAATAAATACCTCTTTGCATTCACTGAAAAAACAAGTTTGTCTTGGTTAAAAGCCACATAACATGACAGAGTAGAAATATGGGTTAAATTTGGTCACATTTGAACTATGAGCACGGGGCTCATAACTACAAAAAAATCTGATCTTAAACCTCCAAGTTTCACTGACATAAATCAGACCATGAAAAAACAAAGGTTTTGTATGGAAAAAGACTTGCAGAGCCAGTTTCTTATTCTGCAATCAGAGAAAAACCCAGACACTACAAAGAAGGAATCCATCCTTTTGATGTGGGAAAGCAAGGGAATGTCTCTTTCTGGACAGTAGCATGCACCTGCACTATGAGTAGCACAGGTCATTGTGCTGTTCAGCACCCCAGGGTCCCATTTGTTTCACTTCAGCCTGCAAGCTCTGGCAACATCTTCCAACTTGTACCTGTATGGGATGCTGAATGACCCAAGCAGGGCAAACAGGTTTGCTAGACTAGGACCAGCATGTCCTGCCAGGCAAATTACCTCTTCCCTGGCAGCTTGGTCCAAGAGAACTCCAGCACATGACATGCAGCTCAAATACATCTCATTTAAAGGCCAAATTTACATCCAGTCTATGTAGATCTTTACACCTGACCTGTAATTGGTGGAAAATGTCATGAGAAACACCAAGGTAGATTGTTAGAATTGTTATGCATCTTTTTATAGGAAGCTATGTGATTCTCAAATCCCTTCAAGTATGTCCAATATAAAAATCCACCTGATCTACATCAAAGCAAAGGTTTGGTTAGCACAAGATCCTGTTTCCAGTACACCTATTCTCCATAACTTAGGGAAAGGTCAACAACAGTATTTCCTAATCCTGCATGAAGATTAGGATACTCCTGAATCAAAACAGGATCCTTATTCTTAATGGCTTGAAGAACTTTTCCTTCACAAGTTTGTCCTGTCAGGTTTTTGAGCCCATGCCAAGTTTTTCAGTTCAATTTCACAGTCAGATTTGTTACATGTAAAGAAGCATCCCTTGCTATTTAGCTCTGAAAGTGCCACCTGGTAACAGACCACAGGATCAACAGTTGTCATCTGGGAGATGTTTACTACCATTCCCTTAAAAGCTTCTCTCACAACTTGAAACCTGTGTTAAATCCCCTTATGAGAAATCTCTTGAAGAGTTATAATAAATTCGTTCCTCATCTTGATCATACTTGTGAGGTTGTTCTATCTTTACTGTACCTTGTTTCACAGAGCCACAGAATACGCTGAGTTGGAAGAGACCCACAAGAATCATCAAGTTCAACTCTCAGCCTTGTCCAAGAGTCACACCATGCACCTGAGAGTATCACCCAAACACTTAGTGAGCTGCTGTGACCACTGTTCCGGGAAACCTGTGCCAGCGCCCAACCACCTTCAAGGTGAAGAACCTTTTTCTAATATCTAATGCAAAACTTCTCTGACACAACTTTATTCCCTTGTGTCTTGTCACAGGTCAGCACAGAGAAGAAATCAGTGCCTGCTCCTCCTCTACCCCTCACAATGAAGTTGAAGACTGTGATGAGGTCTCTCCTCAGTCTCCTCTTCTCCAGCTTGAACAGACTAAGTGATCTCAACTGCTCCTCATATGGTTTCTCCTCAAGGCCCTTCACCACCTTCATTGCCCTCCTTTGGACACTCTCTAACAGCTTAATATCTTTTTTATATTGCAGTGCCCAAAACTGCACACACTATTCAAGGTAAGCAGAGCAGGACAATCACCTTCCTCAATCAGCTGGTAATGCTGTGCCTGATGCCCACCAGGACATGGTTGTTTTGAGAGGTAGAGGTGGTGGAAAATATACAGGGGTGCAAAACCACATACAGGGTTTCAGAGCTGAGTATACCACAAACCCATATTATCCAAATACAAGTGAACTGGTAGTCATGACCAAATTATCTTTACTTGTTGCTACTGGTTTTTTTTCCAATTGCAACTGAATACAGCCCTTTAGTTTTCATTAGAAAAATCAAAGCAGCACTCTTGTGTGGTGTTGTTTCAGATCCTACTTAAAAGATTTTTTTACCTTTAAACTTGCTATATATCAGAAAGCCAGACATAACCCAGCTTTGGCAGGTAAGCTTGAACCTGTGTATGTCATCAGTATTAGATGTGTAGCTCTGTCCCTTTGTCTTTAAGCAGGCAGCTCAGGATTTGGTAGATCTTGCAGCACAGGCTGTCTGGGTCCCCCTGAAGACCATGAAAGCTAGTGGAACAAGGTGAGGTTAGCAATAAGTCATACTTGAAAGCCCTCCAGGTGATCTTCCATCACACCATCCATACCAGAATCTTTCATAGCTGCACATTCCATTCCTAAAGACTCACCTATCACCTCTATAAGCAGAAGCACTGGCCTGCCAAAACTCCAGTTTTACACAAAAATTTTCTGATTTTGATCTGTTCTTCTGTCCCTGAAGACAAAACGCAGATGTCGTGATTATATGACTAGAAAATTCCTATTTCTTAACTAGCAGGCAAAGAAAGATTTCATGGTTAAGCAGGATAGGACAAAACAATAAAGAACAAGAGATATCTTGTCCACCTTTTTCACAGCAAAGGTTGGCCAAATTCCTTGGGCCCTTTCTAGAGGCCTGGACATTCCCTGTAGTCAGAAGACCTTGTTTGTTTCAATAAACCTTGTCTAGATCTTTAGTCTTAGTAGGCACAACCACCTCTTGAAGAATGACTTGTATTTCATATAAAAGTATTCTTCATGGCAAACCTACATATCCCCCACTGTACAATCTGCTCAGAAGAATAGTTCTGCATGTTCCCAGTTAACTAGAGAAGCACACAAGGAAGGCTTTGGAAGAGCTTTCTATTTCATATTTGTGTTTTGTATCAGTCAAAAGCTATTAAAACAAGGAAAAGCACTTTCAGAAGAACAAAATATCCATCACACCTTTCCCCTTTTGCCCCAACATTTACTTTTGTTTAATATGAGCTCCAGTAACAAGAAAACAAACAAAACCTCAAAAATAATTTTAAAAAAAGCCCTAACAAAACTTATTACAAATTACCCAAGCTACAAGATAGCTTAAATATTAACAAGCATGTAAAGCTACTGGGGGTAAGAGCCTGGAGCTGTATAATAATAAAGCAAGACTCAGCGAGATTCCATAATTATTTGTTACACAACCCAAGAAACTAGCTGGAGCATTTCTAAGATTACAGCTCTCATATGATGTCTAATGCCAGAAATTACATAAGGCTTTTTATAACATAATCATTTATCATTAAAAAGACAGAACAAAGGGTCATTATGACCAGAGGTGACAATCCAAGAATTAGTTTACTTAGGACCTGATCCAAAGCCCATGATAGTGATTTGCATACATTTCAACATGTTTTGGATCAGACATTCAGTATTTTCCATGTTGTAAAGTTCCTTTTTTTCTTTCTCTCTCTCTTTTTTTTTTTTTTTTTTTTTTTTTTTTTTTTTTTTTTTTGGTGGAACTAAAAGACTGGAGCTGTGGAAGAAATAAAAGCAGGCATGTGCTCCTGTCAGAGCTGAGAAATCTAAGCTGGCACTGATTTTGGTGGTAGTAGCATCTGTTTTACATCCTCTCAGGAGGGGGGGGAAAAAAAAAAAAAAAAGGAGAAGAAACCCAACAACTGGCCACCAATTCAGATTCCCAAATATGGGTTCAAATGCTTTCCAGGTATTTCAGTTCTGGAACCACTGACCTACACAGACACCTCTAGCAAGAGCTGTAGGCAGCATCTGAGGCAGTTCAGATCCACCTGGATATATGTATCCTTATGCAATTTTATGTCAAGAAAAGTGCAAAACACATGACCAACTATACTGTTACAACAGGAAAATGACATCTGTAGCATGGAAACAGAGTTCTCAGCTGTAAGTCCAGCTCTATCCATCAGGAAGTCCCTTTGGATAAGAGTGGATACCCTAGTGAGGCAGTTTACCTGTAAGCTCACAGGTGAGGACTCTACTTGTTCCCTTCCTTCTGGCACATTAAGGGCTGTGGAGAACACACAAGTCGGTGGAGAAGTACTATGAGCAAGAAAAAACACATTACCCTTCATATGGTCATATATGTTGACCTAGAAAACACAAGACTCCTGCATAAGAAGCAAAACAAAGACTTCAAATTGACTTGATAGGAAACAATCTACAGGATAAGGTTAAAAAATATCCCAGTGTGGAAACACTGTTTCTGCAGCAGCTAACCATAATACAGTCAGAGTCAATGTACCGGGGTTGGGGAAGAAAAATCACCTCATAATGCAACAAATCTACAGAATCTTGGAAATTGGGGTGAATGTAGACAGGGCTCAGTTGTCAATTGCTTTTCCCCAGTAACATAAAGGCCATTAAATGAAGGTTGTAGGATCCAGATTCCTCATTTTGTTACAGGAAAAAAAAGTTGTATAGGTCCCAGAAAAGTCTTCTTGCTACTGAACAGTTCAGCCTCACTGGACAGACTAATCTGGGATTTTGCTTGGTTTCTGGATCTGTAACTTGGTTGCAACATCCACATCTCCAGATTCCTGTCTGACAGTAACACCATTCAGAACTGACGAGCCCTCTTGGTCTCTGCAGGTTATAACTTCTTTAGCCCACAGCTCACTCAGTGTAGTTTGAAAGCCCTAAACCTGGCTTCAACCCAGGGCTGCACAGTGCTTCACCAACATAAACTGTCTTTCCAAACACAGACACACTGGCAAATTAACCAGGTCCACAGTAGCAGAGGGCACCTCTCAGTAAAGCACAAATTCTTCTTGTTCAACTGCTTTCTAGATAGAAGGGTTCACAGTGCTGAACAGCCTAAGCCCCTGCCAAAGCATCCAAACTCCATTTCTAAATTTTTTTGTTCCCACTCATTAGAGCAGAGACCAGCAGAGCACAGTGAGGTGCTGGTCTGCATGCCTTGGTTTATGCCTGCACTACGTCTGGGGACAGAACCTACCAAGGACTTGCCCAGGAGCTCGTCACCACAGAGATACTGGAAGTGCCCTATTTTCTGGTTCTGTAATGTCCAAATCTGCCCCAGCAAGTGTGATTCTTGTGCAAGGCAAAGTCACACTGCAATCAGGGATCAGAACTAAAAACTTGACACCCACAAATACACCAGTTAAGAGGGGATTCTTCCCTTCCCCCTACCCAAATAATTAGTGTGCCAGTTTGCCTTTCCCAGGATACTCAATCTTTCATGTTCTTCAACAAGAGTCTCTGGACATGCTAACACTTTTCTACACAAACTGAGAATCTCAGATTCAAAACTCTCTTTCCTATCATCCACCCTTACAAAAGGAGGAACTATTCTTACAGAACATATTTGGTCCCCATTCTATTCTTCAGACACATGCTTTCAAATGAAAGGATAAGACAGAATTTGATATTACTTCTTGGACACAAAACTAAACATCTTCCAAACAAAGGGAATTTTATAGATACTAAGCAAGATGAGTTTACCTTTCAATAGGAACATCAACAGCCCCTACAAACCTTGTGTTTCTTAAGTCTATTTGGTAGGAATAAACACACTACTATTAAAACTGACAAAACACCCACATTATTCTTTCTTCCCCCTAGCCTGAGTGACACTAATCAGAGTGTCTAAGTAGCATCTTCTTAGTTTGAAGTCGGTTTGCTGGCTTTCTCTTGACTCCAGTGTATTCAGCTGGTGATCAGAATACCCATTAAAAACAAAAATGAAGCAGAGCTTCTGTAGAGGTGTGCAGATAATCAAGGCAACACTGCAGCCTGCAGGTGTCTTCTAAGATAACACCAGGACACACCTGGATACTTTTCCACTCCCAGAGCACAACACACTGGCAATGACAGGCTAGAGAATCTTCTGAAGTCACTTTAATGGGCTATGTATCTAGACCGAAGTAAATTTTTCAGACCATTCATATGTAGAAGGAAATTATGATATACCTTTTCTGTCCCCTCCTCCCCATTCTTAATAACTGAATGACTTTGTGAAGGCTATTTGCAGAATTGTTTATTTAACCTTGGAAGTTTATGTATATGGGAAATGCTAAAAACCTGAAGATGACAAACAATAAATGCAACTGCACAGAACTGGGAACATAAGAGAAAAATAGAGACTTGGAACTGAGAAGGAACACACAAGTGGGGACCAATTCAACTAACACTCTCATTACCTTCTTTGATTTCAAAACAAGATACCTTCTAAACATCCCACTCAGCAGCCTGTTGAGATAAACTTTTTTCAAGTCTATTGTTCCCTTCCATCGCTTTAACATATTCCTTTCCTAGGAACTCAAGTGCATTACCACCAACATTTTCAAGCTATTTGAGGTGATCCTCTTCACTTAAATTATCTCAGAATTTCAGATCCCTTGTCAGTTTCTCTAAATAAGAGCCAGAAATAGCATTTTCTTTTACTGCTTTCTCCACATTCCTACAGTTAAATAGTCTCAGCATACTCCAAGATTTTAGTTAGTTTTGTCCTGTTATATCTTTTATTAAAAACTCCTCTACGACCCGCCTTTTAAATCCCTCTAGCAGTTACTCACAAACAGATTCTGCTTTAACTCCTCCACTCAGTTTTGTGGCCTCAGAAGACTTCTGGATCTTTACTTTCATTTCCCAGAAGCATCCAGTAAACTAGCTGTTCATCCCTTCTTCTCTGATGAAAGTGTATGCATTCTTGGCAAGTGGTGCAATCCTTCCCTTCTGTTTCCATGTCTCCCTTCCAAGGGAACTTACTCTGATATAACCATCATACAGTCCATCTGCCAGGTTTCTGCAATACCTCTTATAACATAACTTTAGCAACGTTCTAAGTCTTTGACTATTTTTTGTTTATTGCCATACCCTTGGCACTCCTGTACAGAGATCCCAAGGGCTCAGCTCACTGACCTATTATTCTCAGTTCTGTTTCTCTTATTACTTTTGTACAGCTCCCTATTCTGCTTTCAACAGGTGTCAGAACACTCATCTGTGGACTCGTTTCTTCAAGCCTAGTTCAGTCTTCAGCCTAGAAATATTTTTCCACTGCTTAATTAACTGGACATCATCTTTTATTTCTTCTTTCTCAAAGCACACAAAGTTCGTGACTAGCAGACACAGATCAACTGTATCAGATCCCTTTGCTCAGCTACACATTCCCATATGACACCTTCCTGTCCCTACCTGACTGTCTACTTAGGGCTACGGCAGGATCTGTGGCTCCCCCAGATTTATTTCCAGTCTGGTCAGGGTCACACCTGGCTATGGTGCCTCCACATTGACATAACAAAAAGCAGTCAGACAAACACTATCACAGTTCATCTTCCATATTTCCAAATGTGGCTTAAACACATCCTACTACACAGAACAACAGCAGAAACAGCCTGAGGACCATTTCTGTGTCCTTCAGAAGCCAGCTACTGATCACCAACAACCTCTCTGACCACCAGTGATTTCTCTTCTACAAAAGCCAAACAGCAATGAGGTGCAAACGTACATTAGACCACTTTGGCTACAAATGACAACTCCTTTTCTTCTGTCTCCCAGATTACCCAAAGGGGACCAGAACAACGCACACTGCATCTAACCACCAGACATCCATTTATTCTAAAACCCACCCAGAAGCACTACAGCAACCCTTCTGTTTGCAAAGCACAGAGAACACCCACTTATTAACACTACCCTAGTCTATGGGCTCACCTCATTTTTATGGTTGCCTTAATCAGCAGTATATTGAAAAGAGCTGTGCTGCTCAGGCTTAGAGCATTTGCATACACTCACCTTGGCCTTGCATTCCCTCAGCCCAGTTTCTTTAGCACAGTAGGTGATGGTTATGCTTTGAGTGGTCTCTCATGTTTATACAAGCATGACTTTGGGGTGGATGTGAAGACCTTTGCCTCCAGTGGAGTTCCTAATGTCATAGTATCTTTCCTGCACCTGTCTGGCACAGGCACAATTAGAAGTGATGTGATGGACACTAACTATTGAAATGGTTTCTACTTTGACATTTTGTCTACTTCTTCTACATGTAGATGAAGTTAGATCCCTTGCAGTACTTGCTGCTCATGACACTGACCCTGAATGGTTCCCAGCTGAGTGCAAGGCATGCACAGAAGGAGAGAAGGAATGTGAAACCGCAGCAAAAAGACAGAATAGTGTGAACCTCAGAATTTCAATTTATTTTATGTGTTTCAATATTCCAGAAAGAGTTCTTTATCTTTCTGCATCCTGAAGATATACACAGATGTTTCAAAAATTGCTGTGATTTTTCAGCATCTCCAAAACCGTCCTCTTCTGTTCCAAAATTTCACCATGCACCTGAAGCCTTACTTCAAACATATAATGTTTGACTCTCAATCTTTAAGTGAAGTTATGCGTGATTTTAATGTTAGATGTATGACACAAATGGACCAGCAAACATAGTGGGAGTATTAAGTGTCCATGCTATGCTGTACTGTCGAGAAACAGGAGCCAAAGATTGAGTTTGAATATTGAATTTAAATGAGTAAAAGCCATAGATGTGTCACTCCCTGCAATTAGCAATTTTTTGTGATCATTACTACTTTAGAAGTCAAAAGTTATTTTTGAAGATTTTTTCTTGTTTCTGTACTCAGTCCAAAGCTGTTGACATTAGTGAAAAGTTTCCAGTTTAGAATAGGAATTGGGTTGATCTTTTTACAAGTATATTTTTATTGAGAAAACACAAAGTAAAAAAACTATAAAACCAGTGAAATTATCTCAGTGGAAGTACACCGGGGTAAATAAGAATGAAATAGTTCTTAATTAAACCCCAACAGGACCTTCAGCAATTCAAGTGAGCTCTTGCAAAGGGGCTTTTTTGGTGGTCTAGAAAGAAGAACAGAATGTAACATGCACTCCTGCACTTCATAATAAAACCCTCTTGAACTCCAAAATAGCAGAAAAGGACAGAGATATTGCCTGGCTTTTGACAGTGTAGTGCTGGTACCTTAAACAGCTATCCAAACAGATAGTGTTAGCTAGCTAGAGACAGGTTCTGTGCAGAAGGACTCACAGTACAAAATGCAATAAAATCAAAGCAATTTTCTTATCCCCATTTTATGGGTAGGAAACAGAGCTCTGAAGAAATTAAGTGCCTTGCTCAAAGCCACACAGGAAATCAGTGTCAGAGGAAACAAATGCAAACCTGAGTGTCATGGTAGTTCCTTCCTCTTGATACCATTTTGACCATCAGGGCTGCTTCCAATTAAGTCTTTTATTGAAGACATCTTTTTCTAGCTATACAATTGTTTTTACTGCATATCCCACATGGTGGACCTGTAGAATTATGAGTGTCTCCAGTCACCTTCTTTACTGTGGTTTATGAAACTTAATGAGCCCCCCCACAGAAAGCTGAAATACCTGAATTTAGGGGGAAGGGAGCAGAGAAGCAGAAATAGCAGCATTGTATGCAGCTTTTAGTGTGGGGTCCAGGTTCACAGAGTGGTGTGTAAACAATCCGATTTGCCACGTTTAAGGACAGGCACAATTTTAGGAAATCCAAACACCCTGTTAGCCTACTGACCTCTAGATAACCTACATCAACAACAATGAAACTTACAGTATGCTGAGGAGGTGGAGGGGCAGCACTGGGAAGATACTTTGCTGCCATAGGAAATGGGCCAAGGAAAACTCTTGTCATCATTTTGATGTTTGTTTGATGAGTCTGTAAAAGGAGAAGAGTATCAACTTGCTAGAAAAACTTTCATGACAGAGATTTGCAGTGAATTTTCCTGTCCTGTAGGAATCCAGGCACTAGCACCGAGATATGGTGCTGCCTACACTTGCCTTGATCCCCTTGCCCAAGAGCTCTACTTTTCCACAGGCTGAGGTGAAATGGAATCCAAAGAGAAAGTAACTCCACATTGTCCAAGCTTTTCAACAGGAAGGCAAGGAGGGAGTGTGCAAATTGAGCTCTTTTGCCTTAGATGTATAGTCTCAGCTTGGAATATGATAATTCATGCAAGTGGAGACCCAAAAATACACTCACAGACACAGAATTGAAAATTAAGGGGAAATTAAGGTCATAAACAGGAGCAGGGGCTGTTTGTATAGCTATTTAACAGCATCATGTGTTCAGTAAGCAGCTGCCTGTATACCTTCAACTCACCTTGCCCAGGTTTCTTTTTCAGGTGCACAGTCAGACGTTGGTCACATCCTCACTAAATCCTTTCTGTACAGCAATAACTTTGAGGGGGATTTCACAGTGAGGATGTGATATAATTTGCATTTTTTCACCCAGGTATGCAGTCTGCCAGTATCTTTTGAAGTGCTTTCTTGACTAATTTAAGTATTTCCACCACCATAGTGAGTCTACTTCCTAGAAATCTACACTGAAATGACTTGCTTAGTGACTACAATGTAGAGGACAGAATGGATGTCTCTTCATTTTCTCTAATCAGGATCACCTTTAACTGTTAGGAATTGGCTCTAATGATCAAAAGGAAATCCCACGTGCATCGCTATTTTATCTAGTTCTATATGTTTGTGTACTCCTAACCTGGATTTATTGTGGGAAAGCTGAGGAGAAAGAACTTTAC
This sequence comes from Hafferia zeledoni, assembly GCA_035583235.1. Taxonomy (NCBI): domain Eukaryota; kingdom Metazoa; phylum Chordata; class Aves; order Passeriformes; family Thamnophilidae; genus Hafferia; species Hafferia zeledoni. The sequence continues at coordinate 66,253,559 of JAWWEV010000083.1, forward strand.
AGCTGCATCAGCTTTGTGGTGGAGTATATAGGAACCTAGAACAGCACTGTTAGGTGGGGTAGCCACAGCAGTGGGCAAAAAGAAATGTAGGCAGGCTACAAGGAGTAGTTGCATTACAAGCCTATCTCTGCCTGTCTCTTCAATTTTTTTAAAAAATCATTTGACTCTTTCTCCTCCCAGTCTTTGGTTGTGACATACTGGAGCTTCACTACATCCAGCACTTGGATAAATAAAATCACCACACATACAGCACACAGGAATAGCAACAGCCATGAGTACAGTATTGTAAGAGCAAGAAATTTTGTTCTTTATCACCTTGTTACATTGGTCCTGCAAGCCTAGCCATAAAGAACACCTTGTAACAATATCTAATATCCAATATGTCTGCAGCAAAACACATTTTTCATGTGATCTGACTATTGAATCCGTGTTCAGCGCAGAAAGAATGACTTGGAAGGGGAAGAAAGACGGAACATTGAGCTCTAGGAAAACTCAAAGGAACATTTTATTGTAACATTTATAATAGAAGTTGGGGGGTTTAGTTTTGCCTCAAGGTGTAACTTGCCCATAAAAGTGCTGGAAAACCTGCTGTGTACAAGAGCCCTGGCCTATGATGTCAGAATTCATTATGCACACAGGGGCTATTTACAGCCTTGTAAAGTTGTAGACAAGGAAATTGTTGCTGAAATAGTGTTTCAAAAGTTTAAACGTAATCATTCTACTGATGTATGTACCTCAGCTATTGAACAGATCTTTTAAATAGTTCCGTGTAAACTGAAAAAATCATATGGCTTGACTTGTAAACATCCACTCATGCTTCTTTATATGTGTTGGGTATAGAATTAAATATATGTATGGGGGTAAAAGTGGGGTCTTTATTCAAAAGTTGTCTAGGAAAACCTATGAATTAAGCATATGTATAAGGTGTTCAGAAATAAGCCAAACTTAGAGCAAGTTTTATGCCCTTTTTTCACTATCCATTCTGATACTAAAAAAATTTTTTAAAAGGCAGAAAATCAGGAAAAGAGCAAGATAGAAAAGAATTAAACCCAGAAACAAAAAAATATATTTTCAGCTTTCTAAATATAAAGGTATTTTATCAAAAAACTGAAGCATTAGCAGAATTATGTAATTTTTAACAGAGCAGCAGCTGTGGATGCATGAAAGCTCATGCTATAATGCAAAATTTGATGCAAAAATGCTGCTTAATTTAATCGATCAGGAGAGTCTGCAGAAACCACTTGAGAAAGCAGTTACTCTGGGTCTGTTACAGCCAAGACTGACACTGCTGTATTTAAACCTGGGGGAGAAAAACTGTTGAATGCAGTGTATGCTCTGTTTCACTTGATTGCTGCATGCTGTTTTATTCTTTGGCTCTAAGCATTTTAATTGCTTCTGTAGTGATTTTTCTGTCACTCTGAAAAGGCTTTGTGACCAGATGTTTTTTGTCAATTGTCCCACAGTAGCTGGCAATAATATAATTACAGAAGTATAGAAAAATGTGCTCAGCACTGGGGATTAATACAAACTAAGCATTTTCCTACTGAATCTTTTTTTTTTCCCCCAAATATTCCTTCTCGCAACAGTCAAATGATTTTCTAGCTCTGGATGAGCTAATTTCTAAAGCATTCCAGTTATATTTATTTTTTCTAGTGCACTTGTCAGCTACTTCAAACTCCACCCCAACTTCTGACAGCAAGGCCAGTCGAACACCCTCTCATTGTGGTTTCATGGGGAACCAGCTCACAACATCAGAAATGGACTTCACCCAATGGCATGAACCCAAAAATAACTGCACCACTTCCACTTTTTCCAATGTGCCTGCATTGTTCTAATAGCACTGAGATATCACTACTGATTAATGCTGCTACACAAATAACATGCAAAATGGAGGAAAGCTTTCAGGTTTTGTGGGTTTTTTCCTGGTTTTACTCAAGTTCTCAGTAAAATTTCCATTGGCTTCAATAAGCTCTGTATACCAGACTAGCACTAGCACAGTTTCATTAACTTTGCTGAATTACTTCTTGTTTATTGCAGAGGAAGTGAGTGGAAAATCAAGACCAGAGGGATGAGAAATAATCCCATTATCCTGTCCAGCAAGATTTTTCTGGTTTTAGAGATGAGGTTTAGTTTTAGCATTGGCTTCTTTGGTCACATAAAATTTTACACCTTTTCTTGCTCTCCACAGCAATTTTGGTGTGTCCACTCTTCTCTCAGTCTTTCATCTCTCCTCCCTCCTTCTGCTACTGGGCTTGCTTCTTTGCCATGTCTAGCCAGGGGCAGCAGACAATTTGTCAGCAATTCAAGGTACTTAGCGGTGTACTCAAAAGGCAACTGATAACAAAAGTCAAGATGACAGAAGTCCTTCAAAACTGAGAAATTCTCTGTTCCATCACAACATGCAAGTCTCAAAAGGCAACAGTATGCATGGAGAAGGTGATCAAGGCATAAATCAGGCAAGTTTCTCTCACATCCCTCCAATTCTGTAAACCAAAGGCATCACCCATTCATCTATTTGGAAAATACTTATCCTGCCACATCCTTTTCACCTGTAGCAGAATCACCAATATATCCACTCTGCCAAGACAAATGCAATTACATCTGACCGACCTCATGCAAAAATATAATTTTCAAAATGGGAGGACAGAGATTTCGCCTTGGTGTTTGTCCCCCTGACATCACATAGTAGCTCTGCTGGAACTGCAGCAAGCCTCAGGTGAGGAAATCACCAGGGAAATAAAAATTGTACATGGCACTTGTTCCTTTAACACGTAGCTAGCCTGTCTGTACTGCACTTGCTAGCAACTTTATGTAAATGTTTTATTTATATGTTATATGCATGACTATATAAAGATGCAAAGGTAAAGGTTGTATGTGTGTGTAAACATGTATGTTTTTACCAATATATGTAAAATCTTTTCTGGTTTCCCGTTTAGGAGCTGAGTAATTGACAGCAATCCTGTTGCTCCTAACTTCCCGCCAGGAATACGTCACTTTGTAGGGCTAGATCCAGTATCTGAGGAGGAATAACTAAAAAAAAAAAAAACAAACAAACAAACAAAAAAACCCCAAAAAACCAGAAATGAGTAGAAAAGGCAAATAGCCATTGAGAAGTAATCTGAATGTACACAAAGTATCACTGCTAGCTATTTTTACACCCAGATGTCCTAGTGAGATGAATGGACAAGAATGCTACAAGTGTTCAAACTTTTAAAGAAAATGACATGTCTTCAGCCCTAGCATCAGAATCATATTTCTACATGAAACTCAGAGACTTGAATGTGCTACCTCCTGTGAGCCAAATTTCCCCTTGGATCCACACTGCAGATTTCAGGAGTTGGAACAAGTTGTGCTTTGGAGGATAAATTAGTTACTGGCAGGACAACTTTGGCAACAGATAATCTTCCAATCACTTGCTTCACTAACATTCTTCTGTCCTGGAGAAAAGGGCATGTCCTCTTGGGTCTGATATTTCTTGGAGTGAGTTTGTAATAAGATTCAATTTGGAGGGCAAAAAATGTGATGTGTTCTGTTAAACAGATACAATCCTGGTCTGTTAAGACACACAAACCTTTTCTTTCTTTTTTTTTCCTTTCTTCCCCACCCCTGCGCCCCCCCCCC
>JAWWEV010000083.1:66268583-66344726 GCA_035583235.1 Hafferia zeledoni
GGACACGGGGAGGGAGCAGAGGGGACACGGGGAGGGAGCAGAGGGGACACGGGGAGGCCGAGGGAGACCCCCAGGATGGGAGCGGGGAGGCCTTAAAGGACTCGGAGGGGGACACAGAAGGACGCCACGAAGTCCTGGGAAGAGCGGAGGGACCCGGAGTGGGGGCTCAGAGGGACCCCCAGAAGGGAAAGCGGAGGGCAGGGGGACCCGGGCTGGGGTTGTCAGAGAAGCCCCGAGAGGGCTGAGGGAGGCCCGGGAGGGACCCGGCGCTCCAGGCCGCGCCCGCGGTATCCGGTACCAGGACTCAGCCCAGCGCGGCTCTACCGTGTTCCCGCAGCCCCCGAGCCCCGTGGGGGTCCCTGCCGGTGGTCTCGGCCCCCTCCCGCCCGTGCCCGGTGCCCACTCACGGCCTCAGCCCCGAGTTCAGCGCAGCCGCTTCGCCGCCATGTCCGCTGGGCACGCCGGGACGGGGCGGGACTACAACTCCCGGCAGCCTCTGCGCGCGCGCGGGACTACAACTCCCGGCACCCCCGGCGCGGGTCAAAGCACCGCCGCGCCCCGCGATCCCTCCGCCTCCCGCAGCCCGCCCCTCCCTACGCGAATGAGTCCCCACCCGGGTCACTGTCCCCGCGGCCCTGCGACCCCCGAACTGCACAGGGACCCCCGGGACACTGTGCATGAGCTCTCGGAATCCAGCCAGAAGCTTCTGCGGAGCCAAATGAGTTCATCTCCGTACTGGAGTCTCCATGTCCTTGGGACCCCAAAACCCCCAGAGACACCCCCCCCCCCAATCCCTAACACAAACCCCACCCGCTTATCTTAAAAATGCTAGAGAGATTAAAGCGGCTCGAGTATATTTCTGCAACTGCAGGGAAAGAGTTTTCTGGTCTCTGTCTCCCACCTCTTCATCCCCCTCCCAGCCCGTGATTACAGACAAAGTCTGCTCAGAAAAATCTGAGCGCAAAAATGGGTAAAAGATGTTGGGCTCTTACGGGGAATTTTTCCAAATAGCCCTTTTAAACGTGGGTCCCAGAGGTTAAGCAAACAAAGACAGTCTGGGCTGGACCACACCGAAGAGGATTTTAGCCTGACTTAACCCCTGTGAGAGCGGGGTCTTGTTCAATTTTATGGGAATTTCAACAAGTAACAAATACAGGCGACCCTCAGCTCTGGGTCCCCTCCCGCCCCCTCCTTGGGCGCCTGTCAATCACTTTCCTGTCCTTCTGCGAGCGCCGGAGTCTACCCTGGCCTCCTCACAGTCTGCTGCGCCGTGGGAAGGGCGACCCCCTGAGCAAGTCACTTTGCCATCACCGCAGTAGGAACGTGGGCTGTCGGGGGAAACCAACTGGTTGCAAATTTTCCTCCTTTATTAAAAAAAAAAAAAAAAAAAAACAAAAAAAAAAAAAAACAAAAAAAAAAAGAAAATACCCAAACCCCTACATAGCCTTGATGTGGCGTCTGGGGAGAGGCAGCTGCAAAGTGGGTCACTGTCCTACCAGTGTTTCAGCGCAGAGGAGTGCGGGGATGAGGTGCATCCCCAGGTGGACTCCTCCGTGCTTACGGTGCTCTACTGCTGAGGTTTAAAGAAACTTTTCGGAGATATAAGTCATCCTTCCATGTGCTTTTTAGTGCCGAGGCTAGAGGCCGACGGGTTCACAAGGGCATCCCCCACCGAACTACTTACTTTCGTTGTCAGGAATTTCTGTTTTGATTTGCTAGTTTTGCTTGGATTTTTCCTTTCTTTTCCTTTCTTTGGATCTTTTCCCCTCTGTTTGTTTTAGTATTTGCGGCCACATAGTCTACCGTGCAGGGCCCATGGGGCCCACGCGTGGCTCAGGAGTAGGACTGGCAGGGGGAGCGTGGCTGGGAGGCAGCTGCCTCCTCCTCCTGCCAGACATCTGAGGTAAGAAAGCCGATTCCTGGAAGAGAGATTTTCATCCAGAAACTGTCCAAGAATACCTCTTCAAAACAAAATGCAGAGGTAGAGAGAGAGCAAGGATTCTGGTCTCCCCGGAGCTTCCAATATGGTTTCCGAGGCCGGGACAGTTTAAATACGAATTGTTACTGTTCAAGGACGGATATAGATGCAGGCGGACCACTGGACGCTTTCTTAATGCCGAGGACGAGCGTCTGTTTCCAGCAACTCAGATTTAATGCCATCACTTTGCAAAACGGGGTTTGTCCGCTTATTTTCTACAGCTTCGGCATCTGGGCCCAGGACTTTAGTGCAAGCCATTCTCAGTCCTAGACTGACTTAAAAGAAGAAAAAAAAAACCAAAACAAACCCAAATCTTTCCTTTCTTCTGTGGATCCATTCCTTATTGGTGCTTGATACATAAAATCTCTGCGGCGTAAACATTTTAGATGAGTGAAAGGAGATGCGGAAAAATGATCCGAGCTCTTTCGTTTATAATTACAACCAGCAATAATCTTTCTGTTCCTCTCCTTACAAAAGCAGTAACAAGTGAATTTCGCTTTTCCCTTTCTCTTAGTTAAATGCAAAGCAAATTTGACGGCAATTGCCGTTGATCGGTCAATAACCCTCTACCCATGACAGCGTCAGGGCAGACTTAAAACCTCGAATTTACATCAGACCCAAGTGTAGGAGGAAAAAATTGGAAACAGGAGGCTTGGTTCTGCTAAAAGGATTTTGAAGCTGGGGGGTTGGGGGAGCCGGATTTTTTTCGCACACTATTAAATCCTGCTAAATGATTGAATCAGGATTGTAATAAAGTGCCCCAGTTTATGGTGAGCATACCAGCAGGGTTATTAGAAAGCCGAGGAAATCCAGCGAAATAATCACTTTTATAAAGTGAGCTCTGCGGGGTGAAGGAAGGGACAATGCCGGAGGAGACGGACTGTGCGCGCCGCCGGCCGCCGCCGCTGCCAAAGGGTTCGGCTCCATCATCCTGAGGAAAACCTGGGACCTTTCCCTCCTGGATTTGGTTGGGGGATTTTTTTTTCTGTGTGTGTGGGTTCGGTTTTTTTCTCCTCCTACCCCCTCCTTCTCCTTCCCTTTCTTTTGCTGACTTTTTTTTCTTCCCTTCCCTTGACCCTCGGTCATATTTGACAGGATGTCGCTAGCCGAGTTTGACATCCACACGCCAAACCAAAACCCTCTTTGGCTCTACACTGCGGGCGTTGTTAATGCTGGATTCAGTAGGAACCCTGCCAGACTAAAGATCCCAGCACGGTCCTACGGCACAGGGTGTTGGGAGTGGGGTGATGTCTCCCATGCGGTCCGCGAATGGGACCTTAGGGGCCTTAGGCTGTGGGAAATTAAAATGGGAATCTGCAAGGTCATTTACATGTCAATGCCATGGATGTTACTGATGAACCATAGAGTGTATCTTATGTTTATGAAAGCATACACATGAAAAGGCATGTGCGCTCTTACATACACATAAATAAATACATGCTCTATCAACACATAAATGGATAGTGATTGGAATTCAACCTGAAACCGTTCAAGTCAAAAGCAAAAACTTTCCAGGAAAGGGACAGGGACGGGAGAGAGCCAGGAAAGATGGTAGTCAGGTTCAAAAGGCTGCTACGCGTGCAGGAAAACGCGCAAGTGGCATCGTCTCCTCGCGGACATACGCACACACACGCATGCATACACACACATACCCACACACACACACAGCCACTCCCTCATCTACCCCACAAGCAGAGGGTGAACTAACCCTACACGCTGGTAACCATCTACCCTACATGCAGAGGTTGAACTAACCCTACACGCTGGTAACTACGCGGACAGAAGGATAGGCAGACAGCAGTGCGTGTGTGTCCACGCAGGAGGGATGCACTGAGATACTCGTGCACCCAGAACGCGGCCGGGCACGTGTCCGTGGGCATCCATCTCTTCATGTCTCCTTCTTCCCAGCCTGCGTGCCACATGGTTGTGCAGTTTAGAACTTCCCCACAGGGCAGCTCCGAGCACACTCGTGGGCGATGCGTGACCTGGGGGAATCCACATCCCCTCCTCCCTCGGGGTCATGGGACTCCCTGTTTCTCTGCTCTGCAAACGGGACAGGCTCTGCCCCGAGAGAACCTACAAGTCAGGTGCCAGGAAAGCCAAAGAGGAGTTACCAAACCTTACAGGGGGAAGCCGATACCCAGGGTAAGGAAGCGGTGTGCCAGCCCTTATACAGGCAGCCTCTCCTCTCTGCGGGTGTGGGAGGAAGGGTGCTCCGTCTGGGCAGAGCTCTCCGACTTTTGAGCAGCTCTTGTTATTTCCTTCTCTTGCAGTGGGATTGCCTCGCTACCAGCATCATCCCTCCCCGGTGTGTGACAGGAAAGATTTTGTCCTCAATTTTAATGGCATTTCTTCTTTTCATCCGTCTGCTAGTGGATCTTACTACCACCACCACCACCATCAAAGCGTCTGTCAAGACATCAAGCCCTGCGTGATGTGAAGGCAGAGCTTCAACAGAGACAATCAGGTGGCATTGAACAGAGTCGAGGTATAGACGAACCACCGAAGATTAAATATATTGTGCACTCTGATAGCGTTGATAGTACACGAGTCACTTAGCAAAATTACCTAAGGAAGCAGTGTTTTCGGTCCCACTCCATCCTTTGAAGGACATGTGCAGCCGATACAATGCTCCAAAGCTCTTACTAAAAGAAAAATGCCTTGTGTGATGTTTTGCATTAGGGGAAGTGTCCTTACGCCAAGTCTGACCAACTTAATCATAAACCACCTTTCTGTGATCTAAAGAATCGAGCGTTGGGAAAGGGAACAATTCCATGCACTTTTACACGAGAAAGTGTGTTTGAATAGGAAAATCAAATCTCTCAGCTCAGCACCTGCGAGGACTACCCCTTCCGTTACTGCATTAGAGGGAAATTTATTTCTTTATTTTGTTTTGTCCCTGAGCCCCATCAAGAACACTTTGTATGGACTTCAGCACCGACCAATTGATATTATTAAAACCGTATTGTTTAGCCGTTTCGTGTATAGACTTTAAGAAAAGTTCGGGTTTTCCAGTATTGCAGCAATACAACATTTCGTTTTGTTTTGTTTTGTTTTGTTTTGTTTTGTTCTGTTTTGTTTTGTTTTTATTTTTACAGAAGTTGTTTTCTACCACAATATTTTTTAAAAAATTATTTTAAATATGTCTGGTGTATACTCACACACTATTGCTTTAAAAGGAGAATATATTTGCACTTATATATACTTTTTACAGTTTGCCAAAATATTTTGATGTAAAATTTTTTTTTCCAATAAAATGTATATAAACGACTATCACTGGACGGGCACTTATTTTCCCTCGGTTCCTTCTGAGAAAACTTCCACCCCAGCATCCGAGATCATTAAAGCTGCTATCCCAAATCCTCCAGCCGCTGGAAGTGGAGGAGGGGAGTGAGTGGTTGACCCGAGAAGGCCAGTGCCATGATCTCTGGACTGCAAATCCTGCGCTCACTCCCTTCCTACTCTGCTTTCCCAGCTGCTGTATAGACTTTATCGCCACGGTAGAGGACACAAAAGCAGGAGGGTCCAGATTGCATGCTCCTCTTTTCGAGGACTCCTCCAGGTTCGAAAAGCCCTCCCCGCTGTTTAGGGATGCATCCAGGTGACCCCGTGTCCCCATTCCATGTAGCCCCCTCGAAGTCCCTCCAGGTGCTGGAGCAGGAACAGAGGGTTGGACCCGGGAGGGCATGACACAGGTGGGCGGCGAGAGGGATCCGCGATAAAATCTTGGCTTGATACGGGATGGGGAAAGCACCGAGAATGGTGTGTCCAGCGAACGGGACCAGAGTAGAGAAAAAGGGGAAAAAAAGTAACAAAAGAAAAATTTTAAAGGGTCCCCCAAGCACTCCAAGCAAAACAACCCTTGTCCTTACGATGCCGCCGTGCCCCGTGAACGGCTAGTAGACGAGTCGGAGCCGAGCGCCGGGAGATGGTGGCCCGTGCGTCCTGCAGAGGCCCACAGTCATGCCGAACCCACGGCTGGGGGATGCCACCGAAAGCACTCCGCACGGCACGGCAATGTCCACTTCTTCATGAGCATGGCCCGGGGACAGCTCTGTGCGACTGTGGGGTGTGGGGTGCCCCTCGCCGCCTCCCGCCCGCGCAGCCCGTCCCGTCCTACGGCGAGGACAGAATCGCCCCGACGTGTCCCACCGCCCGACTCCGTCCGGCCCCGCGTCCGAACGCAGAAAAGCGGGAGAATTTCATAAAAATGCTACATTCATATTTGCACACACACGTGTGTGTGTGTGTATATATATATATATATATATATATATATATATATATGTATGTATGTATGTGTGTGTGTGTGTGTGTGTGTGCGTAAACACAGTATAAAATTATATCTATGTAAATATACATAGAGATAAAACTCTTTATCTTTTTAAATACACGTTTATGCTCAGACATGCCCTTTTCTTCCCCGAGCTTCTCAGGGCCTGTGATAAATTATAAAGTCAGTTTCAGAGTTTGCTCCGACCACAGTGCTGTGTTTACATTCTTTCCGAGGCAAGCCTGCATGGTCGTAATTTATATCCTAAACACTTGAACGTAACTTGTTTACACAGGAATGACAGGACCTCATAGAGAAAAAAACTGCCTTTCCCTCCCCGACGGCCAGCCGTGGGGCGCCAGTGCCCTCCAGCGGCCCCGGCCCGCAGCGGCTCCTTGGCCACCGGGCTCGGGCAGCCCCCTCAGCACCGCGGCTTCATCCAGTGTTGCCATTGCGATTTTTTTTTTTTTTTAGCTATATTCTTTCTCACCTTTTGAGTGCTGTAATATACCAGAAAACGCGAGGAATGCTCACAGTGACTGTTCTCCTAAGAAAGGGAAAGGATTTTCTGGGGCATCCTGCTGTTTTGAGCTTCTATGTTCTACCTTGTGATTTAAGATTGTTAAGGTTCCCTTTCCCCGTTAAAGCTTCCCAACCAAAGGAAATTTCAGAAGCAGTACTCTTTAGACATCAGTATGTTTCTGAGTGCAGTCAATAAAATGATCTCAGACTGAATTCTTCTGAATTTGAGAGTGACTTAAATGACAGGGAGGGAAAAAAATTGAACAGACTTTTAAGTTAATTTAATCTGATTTTGTTTTGATATTTGATTTTATTATAGTACTTTCTACCCTAGGAATTCAGCTCTTGTTTAGTCTAAAGAACTCCAGTGGCCACAGAGCCAGTGAGAGTCAAGACCAAGAGCTACGCCACTGTGAGGACGAGGTATTTACATTTCAGACATACAGTTAAAAATTCTCCGCATCTTTTAACGTTTGCTAACAGCCATTGAACATGCTCAAGTACACATTTTGGAAAAAGAAATTCATAACAGTAGTGATGCAGTATCATCTCTGAGATTTACAGAGACTTACAGTATCAGAGTATGAGAAAGCTGAAATTTCTAGTGTTAGAACAAAATCAGAAATCGAGATGTGTATACTTAGTCTGAGCATTGTGAGAGAGTCCAGGAGGGCAGACCTGAAGCTGAGCATGCATTTGCTAGTCACCTTGTAGGGAAACCTGTAGTTGTTATGCTGAAATGAGCATCAGGAGATATAAAGCATGGGAAGGTCTATGTCTCTACAGCTCTCAGTTATTGCTCTTCTCTGGCAATAGCCTCTTCTATTCCTCTTTGTCTCTTCATTCTTCGCATGCTAACAGGTCCCTGGCTGCTTTGTTGTCTATATTTGGATTATAAGACCTAAGTGAGACATCTTTTTCTGTTTTACAGTGCTATAGTCCAAGTAGCAACAGACACACACCTCCACTGTGTCTGAAAATAGTCACTGCTGACTTTCAGCCTAGGGCTTCAGTCCGTACAATCACTTTGTCCTTGTAGGTGAACACAAAGGAGGATAAGAGCAGGGAGACTCTAGGTACATTTCTGGTCTATCCCAATGAAAAACTTACGTATTCAGAAAGCTGCATTAGTTTTCCAACCAGATCTGTTGGTCTAATGCATTAGTAATGTGTCTCCGCAAACCTCACCTCCCTAATGACCTCGGACTGCTACAGCTACAAGAAAGCTACAATTAAATTACAAAGACTTAGTCATGTAGACTGATGGTGTAGCTCACATTTGGTGAGGTGCTGAGGCAAATGGATTGAACACAGACTAATCCAAACATTTCCATTATTAGAGCACACTAGGCAGAGTCTCTGTGGGACGAGAATGAAATCACACTGGAGCACCTCAAACAGTTTGCGTGTGACCTGCTATAATCTTATATATATATTTTCTCCATTCTCTGGTTTCATCACAGTCTTACTGCCTCAGTGGAGGGATTTTGCTTGTGAGGGTGTTTATATTACATAGAAAAAATCCCCACTCAACCACTTGAAAGCTGGGATCATTTGAACAATTATTTTAACACTGACAAAATTAGCCAAATGCTGAGATATCTTATGTGGCATGTTGAATTTCTAGCTGGTAGTTGACCAAAGCATTCTTTAAAACAGTCAGTTTATCAATCCCATTAAATCTCCTTGCCCATTATTCTATTAAGACCAACATCAGATTAATATCTTGCTGTGTTTTGGCTCAGCTGGGAAAATACTTTTAGCCAACACAATATTTTCAGTTCAGTGTGAGAGTTTTAGCCTGCTTTGGAGGCAAAGATTTTTTTTTTAACTCAATAACAATAAGCTTGATTTTATTGAACTAGAAAGATTTGCTCATAACCTATACATGAGGTAATATTTAAATAAGGCTGTTCAATAAAATGCTAGGTATGTCACTTAGGCCCCAAGAAAGCAAGGTGCTGTTTTCAATTACAATTTTAATATACCTGAGCACGTGAGTACTCTCATTAAAGTCAATGGGATTATGCAGACGCTTAGGGTTAAAAGTGCTTTGCTGAAGATGGATGATGGGACTAGAGTTAAACACTACAGGTTCCTCCTATATGCTGCAGCTGAGCTCTGTATAAAAAAAGGAGTAGAATATACCTGATTCATATACAGGATGAAAATTAATTCAAAACACACTCCAGCTTTGAATAGAGATGTATTTTACAAAACCTGCTAGCATTAATCTGCATGAAGTACTGCCCCAGCTAATAAGAACACCCGGGCTTTATTTATAGATTGAGCCATTTGATAGATACAAATGAAGAAAGAGGTAAATAGAAGCCAACATATTTTTGAATAAAAGCCCAGAGGTTCTTTCAGAGTTCAATGATCTTTGTGTCTAGATTATAAAGAATTTAGAGCAGCTTCGTGTGACTTGCCAACTACTGAGTAGAGCTCCAAAACATCTGTAATATTAAACAACTTCAAGCCTCCTTTTTATGCTTGTTTTCATCCAACAGTGATTTATAGAAATCTATTGGCTTCTCCACAGGTCTTTCTAAAAAGAAGTATGCAGGGAGGAGGAGGAGGTTTTAAAATTTGTTGGGACACGGCTACCAAACTGCAGCTGGAAATTAGAGGTATTTTAACAGTGGATTTAGATTTATTTAGGAGATTATGGAGAAATGTTAACTGCATTACATCAATTATTTTAAGTATTGCAAAATGAATTTGTGGTGGTGTGCAAAGAACCATTGGGTTCCCAGGTAATTTGGTGTTTTCAGGGTAATTCAAAGAGACTGAGCTGCTTTTGAGGAACAGGATTTCTTGGACTGGATCCCCACTGGTAACATTTTCTTTGCAGTAGAGTTGCAGCCCATTAATTCTTACTGTCCAAATATAGGTAGCATTAGTTTAAATTAGAAGTTTTATAACTGATTTAGCTGAGCTACTGAAATCCCTTATGTACACAATCTTATCTCATTTTCAGAGATCCTCTTTGGATTGGTTTATACCCGTCCTGATTAACATATACCAAACACATTTTACTTGATGAGAAATATCTGTTTTATTTTTGGATCCCTTCAAACTAGTTTAAAATTATTCTCGGAGACTGGGTCTCATGCACAACTGTTTTCTGATACGATGAAAAGTGTGATTTAGTTCAAACTGTGTAACTGGTGTTTATGGACACTCCATCACTGTAATCTCTTGTTTATACATGTACATCTGCAAACTACGCCAATGCAACCAATTTTAAAGTGGTATCGACTCCCCAAAGCTGATTGAAATTAAACACGGCAGTGTCTGTGACTAGGAAATCCTTATGTTAAAGGGCTGTAGCTTTTCCCTGTGAGATAGCTGAATGTTAGAAACTGGATCTAAAGCATGATCAGTACTAGAAATTCCTGGACAATTTTACTTATGGAATCAAGTCCTTAAAATCAAGCCTTGGGCCTTCTTGAATTCATAGTTTGGTTTTTTTTCATCTGGAGGTTCCCCTGAGAGAGATTTGCTGACCACTGGTGTTTTGCAGAGCATTTGCCACTGGCTTAGAGGAAGCTATTTGGTTACAACGTGCTTCTCATCCTTTGTGTTGATGAACAAATGGGAAGGGGAAGATGCAGTGAAGATTAGTCAGCAACATGGTTCACTCTTTTTAAAGCCAGGAATAAAGAGCCTTCAATATCAAAACTGCAGAACACAGAAATGTTTCCACATTCAGCCTCCTGTACTTTGGCACATGGTCTCTTAGTGCTGGTAAAGCCAGATGGTCTCTTGGCAATTACTGAAGGGAGAGCAGAGCTGTTCACTGGAGAGGAACAGGAAAAGTTTCAGGAAAGCACTGGAGGAAGTGTATTTTGATTCCAGGTGCAGAGCCATTATAGAGAGGGTACAGATTCCAGGGAGTGATGTGAATGTTATCAAGTCAGGGTAGTCATTGATAAAAGAGGTGCAAGAACAGGAGTGACTTCTTCAGACATCATGGGAAGCTCTACTATGTAATTATGAAAGGCAGAATTACTAGGTCCCTTAAAAATAGACATCAAGTTCGACTCCTTGTATCATGCACCTAATACTGCTTTCACGCATGAGCAGCTCCCCTCATTGCAGTGCATCCATTTTTGTTTTCTGAAGTAGAAATAAAGCTGTGTCAGGAACTGGGAACATTTAAATACATCAATACATTGGTTTTGCTTCGTATGAGGCAGCAAGGAGAAGTGGACAGGAAAAAAGCAATGGCTCAAAATAAGTGACCTCCAGTAAACAAACAGAGGCTTGTTCCAGGACAGCAGAGGAGAAGGGGGTAGGAGGATTCTGGCTTGACTACCCATTGAAAGTGTCCAAAGTAGACTGAACATGCACAACCAGGGTGCAGGACTCCGCCAAGTTACTCAGCAGGCTCAGATGCTCTGTCAATAAAGCAGAAGAAACTGTTTAGTGAAACCTGTTTTAGACAGAGGCACATGTGAAGCAGCCCAGCCTTGCTCAAGACCCCAGCAATAAGAAACATGGAGAGATGAGCAGAGCTGGTAGCTTTTTTAAATATCTTCTTTCTGAATGCACTATTTCTTCCATGGAAATCAACAAATGGTCTGAATTTCAGAAGACTACTGTATCACTGGATACTTGTAATTTCAGGCTTCCCTAAAGAAGGCAAATGCTCAGCCCTGCAGGCATCCAGGGAAGCACGATGGGCACACTGCATCCCACTGCAGCCTCCAGACAGTGAAGCCTGATCTTGCACCCAAGAGAGGAAAGCATCACAGCTCTGTGCTTGCTTTCAGGACGATCATAATGAGGACAAGGATGAATCTCAGCTGGAGCACTTCATGCCTGATGTCAGTGTGTTTATGATGGTAACAGAAGTGATGACAGCAGCAAAAGCCTAATATGGCCAACAGAGTACACAGAGGTATTCCCCCAGCATACTTTAGCCTTAGAACTCTGATCTTTTCAACTTTATTTTGCTGTCCGCTCTCACCTTTCCATGCCCACTGATTACCCCAGAAGAATTCTTCATCTGCCAAGTGAGCTTTATTTCAGTCCTGGGACACAAGCCTTGATCCCATACTACTTCAGACAGCGGCCTTTGTTACCAAAACCATGAGGGAAAGCAATGACTGTGAGTGGTTCATACATTACTCTTTCTGTTTTAATATTATAACATCAGACATGCAGATATCTGCAAGCCCTTAACATTTCCTTTACTATTTCCCACTGATTTCCTCCTTATTGTTACTGATGAATTGCTTGTACTGCAGTCCTGCTACAGGGCCAGGTTTAAAGATATCTCTCAGTGAAAGAAAGACATCCACATGTACTTGTTTCCCAAATCTGAAGAGAAGAACTAGGATTCCCAAAAACAATTTTTTTTTTACTGTAGCCTGCTGATTCTGAATTCTCTGATTCTCTAAGTTCCCACTCCCTAAAGGAAATACCAGGAACTCTCCAACTCAGCTTCTGAAAGAAGAGGTCAAATGAGAAGACAGCAAGAATAGATGAGGGCAGACATAGTAACTCAGCAAATCAGACCCACAGAAGGCATGGTGAAGAGCTAGAAAAGGACAAACATGAAATTTAGCCCAGCAGAAGTGGGCTAGTTCTTCTACCAGTCAGTAGTAGGGTTAGATCTTCTTGGTCTCATCCTTCTGCCTTAGAGGGAAATGTGATAAACAGGCCATGTTCTCATGGAGTAGACAAGCATCTGCTGTAAGCAGCTGACATTTGTCTGTTTCAGGAGAGCCCTGTCTTTTCAGCCACCACTACCCATCACCCTGAGGCTGCTGCCACCCCAGGGATGTATCTAAAAACAGTACAGGAGGGCAAGAAACATCTAAGTTGTTTCCACCTGTCTGTAGTTGGTTCTGGATTTAAGTACCCCCAGGGTCCTCAGACAGCAGCCACACTCCAAGGGTAAGAAACAGAAAACAGATGGTCATGTGAAACAGACCATCCCATCTAGGGGCATCTCAGGACATATTTATTAGTTAGGAGCATGCACCACAGCAAAATATGGCTCTCTTTCTATATGGAAAAGCCTTTGATGGTTGGCTAGTAATGGCTGAAAATGAGACAAATCCATAGTCCAGATAGACTCCAAGTGTGCCAAAAAGATCCATGTGCTGGCAAACATGCTATTCAGCTTGTTCATTTCCTGTACACTGTTTGAAGCGGCCAGAGCCCTTTCTCACTATTTAGTCCTTTGAATGCAGAGTAAAATAAAAACAGAAGAAACATGCAGTTGCAAAAGTTCCAAGCTCAGCACTTCAGGAGGCACTTGAGCACAGGGAGAGCAGACAGAGGACCCCCCAGAGCTGGGAAAGCCCCCACTTAGCATATGTTCTGCATAGTCTTCTCTATGAAGATGTTAATAAATTTGCCTCTTGCCTGCACAGCTGTCATTCACAAGGTCAATTTTTTCCACCAGAAAGAAGACCTGACATAGCTCTCTCACATCCTTACAGACAAAGGCAGTGGATAGAAGCCTATAAAAACCATCTGTCCATAAAGTGCACATGCTTTTGTGTCTTTTCATGTGGTAAGTGTCTCCGGAGGTTGTGATCCACATTCTGAATGTAATTCCTTGTTTTAAGATGATCAATCATCACACCTCGTTTTGCCAGGGTGTTCATTTTCCAAAATACCCACTTGGCAGTCTAAGAGCTGCCTATCAAACTCGACACTGATTTCTTTTCCAGGCCCATAGGTGAATGCTGCACACAGATAAGATATTCTTTAAACATCTTCAGCATATTCTACCAGCTCCAGGTACTTCAGAAGATGCAAGACATTATGCAGCAGGCAAATATACATCAACACCAACAACTCCGAGCATGAAATTTGCACTCAGATTTGAACTTAACTCTTGGCTTCTCTAGCATCCTGTGCTGGGGGATACCAGAGGCTGTTTAGGTGGTATTTTAATGACATCTTTATTTCTGTGCATTTTGCATGTGTTTTTTTTTTAACCTTAATTCCAAGACAGAAGTTCTTGATTCATTTGAATTAGTTTTTTGATATTTTGAAGTTATTTTACCACATTTGCACTCGTCCTCTTCCTGAGGCAGTTAACCATTACATTATCATCAGATATCCTGCCTCCTAGTGTCTTATTGTGATTCCTTTAATTCCCACCTCACAAGAAGTGAAAACTGCTGGGGCAGAAGACTGCATTTTGCTATAGCATACCTATTAAAGCTAGTTGTCAAAACTCCTTTTACATGTCAAAATAGGCATCAGAGGTTGGATCTCTTGGAGATCTCTTTAGAAAAACCGGACTCTGCATGCATGTTCCTCCCCCATTGACTGTAAAAGAGTTCAGATGATGGGCTCCGTTGCAGATGACCTCTCTGTAGTTAAGTGAGATGAATCCTGGCCAAGATGCCAGGTCCTGAACAACAGTAGGCAAGATTACACTGTTGGCTTCTAGGGTGATGCTGCACAGTCCCCACCACTCCCCAAGTGCAGCTTTCAGCTGCACAGGGAACTGGAGTTTATATTAAGATGCCTTCAGTAAGATCCAAGTCTTTTTTCAGAGCTCAAATCAGGTGTTTCTAGTAACAAAAAACTTTTCCCTTCCCTTCTAATATGTCTTATTTTGCATGTGCCACCAATTTAGCTCTATCTGCCGTTGTGTTGGGCCTTCGCCCACTTCGCTGAAGTCCCACTGACATTCTGTGCCCATTGAAGTACCAGGCTTTGACTAAAATAAATAACTTTATCAATTTCACTTCCTTACTTCCACTACCCTTTTCAGGCTGCCACTATCTATGTTAAACAATACCAGATCTTGGCACTTCTCTAGTAACATTTTTTTCAAAGACCAAAATCTGTAATTTTTTCATACTTATTGCCTTCAAATTCTTACATAGCTTTTAGTTCTCAGCTTCTTATCACGTGACAGACTTAATTTCTTTAGCAGACACTTAATCAAGTTCTTTAATGGAAGGATTTTAGGTGCTGGAGTTTTGGTTTGGTGGGTTTTGTTGTTTGTTCTCTTTTAATATTTTTTTTGTTACAGAAATCAGGTTGGACATATATAGTTGCAATTGGAAGATCAGTTCCCAGGTTGTACACGGTGTTTTCCAAGCCATGAATAAACTTCTCATCTTAGTTGCACCAGTGCAAACTAAGCAAGCAAGCAAAGCCTTCATTAGTTTTGGCTGATTACTTCAGCACACTCAGTGTAACTGAAAGAAAAACCTACTGGAAGAGTTTTAAGACATTTAGAGTCTGATCAGATACTGTATTATAAACATAATAAACTAGTTTGATCAATAACAATTTTATTTATAAAATCACCTAGTCCAGTGCTATAGGAACATTAGATACTTGCAGATATCAGTATTTTGTTACTAAATGCACATGTTAATGCACTAACAGTGATCTGGAGAACTCAGTAAGAAGCGATGAAATGAGAAAGAAAACCAGCAAATATGAAGAACCCAGAGAAAATAAACATACTTTCAATGAGATCTGTCACTGTGCCTTTCCTTGCCATTATTTTCTGTACAATGCAATACAAAGAAGGTGGGTAAGAGGAAACACATAGGAACTGGGATAAGGAGGGTTGTAGATGTCCTCTGAAATACTGAGCAATGCCCAGGGAATGGGGCAGCAGCTGATCATCCCAGCACTAACTTGTTTGGCCAATAAGCTGGCATGGCACCAGCCCCATCCAGACCCAGAGCTGACAGACATTCCCACCTAACACCATTTCCGACAGAAAGACAGAGAGTTGTGTCCTGCCTCTCCCAGTCCAAATGCAGAGGTGCCAAGACAACATGGAACTTGCCCAGAATGTGGGAGAGAAGAATGAAGCTTAAGTCATATTCACACGTGCAGGCCTTCTTTTGTTATTTTAACCCAGTTCCTGTTGATTTTTAAACCCTATTTTGTTTTGAAAAGGCCAAACTGCGTCACTGGATGCATTGTCTGGTTGCAGAGCTCCTAAGAGTGGGGAACTTCCAGCCAAGGTCCAAGACAAACCAGCTCAGCAAAATGCGTAATGGGGAGACATGGGGGTCTGAATGCAGAGATCTAGTCTGAAAGGGATGGTCCCATCCTGAAATGATGCAGAACACAGAGAAGGGGTGCCCATGGAGAGGGTCCAGAGGCATGGGAGGGAAGCAGGCGTGTTGGTCATGGAGGTGTCATGTTGATGTGGGCAGATAGATAACAGGTTCTCCTCATAACTTGGTGCTATGGCACAGTGGCATGACCAAGTCCATCACAGCTGACAGGGCTTTTACTTTTTTCACTTGCTGTTCTACACTTTGCAGATCCAAAATTGCCTGGAGAAAGCATGACATCCACTTAGTCCTGAGAGGTAACATCCAGGGCATGTGTCACCAATAATGTGTTTTTGGAAAGCAGGAAAGTCCTGAGAGGAGGAGGAGAGTGGCTTTACAAAAACATGCCTACAAAGAAAGACCTTTGACCTTTAGGGTGGGGAAACATATATGAGGTTAGGGCTGGGAAACAGGTATGAATAAAAGAGACCAGAAGAGAAGTGGTCAGATAAGGAAAGAGAGTAGGAAAGACAAAGCAGCATTAAGTAAAAGCCAGTCTAGGACAGAGGGAAGCCGAGGAGGCTGGAAGGGCTGAATAAAATGATAATGCTGGGAAGGCCTTTCCAAATGACAGGGAAGATAAGTTGGCTAACCTGCCAGGGGAAGTCCTTCCCGTTTGGTACACTACAAGTGAGGAACAGTGTGCTGGTTTAAAGAACCAGAAGGAGAAATGAACCCAACTCAAGAAGAGATTATAAATCAGAGTTAGAATTTAATAAAAATATTACAATAAATTAAATGATACAAAGTAAAATTGGTTTTAAGCCACAAAACTCAGAAGTATAACCCAGCATCCAAGGACACAAACAGGATGGTGTTTGTTGGCCCCTGTGCTGAGCCCCATGTGATCCTTTGAGTCCAAAGTAAAAGGAAAGGAAAACCTGTTGGTGCAGGTGATGGTCAAAGTCTGGTCGAGAGTGGTGGTTGCAGTCCTGTCGAGGTTCTGGTCCTCCTCTGGATTCAATGAGTGGTACCAGAAGTCCACAGACACCAAGATTATATACTTTTGTTTTCAGGTGGGAACGCCCAGTACCTTCCCCAGGGTGGGGAGTTCCACAATGGGTGATTTAACTCTGTGAGTCATTGGATATTTCTGGAATCCTTGATGGCCCATTAACAGACATGACTCCTCAGGCTGGGTGTGAAGGTGCTAATGCCTCCCCAGAGGGGAGGTATCACACCTGAGTCATTGGTGTGAAGACCCAATCTCACAAGGTTCTCTAACACCCAGCTTGTAGCCTGAGGGGTCAGTTGTGCCCTGGGCAGCTGCTGCAAATGATCCATTACTAACAGTTCATTAGAAAAGGCATAGAACGTGTAGAATACACAGTTTTGATTACACTCACACAGTACTAAGCTGGTCCTGGCTGCCCTAACTAGAACAAACAGCTATCAGTCCCTGAAAACTCGGCCCATGAAAGGAGCCACAGAAATGCATACAACGGAAAGGAGGAGGGGGTTGGGAAAAAGACAAATCTGCATGGGAGTGAAAATGACCTTTCACTTATCCCAGATAGGCCGTTTGCTGCTTGTCCCCTTGGACTTTTTAATTCCCTCTCTCTAAGACATTTCTAGGGTACTACAAGTATATCAGATCATTACTGAAGCTCACATGGTTTCCCTGCACAAAGGGACATAGGGATCTCAATATGTGGTGTCTCCCAACAAAACTATTTGCTACCACATGAATATGCATTTAGCTTGCATATGGGTAACATTTGCAGATTCCTTCAAGATGAGCTTTAGGTGTCATAACTGTCTCAGTATTCCTGTTTCCCTTATACCTGTAGTCTGTCTGCAGAGATAAAGTCAATGAAAAAGAATATATATTTACTTATTTTTGTCTTATCAGTGAAATAAGTACATCCTGTGCACAGAGACTAAAAAAGATAATCAGAGAACGCAAGTTCCCTGGGACCTCACCATTGGCTTACACTGCCAGATTATTATAAAATAGCTAAAGTAAATAAAAAACATTGCATTGTCCAAAAACTCCTTTCTTGGAAAGCTTTGTATCTAAGGTCTTTATGCAGTGAAGGTAACATTAACATCTTCCCAGTCCTTTAAAAAGTAGTCTCTTATATTGCCATAAAAAATGTGAGGAAAAGATACTCCAAAATTATTCCAAATAAGGAAAATCCAAAGCATGATTTATTACAGCCATAAATTCTCATGTAAATGTCAGCAACCAATAGATCCTGAACTTCAGTGATGGCAACTCTCCTAGCAGGAAAGACAAGAGTGTTTAGTTTGAGGCTGTAAAAAGGCTCATCTGTAGCCTTGGGACAGCCAGTGCCCAGAAACTGCCTCCCAGCCATAGAAACAGACTCAAGTGTGACAGATTCCCATTAGGATTTAGTGTCACAGCAACAACCATCAACAGCAGCACAGCAGGGTCCCCAGCATGGAACACTACCTGTTGTCTCTCATGAAGAACCTCAGCTCTCATCTGGGAAACCCAAGACACCTTTGCTATGGAAACCATGTGCTACTTCAGCAAGACAACAGAAGCCAGTTGTGTAAAAATTGAAAGTTGTTCATCACTCACCACTCCCAAGGCTTTAGAGATCCACAATATCTTGAGGCACCCAGTTCGGAGAAGAGGGATCTCATTTGAATTCAGCGTGACTGTTGGGAGCAGAGATGCAGGAAGAAGAGCAGGGAAAGGCAAACAGCGTTTTCAAATGACAAGCCAGTTTCTGTCTCTTGGGCTGATTCCTTGTGTGGTTTATTTTTTTTATTTGATTGGGCCAACATATTTCACCCACACTTTCTCCAGCCTAAGGGAGCAGAGTCCTTGTGCTCATGGCCTCTTGCATGCCTTTTTCCTTAGCTCTGCCTCTGCCCTTACTTCAGCATGTTCTCTGGCATGCCTGGAACATTCTTTGCCTCAGCAGGAGGGTAATTCAGATGCAAGACAGGAGGTTTATTCATGACATAAAGCAACACCAAAGCTGGTCCAGCTTGTACTGCATTTAATACAACCTGCCAAAAAAGTCTACCTTGGCTGACTCATATGCACACATCTAACAAGGAAGGCCGTGATATTACAGCTTTAAGAGCTGCTCATGGTTTTGCTAAAGTAAATACCTACAAATATGTCATAGGTAAAGATGCTTTTTATGTTTAAAAATAAAAAGAATTTATTTAGAGGTTATCCATGTTTTCAAAATGAAAAAACAACACATGTCCAGTGGGAGGAAAATGTCTGGAACAGGGAACAAGGATGCTATTCTTTTCCTCATTTTCTCATTTCTCATTTCCTCTGCTTCTTTTCTTTCTCTCTCTACCTCACTCTCAGCAAATCTGAAACCCTTCCCTCTGTTTCCTTCCTCTGCAAGTTCTGTACCAGTCCCAACACTAAGACTTCCCAGCAGTGCTGGGGAAGGGATGAAAAATGGGACTGACCCACATGCAACCCACAGCCCTTTCCCAGGGGTGACAGTGACACTGGTGGTAGCTCTGCTACTCCAGCTGGCCCAACTCACATGTTGTGGCTAACCTGCTTTATAGGCGAGATGATCTTTGGAGTAAATGTTCTGGAGATGCTTACCAAACACTTTGCTACAGCAAAGCACAATCCTTCCATCCAGGGCTACTCAGCTGGCTTTGGAGAATGCAGCCTGACCACCACACAGTATCATACCATTGACTTTGAAGCCAAATTCCTCACTGATTACTCTTTTTTCCCCAAAGTTGAATGTTTACAGGCAGTAAGTCCAAAATGCTCAGACACTATTGCAGTTCCTTCCCCACATACTGAAAACAATTGGGAATTGTTCAGTGAGTACCCTTTCATGTTAGTAGGTATACAAGACCACCAGAGATAATGGGGCAAACTGTATTTCCATTTGATGTAAAGATATTCAAAACTAAAGCAAAATTCTAGGGAGGATTAGGGACAAGAGAAGACACTGTGAAGGTAAGTGATGTGGGGAGCACCCCTTGGAAGGTCCTCCTCAGGCTTGGATGGGGCTCAGATGACACAGTTTGGCACTCACTGAAAAAGATCTTCTCTGAATCAACCTATTACTCACGTCAACAGCTTGCTCATCCCATCAGCCTCAGGTCCTGCTGGGGCCCCAGGGTTATACAGGAAGAAAAGCTGCTGCCTCAGATCTTCCTATTGGAAAACAAATGCAAAGGAGCAGCTTTAGGGAAGAGTTGGCCCCTAAACTCTGGAGGAATGACCAAATACTCACCAAGAGGTCTTGTCACCGTCTTTGCAAGATCAGCTTTCCCTTTATATTTAACAACTATACACTTAGATGCAACACCTTAGAAATGAAAGATGCTTTTTTAAAGATTATTTTAATTTTCAACTGTCATGTTTTAAACCCAGTCTCCTCAAAAAGTGAGGGCTGCCTGAGTTAAGGTCTTAAACTTTTTCTCCTTGCATCTCCACTTCCCCTTTCTGCTCCTGTCTAGGGTGACTCTGATTGCTTCAGTCATTCTTCTGATTTTAAAAACACAGATGTAAGCAGATAATGAGGCCACAGGAGGAGAATCCTTCAGGATGTCTTGTTTGGTTTGGAAATATTTAAATGTCTGCTGTATTTCCTTTGAGCACAAGGCAGGAGTCTGTGAAAGGGCACTGCTCCTTCTGCTGCCCGCAGTACTGCAAGGGGTTGGAGGGTGTGCGTGCATGCAAGCATATGTGTACATGTGTGCATGGGATGGCTTCTAATCTTTTCAGCATGGTTCTTTTTTCCTGGGATAATGTGAAACATTTCTGTAGGTCACATTTCCCTGAAGGAAAAGATTTTAACTCTGGTAATTCAGGTGAAACTTGTTCTACCTAAATAAACCTGCCAGCTTCCCATGATCACAACAAATTCAGAACTTTCTTTCTAGACTAGGATGGTATGAAGAGTGATTTTTTTTGTGTGGTGTGCATAGATTTAATGGTAGTGGCCATTACGAATGATGACTGGTTGGTTTAGATTAAGGGAAGGAAATCAAGAAAAAAAATATTATTGTACCATCTATAAAGCAGTGAATGGCTATTAGCTGAATTAAGTGACAAGTCTGAGAATGTGTCAATCAGCTTTACAGTGAAGGTGGTACAAAGCAGTTGCCCAAGAAACCCTAGCCCAGACAAAGAAACCTTCCTCATTTTGCTCCATGAAGTTAGAACTGTGTTGCAGGTTACTCTCAACTTTCTACTGGCAAAGACCTTGTGGCCTGACTACCATAGACCTGGGCAGAGGTGGAATATAGCTTTGATTAAAAGGCAGGGATCAGAACAGGACACCTCATGGCGGACAAATGTGCACAGAAGAACAATGATGAATAAATAAAACTAAAATCCAGGGACTTTTCATAAAATATGAAAAGTCAGTCACATACAAACCATGCTTTTCCTGGCTTCATCTAAAGAGTGCTGAGGTCTATAGAAAATTTTAATAACAAAGAGCTGTATACAAAAATGTTCAAAAGAATTGGCAGTATCCATGCTAGAAAGAGTTATGTCATTGCCAAACATGAAAGATCACTTGTTATGGTCACTAATCACATTTTGACATTACAGTTAAAATTTAGAATATACCTATATATATAAAGAACAATAGATTAAACTTGCAATATATAAATAAGAGGAAATTAAAGTCTGATCCAAGAAATCTGATGAATTTGAAAATCTCCTGACCATGACAAATGATTGTGAAATGTTGAAGTGACTTGTTTGGATTTTCAGAAACAAGATTGTTTCAAAGAAGCATAAAGAAACATAAATTATAAATACTATTGCACGCTGGTTGTGCTCCACATACACTATCCCATCATGTGCTTTTAAGCCTCATCTTAAATATAATTTTTTCACATGAACTTGAAAGTAATTTTCCTTTATTGCCTATGCCATCCTATGTCATTCTAATCTTTGCAGAGTGACGTATCAATGGTTTCTGTACCCATAGCAAAAAAATTCCCAGCTTCCTTTATTAGCTCACCAAATTAACGAACTTTTCAAAACAAACTAGTGGAAGGATGAAAACCCTTAAATGTTTGAATTTAATTTTCAAGGAGACAATAAAAGTGAGGAAATATTGTTAACGTAACTTATTGTATCAGCTGAGACTGTAGTGTAAAGAGCGCATTTTTCTATTTCAGTTCATTGTGGCAACAGTTGAGTGATGCAGATACTCTGCTCTTAGAAACAGTAGTACTATTACAAGTTTAAAGCAGGATACCATGAAATGCACTCTACAACCACAAATGCATTCCAGAGTGCTGTTGCTAGTAAATATGTGTCCTGGTCTTGTCTTGTGGGCAAGTTAGAGAGGGTGATAAATCCATGTACTAAGGATGGACATTAGATGTGAGCGCAGTGAACACACATAGGCACGCAAGCCTGCACACACACACACACACACACACGCGCGCGCACACACACACACACTCACTCACTCACTCTCACACACACATATAGAAGTAAATATTTATTAAGGGGATGTCTCAGTGTCAGCCCTGCTCTGTATGTTGACATGATCCAAGCCTAGAAGCCACAGCACAAAACAAAACAACCTGTGAATACTTGACCTGGAAACTGTGAGAAATTCTTCTGCAATTCACTGATCTTCTAACATTTAACCCTTACCAGTTCCACTCCTGGCTTCTACATGAATGTTTGAGACAGAACTTGGGTGGCAGAAAGTGAGATATGATAAAAATTTGTATCTCCAGTAGATTAACAACCTTAGGAAAGTAGGGCCAGATGATGCAGGATGTGTTCTGAACAAGTGGAGAAAAAACTCACACAGCTGGTCCCAGAAGGGAAAAAAGGGGAAAAAAAGAAGGAAAACCTTTGAAACAGCAAAGATTCTTACACTCAAATTACTCCCTTCCAAGTCTGTAATTTCTCAGCTAGGTCAAAACAGAAAATGAGTGATTACTGTTACAACTGGCATACACTCTGCACTTTGGCTGCATTTAAGATACACAACATTTTCCAGAGAATCATGTTGGATCATTTGTCTTGTGTATTTTAAGCCTTTTTCACATGTCCTGAAAGACATAAGCAATAAAATACCTTAAGGAGTGCAGTGGCTGAAGAGGGGAGGAGGCATGGGCCCAGTGTCAGGCACCCGGGTGCTTTCCTGACTGTGTTCCCATCTATTATACAACTCCAGATGGGTTGTTGACACCAATACTCCCCAAACTTGGCTGCCTAAAGTTCAAAATCCCTCTGGCAAGAGTAATTTCCAGTGTCAATAGTACTGTTTATCTTCACACGGAAGAAAAAGTAACTGCATCTAGACACGTAAGGCCAGATTGACAGGTAGAAATAAGCACTGTGATTTGCAGAACTGAGCTCCCACGGGGTCAGTGCATGGTGCTGTACTTGTTTGCATATCTGTACTGCCTAACTCGCATGGTTTTAAGGGTCAGTGTAAGGAGAGAGAGTTCTTGAAGGAGTTTCACAGCAGGAAATGTAGTTCAGTTCTTGGACAATCCCATCTTCCCAGTGCCATCACCCAGACTGGCCATCTTCTGTAATGGGCTCTCACTTCTCTTTGCCTAGGCTACTTTCTTATGGAAAACAGATCATGAGAAGGAAACACTCAGGATTAAGGGGGGCTCTCATTCTGTATTCTATATGGGTGATCACATACAGATACAGGAAACCTAATGGCTCTACTGAGTTTCCCAGAGCAGTCACAAACTTGGCTTCTCTAGGGGGGATCCTGCCTCTTTCTACTGCCCCCATACACAGGCTATGGACACTGGGCTTCCACCTTTGGCACCTAGCCAATATTTCCTTACCCCAAATTGTGTGGTATATTCTACAAATTTCTTTGAGCAGCATTCCCCTTGACTTCTTCTATTATATTTTTAAAAAACCCAAATTCTTTTGGATAATTTCTACTTTAACTTGTGTGATTACACTTAGAGAAGCAACCATGTGAAAATATTATGACATTCAGCCTTCCTATAGGAACATTTTTATGCACTTGTTAAACTTGAAACACATGCTCTGCCTGTACTAAGTTCAGCATCCTTCTACTTTGTCACAAATCAATTACCATTCTCAGAGAATTTCTCTTTAAATTCAGTGCCACAGGTATATCATTGCTTGGCTCAAATTTATTTACTGCTATTAACATGGAAAAGGAAAGAAAATTTTAATTTTGCTTTGTGAAACAGAATTGCTAAAGTGTGGTTCTAGTCAAAAGAATGAGCGTAAAAGTAGAATTCTGAGTTTCACTGTCATTGTTCTGGCCGTGAACTCTGATCCACTGAGTAGACATCTTTTTACCTGTTGCTAACATGGAAAATTCAGGCCAGATCTGAAAATCAGTTTCCCTGTTCAGGGAGTCATGAACATTTATGGTCAGAAAGGACTTCCTGATACAGGTCACTGAGGAACTAATGAAGCGAGATGCTCTATTGGACCCGAAAACAAACATGTGAAGTCTGGGTCTGGCTTTGGCTGCAGTGACCATGAAATGATGAAGTTCAAGATCCTGAAAGAAGGGTACAAGCCAAAAAGCAACATCACAACTCTGGACGTCAGAAGAGCAGACTTCGGCATATTCAGAGATCTGTTTGGAAGATCACAGAGGATGGTCCTTAAGAGAGGAGGAGTCCAGAAAAGCTGTTTGATTTTCAAGCATCACCTCCTCCAAACTGAGGAATGATCCATCCTAATGAGTCACAAACTGGATCCACTCAAGTCTATGGGCTCTGATTGGATTTGTCCGTAAGTGCTGAGGGATCTGGCAGATCTTGTGGTCTTGTGAGACCACTTGATAACCTTTGGAAGGTCATGGCAACTGGAGAAGTTCTTCAGAACTGGATAAAACTAAGTGTCACTGCCTTCAAGAGGAGCAATAAGGATGATTTGGGGAACCACTGGCTAATAAGCCTCACCTTGATCCCTGCAAATGTGATGAAGCAAAATATCCTGAAAATAATTTCTAAACCCATTAAAAGCAAGAAGGTGGTTGAGAGTATTCATTGTGGATTTAAGAAGGGAAATCATGCCTGACTGGCCTGATGGCCTTCTACAATAAAGTGACTACATGGATGGATGAGGGGCGAATAGTGGATTTTTTAAATCATGACTTTAAGTAAGGCTTTTGGCACTGCCTCCTGTAACATCCCCACTGACAAACTGATGAAGTGTGGGCTAGATAAGTAGATTGGGAAGTGGAGTGAAAATCTGCTGAACTGCCAGGCTCAAAGGTTTTGTAATCAGGAGCACAAAGTCCACCTGAAGTCCAGTGACTAGTGGTGTGCCTCAGGGGTAAATTCTGGGTCCAACACTGTTAAACATCTTCATTAATAACCTTGATA
The DNA here is from genome assembly GCA_035583235.1 of Hafferia zeledoni. Lineage (NCBI taxonomy): Eukaryota > Metazoa > Chordata > Aves > Passeriformes > Thamnophilidae > Hafferia > Hafferia zeledoni. The sequence continues at coordinate 66,293,716 of JAWWEV010000083.1, forward strand.
ATGGGAAGCAGAGTGCACCCTCAACAAAGCTACAAATGAAAGAAAATAGTGGCTGGTACCATGTGGGTGTGATGCCTTTCAGAGGGACCTCAGCAAGCTGGACAAATAGGCCAACATGAGCATCACGAGGTTCAGTAAAGGCAAGTGCAAAGTCCTGCATGTGAAGAGGAATAACTCCATACACCAGTACAGGGTGGAGGCTGGTCAGACAGATATCAGCGTTGCAGAAAAGGATCCAGAGGATCCTGGTGGTCCCACAGTTGGCCATGACCCAGCCATGAATGCACAAGGAAAAGAAAGTCAACAGCATTCTGGGTTGAACTAGGAAAAGCATTACTAGCAGGTCAAGACATATGATCCTTCTCCCCTATTCAGCACTGGTGAAGCACATATGGAGTGCTGGGTCTGGATCTGAACTCCCAAATACCAGAGACACATGGACATATTGAAACACTTTCATCAGTGGGCCAAAAAGAGGGTGAAGGGACTGGACTCTCATATAAGGAGAAGCTGGGAGAGCTGTGACTGTACATTCCAGAGTAAAGAAGACTCAGAAGAGATTCATCAATCTGTGAAACTACTTGAAACAAAAGAAGGTGGAACCAGACCCTTCTTAGTGGTGCCCCGTGACAGGGCAAGAAAAAATGGGCACAAACTAAAACACAGGAAATTCCACTTAAACACAAGAACAAAATTATTTTTCTTTCTTTCTGTGAAGGTGGTCAGACACTGGCACAGGCTGTCCAGAGAAGTAGGAGAGTCTCCATCCTTGGAGATACTCAAAACCCAACAGGATGCAGCCCTGAGAAATTTGCTGTAGCTGACACTGCTTTGAAGTAGATAGTCTCCAGAGCTGCCTTCCTACTTCATCTGTTCTGTGATCCTGTGACCCCTGTGATCATTTTGTGTAATCTCTTGCCATACACAGGCCACAGAATTTCATTCTTGGCTTCCTCATACACACAAGTCAGGCATGCTAACTGAACAGAGATCACTTTTAGGCAGGCATCTGCAAGAGGTGCAAGATTTTAACTGATGATGAATCCAGTATGCCTTCCATGAAGTTGTATCTCCTGAAATTACCTTTGCTATTAAGAAAACACCCTTCACCTTATCTAATCATCATCTTCCACCATTAGTATTTAACAGCTAGTAACTGAAAATTCCCATCAACCAAATAAGGCCTTCATTCCCACTTGTGCAAAAATATGGCATTCCCTGAGTTCCACCCCAGTACAGATGACTTAAACTTTCCAGACACTTCTGAGGGTGACATATGACCAAGAATTGGGACTAACTAGCTCTTTCAGACTGGGACAAGTTGAGAAGAGGATAATGGACTGCCAATCTGAAGAGAGAAGTGGATCAGCTGTGTAAAGAGGTAATATTTTTAAGACGCTTTTCAAAGTCAAAGTATGCCCTAACTAGTAAAATTACTACCCAGACGTTAGCAAAGGTTGCCTGTTTGAGATGCACTTCAAAAGTGGCTGACTGAAACCTGTCCCTCCCAGTTTCCTCTGAAAATCCTTCTTCCCTCTTCTCAATGCCACCAAAAACTTGCTCCACTCAGTTATTGCAGACCCAGAGCCTCTTGCAGAGTGAAATGCCAGTTAGACTCTGTGCTCTAATGATGAAGATTAGAAAATAACTCTATAGACTGATATCCTTGAAGATTAGAAAAAAACTGTATAGATTGTGTAACACAAAAGCTGTTTTACCTGTCTTGAGAACTATATGTTGTTTCCCACTCATGAGAAAGAAGGGTACCTCTGTTAATTGGGAGTATGATGTTTCAACCTATTTTTGTGAAACAAAGACACAAGTAATCCACTATTGAAATAATTACAGTAGCAGCTCACATTTTCACTTTTAATATTTCACTTTAAAACCTAGACTTTGTATTTCTAGCACTCTGCCATCTTGGTTAGGCTGGTCTCTAATCCCTACCACAATACTTATTTTAGCTAATCATAGTTTTTCTTTAAATAAACCCACACTAACCAAAGTGGTGAGGGATGAAGTACATTACTTCTTTTGTAGCCCAACATCTCCATCTTATGGTCATTGCATGTATAAGTACTGAGCTTCTAAGAATTCATTTTACCATGACTTGTAGTGAGGACTGTGTAGCAGGTAAAACAGTTTAGTATTTTATCTGAAAGATTTAAACTTTCAGGATTTTGAACAGGAAAGAGGTTGTACAAATTACTGATGATTGATACAGTCCCAGCCTATGCTTTTCTACATCAGTGCTGCACCTGATAAGAAGACAGAAGCTACATGGGCAATACCTATCCGTTTATAGGATGCTAGCAAACCATTAGTTGTTGCCACTGTGCTTTTCTTACACAGAATTTCCAAGTGACAATGAGGTCATCCAATATTTGCAGTATATTTTCATTAATGTTTGGAATCAAGGTCATAGGGGACCAGGCAAAAATCAGAAACAGATATATTGCTAAACTCTGTTTAGTGAATGGTTTACTGCTGTTCCAGGTTGACTGCTCATGATCTGCACAGCCTGGAAAGACCCAACTGAGCAGACAACAGCAGAGACCTGGAGGCAACGAGCTTGGCAGGAAACAGCTGCTGGTAAAGAGATGTGATAGACAACAACACTGAGAAATGCACTCCAGATGGTGATAGGGCACTCTGCGGTTCACTGAGAGCAACTTTGTTTGTATGGGGCTAGAATAGCAGCTCCTGCATTCACTGGAAAGAATGGTATGAATATGCTGAGGCCTCAAGATCAGATGTGAATAATGAAATCAGACTACTGTACTAGCAAGGCTGTGTCCTGGGAGATATGCACTACACATCAAGCATACATCTATTAATGATGCAACTTATAGTACATCTCTTCTGTCACATGATATCTCTGCTCTGGCTCTGAACAGAATCATTTTATTTTCCACAGAGGAGCAAAAAAACCCCTAGTGATATTGAGTTTAGCCAGCCTCGAAAACATGAACAGTCTTATTTACTTATCTATGCCAGTCTTGGCACAGAGCGCCAGAACTGCGTCAAAGTTTCCTCTAATCAGAGTACCAGGCAAGCAGCAAACTCTTTTGCTTACCTTGTCCACTTTGGACTGCTGCCTCTTCACATTATTCTGAACAGCAAAACCTGCTAAGCACACAGCATTTTTTTCCAAGACCAAACATTTCCTCACAGACTAGCAAAATTAGGTCAAAAGTCTGTATTTATTGATAACACGTGGGAAAATCTGCAGCAGCAGTAGATTTGGTGGGGAAAAACTAATAATTTTGAGAGATGTGTTAGGCACTTTTTGTCAGTCTTAATTCAGCCTAGTGATAATGGCAAGTAAACGGTAGCCCATCCAGCTTGTCTACCCACTGCAGCTTTTCTGGTTGGTCATGTAGGAGCCTGTCACCAAGTATATTGCCAGTACTGCTCTCAATAATTTAGGATGGATGTGGTGCTCCCACACTAGTCAGCTTTTGTGTTTTGAAAGAAAGTGTAAATTTAATCCAAACCCTGATGAAAAAGGAGCACTGAGGGAAATTGCATCATGAGGAAGTACAGTGACTGTATGGGCCCAGGAATAGGAAAGACTCTGTAAGTGGGATGTAAGACATGTGCTTGTTTATTTAAAATAACACCCAACCACTGAAAATCTGAGCAGTATGAATCACATTGAATTAAAACATGCCCAATCCCATGTGAGCAGAATGATTGGGTTCCATTATGAATACTATGGACTGAGGGACCACATCCAAAAGATGCAACGTGACCTGTTATCAGCAATGCGTCTTTTCCTGTAAAATGAGACTTCACTATTGAGGCTATATAAAGAGAATAATGGCAAAGTGATGGAAAGTGAAGCCATTGCTTCATACTTGCATTTATTCTGTATTTTTCAAGCAAAACTGAATCCCAGCAGTCTTTATTTTGCCCAATATTTACAAAAAAACCCCTGCTTTGAATTTGTTGGCCATGCCAGAATTTGCAGCTTTTCCTGCTCTCTGCACAGCAGCCTGGATGTGAATGCCACTGCAGGACCATGCAGCTAGGGGAACACGACAGCTCAGATGGGACCTTCTCACTCAGTTATCTATTCATCATGCTCCCGTGGCCAACAAACAACTTAAATGCTCTGCGAATTATTTCTGGTTATGGGACCTAGAGAGGTTCACACAGTGTCTAAATTTGCACTTGAAAACAGTCAGGAGTGGAGTTGAACCACTGCAAGACTCATTCTTGAATGAAAACAAAACAGGAGACTCAAATAACATCAAAATAATGAAATCAAAATAAAGAAAACTATGTCTGAAAAAGATATGAGAGAAGGACAGTTGTCATTACAGGTGTTCCTCAATTGCTACACTGGAAGCAAAAAAATGCTACTAAGTTCAAAACTCAGTTCAGCTCCTTGTGTTATCTACACCTATGCCACAATCACAAAATAAATCATAGCTGCTATACCTACAAAATTAAGCATTTTCTCCAATGTATCAGTTACTAAAAGTAGTCAGTGACCATTTACTACTGGAAGGAAAGTTGAAACATTAACTCTCTTTTGCCAAAGGCATGTGCTCTGAACCAAGACACCAACCACCTTTCTCTGATTGCATCAGTAAAAACAACTGAGCTCCCAAATAAATGGAATCTATCCTCATCTCTTGCCCAATTTGAATCTGATTTTCTATTTGCTATACAGAATTCTCACATGGATCCCAAACCACACAGTCTGGCATCCTTCCTGCGAGGTCAGGAAAGATTTTGCAGAGTTTGCAAATGATAGATAATGCAGGCATACTGCTTCACAAGACAAAGCCCAGGAGAGTGAGTTTTAAGCTTGCGGCAAGATAATGCCTGCCTTTAATACTGTACTTCCTTCTGAACCAAGAAAAGCTGTTTCTGATCTGAATTGAAGGGCAAAGAGTTTCTGAATTGAAGGACATAGAGTTTCTGATCTGAATTGAAGGGCCCTTATATAAAGGTATCTTCCAGTTTCTTGTGGTTTGTTATTCCTGGTGTGACTATAACATTCCCACAAAAATGCTCATGAGTGCTGCCTTCACAGCATAAAGGAGAATAAGAACATTGTTTCCCAGGAACAGCAAACTATAAAATATCACTGTGGAGACAACAAAACTGTCACTAGTACTTGCAGTGTCATAGTTAAGTCCTTTCCCACCTCATCAACAGATGAAGTTGCAGCCTGTGAGTCTGTATTACACTTTCTATTATCTGTTTACACTGCCAGAACAATCCTGTCACAGCAGATATATCCTCCACAGTAAAACTGGAGTTGTGATCACCTATTTATCCATAGAATATTACAGAGAAGTTATTTCAGGAACATAGAGGAAAAAAAAGATACATATCTTTTCATTTAGAATAAACATCCCTGCACCTGCTCCAGTGTTGATGGCTACAGGATTTTGACAGATGTTGCTTTGCTCAGAATAATCAAAATGTTTTCAGGTGTTGTTTATGATTTCAAAGACTTTTAATCTCACATTACATTGAACTTTCTGGGCATTTCATTGGTGATACTGAACTTTGTATTGTAATGCCAAAAAATTTTAATAAATACTATAGAGAAGATCTGTTTTAAAGTAGGTATGTAAAATTATTCCAAATACTAAAAAACCCTTGCTATTATAGAAGATAAAATTTCAGTTCTACTGAACAAATAGGGGATCTAGGGAAAGTGCTGTAGATTTATTCAGAAGGATTTCTTCAAAGAGCTCTTACAGACCCAGCAAAACATATTCATGGAATGCAATAAAAATTGCTCCTTCAGCTCACAGTACATTTCAGAGAATATTCTGTGTGCATCATGCTTGGAGAAAATGTGAAGGATACAAAACCCAAGGAAATCTAAGGATCTAATCCATATGCAAGAAGTAATCTCCATCACATGGTGAAAGAGAGAAAGCATTGCTTTGACAGCTGATGAAGCAACATTTGCAGTAAAAAGCCTTTCCCCAAGGAAATGCAACACCACCACCAAGTAACTCTCAAGGGAAGGGGCCAAGACCACACTGAGTCACGAGAGGCATGCAGTTCAACATACGCAGGTTTCTCAGCCACCTTCATTTACAATTATAAGGGTCAAGGGGGACTTGCCTTCCAAAGGGAGATTTTTCTGAGCGCTGTTGTGTAGCTGAGGCTGAATCTGCTCAGCTCTCAACATGACAATTGCTTCTGAAATCTCAGCACTGCACTAGTCCCTGGGCACAGGGGACATGGTCATTCCAAGTGTTGCTGAGGCCAGACTCCCAAGCAGTACAACCAGGCTGCCTGTGCAGTCACAGCACTTACAATCCACTGGGCACACCGGGTCCAGTGAGGAGCTGCCTTTCTGGAGGCACCTTGGGAGCAGCAGGAAGAAGGCATAGAAGAACCGGTTTCATAAGCAGGGAAACGGGCTGCTTTGCCCTGCCTCTTGTGTATATCCCCTTGTGTTCCCTTGGCTGAGTCAGCAGGCAGTGACTGTCAATGAGGGACAGTCTCTTAATTTTGCTCCCTCTGTCTCCATCCCCAGGGTCACTTTCCCAAGGGTGACTGACTCATAGGCTGTAGAGTGGACAAAAAGGCAGAGTGCTTGACACTGTGAGACTTAAAATAAACAAGCAGTAAAGAACTGCAAATAGCTCAGGAGGTATACAAAGGATTTTTCAGGAATATCATTAAATGTAGATTTTGAGGTTCTTTAATGGAACCTAAAGCAATTGGCATCCATTTCCCCGTACCTTGTGTGTGTTTTGCATACAGCATTAATAATGATCCTTGAATATTTAAACACAAAGAATTCATGTGTTTTCTGACACGTGCAGATGTTGGATTTATAGTTAGAGTATTCTAAAGATTAAGTGCTACCCTTAGTGTTAGCAATTTAAAAGGCACATAGCTATTTCCTCTCATCCAAATATGTGATGATGCAACAGCCAAAATAAATACTCCCAAACAGAGTCAGGTTGAAGTGCCCATAATACCAAGGAGACACAGCTCTAATATAAGTAAAACACTGCTTATAAGAGTTTGCCTGTATTAGAGAGAAGAAAAACATATAAGAGTAGATCCAAGACACACTCATAAACCATTGCATAGGAAAAGGGATAACTGCAATTTAATTTGAAGAATTTTGCAAAGAATTTTGTCGTTGAATAAGAATTGTTAAATACAAGCAACATATTTATACTCATAAAAATTAATTAAAAAAAAGAATTACTATTATTGAGTTATTAGAGCTAATAATATTTATAAAGCACTGAAACTTTACTGCCCATATAGAAACACAACATTAAGTAAAAATCAAAAGTGATGTCTTGGTCCAAAGACACAGTCCTCAGCTTGGACCATCTGGGGCTTCCTCCATGTGAGGGAAATGCCTGCTTGGTGCAAGGCCTCTGCAGTGGGAAGAGTTCACATCGTTTAAGCTTTTCTGCTATGAAGCATGACTGGCATGTCTGGAAGAGAAGTAGGGAGCATGGGAAGAGATTATGGCATCTGGGGTGATAGCCAATGTGGTGCAAAACCTCAGTTAACCAGCTGCAGCCACTCTTCCCCATACAAGACCAGGAAATTAGGGACTGCAAAGCCATGAAGCCATTTTTCTTCCCTTACTTCTTAATGTTTTAAGGGATGTCTTTGGCACAGGTGAAAATCAGCACTACAGAGCTTGGTAGTGCAAAGCAAAAATGGTCAGGGTGGTTATACGAAGTGTGAAAGCAATGGTTGTACTAGTTTTGTTCTGGCTTCACGCCATCAAATAAGGTGGAATTACTCCTCACCAGCCCCAAAGAGCACCTTTCGAATTCTATATTTTCATTTTATAGAATAGAAGGGCTTTCAAGAAGTGATTTGGAGAAGGAAATGGAGGATACTGACACACATTAATCAGAAGGCAGCATAGAAAGAGGTCTTGAGGTAGGAGTGGGGAAAGCAGAACAAAAGGAACAGTCACAGCAGATCACCAAGGGCAGGAGAGACCGAAGCAGAAAGAAAAGTAGTATTTTCAGGAAGGTATGAATTGCAAAGGACTTAAGGAGTTCAAACATCTCTGGAGGGAGAGGAAGAGTTGAAGACAGCACAGAGATGCAGAGCCAAGGAGTCAGGGAGTGAACAGCATGAGGTGATGAGTTTGCTGGTGGGATTTGGAACAGACCAAGGGACTGTGAGCAACATGGGCTCAGCCCAGAGTTTTGGATGTAATAACTGGAGTAAGAAATTACCAGAGAAAGTCTTCAGGTGTTGGCAGAGGCGACAGAAGCACTATGTGCTGTTGGAGCACCCTGGAGGGAAAGCAAATACCTTTTAAAGCAGTCAGGGTGGAAGTGGATAGAGAAAGCTCCCACTGAATGATGCCACTTAGCCTTTAAAGAAAAGAAAAAATAAGAAAACAGGAATGTCAGGATCTGTGGCAGTGGCTATGTGTGCTAAATTCCCACCAAGGTTACCCAAGCAAGCTGCTAAGCACTGGGAAAACAAAGTACAACAAAATTGTTTCCAGCATAGCCACTCAGTTAGCTGGAAACTCTAGGCCATGTCTTCAGCTCATTCTAGCTCATGTAGCTCCACAGACATCACTGGAAATGCTTTGACTTACAGCAGTGGTGAGGAGCTGGCCCTGTGCTCCCATCATTTGCAGGAAAGTGTGTGTGTAGTTCTTTTCTGTGAACAGATTCTGAGCCTAGACCCTTCACTGAGAAGGAAATTAAGCACTATATCAACAAAAGAAACTTCCCACCAGAAATTCAGTAATATAAAATTCCATACATTTTAAGTCTTTAAAATAACTACTGGATGCAAGACTCTTCAAACCCTGCTTTATCTCCCTCCATCTCCACTTTGTATTTTCCCTCCTGGTCAGTGATGAGGTCTTAACAGTCATAGTGCTCCATTTTTAATTTTCTGTTTTCTGATTTCAAGCCTTACTGCTTATTTTTGAAGTAACCTTTTTGCCACCCTCCTATAGTCAGGTTTAGTTCCCTGGTTACATTTTCATTTAAAATATTTCTCTATTTAAAATAAGCAAGATAAATAGCTCTGTTGTACAATGACTTTCATGTTACAGTGATTTTGTGTGACTTTATATCAGTGGAAATGCAGATATACTATTTCTCCAGGAGTTTGAAACTAAATAGCTGGCACACATCTGTTTAAATTTAATTTGAACCTAAAAAGTTCCAAACTGAAAGTAAAATGGGAGGGGAGAAAAAGGTTGTTTTCAAAACAAGTAGAATAGCAAAATTCTCTTCTATTTCTTATTCCCTTATGTAAGTATTAATTCCCCAGACTTTCATGAAAGACTTTCTGAAATCTTTTATTGTCATTCCACTATTTCAATGTCTTTTATCTTTTTCTCTATGGCTCCTTAGAGCTCTGTTACACTATATATTCTCCCACTGTGTATTATATTAATTCCCTCATCCAATGAACACCTGTAAAATGTAATTCCCCTCTTCTAAAAATATTAAAAAAAAAAAAAAAAAGGGGCTGAATTTTAAAAGTTAAAATCCAGCCTAGTAAACAACAAAGCTCATTTTCCAAAGTGGTCATTCAAGAGCAGCCCAATAACATTAGTTAGTTTCTGCAGCCCCAGCAGTCACTGGGAGGTCCACTGGGTTTAGAAGCAATGGAAGACAAGAATCTCATCAAGCCCTTGCAAAAGCCACCTACGTGACCAGAAAGGACACAGTTGCAAACACAAGCCCTAGGGACAAAGGATGAGAAAGAGGTGCAGAGGTAAAGCCTGAATTCACCTCCCTAACCAGGTCTGCTGAGGAAAGACCAGACATGGAGCAAGGCATTTTCTTCTACTTGGGAACAGCAGTGGGCCAAAAGCCTAACTGCTGTGCCCTCACCAGACATTTCCCCCTACTCCTTCTGCCTCACTAAGTCAGGATAAATGAGCAATCTGAAATGTGATTAGGAATACTAATCAGCAACCAAAAGTACTCCTTGACTCAGCAGCTGGCTTATGAGCTGAAACAACCCCAGGTGCTTTCTAGTATAGGACCTTCCAGCCAATTTCCCAGGTTGAGGCTCTCCAGTTTAGTGTGAATAAGAACAACCAAATCTCAGAGAGCCTAAATATCCTCCTACAGAAATGAACACTCTACTCCCCTACAGGGAGAGGCTGAACAAAGCTTTCATGACCCTCTTCTAACAAAATGAGCCTCTGAGTCAGTTTTTGGCAGAAGATGGAGGAAGGAGGGATCTTTCTCAGTGGGAGGGCTTTGGCAACAGAACATCAGAAGGACCCACCAGATGGACACTTGGACTACATCTAAAGCTTTCTCACATTTCTTTTCCTTCCTCCCCACCATCCTTTCCCCCCTCCCACCACACACACTCAGTTTACCTCTTCCCTACTCGTCTACAAAGTGCCTGTTCAAAGCGCCGGGAACAGTGATGGATGCCCACACGTGCACGCAGGAGCACAGTGGCTGACGCACTGCACGTGCTGCTGCTGCAGGAAAGATCCTTTGAGACTGCTGGGCACAGCAGGCAGCAGAGATATCTTTCTCCTTCAGCCCAGGTCCACACTGCCTGCTAAACCCTTTGGACCAGGCTTGCCTGTGTCTCCCGCAGCCTCCTCCAAAGCCTTTTCAGGCACAGCCTGGGTGGAATGAAACCTTGCATAAAATATCACATGGGCAAGTTCTGGTGCATGCTGCTCCTATAGACTCTCCATTTTAATGCAGTGGAAGTGGTGGAGGGGAAGAAGAAAGGAGGAGTGGAAGAATGGCCCTAAACTGATTGCAGTGGGATTTGGAGCTGATTTAATCAGGGAAATTATTCCCAACTCTTAAATTACTATGGTTTCCTCTTTGATTGAATGTTGGTATTCCTTTAAGCTTTTAAAGGAACAAATATGATTACAATATGAATTTGATAAGTGAGTATTTCTGGTTCTTTTCCATGTAATTTATCTTGTTAATCTTTATTCTCTGTCAAAATAAATAATAGTTTGACTCTTCCTCATATTGAGGGCATTACTGTGCTAAAAGGCTGAAAAGTATCAATTCACCATTTTGAGTAGATCTATTTTCTTCAAGTTCTTGGCAAGAAAAAAACCCCTCACAGCAAAGTGTCCTGTCTTGTCTTGTTATTCCATTGGGAACAAATCACTCTTTTATGTATGCTTTGATGTTGAAATAAAAGGGGGTTTAAATACCATTTCACTGTGCTGGTCATAAAAATGCTGTAATTTCCTTGTTATTTGTCTTATTGGAAGTAAGTCAGCGACAAAAGCACAATCACCATATACACAGAAACTTCCTAAACACCCCTTTTATCCACAGTGCTGTGTTTAATTGAAAGGCTCCAAATCTATTGTCTGTGAATGAAACTCCATCATGTTGTTTTCTCACTCTGAGTCTGAGTACAGCTATACACTTAACCTGGTCACTGTGCAATAAATCTCACCCTCTCTCAGGCACTAATTTAAGTGGAGAGGTTGGATGTGGTGTGGATCGCGTGTTTCCAGTCATGTGTTGTACAAGTGGCTGTACAAGGCTTCTGTATTTGGCCTTGCCAACACTAATAGTCTTAGATAGCCCATTGGTTGAGAGATACTGATGTCTTGTTTGTGACTCCAGTGGCACTTACACAGCAGAGGTCAGTGTACACATGTGTGAACATTTACAAGTTATGCATTAAATCCCACTTGGATGAAACCAGCACACAGCATAAATTCAACCCACCACATATGTCTTGAGTCATGAATGCAATGCATGCCAAGAAAACTGAAAGCCATTAAAAGCACCTTTTATGCAAAATTCAAAACATCAAGATTTATGATTAACTTGCACTCATATAACTGCATTGACTCCTAATTGCACTCATATAACTGCATTGACTAAGGGCTTCTTCCCCTTAGTCCAGCAGAGGTAAGAAAAGGATCAGACCTTTGGATTTAATCTTCATTGCCAAGTTTTATGGAGATATGTACAGACCTGTGTTCAGACCCAGTGCAACAGAAAGCATGTTGTTCAGTTACATCTGTGACACCATTATTAGAATGTGTTAGCACTTCCACTGCCAAAAGTCAGCATGATTCCCCACTGACCCATTAAGTGCATGACATTATGCGAAGAAAAGCAATCAGAATGCTAATTCTTAAATAGGTTTTAATGAAAGGCAACAAAAAGTCAGTGTCACGAAGACAATAGTTACCAAAGGAAGAGGAAGATACACCTTTTATTAAGTTTTGCTCACAACCACAAAGAGTTTCTCTTCTATAATCTGCTGCTATTCATAACAAATGGGGTAACTCCTCAGACATTCATTAAACACCACAATACAATTGTACTGTTGACAGTACAAGTCAGTAAACCTTGGACAAATTGTATGGTGAAATCTCAAATAAATTGTCGTTAAGGATGTATATTGGTCATGGACATAAAACAGGCATTAAGAAACAGTGACTACCTTAAAACATGGAAACAGGCCTGCACATGCTACTGCAAGACCAAACTGTGAGAAATTCAAACAATTCTTTTACTGTGTTTTACAGTTAAGCTTGTGTCTGAATCATCATGGAAGTAACTGAAATAATCAATCTCACATTGAGCTCCATAGAGGGGACAGAAAGTTACAGCTGTAGGAATCTATAGAGGAGAAGTAGAGAAAGTAGTGTGACATTAAAAATATCTCAGAATGCTCTGTTTTACCTTGGGAAACCACATGCTGAAAAGAAAACCTAGAGGCAATTATACAGTCTGGGCTATAGGGGGCTGTCAAGAAACATACAGAATCGGCTAGGGTGGACAGTTTTAATCAAATCTGCATTTGTGATCAGTAGACACAAGATCAGTGTATCAAGGAGGAAACACATTTTATTTCTGGCTTTTCAAATACTTCTGGATGAAAGACCAAATAATAAAGGCTTAGCTATATAATGAGTAACTGTATTTTACAGGTCTTTAAAGAACACTTCATAATGTTTAACTAGTGACATAAACCTGGTTTGGGTATTAAGAGTAAAACTTTTGCACAGCCAATTTTAAACACAAGAACCTGGAACACAGAAGAAGTCCAACAAATTTAAAATTGAGAACAATGTTTCATTGTCGGGGACCAGATTTAATAGGTGTCTTTGGTATTCAGTATCCCAACATCTACATGTGTCCTGGCTTCTCTGAGAGGTTGGGCTGCATCTGAGTCGTATAGAGACTTCCAAGTTTGTGGTAGAGCAGAAAATTTTAGATTTCCAGGTGCTTTAGCTCACTGAACAATACTGCCTCTTCTAGTTCCTACAGTTCTCTCTCTTGGGAGGAATCTTCTAATCTGAGAGCAGAAACAATTTGCCTGATTTCTACCAGTCTGGGTAGACATTGCCTCAGTCTTGCCCTCTGCTTTCTTCATTTCTCACCTACAAAAGAGAATATCAGACTCTTAGAGGCAGCTATCATCATACCACTCAAAAGTTGTGATGCCTGTGGAGTTGCAGTACGGGATGGAGCTGGGGCACCTTGTCTGCAGTATGGTCCTTTCTCTTTTGCTGACTTTTACCTCAGTTGGCTGACTCCTGGAGGGCCCACAAGAGAGCCAGAGAGGGACTTTTTACAGAGCATGTAGTGATGTGACATGACAAGGGGCAATGGCTTTAAACAGAGAATGGGTTTACATAAGCTAATAGGAAGAAAATCTTTACTGTGAGGGCATTGAGACACTGGAACAGATTGCCCAGAGGAGCTGCAGATTCCTCCATCCCTGGAAGAGTTCAAGGCCTGCTTGAACAGGATTTTTAGCAAGCTGGGCTAGTGGAAGGTGTCTCTGCCCATGGCAGGGAGATTGGAACTGATGATCTTTAAGGTCCTTTACAACCCTAACCATGCTATGCTCCTTTTTATATCATAAATGCCTTAGAGTTATCTTATACATAGAAATAATACATAAACAAATGATCCCTTGGAGTGATTGAGGTGTCTTCTGATACCTCTGCAGGCACTGGTAACTTCTTCCAGAACTTGTACAGGCTTCCAGGTCAAAAAAACCAGGACAAGATCTGAAGGAGGCGTGAACCAATGTAGCTTCCAGTAAAGTGAGGATCAGTCCCAGGAAAGCAGTGCATTTCCTCTGGAAAGGAAAGCCACCCACCTCTTTGCTATAAATATACCAGACTTGTGTGCTTTGTTTTGAGCCCAGTTTCCTAAGGAAACAAGGTCTGTGCAGTCATGCTGTGTCTGTCTGTTTCTGTTCCCCACTTCTAACTCTCATTAATTGTCTTGACCAGATTTGACAGTGGGGGCCACAATCTGCAGTACTTTAAGATTTTTTTTGCACCTTGGTGACCAAGAGGAGGAAAGCATTTGTTGTTCTTTATGTCTCCCCTAAGAGAAACACTCTGTAATATGCTTTTTTCTGCCTGAGATAGAATCCAGAGGGGAAGACACTTTGTGAGACAGGTTAGCAGGAAACCAGGTTGTGTTAGTTCCTCTATGCCAGGAGCTACTTGTTTAGCTTACAATCTCCACAGGAAGTATCCAGCATGACATATACTATGCAGGCAATGCCTCATTCTACCTTTTTGAAGCTGGACATTTCAATTCTCAAAAGTTACAGATCATTTTAGAGATCTGAGATGGTACTCTGTTAGTCTTTGAAGGATGAATAAAGTCTGATGCTCCTCTGTCAACCACCTCTTTTGTCTTTGTGATGTCTTTACCTTCTTGGGGCAAGAAGACTTTGGGGTGCACTGGAGGACCTCCCTTTCCCAGGTTCCACCTCGCCAGCACAAACCAGGCCTTGCAGGTCATGCAGTCATTTACTTTTCTGCAAATTCAGTGAACAGCGGGGGTCTAGTCATGGTAGTGATTTGTATTCACCTGCTCATGTGCATTTTGAACAAATCAGAGGAAAATGGAACCTTAAGGTTCCAATAAGGAGAGCATTTTATAGCCACTCTGCATAGCAGTGAAAAACACATATAGTATGAGGCAGAAAGTCTGCTCTCCAGAGTGTTGTATTTGTGTTACAGCCCTCTATTAATCATAGCAATAGTATTCTCCTGGCATGTATACACATAAAATCACCACTTTTTTTTTTTTTTTTGTAATTATGCTGTTTTATCTACTGCCTCAGCAGCTACATATAACAAGCACATAATCTGTGCTTAAAGAATGAAACATATATTAACCAGAAAAAACCAAACCAAACCAAAACAAAAACCTACCCATAATTCAGAATTGCATGACAGGTTCCACACAGGATCTTATTTCCTCTTCTTTACCTAACAAACATATCACATAGACATATCTATCTTAAGGCAAACATGATTATTCATTGCAGAAACTACAGTTATTTTTATGTAAAGCAGAAACTAATGAACTAAGAAAATGTATTGAGAGATTTTTGGCTATGACTTTTTGGATTGTGAGAGTGGTGTTCACATAGCAGTTGCCTTGCTGGATACTGCCTCACTGATGGCTTGTGGCATTGATTTATTGACATTCCTGAACTAGAAATTAAGGCAGTCTCCAGGGAGGATATCAACTGACCTGTAAATTGGAACATGTGTTTTGGGTTTTTTGTTGTGCCTTTTTTTTTAACAAGGCTTCTGCCACTGACTTCAACATTTTCCATTTAACACAAAAAAATTCTTCCATATCTCAGATGTATTCAGACCATAATCATAAATTAGAACAATAGGCTCATGTTGACTTCTGTCAGTAGAAGATCTAGCTCCTGTGGTTGAATTATTTTTTCCTATACAGCATTAGAAAGAAGAGATACCTTTTCTTTTTCAACAACTTTTTCCAAGGTCAAGATTAATCTTAAATTACAAAGTATGAAGTCAGTGAATATTGAATTCCAGCCAGGATATTAGCAAGTTGGTGAAAGAGCATTCTCACAGAGCTGTCTGCCACATCTGTTGATGTTCCACAACAAAAGAAACTCTCCAAAGTCCCTGTCTTGAATTACCCCTACATCAGGTTTCTATCAGTCAGTCAAATTTTATCTGAGTCATTTACCCACCCACTCCAGCAGGAGCGTGGGAGCAGTGAACAAAAGGCAGGCATCCACTGGGAACCTGGCCAGGGCAAAGACTGACAGGCCACTCTGGGCCCAGATGATTAGATACTATGTTTTCGTAACCAAATTGTGAGGCAAGGATGTTGCTTGTCTCTACACTGGCAGAATTCATCCCATGACAGGGCCTGATACTGCAGGGAAAGAAAATTACGATGATAATTCTGTCATCCAGGCTACGTATGAAGCATCTGCTATGCATTTTTGAGGCAGAAACGGTGCTTCTGGAGCAGCAGAAACCCTAAGGTAGCAGAAAACTCAGGGGGATCATTCACATATAGAAGCATAATTTCCAGTGGATGTCAGTGCCTGGCCACCAGAATCCAGGCACCCTTCAGCCACTGCCCATGGCAGATAGCACAGATGCTTCACTGTGTGACCAATTCTTCTCCCTATAGTCCCTCTGTGGCTCCCTCCCAGGCTCCACATCTCCTGCATGGTCAGATGTTAGTGATGGTGACTGGTAGTGCCCTTGCACCATCACACCTGTGCCTGCACTGCAGCTTTTGGTTTCGTGCAGTGCCACCAGCTCGTCAACAGCACAGTGACTGGCACAAGGTGCCTGGGGTCAACCTGGGAAGAACACACATTCAGTGGTAAAACAAAGTATTACAGAAGGTACTATCTCAGGGAAGAACTTCACAATACCTGCACGGCAGTTTTTATCACTGCCTCTGGCCTCATCAGCTGTGCAATCATGTCCACCAGACAACACAGGAGAAAGCTACTTTGCACTTTCAATTTCCTTTCTAATGAAAAGGCAAGACAAATCCTAACCACCATATTTTCCTTACAATTTTTGCACTAAAACGTTTGCACACATTTTGACGATGCCTAGCTGCTCTCTATTGCCTTAATCTGATTTTCCATCTCTGTAACACATGGCTGTATTAGCAAGTGTTATTTCACAGAAAGACCAAGCTCCAGTTTGAGTTTACCATTTCAGTGCTGGCAGATGTGCTACTTGTTCCTCATTCCTACCCAGTCCTGTAACATCTGAAGCAAAGTGCTCTCCCTTTTGAGATTCACTGCCTTTGCCATAGTCACAGTGCAGCACAGGGGGAACATGAATTGCTCTGAGCAACCCCTTTGACATGTTGTGAAGTCTTCATGGTAAACACCTCTCTGGCCTTGAGTTTCTCTTCCCGCCTTAGATTGACCACGTATATTTGAGAAGGAAATTGCAAGAGCTTTAATGTGCAAAACCATATTCAGTGAATTAAAGAGTTTCTTCTTTTTTCTTTGTTTTTCTGGATGCCTACAACTGTATCCTTATGAGGTTTTTTTTGTTTCCATTGGTGTGCATTGTTCTGAAAAGTGTGAATTTGAGCAAGCACTGGATCTAAAGATTCTTGTTTACTCAGTAAGCTCTGAATTCATTTGTACTGAAACTAGTGTGAAAGGAAAATAACAGCCTTGATCTCCTCCTCACCACCAAGACCAGAAGGTGGAGGAAATCCACAACTTGTCCCTAGATTTCCAGCTCCAACATCAGACAGAAGAAAACAATTGCCTTCCTTGAAGACCTCACAAAGAATAAAGCTGTAACTAAACAGAACTCTCATGCCAGCTACTTTGGGAATTACTCTGTTATTGTTACAGCAAAGTCTTCATTGATTCTGAAGGACTCATGTGAGTGGAAAAGGATCTGGAAAATAAGCTGAGATGACAGGAGAAGAAAATTCCTACACGTCGATTCCACTGCCACAGATCCAAGGCCTGGTGGTTCAGACAATGCTTTTTCCAGCTTGGTGGCACCAGCCTTTTCTTGCTGTTTGCTCTCGATTTTCACAAGTGACTACAGCTCAGAGCCTCCAAGGGTGGGCATGGTACAGCCACTGGTAACAGTGCTCCCGACTGAGTGGACAAGGGACATCAGGGTTGGAAATAAAACTCATGGTAGGAAGCACATATCAGCAGTTATACAGTCATACAGCACCAAAAAGCAAAGAAAAAGTTGATTTCACAATTATTCAGATCTTATTATTTGTATAGCAGCAACATTTTTACTCAAATTATGGCTGTGCTCAGACAAAAGGCACAGCTCTAAATTTGGGCTCCCAATGCAGACTTTTTAAATGTCCAGAATAAGCCTGGATGTCTACACTTTCCAGTTCTCAAAACCAATCATCAGGATCCCTTGCAAAGGCCTGTGCCTTCTCCAGATATGGTTCAAGCCAGCCAGGTTTTGCCAGCTCCAACCCAAGCTGCCCTGAGCTTGCAAGGATACTGCCTACCTCTCCTAGATGGTGCGTGAAGGGATCCACACTGCATCACAGGAAGAGCATGAGGGAAGCAACTGTAACCTCCTCCTTGTAAAAAAGAGCCTGCAGAGATTTATTATAACCTGATGTAAACAAAAGTAATGGTGTCACAGCGATGGCCATGCTGCCGAGGTGGAAGGCAAAATGCACTAAAGGGGGTGAGGGAGAACATTCTAATTAAAATACTTATAATTTGTAGGTCAACAATAAAGGCATTTTACTAGTTTAGAGCATCAGTAAGAGTCAAGAGACTGAAGATGTACCCACAATTTGTTATGTAACTTACAAACGTTTACCTTCTCCAACACTCAGTTTTCATAATTAGAAAGAAAAGAAGAATTAAGAGCAGTAGGAGACACAATACACTGATGCTTGTAAAGTTCCTTCACATATTGGCTCTACAGTAAATTAAAATATAAGTTTTAATGATCTCTTATTTATTGAGAGTGAGATAGATGGAAGCAAGGCCTCTGGGTAACCTTAAGGTATTGCTTTCATTGCATACTAACAATTTATTAACGTCCTTTCATTTTCGTTTCCCAAATCCATTGTAATTAATTCTTAACTGTTTCTGAGTATGCACAGTCATTTATTCAAAGAAAGGTGTCCTCGCCCCAGCAGGCCCAGAAACGCTGGCCCATGATTAGAGGGATAGGTTTTTAACAATTTATAAAACATTTTTCTACAGTTTTAAAGAGATTTCTCAGTCACCTCTACTCAGAAATTTCTCCCCACTTCAGTAGCAGAAGGTGCCTGGCTGCACCTCCCGGCACAAGCCTGGCAGGCGTGTGTTTATGTGCTCAGCCTTCACCGCCGAGAAGAGGCTGCCAGTTGTGCTGGGCTGTACTTCATTAAGCAGCAGTTTTATGAGGTGGACTGAAGCACTCAGGGGACAGGCACGAGACCACCAGATTTATGGCATTTCAGCACTGAGCTGACGGCGTGGCAGGATTCACACAAAACCCCCCCGTATTATAAGAATGTTGAAGTCGCAAGAGACCCCTGCCAGAAAAACACCCAACAACCCAATGAGGTAGGAAGTTCAGAGTTAGGCATTAAAACTCCAGGCCCCAGCAAGGCAATGTTAAGATGGCACATCTCCCCCTCTGCCTGTCTGCTGGGGTCTTTAATCCTCAGCTGTGGGTTAAAAAAACCTGGCTTTTAGGGCAGGTTTTATATGCTAGGCTTCACCACCCTCGAGCCAGAGGCAGGTACTCATCCTACCCACACCAGCCCCTCACCATCATCTCTGTGCCATACTGACTTCTTTGAGCAACAGCCCAAAGAGGCTCATTCATTGAGTATCAACATCTATCAAATAGTAAAGGAAATATGGAATGTCTTCAAACCTGTTTTTAAAATATGCTTGTCTCTCTTGTCTGTATCTCTTACCAATTAATGGGTTCTTGTTTGTCTCAGTGAGAACTACCATTTTAGAGGTATTTTCTAGAAAAAGCACAAAATTATTATGAAAACTAGAAATGAAATCTCTACCATAGATGGGAACAGATAGCTGAGTTTTTGTGTAGAGTCAAACTTTAAAAGATCTAGAACACAAGAAAAGTCAGCCAACAACCCCCACCACACACATACACACATTTAGACCCATTATAGGGAGCGTCCTCTTACTTTAACCCAACAAGAACTTCATCCTAGCCATTACAGGCTAGTGGGGTCAGTTCCATGTATCTATAATTGATTCTTAGTCCCACAGAGAACAGGAAAGCAGGACTTGATATCTCAAGGGCATTTCACTACAGAACCTTGTTCTGGAAGAATTGCTCAGGAATCCACTTGGAGCACAGTTTATGCTAACTAGAACAAGGAACTCTGTCACAAAATCAAATGCACAGTTAATACATGTTGCAGTTTAGACTAACACCTTTGCATTTATCTGTAATGTAGATGAACTCAAAATTCTGATGGACATCAAGGGTTGCATTGCTCAGTCCAGCCTCTGTGCATCCTCCCAAGCCAGAGGTATGCACATATAATTTCATCCTGGCTGCCAGAGCAGTCTTCAGACATAAAAAAATCTTGCCTGTTGCCCAGACCATACTACCAGAGAGGGTTTCCTGGGACCAAAAGACGTATAGCCCTGGCTTCCTGGGGCACTGTTTACTATAAACCCTTTTCCACAGCAATGTCCTCTGCCTCATAGCAGAAGAGGGCAGCGAGAAACCCCCAAAACAGGCACCTATACAGGCCAAAGAGTCTTTTGCTACTTTGACTTGGTCTGAAGTTGCTCTTTGTGACCATAGAGGACTGAAGACACCAAAACAGGGCTTAGCTACAGTCCCAAATTGCATTAATGCTGTGCTTCAGACAGCAGGTACCTTTGCTTCAGCAGCCTCAGTTTGATTATCTCATCCAATAACTGCATAAGGCTTCTGTAATCTGACAAGGAAATGTTTTGCACTGATACTGGGACTTGATCTTGTTTGCTCTAAACACACAATGCTGTACCAGGGCAATCTGGAAAAAATCAAATTTATGCCCCAGCACTCGGTTTCTGCAAACCAAATTCAGGATTCTGACTCTGAATATTACCATTCTGGCACAACCTGCTAAAAAAGGTAGCCTCACTGTCAGTCTTGCACATCACTTTATACCTGTTTTTGACTGTCCTCTCCTGGCCTGGGATCTCTACAAGGCACAACAAGGAGCTCACACTCGTGACAGACATCTACAGCATACCTCCCTCCCCACTCCAGCCATACTCAGCATTTCGTCACTGTGGATGCCACACAAAGAGCTCACCTGGGGCAATTAGATCAGGGGGCCAGTAATCACAGTGCTAATGAGACTTGCCCTCTTAATTTTGGCCCCTGAAACTCAGTGCACTCAGCTGTCTACTCAAAGCCAACTCAGGTGCCTCCAACAAGTCACTCCATCCAGGTGCAGCTCCAGAACTCACCCAACAGGCAGAGATCTTCAGGCTGTCATCAATGCCAGAACAGACCTGTGGCAAGGAGCAGTCATGGTAACGCTGCCTACCGTACCTGTGTCAAAAAGCAGCATGTCTGGCAGGCAGAAGGTCAGGGTGCTACAAGAAAGTACTGTGAAGGAGCAAGCTGGAGTCACTGTGGGTGACATCACGTTGCACACCATACAACCCCCACTGCTACCACCATTTACTCAAAGCAGGGCTTGAAACTGTACTCCAGCTCACAAAAAGGCTTACAGGACTAGGACCATTAGTGAAAACTCACTACAATAATGATCATAGAGATGAGTGTTACGAAGAAGCAGTTCATTGGCAGAATCTGGCCAAAGTACAACTGAGACAACTTGTCTGCTGTGAAACAAATGGACAGAAGAAGACTTTAGTGAGCTTAACAGTTTGACCATTCAAAATGCTTTTCCTCAAGTATCAAAAGGGACTTTGATTAAAAAATCTGCTTTCTGGAAAAACAGTTCAGTATCTTTGGTTTCTTCCTTATCCTCCAGAATAAAAACTTCTTGAAAGAATTGGAAAGCCAACATTCTACCCTCAATATGATATTTTGGGATGCATTTTTGAGCTGACTCTCAGCGCAAATCTTGAACCTCTTAGCCTTTGGGATTTTTATGTTTGGGGTGTGAGTCATTCCCATCTACAGTGAAATGAAGTCTACCGGTGGTGTTTTCATACAGATCTGGAGTCAGGGATAGATCAGGTCACTCCAGCTGTATAATGAGCATTTAGAGACAGATTTTATTTCAGGTCATTTATTTCACATCACAAGATGGAGAATTTTCAAATCAAGACCCTCCAAAGTGTTTTAAGTACCTATAAATGACAATTTCCATACTTTTCTTTCATGATAAAGAAATGTTTAGCAATGTTCAGCCTTGAACTCAAGGAAAATCTCATCACTGAATATAAATAACTGATAGGAGGGTACAAAGAGGATGGAGACAGACTCTTCTCAGTGTGGTTCAGTGACAGGACATGAGGAATGGGTCCAAACTGAAACACATGAGATTCCCTTTGAACATTAGGAAACACTTTCTTACAGTGGGGTCGTGGAACACAGGAATAGTGAGTTTGTGGTGTTTCTATCCTTGGAGGTATTCAAAAGCTGAACATGGTCCTATGCAACCATCTCTAGCTGGTCCTACACGAGCAGGTGGGTTGGACCAGATGGTTTCCAGAGGTCCCTTCCAGTGTCAACCCCTCTGGTTCTGTGAAGAGTTATAGCCTGAAAAATAAAATTCATCTGAGATATGGAGTAGAGCAGGACCAACTGGTCACACAGTGCAAGCATTCAAAATAAAACGAAATCAACCTAAACCAGCCAAATCACTGCATAGGGACCGGCATGGGCAAAGTAACATTTGGACATCTCAGGCTGAGAAACCAGAAAGGGTAAAACAGCAGTACCATGAATGCAAAGAAAATCTGAGGACTATTGGTATTTAGAGGTTTAGCTCCTCTCACCCCGCCACCCCACACCCCGGTTCTGCTGCCTCAAAGTGTGCAGGTACAGCTCAAAACTCACCTCCTCGCTGACAGGTAACTTTCGAGCACGGCAGCTGCAGCCAGAGAGCACAGCACTAGAGGGCACTAGCAGGATGCGGCCGTTCCCCAGCTGCTGCACTAACCAACCTGCCTCACTGAGGATTAAGCAGTTCCCTTTTTTCCTGTTTTATTTTTAAAAATTCAAGATATTTAACTCACTCCCAGAAAGCAACACACACTCCCGAGGATCCTTCTGTTAAAGAGAAAAGTTGGGTACTATGACCCTAACAGAGATTTTGCAAGTCCTCACCACTATGCAGAGTGGAATGAAAAAACTTCAGTGGAACAGAGCATGAGGAGAACTTCAGACTGCCTGGGCAGCACGGCTTCCTTCTAAAGAAGGAAAATTGCTTATTTAGTTAAATTTAAATTTTGTAATATTCAGTACTTGATGTAAGGAAAGGCAACCAAGGAAATAAAAGAAAATAGAAGATGGAACTCTGTTAGCCAGTCTCCCTGTTTGCTCTGCTCTGCTCCTGGAGGATGCTTCAGCATCCACAGCAGGTGCTGCTCTGACATCCTTGGGGCCCAGGGTCACTGCTCTACTTTAGGGAGGTAATAGCACTGGACATCCCACCATACCCACACACAGGCAGCAGGATTAAGTGCCAGCACTCCTCAGCTCTTCATAGAGACCTCCCGAGCTGCTGCCTGCCTGAGGTGACTGCTTACCACTCTGGGTTCATCCCAGGGGGTCACCCAGCCATCATGAAGCATCCCCCATTTGTCATTGCCAGCCAACATACAATCTCAGCCAAATCACCTTTGTCAGACTGCTATCATCCCTCTGCAGGCATCACCTGCTCTGCCAAGTCTCGTCTTCTCTTTCTTTGAATATACACACTCCCAGAGTGTATCAGCACCAGGAATGCCATCTTCCCCATCCCCACAGGAAGGCAGGAGAGCTGCACTGGCAGCCAAAGTCTTCCCCCACCTCCCCATCACCTCCAGCCTCCACCTTCGGGGACTGGGAGCTGGTTTATATGCTCGGTGCTAGGCCTGGGCTGAGCAGAGGCTGCCAATTGTACTGCACTGTACTTAATTATGTAGTAGTTTTATGAGGTGGACTGCAGCACAGGGGACCAATGTGAGACCACCAGATTTATTGCACTTTAACTTTAAGCTGACAGTATAACAGGCTCTAAGAGGTTAGTACTCAGTGCTTTATTCACTGATCTTTTGCCCTCTCCCTGCATTTTCGTACAACGATTTGGAGCCTGTCTGGGATGATGGGAAAGATCTGGAATAGTGAATAAAACACGAAAAGAAGAAAAAAGTAGGCAAACAGACAAAGAAACTCAAAGAATAGGAGAGGGATGAAAATGGAGGAGAAGAGGCAGCTTCATCTACAAGCCCACAACCAGGTGCTTCAGACAGCATGGCCCTGGGTTTTTGTGTAATTTCCTTTGTCATGAAATCACAAGCTGGCCTTGTCAGCAGAGGCAATTCCCCTGGGGATGCTAATGGCTGCAGCCCTGTGGAATTCCTAGCTCAGGATTCATTTCTTAACAGCAACGCTCATATTTTAACAAAATAACTAGGGTTTTCAACTGGGAACAGCCAGCTATCATTACCATTCCAGTGAAAAGTGACTGAAGGAGTTACTCCAACAGGATGTTCTCACCAACATCCTTTGACGACATGGACTGGATTTAGCCACATGTGCGCAGGGTTTGAGGAAAAGAAATACTGCTTGGTTTTGGAATGTGGTTGGCTATATGCACCAGCAGAATGGAAAAACCATCACTTTTTTTTTTTTTTTTTTTAAATCTGCAATTGTTCAATATTTAAAATATTGCTTTGAATCTACACATATTTTCAGTTATTGGACCACTTGGATTTTTAAACCTCACTGACTCTCAGCCAGACTGCCTCTGTCTGCATTGAAAGGAGCCATTCTTCTTCTTCTTCTCTTTTTTTTTTTTTTTCCCCCTTCGCTGAAACTGGAGACTTTCCCTTCCCGTAACTTTCAGCTGCCTGAGCCATTCCTAGATCTGTGAATTTTTCACTTTTCAGCCTGACCCCCAGGACTTTGGGAGACCTGGCACATTGGCCACAGTGAAAAGCTGTGCAGTTGAAGTGAAAATGCTACAGATGTCAAAATAAAATAAAATTTTACATCTATAAGGAAAACGTATGGTGAAAACATTCTGTGAGGAATGATATTAGCTACAAACTAGAGAAAAAGCTCCAAAATAGAGCAAAGTTGTACAGTGTAAGAAATAAAATGCATTAACCATTTTTCATTATATTTACTTTTTCTAGAATATCACTATGTTCTAACTGTTTCAATTCTTCTTTCAAATATAATTATAAAGAAATAATCACATTATTAGAAAATAACCCAATTGGAGCAAAACTGCAACTTTAAACTAGTTCAAATTAACAGACGTGAATTGTTACGGACACTTTATAGGGAACAGCACATTTCAGTTGGAAAAGTAAACATATAGCATTATTGCAATGGGGTTAAAATTATTAGACTGCTTAGAAGATTTAGAAACAGTCCCAGGGCATGCTATCAAATATGAGATCACACCATCCATTAAATATTTCATGAGACATAATGTTTGAAAAAGTTTAGTGAAATCCCCAGGATGTCTTATGATTTTTAGTACTGATTCATTGCAAAAATACTGTCAGAAAGGGAGCTCTTAGTTTATACATTGCCATACTTTAAAGGTTCACAAAATTAATTTCTCAACCAAACACAGTGAATAAATAGCTTTGAACCCTATGCAGCCCAGATGTGAAAACTCACATTTTTCTCTATACTTTTCAAAGAGAAAATGCTCTAGATGTTGTTCCATCTAGAGGAAAGAGAAATCTCTCCATTGCCCCATGTAGAAGAAAGATAAATCTCTCCATTGCTCCGTCTAGAAGAAAGATAAATCTCTCAATTGCATGAACTTAGTAAAGGACAGATATAGTACTGGGATTCCCTTTAAGTGTTTTGAAGTGCTTCTCCAGTAAAATACCAGTTCACTGATTCTGTAATTTTCCTTCTGGTATTATCTCAGGAAGGACCATCACTGAACTTACCATGAGAGAAAAAGATGAGGTGTTTCAAGGTTACAGACAACTGTTGAGTAACTATTGCCAGGGTTCTTATTCTGTAATGTGTTTGGGTCTGGAGCTGCCTCTCATTATGTATTTATAGAATCTGTAGCAGAAAAGAACCCTGATTTGTGTGGGGCACCTGTCTGGTATAAGAACATGAATGATGAATGCAAAAATAAACTAAATGCCTTGACAGGTGATTTCATGTCACTTTAAAGGTTTATGGCAAAGCTATGTATTGAATATTGAGCTACCCAATCTGAAATGATGTTTTTCTTTTTCTTTTTTCACTCACAGGTCTGCTAACATTGAAATTTAAGATGGAAAAAAGAAGGTTAAATTATTTACATTAGGTATGTAATGATGACTATAACGATTAATCAGAAAAAAAAGGTTTTAACCAAAGATCATTAACTGAATTTTATGTAACATTGATATGCAACAAATGAGATGGAAAACCTTATAAACAGTGGTGAAAAAAAATCTCAAAACTTCCACTTAGCACCTTCACATGTGAAAAAGTTTGTACTGCACCTTGCTGCTAGACCCTTCTGTCATTAATGCACATTAACATTGCTGAAGTGCAGAGAAGTCCTGTTGTATCAGCTCTGCATACCAACCTACATACGTAGGACTTGATACTGTCACGACTGGAAGATTTTACCTATCCATCAGTGGCTAGGAAATGTAAGATAAGCAAAGGAAAACGCCAAAGCACTGTTAGGTAATCTTTTCCTTTACAACATGGTTTCTCATAATGGGAAGATGAATGGGACTGCAAAAAGCACGTGCCCTCTCCTGTCCATAGCACCTTTTTTTTTTTTTTTTTCCTAAAAGCAGGCATTCCACAGCTCTCAAATTCCTGGGCACAGAGGACGCTCGTCCTGTTGAGAGAATCATGTTGATAGCCATCCCCATCATCCCACAGCTACTTTGTGTCCCTCCTACACTCGTCTGCTACAGTGACATGTTGTTTCTCATCTTCCACTTGTCCTGTTGCATTTGCGAACTATTTGGATCTGCATCTCAATGATATCTTTCAGCACCACCTATAAAATTTAAAAGGATGAATCATGCACACAGGCTATGTCTAAGGTATGGGTGCCTGTGTTTCCCTAGTAATTTTATAACCTGTTTTCCAATGTCAACCAAGTTTGACAGAGGTGAAAACACCTAAAACACCAAGTTCCCACAAGTTCTGGAAAACAGACACCCAAATACATGGAATTGGCAATATAACTGTAGGAAAAGCAGCAGGACTAGCTAGCTCTGCTCTCGCAAGACCAGAGTACACCCTGCAGACACAAATCCACAGAAAACCAGGTTTGACTGGGGCTGCAGCTCATGGCCATACTTCATTCAAGGACAAAATGTGTCCATGAAGGAGTGGTGGGGGTTATACACTGTGCTTTCCTTCCTACGAGTGCATGAACAGCAGGATTAGGCTGTTGCTTTCCCTTCCCAGAGTTACCCTACTTTGTTCAGTGCTGGAAAATGTGAAAATACCTAATCCTACAAAAGGGAGTCAATACCTGCCTGTTTGTGTGGTTTAGAGGAACCTCAGGGTGAAACTGAGACCTGCACCCGTCCCTCCTCTCACCTGCATATAAACTGATGTGCACTGCTGCCCAACTTAGCCCCCACCAGGACTAAGTTTAGGCCATTTCCCCCTAAATCCCACTCTCTCTGCACCATAACCAGACCCCAAAACTTCATCCTAATACAAAGCCATTTTAAATAGGCTTAGAAATGGAAAATGCTTCTGTGAATATCTGTAAAATCCAGATTTCTCTCCAGGAATTCAGGAGACATCTCCAGTAGGAGGAAAACAGAGCAGACACCCAACAGACAAAGTTCTCTGAAAGGAGGATACACAGCTCTGTGCAACCACTACCTGGACCAGGCACCAATGTGCAAGTCTCTCAGTAATATCCTGTAATTCTACATGTACATCAGTACACCTCAGAGTCTCCTACACTGGAAAATAAACACAACTGTGTGGATCACCACTCACAAATTCAATCTGTTTGAGGTCAGACCTTTGTTCAGGGGCTCTTCATCCTCACTTTTCTCAGGACTATTTTAAACATACATCAGTTTCTAGAACCTTGTTTCTTTTGCCCATGTTCCTGAGGAGTTGTCTCCTGTTTTTTCTGCCAGAGAAATGCAATTTGTCACAAAGCATCCATTAGCAAAACTCACTGCACATGAAAGCCAGTTCATCCCTTGATTTTGGACAATGCCTGCTTTGGAGTAGGGGAGGTTCTTTTTTGAGCCAGTTCATTTTGTAATGGAGTCTAACTTACTTGGGTTTTCATTTTTTTAAGCAGCTGTGCAGAAATGATCATGCCGGAACCACAAGACCACATTGTGTGTTCACTTTGTAAATACCCAGCTTCACAGCTCTCTAGATAATTGTATGTGCAGACTAAGATTTTTTTTTTTTTAAGCAGCCACAGTGAGAAATAGATAATCAGCTACACAATTATTACATGTTTTTCTTCTCCAAAACTGCATAGAGCTTTTCTACCTCCATGCCAAAGATTCTGTGGTTGCACAGAAGACAAGTATATGGAATAAAGCAGAATTGGTGTGCTGTGGAAATCTCTGTGACTGCAAGTATCACTTCTACCGTGCACCTATGTCTCAACAAGAATAGGACTCTGGGTATTCATCTTCAAAACCACACATTTTCCATCTCTTACCTAAAAAGCAATCTCCTCTAATGGTGCCAGTTGCGTGACTAAGCCAGTGACCATAGAGAGACTCAGATGGGAATAGGTCTGACATTCCACCAAGCAGGAGGCAGCAGTGACCTATATACCCTTGTCAATACATTTCAAAAGAAACTGCAAGTCGCTGCAGCAAAATATGACTCCTTTGATACTTTCCTGTTTAATTTAATACAGGCTTTTAGTATCCAAGGAACCCCACTGCTTTGAAATGAGGAAACACGGTCAAAGACTTCGGCAGTCAGCCCACAGCTGGCAAGCACAGTTCAGGGGCCTAAAACACAACTGCTCACTAGGCTCGCCCTCACAGACAATGGGGCTTTTAAAATTAAGGCTTGTATACACAGGCAAATTTATCAGCCTGATTACACTAGCATAATTAGGCTGATAAATTTCCCTGTGTAGACAAGTCCTGAGACTTTCAAACTCATAGCTAGGAAGGTCTTTCAGAGAGAGAGAGCAACAGAGAGGGAGGTAGGAGGAAAAAAAAAAAAAGGAAATTAGCAACTCCTGAAATATCTGAGCAATCTTTTCTTTTTAAGATGTCTCTTTTTTTCTTTTAAGATTTTTTTTTTCCCTACAAGCGAAAGGTGTATTTCATTTCCAAACTGAGATTTGGATGAGACACTGATACTCTTGGTTTTTGACAAATTAGTAATAACAATCACCAACATTCCTTTGACAGAGAAGAGTCTATCTCCAGTGTCAGACATGGCATTGGCAGAGCCCTGCCAGGCAGGCCAGTCTCAGGATTATAGTTTAGAGCACAGACTAAAGTGAGTAGGTTGCTCATTTTTTTAGGACCATGCATCTGACACGAGACTCTCTGACACCCCTGTCCTCCACAAGCATTGTGAGAAGCTCATGCTGTTGAGAACAGCAGTCCAGACACAGCAGGAGCAGCTCCATTGTTAACTTTCTTCCTTTCCACTCCTCCCTCACCAATCTTCCCACACAAGAGTATCAAATAAACTCCTTTTTAAAGCTCCAACTCCACAAGGACATAGATCAAGCCTAACCTGGAAACATCCCAAGACACCTGACCAGGACAAGACCCCTCTGGTCTCATTGTGAATGGGAAGAATCTCTCATCCCAGGCACCTTCTGCACTTCACTCTGCCCCACTGTCCTGGTGCCCTGTAGCACTACTTCTGTGACAGTAAGGGTCACATCAAGAGGAAGAGTCATGACAGGACACTCAAACTGAACACAGTCCCAAGACCCTACCTAGTGGAGAGTACTGCCTGTGCTCTCCTGGCTTCCCACAGTGTGTGATCCCACCCTTATTACTACTAAGATTAAGCTACAAGGGCTTCACAAGAACTGTGCCAACACAGCTATTACCAACATTCATCTGTAAGTGCTGACCTCAGATTCTCAAATTGTCCCTCAAAATAAATGTTCAATGAGCTTGAAAGATCCAGCCTTCAACTTTGGTTATTTCCCCATCCCAATCTTTTATGCTCTCCCCACCTTCAACTTCCATCTTCTTTCATACCTCTCCTGGTTAGAGACAGAGTTTTCTGCCTTGCCAGCAGAAAAGACTCTCTTGACAACCTAGCACTCTCCCCAGTCTCTCCCTTTCCTTTACACACTGGTATCAACATAACATCCAGCAGCTTGAAGAAGAATTGGGGCCCCCACTATGCTAGACACTGCATATGCACACACTGGAAGAGAGACTTGTCTTCTTGATCTTACAACCTAAACAAATAAGGCCAAAAGAAATGTTATTCCCATTTTACAGATGGGAAAGCAGGACCAAAGATATTAAATGTCTAGCCCTAGGAAGCCTGCAGCCAAGGCAGGAACTGACCCCCTGTTTCCTGAGAGCCAGCATTCAGTGTGTAATCACACATGATCAGTCTTTCCTCTCTACCTCCCTGTAGGCACAAAGAATTTGTGCTCTACATCTCCACATGTTTCACTTGTGCTGTACTGCACACAGCCATGCACACCTAGACAGGATTCCTTAATAAATAATCTCATATGGATTCCTGCACTTCTACTTGTCAACCCATGCCTGCCTTATAGCACAGGAATTAGACTTTCCTTCCTGTATTCCCAGTGTAATTGTCAAACAAACTTTCCTCTGGCATAGTCTTCCCACACCAAGGACACTTTAAATCTCACACATAAATCTCTTTCATTTCAGCAGGTCTCTCTCCAGAAGAATGGCATTTAATGGTGATCTTTTTTTAATCAGGTTCAGTCCCCTGTTTCCCACCCCCATCGGGTGGAAAGCGGCTTTCCACTTAGAGAGGAAGTCAGTCTTTGATTTCATAAATGATTATAAGAAGATTTAACATCCTCAGGAGCACAACTATTTTGATTAGAATATATTTGCCCCAATTCCTTTTCCACCTGTCCTTCTTCCTGACACAAAACCCAAGATACAGAAATCCTCCTGAATTCACCCGCAGACACTGCAATGCAGAGACAAGCTGCTCACCCTCTCATCATTTGGGCTCTGACTCCGTGTAATGCAGCAGAATCAAGTAGGGAATTGTCAGCACACGGACTGTCTGCTGGTCTGTATCTCCAGCCCAGGAGGTTTGCTGAGCATGGACATGTGTGGTCTTGTTTGCTTTAACTCACTGACCTCCACTCTGTTACTGCAGCCCTGCAGCCTGCTGAGACTGCCACCAGAGGAGCAGCTTACCTGGAAAGGTGGGGGAGCAGGACAGCTGAAGACTTTCATAGGAGTGTGCATCCACTGTCACTGTTGCAGGCAGGCTGGCATGAGTATAATTTTACAGGAGAGTATAATTTTACAGGCAATGCCCATTTATGCACAGTCTGTCCCTCTTCATACTGTGGTCAGCTGAAGGAAAACATCAGATGCTGTTTGCACAGTGCCATAGTGGACTGGAGTTTTCTGGCTTCAAAGGCAGATTTGATCTGTAAGATAAAATTTTTCTGAAGCTTTGCTTTCAAAGGCTTTGTACCATTTTTCTTTTCAAATATTACCCCTCTGAGGATATGTGTATATGTAAAATGAGATGGTAGCATAAGGGCCACAGTCCCAAGTCACCCTTCAGTCCTCTCAAAGGCTGTCAGAATCTCAAAAGGTTCTCCTCAGAAAACAATAAATGAGATTCTAGCTTAGAAAGACAAGCTATGCAGAAAATTGCTGCTTAGGTCCTTCAGGAGTGTTTCTGACTTCACTGCCAGTTCCTAAGGGGTGGGACCCAAATGTGAAATCATTTTTTGATCAAAGTCTTCAACATCCCATCCTGCCTGTCAGCAGCTGTGCAGCTTCATTTCAGCAGCACTAGCTTTGTGAAACAGAGCACAAACTGTGTGAAGTCAATATCACTTCAGAGGACTTCTCTCCTTGTTTCAACAGTATTCCAGACTAGACCTATTCTCCAAGTACCTCTTCTCCCTTTTGAGATCTTGATAACCCAGCTCTAGTTTACAGGTAGCACACCCACCTAGGAATACATTGATTAAATGCAGTCTGCCTAGGTTTCAACATCACATTCAATACAGTCCCTGTCAGATCTGGTTGGCCAATTTGGATGTGAGCTGGTGTGGCTGCAGACTCAAACTCTTACAAGTCTTCTCTTTCCACAATATCAGCAGCAGCCATGTCAGTGCCTGTGGCTGTTGTTGTAGGATGCAGAAATAAACTTCCCCATCCTACACAACTTGCTTGGATGTTGAGGCCAGAGGGACTTACTGAGATTATTTTTGTCTGGCATCTAGGGCAACATGGACAATAAGATTAGGCTAAGTAATTCTTATTTGAAGTTCCATAGCTGTGGTTGAACAACAACCGCAATAAACACGCAATCATGCAAAATCTACCACAATCCCTAGTAAGCTGTTCCAATGGTAAATTAACGTCACTGTTAAAAATGTGGACCTGGTTTTCAGTCTGAGGGTGCTTAGCTTTAAATCCTGGCCAATGGTATATTATTGTTACAAGTCTATTGAACTGCAGAACCCATCTTATTTCATCATTGATCCTACCAAGGTATCTTTAGCCTGTGACAAGGGACTGGTTTGGAAGCTAAATAAGTAGAACTCCCCTCACATCTTTTGCTGTTATGAGGGGTTTTATTTTCCTTTATTTCTTTTGACTTGGTTGCTTTTGTAATTTTCCTCTTTACCTTCTCAATTTTTTTTAATATCCCCCTTGAAACCAGTTGTGGAGCTTGCTGAAATGTAAGTGGTTCCCTCAACATTCACAGAGCTAAACTACCTCCTCAGGCTTTGTTCCAAAAATTTCCAAATGCATTCGTGAGATCCTTCCAGGCTGTCTTTTGACCAGCCCTGAAAGTTACAACAGCATTTCCAAATCTTAAAGACTCAAGTCATATTAAGTGACATTAAGATGAAGCAACAAGCCCTTGAACCCCCACGTTAAAAAATTTAGAAACAAGCAGTCTCACAGCAGGACCAGTGAGTGAGCAGAATGACTTGTCAGCTGTTCCCATTTCTTTTTGTGAGCATGGACCTTCACAACAACTGCTCATTTGAGCTGATGCAAGCAAGCTCACTGGGGTTTTGCTGTTGTTGTTTCAGAGTTTTAGCCCATTTCTTTCTGTCTACCACTCAGAGGGCCTGAGGAAATACAACATGTTCCAGACCAGCTTTCCTTTTTAATCAAAAAGCAAGCAGGTCTGCATACACATAGAATTTTCATGCCCAAAGCACTGACCCAGCCTAGTAGAGTCAGCAGAAATAGCAGATACATTTGCAGCTGCAATACCCGCGGAGTGACACATTAAAGAAAGGCCAGCACTTTTCTAAAAACATGCATCTCAAACCTGTTTCCCCCTGGAAGCAGACAATCTTGTCTCAGTTAATTTTGTGGCAGAGCCTTGTTGACTTACAACTAACACTATAAACCATCCTTCTACTTTGAATGTCATGATTGTGATCCAGCATTTAAGAGTTTTCCCTCTCTTTTTCTCTGTTCCTGCCTTATAGCAGCAATCCCACCTAATTCAGTCAATCCCTACAAGCAACTTCATAGCCTGCAAGGGGGCAACTAAAATCCCTGCCATGGTTGCCTCTGATTGCTAACTTGGTCTGGCTGCATGGAACATCTTTGCTTAAGGAAGGAAGAGAAGATCACCACCACACCCCAAACCCAGTCTTTCCCCATACACAATGCCACTGCTCTCTGAGTATTAATAATGCAGGTGTTGAAAGAAAGGCTCAGCCTGGGGCAGGCTCAGTAGTACACTTGCCGCTTGACCCACCTCCTCATCCTAGAGATTAATTAGGCCTGGCCCCTCCCTGCTAAATTGCCTCTCAGGCACATTGCTCAGTCTTTCTCCTCTTGCCTCTGGCATATTCACTCACTAACTTTTTATTTCAATATTTATGTTTTCCAGTTTGTAAGGCCCTCTGCTGATTTTCAGTAGCCTGGCCCAAGGACTCTGCTCCAGTAACGGGATGTGAGAGACGAAGGATGTCTAGAACAAGGGAGGATGAACACAGCTGGGTAGGGTTTGTAGGTGCTTAGTATGTTAGCTACTGCCAGTCCTTGTCTTAAGTGCCTTATTCTTTCTGTGCATCATCTGTGGAGCTGATACCTCACTCAGAGCTGAGGATCACACTTTCAGCTCAGCATACCCTTAGAAGGG
Organism: Hafferia zeledoni; assembly: GCA_035583235.1. Lineage (NCBI taxonomy): Eukaryota > Metazoa > Chordata > Aves > Passeriformes > Thamnophilidae > Hafferia > Hafferia zeledoni. The sequence continues at coordinate 66,327,893 of JAWWEV010000083.1, forward strand.
TTTAAATTTTTGCTCCTGTCTCCATCCCTGATCATTTATGCCATCTGGAAAGACTGGAAGCTATTTGGGCCAATGCCCAGCTTTTGCTACATGTGTACAGCAATGAGATCAGTTGAACCTTAATTGAGATCTCTGGATGTTGTTGTAACACAAAAAATAAATATTAATTAGCAGGATCAGCAGATTCAGTAGCAGACATATTGCAAGTCATGCCCCCACTGTATTTTTACATGCTGATATGTGAATGTGCCTGCAATGGTTAATACTCCTATGTATTTGACTTGTCTGCACACAGTGTTTTTCATGTAATATGCTTTCCTTTCATAATCACGTGTCACTTAATATCCCGATTAAGACAGAACATTCTGTAACATGGTAGCACGTGTTTGAACAGAATAGTGAAATTATCTTTAAATGTAGCACAGATGGAAAGATCAGATGATGAGTCTTCTTTCCATTTCTCTAACTTTCTACTGTGGCTACCTGAATTTTAATATTCTAAAGCATCAACAAGTTCTTTCTTCGTGCTTGTGATGAACTAAGTCATGCTCACAGCTATCTGATTCTTGTGTGCGGGTTGCACATTCCAAAGAAAATCCATAATGGAAAACATAATTGTGATAACAAGCACCCTACAGGGATGCAAAATTCCTCCAGAGATTCATCAGGGGTTAATTGGGTTCTTCTTTGCACAGTTCCACAGAGCCATTCCTATTCATATCGGCTGAGCACTAGAGGAAAAGCAATAAAATTACCAGCTAAAGCCCAGGTTCCTGTCTATTCCTACACCATGCTAACTTCTAAAGACAGAGCTCTGATTGTATTGCTGAGCCAAACAGGACGGCTGTTTTTAACACCCTTCTAACTTATGGTAACCATTAACTACAACCTGACTTCCCATTATAGCATACCACTGTGAACACGTATTAGCATCTAATTGAATCATCTAAAAATGGTCATAATTCAAACTCATGTTTGTGTTTTTGTAATGGTTCTTGCAGTCTTTGCTGTAGTACAGGAGAATATGCAAATCAAGGCTCTGTTTTAAAGCTCATGGTAAGATGGAAGTTTAAATGGAAATCTAATGGAGTGACAAAGGGGAATAAAGCCATATTGTATTTTTGATGTTACCCATGAGACATGATAGGAGTAACTAATAACAAGTTAACAAGGCTCCCTATCTCTAAACGTTTTCCAGCTGTGAGCCACTGAAGAGCCAAAAACCCTCTCTGAGTCAACATCAACAAATGCATATACTCACATTGCAATTTTCTGCAATTCCCATTCACAATTTCAAGGTTTATAACATTTTTCATTCTCCCTTTTATTTAAAGCAATAAAAGTATTTCCTCTCAGTGGCATCATGGGTTGTTTTTCAACTTTGTATATCCTGAAGCCTTCAATTTTGTTGTAGTTCTTTAAACATGAACATGTTTTTATTGTATTATGAGAGGAAACAAAGTACTTGTTTGCACAGTGTTATTGACAGGTTTGTGCATATGTTTGCACAGTGTTACTGACAGGTTTGTGCATATTTGCTTCTGGGGATTTTTATTTTAACTTACAGCCTGATTTTATAAAGAGTTTCAATTAAACCTATGGAAAAGTTGTTAGATGCCATTTTGTATAGAAATATGGGTAATTCAGATTAGCATAAATTAGCTTAAACAAGAAAATCAGTTTAAACCATCTATTCAAACTGAAAGAAGAATATATTTCACCAATTGCTAGAGAACTGTCAAGAGCAGATAAAAAAAAGATACCATAACTCAGGTGGAGGTTACTGTCTGTCCAGGGAAAAGGTCTGCTCCCTCCTGCTGAGTTACAGAATCATGGTGCTCCCAGGCTACTGCAATACAAAATAAGGTGCAATTGCTTAAAGTTCATTCAAGGTGTCATTGAGGTTTGCATCAGCTAAATAAATCCAAACTCTGAAGCAGGGAGGGAGAGGGGGGATTTAGGCAAAACTTTGGTAGCTCCCTCCTACAATGAAGCAAGAACCCAACCACCATCAAGTCTGTCTTAGATAACTATTTGCACAAGGGGGTGTGAATTTCCTCAATATGTATGTGAAGCACTAAACTTTTCCTACTGCACCATTTTTCCACATTATCCACTGGTCAGCCCAGAAAAGGGCTTCATTGTAGGACACAATGCCTACCTGCTGAGGCTGGTCTGAGGTGTGACCCATTGCTGGCTTGCACATCACGTCCTTGTCATATTTATTAGATGGGTCAGGTGTTTACCTCCTGCATTAGCATCTGATGCAGACTGCTGCCTGGTTGGAATAGCCATTAGTTTTGAACCAAAGAAGTTTTAAATCACCTGCCATTCATCAGACTGTTTCCCACCACTTTGCACAAAACATTTTGATGGATAGGGAATGGTGGGTTGTCTCTCCAGTGAATGTATAATAAGAATTATGGGTTTTACATGGGAGATGGGAATTCTTTCCTGCAGATACACATGTGCAGCCCTGCTGGTTTTCTTGGATGCTGTATACGTATTTCTGAACAAATAACCACCACATTACTTCTCGCAGGCTCAGAGACTGTGCAATTCAAACAACAATATTTTTAATATCCATCTCCCAGACCTTTGTTTCAATCCTCATTTCAAACACCGGAATTATCTGGAGTGAGTAATACACGGAAGGCAATGGAAGTCAATGGCTGGGACATGTGTGGCAATTGCCTTCTGGCTGCCAGATGCATTTGCAGCATGTGTGTGTCTCTCCTTGGTTTATGGAAAACCCTACTGCCCTTGTTGCCACCAGGGCACTAAGAGTTTCTTCTACTGATCAGGCTGTGGGGTTTTAAAGCAGAAGACATCATGCAGTTGCCCTTCTTGTGCCAGAACAGCACAGTTGGTAACCAAGGCATCTGTGCTGCGCAGCAAAGATGTGATAGAGTTGCCAGCACTGAGCTATGGAGGGGCTCAGCAGCAACCTACAGGCATGTTTCAGGGAGCAACCTGTTTGCCTTATAAAGACTCCTAACATTGGGAAAAATGCCTTCATCTCATTTTGTGAATTATAATGAGCTACCACCTTTTGCGTTTTTCATTTTAGCACAGATGGTAAAAAAACCCTCCTGAAAACAGGAAAATTGAGGGCAGCAAGTAGACTGTATGCCAACCATGCTTTCTTTCAGTCCCCATTCCATGGAAGAAAGGAAATTAATTTTTTTTTTTTTAAATTCTCCACTTTGACCTACTAAGCTTGTGGGTCATAACCCCCATTTGGGAAAAGCTGTACTTTCTCCTCTTCCTCCTCCCTCTCTCTCTCTCTCTTACACACACACACATACACAAACACACACATGCACTCTTGTGCAGCATGAAAACCTTAACCTAATATCCACTGACAAAACAATGCCTGAAGAAATGTGTCAAATATAAGCACCTAAGTATCAGAGCCTACAAAACATGTTAGCCTCTCAATTTCAATTTCAAACATAGGTTAATATGAAAAAAAAGTCACCCAAAGCTGCACATTTTTACTAGACAGGCAATTCAGCATTACATAAATTGACTGAAAATGACTGAAAATTAAGTAAAATGACAGCACCAAAGAGTAACCATTAATTCTGGGTTCTTTCCTTTCTAGGTCTTCATCCATTTTTCTTCCCTTTGACTTAATACTTGTATATTTTTCTCCCTTTTTTAGATGCTATCTTGGGCTATTTCTTTACCTCTCCTTTCCATATTTGTTTGACTTTCCTTTCATTTTCTGTGGAGCCTAACTTGGGGCTCCCCATGGAGCTCATGCACAGTCAAATGTTTCTTAGTCAGTGAAACCTTCCACATCATCATGTTTTTCAGTGCAGTTCCTCCAGCTTTCATTATACCCTTAGGCTAAGGACGATGTGAGTCCCAGGTCTGGGGAAAGGAAGTTCACTCTTCCTGCCGTCCGTGACATCTGCCTTCAAGCACCTCGGCTGAGTTTCTTGAACCCAGAATAGGAAAACTCCACTTTAGGTTCAGCCCATGAGTAAATTTCTTTCTCCTCTTAGATATGCCAAGTGTTCAAAGTTTCTGTCCTGGGTCTGTGAGGAGGCCCCAGTTACCAATTGCAGAGAGGTTCTTTTTACTGGTAGACAGCAACAAATAGAGATGTACTCTGTTCAGCCCCAGTACATCCAGATACACCATAAGTCTGATACAGTGATCCTACCTGGCAATGCATTTCACCCTTCTCTTTCTGCATCTGTATTTAGCTGCACCTCTTGCTTTGAAAAGGAGCAAAATGTTAAACGGCATTGCCGAAGAGCAATTCAAATTCCTGAGCTGCACCTGAGGAAAAATGTCCCTGTTTATCATGTTACTGAAATATCCTGGCTCCACACTAATTCTCAGTTTACTAATACTGATTCCATAACGTTACCGTTGGTCACATTCAGCTCTTGTTGTTTTCCATCACTGCTGATAGTACAGAAGTAGTATTTTTCTAGCATATCATTTGACTTCAGCATGCTCTGTTCTCTACCTTCTTTTGGAATGCCTTTGTCATTTAATGTAATTCAGGCTGTTTATCACTCCCACTACTCATGAAACACGGAGTTTGCTAGCCAAAAAAATATCCACTGGCCCATGAAAAGCCATGACCATGCAGTATCACACATACTAGGAATGTATTCATGCCAGTCCAGTCCCAGCAGGGACTCATGTGCAGGTGCAAGTTAAATACTTGTTTTGGTCCTTTTCACCACAAAGCATTAAATCTCCGGATCCCTTAATACTCCCACCCAGCCTCACAGCAGGCATGTCTGAAGAGACATTAGTGTAAGCATCCTGTAATGCTGGTGAGGTACTTAGTTAAGCGTTCCCCTTTTGGGCCTCACTTTTGCTACTATGCACAATAACGCTCAAGGCTATGCAGCTGCACTCCAGTTCATGCAGGATCAGGTTCCCCTGCCCTCTTTCTCCTGGCTTAGCAATTCTTTTTTTTTTTTTTCCCTTTTTTACTCTATACTCATACATGAACACTTCAGAGCACAGAGCACTATTAAGCTCAAAGACAACATGCATGAGCACTTCATATCTCTCTGCACAGCCTTTTTGCCAGCCTTTCCCTTCAAAGAGGCTGCTCCAAAAGTTGACTGGAGCCAGTGAAAGTCTCCCTGTTGGCCTTGGATCAGGCCCAAAGCAAGGGACACAATTAGACAGGAACAGAGGCACTAACAAAAGGCAGCTTGCCTGCCAGCAGGCAAAAAGCAGCAAGACCTAAACAGAGAAAAGGAGTATTTGAGGGTCAAACTTGCAGTCCTTTGAGAGATGAGCCTCTGTGCGATGGATGCCCTGCCAAGCAATCTGTGCTCTTTGTGACTTCCATTCGAGCAGCATGTCGAGGCACTCAGCTGTGGCTTTGAACAATGAGGTGAAGATAGAGTGTGGGCACTGCCTCACTATTTTTAATCCACCAGATTTATTTATTTAATATATTTTTGCTGTCTTGTTTATTCTCTTTATAAATCTTTTTATTACAAAGCATGATTTTTAAATGGTAGTGGAAAATATGTCAGTTGAATATATTTGAGAGAGTCAAAAAATAATAAGTAAAAAAACCCAAATAAAAGTCTGTATTCAAATTTTGTGAGGGGGCAAATGGGTATTGTTCTTTTCATTCCCATTTTTCTTCTGGATATACCAGTGAACCCAGGAAGAGACATCTCAGAGCAACTCTTTCCATCCCTTTACCAATAAATAGGGCAATACAAAAGTCCTCACAGTTCAGCAGTTCTTACTGCCTGTTACTCAATAACTTGCAAACACACACAGTGTTACCACCTCCCAGCTCAAAATAAAGTTCACACTCAATGCAGTTTATCCCTGGCTCTCCTTTTTTCATACTGCTCTTTCCTTAAAATGTCTTCATTGGAATGGTTTATCTACCTAGTTTAGATCTCAGTGCTTTCTACTCACATTAACATGCAATGAGTACAAATGAACTATCTCATCTGAAACAAAATCCAACAGATCCTTTTATCAGAGTTGTAAGATGATGTGTTTGGATGAACTGTCTAGCAGGGTCCTCCTAGAGCTCTGGTTTGTTTAACATTTTCAGCAGTTATCTGGAAGCATAAGTAGAAAAAAACATTAATTATATTAGCAGTTGACACCTAGTGGGGGCAGATGGAGGAAGATGAGAAGTTTATAGGGAAAATGGAAATCAATTTACAAGGATTTAAGAATTAGACAAGCATTATTCAAATGATGCAAATTTATAATCACAATATGTCAACAGGCAGACTGGTTTCTTAACACATCTGGATAACCTAATACCACCTTGGAAGATACTTTGCACAGAAAGAGAACGGTAACATCTTGCACCCAGAAAATGGGTTGTCCATTCTCTACACAGTATTTTAAGTGCTGTAGAAATTCATAGAGGTGTGGAGATCACAACAGAAAAGTGCCTACAGCTGAACAGGAAAGAAACACAAATGATGAAAAGACTTAAACCAGTACTGCATGTCCATTTTGCTACTTTAGCCTACTGAAAAGAGTTGAGTCCAACTACTTAATGACTATAAGTCACCTTCAATGTTCTCTGCTGGTTTATTGTGTACATAAATTATGGTTTACTGCACTGTACATAAGGTACAGTTCACTGCAACACAGATTTACTTACATGTGCAAAAGAGGAGGAGATATCTAGACAAAGGTTTCTGTCATGCACAACAAGATATAGTTCAGAAGCATCAATCCATGGTGGAATCCATGTGTGTTACAGATGGGACTGTGTAGGTGTTGGATATGGAATTAAGCCTCTGTGATGGAAAAGCTTTCCTCAGCACTGTCAGCTCTTGCACTATGAGCCATTGCAAGGCCCCAGAAACCTGCAGATATTGGGTGAAAGGTAGTGAGTGTTGTGAACCACTGCCTTGCTGGAGAGAGCCCAGCATATCACAGCTGGTATGCACAGGAAATGGACCCTGTCCCATACCCAGCTTGAAGGCCACCAGACAGATATCAAATGAATGTCTGAGCCATAAATTGTCCATGAAACTTCCTTCCTCTGGCTCACAATCACCAGCTCAGAGCTGCCTGTCTCCCCAGTCCTCTGTTTCCAGTGTCAAGGCTGCTTCTGTCCCACATGCACTTCTTTTGCCTCTTCTTTCAGCCTCACAGGCTCCCTGCCTCTAACACAACCCCTCGGCACATCCTGGTCTTTCCCCTTCTGCTCTCTGAGTCTGCAGGACAAAAGTAAAAGTAAATACAATGCCTCCTTTCCTCCAAAACACACTCAGATCCCAGTGCCAAACACTCATTTCACCATCAACCAGGTTTTCCTGGAAGCTAACACAACTGTGAATACCACAGCATTTTTTATCTTCCAGCCCTAAACAGTGAATATACCAGTACAACTCTGGAGATGTTAGGATGATGACAGTACAAATATCATGTCAAAATTTCAGAATGGAGCCATGAGAGTTAAGACATGATTCAATTGCCTCAGCACACTTTGGACAGAAGTCTGGAGCTTAGCCTCATTAGGTGCATATTCTCAAGAAGCTGCCCCAAGTTGCTTGAGCAGAGGTGGCACAATCAAGCCTCCAAATTGCTGTCATGGGCAAGGTATCCCATCTCTGCCCATGCCTGTAGGAAAACCTCTAGGAATGAGATAGTACAGGGGAAAACTCACTGCCTTTGTGATTTTTCTTTCTCATCATTCTGTGAGTGCAGGTAGGATTTGTACTCATTTGCAGGGATCCTAGCTCGACAAGGGCCAGCTGAATACACTGGGGTTTTGGGCAGCACTACCCTTGCCCTGTTAATGTGTCCCCAAGATGCAACCTGGCAGAATTTGTCCCTATTGTCCCCATTGTCCCATCTCCCCTTCCTCCAAGGTAACAAAGTTTGAGTGTCCAGGAGTTCTACTGAGGTATCTGCACAGGCTATCGAATAGCTAACATGCTCCATGCTGAATTCCAGTATAGCACACATACACCCCCATGCTGGGTTATAGTCAGGCTGTATCCATACCAGGAAACTAGACCATTATGGCATTAGGACCAAACCTCCAGGCCAGTTGGAGAGAGGCCAGAAAACACTGTGCTAGTGAATGATCCTCCTAAATGAGGTGGCAGGAAGCAAACTACCTACTGGGTGTGGTCCCTGGCATGCTCCAATTGACAGACCAGACCAGACCCAAAAATTGTTCAGACAGTTGCAATGGGCCATGTTTGTGCCAGAGAATGTGCTAGCAGTGTACTAGTATAGATAATCATCTTCCAGGGCCAAGGAAGACTGCCAGGCATGCTTGGATTTACTAACATAGACTCAGTCTCAGCATCTGACTTTTCTCCATCTGCATAACTATACAACAGCATCCCAGAATGTGACAACCACAGAGCTAGAAAAGGCTCGGATTGCATATTCTCTGTGGGAAGATGGATAGGTGCATACTGAGTATTTCCTTTCCACTTGATGTCCCCAAGGTGAGATGAAATCCATCAGTACTTTTTCCTGTATCAATTCTGTTTGGGATAGGTAAGAAAATATATTTGATTACCTTTTCCAGTTGAATTTCTTTGGTCTTAAGGTTACTTTTGAAGTTTGCTCAGATTCTTCAAGACTGCTTCACCCATGTATCTACTCTGGCTTTTTAGCGATCCTGCTTACCTTACCTCCTACTGCCTGAGCCTCCTTAGGCCACTACAGCTGCTTCCAAAGAGAGCTGAGGCTGTGAGGGATGTGGGAAGAACAAGAGCCAACCCTGGAAAAAGTAGGGCTCAGCTTTCCCCTTCCTCCCAACTCCTGCCCCAGGACTTGTAGCACTTGACAGCACAAATAACACAGTCATGACCTGCTCATTCCCCCAGAGGGAGTAGTGGTTCAGGTGGTGGCAATGGCTGAAGAAAAGGCTATAAGGCTGGTGGGGGAGATGGGAAATGCACCTAGGACATGACACTTTCTACCTACCACTTCGGACTCCCCGCAAGTTGCTTGCAGCAGCCCTGGTGTCTGCTCAGCCTGGCAGAGAAAGTGAGTCTCACAGAGGTGGTGGCAATGGGGGCAAGGAACATAGCCTCTTCTAAGAGACCCAAAGAAAAGGTGAAGAGGAAAATAAGCAAGCCTGAGACTACAAGGCAGTACCTTGAACATCTGTCTTTTCCCACATTTATTTCCAAGTATTCTCCTTGAGCTGAGTTCACCTCTCATGGAGGCAAGTGGCTCATGTAAGTGTGAACTGAAGTGCCTGTGTTAAAAATGGGGCTCTGCACTTCTCTCCCCATGAAATACATCTACCCACTCACTGCTTTGCCACTCATTGTTTTTGCACCATTTACAGTTCAGGATATCTACATCACTCAACTAGTTTATATGGTCAGGAAAGCATTAACTGTGGTGCCAGGACCAAATTTGCCTGTCTTTCTCTACCACTATTTCCAATACAACCAGCATAAATGAATAAATGGAAATCCTATTCACTGAAATCCTCTATTCCTGCTGAAGATCAATGTACATCTTCAGGTGCTGCAAGACAACTCAGAAATAGAGTCATATTCACCTGTATTTCAGACTAACATGGCATCAGTGAAATTACAGTCTAGACTGAAAGGTTTGGATTTGTCCACTTGCCGCTGGCAAAGGATTGGTGAGTAGTTACCTCATTACAGGCCAAACACTACATTGCTGACTCAGGCACAGAACGGGATTTTCAAAGTGCTTGAGGAACCTGCATCCCAGATGACTAGTCCCTAGACTAGTCTGTAGACTGACTCTGACTTCTGAGAAGCCCACAAAAGTGACTATATTTTGTCTTTATAGTGGTCTCAACAGGTAGTGAGGTATTGTCAAAATGCCTGGATCCCTGGAGCATGGATGAACACCTAATCTATGAAGCTGTCAGATCCCAACCCACCCAGTGTTTTATGGGTCAAAAGCAGGAAGAAAAAAAAAAGAGGGTGAAGCCACTGGGTCAACAGGTACAAGTGAGCATAGCTCCATTAACTATTCACTAGGTACCTTATCTGTAGACTTGAACCAGTTCAAAAATTACATACAAGCTATGAACTTAAAAAAAATCTTATACTGTCAGTTTTAACAAATGAAGCTGAAAATACTTTCCTTCTTTTCTTTAACTTGTATTATTTTTTAACTCAAAATTGATGTATACTTTGAACTATCAGTCAATCAGTGAATTCAAAGATGACAGGAGACAGACCAAATGTAAAGAGATTCAGGCATGAAATCAAGTCCTGTGGGATTACTGAAAAGGACTGGACAGTCTGCTGGTGCAAAGTAACTTTGATCCTTTGAAGCCACTGAATTCCACCTTCTGAGGCAGTTCTTGTTCAAGCCTGTCATCAACTGTTTGGAACCTACTGCCAGAATCACAAAAAGTTCCTGGGCCTGACTGGACCTCAAATGTAGCACTGGAAAAAACAAACAAAAGGTAGAAGAAATCTTCCCAATCCTATGAAATTCAGAGAAGCCAAAGAAAGATGGAATAAGAAACAGGGTTTTTTCACCACCAGCAAAGAAGGCTGAGAAGAGACCGCCACTCCTGTGACAGTTGAAGACTCTATGAAATGTAAAATAGCTTGTGGCAACTGCTTGAAATTGTCTTGCAATATTGTTGTCCTCATATTGCCTGGACAGATGATGAATCCACACTGCATTAGCTCTGTGGCTCACTCTGGGCATTGTGCTCCAACTCCACAGGCTGTCATTACATGGGGTACTGCCCCCTGTGCTGCCTACATCTTCAGGGCAGAGTATCAGGGATAGTCAAGGGCCAAACTTTCAGTTGGTGTAAATTGGCAAAACCCCGCCAGCTTCCTTGAGACTTCACTGATTTACAGCAGCTGAAACTATGGCCCCTGCTATGCTTAAAATCTGAGACAGGCTTTCATTGGACACAAAAGAATACACTTTGGGACACTTTGAAACCTGTGCTGTGCGCAAGCAAGGAGCTAAATGATTCCCAGGATTTTCTTTGAGACATATATATGCACAGGTTGTGCACCGAGCGTGAGCAGGCTTCACTGGACACATAGACACAGAATACACTCCCTGGGATGTGCCAGGGTGAAGAAGAATTTTCTAAGTCACTTCATTTTTACTGGAAACTCTGCGCCAGTCCTCCCACATATAATGCACTGTGCTCTCCTTGCAAGCATTGTCTGAACTTGTGGTATTTTAATAAACATTCCTGACAAGCCAAAGATGCCCTAAGACACATCACCTTTGTCAAGAGGATCCCAGCTGCAGTGAAGTCCAGAGAGTGTGACCTCCGCTACAAACCAACACATAGGTATGTTGAACGAGTTCTTGTTAAAAACAACTGCTCTCCATACTGCCTGCAGTAGAAAGGGGCACAGGCAGTTTAGACAGTGCACATGAGGGTGACAGATCACAACAAAAAATCCTTTTGCTGTACATAGAGGAAAATGAAGCAGTACAAATGAACGCCTCTTTTTTATTTCATCGGGACAGGTTGGCAAAAGCAGATTATTGGGTTCAGGCTGCACAGAAAAGAATTTTCTCTTTTTCTGGATTCCTGATTCATCTTCATTATTCAGTCACTCAAGCTTCCTTGGAAACAGAGTGCCACTGAGTTATTATGGCAGTCATAGATGAATTCAACAGAAAAATATATGTATAATAACCAAAGAAAGTAAAACTGCTCTCCTTGTGCAGCCCTACCAAGAGACAGCCAGACAAAAGCATGAAAAAATGGACTGTCTGGCCAAGAATGAAATTGCCAGCAAGTCTGGTTTCAACCCTGCTATTAGCTTTCTTGCAGCTGCTTCAACTACCCAGCAGTACTGAGATAAGTGCATGCTCTGAAGTTGTTGGGGGGGTTTTTTAATTGATGGTAGTATATTTATTTGCATATTAGCCTATTTCTGATTAATAATTTATCTGAAAAAACTTAGGAGCTAGCAGTCAGCCACCTTAACAAAACAAACAAACAAGAAACCAACTAACCAAACAAAAAAAAAAAAAAAAAACACCAAACCCCAAGGGTTTTGATATAGAACAAGGCACTGGAAAAAGTTCCTGCATTTCAGGATGAACGTTGTGTTTCTTCCATGGGCAGAGCCCTCTCCAGCTGCATCACACATGGGGCAATTTTGCTGTGCCAAAGGGGCAGGACACAAGCAGCTGGAAGGCAATGTGCTCTTGCAAACTTTTTCACTTGTGCAACAGGTGGATGGGCAGAAAAGAGTGGCAGATGTGGATCTGCATCCCTGATGCTCCTGTCCTGACACTGCAGCCACCTCAATGACAAAAGGAGCTTTGAGCAAAAATGTTATATATTTCAGGGAGGAAAGTGAGTGCCTGGGGTAAAGGCTTGCATCTCACCCCGTCCCAGGAAGATCACTACTGAGTGCTCATGGATCAGGTCAAGGGAGGTCATGCTCGGGGTCTGGACCTCAGGAACATATTTCAAACCTGATGTAATGATAAGGCATGACACTGTGCTAGCCTTCAGGCTTGCTCAGCTCACAGGCACGCCGTTAAGGTTTCCTCTCTGCGGAGGTGTAAAGCACTTCTGTTGCAAGCCCAGTAAAAGAAGGTACTGTTTGAGGGTGGAACAGAAAAGGTTATGGAAGATTTGCCAAGAAAGTGCCTGTGCTCTTCTCGTTCCAAAACACGGCAGGGCTTAAAAAAAAAAAAAAAAAAAAAAAAGGTTGAAAGGTTTCAAAAGGCATCCAGCAATTTTTTTTTTAGGAAACAAAAGAAGTACTTATGGGTTAGGTTTTCCAAGTTACTGCATTAGTAGATTCACTAAACAGACAGCTTGATCTGGATGAGTCACACAGCAGAAGAGGAACAATGACCTGTGTGTTTCTCGAGTAAAATTATTCATTTTTCACTGTCAATAAAGACTTCTTTTTTAATATAATTGCATTTGGGCAGCCAATCAGGAGGGTGTGGCTATCAGAAGATCACCCCATCCCCCAGGGAGTCAAGGATTTGGCAGGGTGTCAAAATTTCAGGATACCCTAAGGCAAACCACAGCACCTTAAAATAACTTCAACACACCTCGTATCATGCCTGGATGTTGAATCAGCCCAGAGATGTCAATCACATACTGTATTCATAGCAAAATCACCTCAGTTGCTCTGATCCTCACTTTTGAACTTACAACTTCCCTTTACAGGAATCAGAGGAGCTGTGGGTATATGTGTGTGTGTGTGTGTGTGTGTGTGTGTACATAATTCCCCGGTCTTCACAATAACAATTCCACCCTTTGAGCCTTCTTATTGGGAAACAACCCTTGCAGAATAGCAAGTTCCTCTTTCACAACAGCTGCTGAAAGGAGGCAGCACAGCTTGGCAATGGCAGTAGGAGACAGCAAATCTGAGCCTTCCTCTTAGAAGTTTATAGGGCTTTTGTTACCAACAGGCCTGTCAGTGTGATTTAACCCCACCTAGTTATCCTCAGCTTGGCCTCTCTACCTTGTTCAGGAGTATCTGTTCATGAGATGAGCAGGCCTCAGTTCTCTGAGAGCTTGGCTTGAGACATTAGGTCTCATTTTCAGAGAGTCTCAGGTTTCTCTGGTATTATGTTATACTGTGCTATGGTTGTTGCTGTGGTGGTTATTTATCTGCACTGGCACAGTGTCCCGCAGATCATGCCATGCTGCATCCATATGTGCTCTATATCCTTACTGACTGTTCAGCTTCCTTGGAGAAGCACTCAAAAACAAGGATTCAAAACAAATACTATTTCATAAAGTATCTGCCATACTCCTTCATCCCTTGTTTTCTCCAGCTGTAAACTAAGAGTGAATACAGATGCGTAAAATACTATGGGATGCATAGGTGGGTGCCAAGCACTTTGTAAACATAGTACAGTATTCCAGCTATTCAGTTTAGGAACACATCATCATCTGTGTTTCACCTGCCTGTCACAGCATCCCTGAATCTGTGGTCTAACAATCACATCGAATTCCATGAAACTAAGTCCAAAAAATTACTTGAAAATACAAATAAAACCTGGATTATTTTGTTACTCTTTCTGGAATGCGAATAATCCATTGCTTCATATTAAGGCAAGATACACGATTTCAGAGATGAACTTCATGTTTTTGTTGTGGGCTCGGAACTTCCGAGGTTGAGGCACTTGCCTTAATTTTTGAAGACCACTAGGTGGAAGTGCTGCTCCATCTCAGTCTTGACAACTCCAAGCCCTCTGGAAGTGGCAGCCAGATGTAGGTATAACCTTCGACAAAACCTTTTTCATAGAAAAGTGAAAGATGAGGAACCAGAAGTCCCGGTCCTCCTTTTTTCTAAAGCAGAGATTTGGTCCCAGTGCACACAAGTGTCGCAGGAAACATATATCAAAGTCAATATATAATGAAATCATAACAACAAGGCTTGTGACACTGAGGCATAAAACCTGGAACGTGCCTTCAGAAGGAGAGACAGATTAATTTGTCAAGTGTGCCATAACACAAGCCATTTATGAGTTATTAGTAATTTATAATGCACTTCTAGAGGAGTGGGAAGAACCTGAGGAAACTTATGTGCTTTCCTGGCTTTTCTCTAAAATGACAAATGTCTTCTCTATTCTATGTGCTCTTTTCAAATTCCCAGTATCTAACCTCTCCCTATAAGCCTTCTTAGCACAAGATAACAGAAGATCTTCTTCTTCTGCTCTTCCCAAAATGAATTATTTCCTACAGCAGCTGGTCAGGGCAGGGCCTGCCAGAAGGCAAGCTCCTGAGGTAAAGTCCTCTCCTAAGTTTGTCTGTCCAAAGCCATTTGTCCTGCAGCCTCACTTAGAGCTGACCTAGTAAAACCAGACAAACAACTCACAGCCATCACCCTCCTCCCTGCTCCCTTCTTCCCCTCCCCTCTATCTACCCTCTGTGCTCTCACATTCTCACCTCAGCAATTTCATTTTGCTCACTCTGAAATCCTGGGACCTCCAGATATTTCATAGGTCCCTCACAGACCAAAGGCAGAGGAGGATAATCCTGAGGGAAAAGACAAGAAAAATGGCAACACAGGAGGGCTAAAGGCAGGCTGAGCCTAGCAAGCATTGTCTAGACTTTCAGTCTCATGATTCAATGTGTCTGATGTAAAAGTATTTAAATAAGAGTTATGTAAATAACATGGCAGACAGATAGATTATTTAATATAATCAAAGTGAGATAAGGCCCTGGCCCCAATCCTTCCCTGAAGTAAGGTTGCTTTGTGCCATCTTCACAATGCAAACAGCCCCGAGGCTGGAAGACCCAGCCAAGGGAGGATCACCCCAGTGCAAGGAGATAGTCTCCTGGCTTGCCACCAGCACAGAAGCTCCTGTACAACTCATCTATCCCTAAAGCCAAGCAAAGGGGCATTCATGAGAAACCTCTCCATCCAGCTGATCCTCATTGCCATGTTAGTAGTGACAGTGAGAGGCCAGGGATTGTTTGGAATAGCCTTCCTCTAAGCTACACTAGAAGCTTTTGCCTACAACTGAGCCAGCTGGAGACTGTGACAAGTGATAATAAAATGAGCAACCTTATTCCTCACCTCTTCACCTTCCAGCAGGGTTAGCCTCAAAAATAGATTTGAAAATGGCCCATCAGACAGAATAGCACTTCCTTCTCATTACCCTATTACCACCTTTAGCATATTCATCTGAGTTTTACCTACTTTTAAATGTCCCAGGGCATATCTGCACCACAACAGTTGCATGCAGGATGGGCCCAGCTGAGCTAGCTTCAAATTACCTTACTGGGGGACTGAAGGCAATGTAAACACAGGAGCACAGAATTGTTATAATCTGCAAAACCTGCTGGAGAAGCCAGACCTGTGCACAAGCAGCCAATGCCCCCAGTATTGTGTGCAAGCTCGAGGCTTGCTTGAGTTTGCTGGCAGGAGCAGTTGCAGTGCAAATGTACCCTTGTGTAATGTATATGCCCACCAGCTCCCCTAGGACACAAGGATTCCCACTAATTTGGTTTGGTTTAATTTCACAGTGGAGTAAAGCCATTTTCTTGATGTTGCCCCTCTCTTTTCCTTTATACATATAGGCTTGACTAGACAGTCCCTGTGCTAAAATCAACACGCAGGCAAGTTTAAGTAAAGTTTAAGTAAGTACTGTGCTGCTGGCACTTTCCACAGTACCACACCTTCTTACTTCTTCCCATTCAGGTCACTCCTAACTCTCCCAACTACACATCTTTTTTTTTTTTTTTTTTTTTTTTTTTTTTTTTTTTTTTTTTTTTTTTCCCCACTTAAGTTACTTGATATCTGCTCTATCTAATCTTCTCATCCACTTTGAATGAGACCAACCAGTCAGGCTTGCAGACACAGCCTGACCCACAGATAATCCTTGCAGTTGCATGACCATGTCAGCGTCAATTAGGGACAGTTTTTGGGGTTTTTTTATGACAGGAGGATTAAACCTATCAGGGACAGGTGTATTCAGGTATAAATATGTTTTGTACAGGTACACCACAGTCTTCTTCCCCCATGGCCATGCAGGGGTGTTGAAGGAATGCAACGGAAGAAAGCATTGGGTTTTTTTTACATATGCATATCAAGCATGCATGGCTTTTGCACACACACAGAACGAGGGCAAGCACTCATGGTGTCTCTCCCTCTCTATCACAGTCACTCACTGGTGGGTAACAATTTAATGCATCTTCTTTTAGCCTACAGACAAAAGTAACCATGTAAAGGCAGCTTGAATGAGGAACAGATTTGCTCAGACTTCCACCACTCCTACCTTCTACCTAAATTAATGTTGGAGTAGATAAGGCTAGATAGTGTTTCCCCTCCCTTTTTCAAACCTTTCCTTAGTTTAAATGATCTGACACATCAGCAAAGATGAAAAAATGTCTATTCTTCCTCCCTGCCCCCTCCCCCCCTTCTCC
>JAWWEV010000083.1:66344736-66388479 GCA_035583235.1 Hafferia zeledoni
CTTCTCCCCCCCAAATATTTTGGCGTGATTTTGCTATCAAATTAGGGTACTCAATCCATGCCAGTTGGAAAAAAAAAATGGGCTCCCAGCACACTCATTGTATATGATTAGGTGCGGAGCATAACATCATCATAGGCAGAAAGTGAAAACAGCCAAAGGAAACGCCTACACTCTTCCTTTACAAAAGCTACTTGTTGTGTCTGTCTGAACAATTGTTAAAAAACCTGGAGGGGAATTAGAAGGAAAAAGATAACCAGCTTTATTAAGAGCAAAAGATTGATTGAGCAATTGATTGCACTTAATTGGAATGGTGTGAGAAAGGGAGAGGATTTCAGGGTTGTTGTTTTTCCTGGTCTCGTAGAAAGTCCTGCTACAGAAATGTACAAGCAGGAGATTGGGCTACTGAGCTGAAAGCTTAGGTTTGCTTCTTCTCACAGGGCATTGCTTGCCTAGAAGCAGCTGGCTATGAGAGCTACCCCTTCCACAGCACTGCCAGTTGCAATATTTGAGGCCTCAAAAAGGAGGAGGAACTTAAGAGTCACAAGGTTAAACTACAGAGGTTGGTTTGCTCATGTGTTTCTTCCCAGAGCTTTTTTTCTTGCTTCTGAAGTATGCTCACACTCATAGGATGCTTTCCTCTCTAAACAGCAAGGTCTAGAAACTTTTTTTTAAGAGAATGGCAAGATTCTTATCTCATGAATCCATTTCAGGATTGGAGTTCTAAAAAGAAAAAGTGTTATCCAATTCATAATAATAAAAACTGGAAGCACTATATTACTAAAACCTCACTAACCAAAGGGATGTATTTTCAAGTAGAGACTTCATTTTCTAGAGTTATGCATATAATAATGAAGCTGTAGCACAAGAGAGAACTAGCTCAGAGTTTCATAATCTTTCTCCACAAAACAATCCTCAAGGCGAAAATGATAATGTGCACGAACAGTTAAAATAAAAGCAAACCCTGAGCTAACCCCTTTGAGTGAACCAATTCCTGTTGTTGTATTGTTATTACCTTACTATATATTACCTTAATTTTCCTCTTAAGCAGCAGGAAGGACATACATTCACAGTGCACAGATAAGAGTGTGATTTCCAGTGAAAACAAAGGTTCCAGCAGTTACATTTGTATTTGCTTTGTTTAAAATCAAATTACAAGGTACGTGGGCCCCAAACTTATCTAAACAGTACATTCAGTACACAGACTTGCGGAGTCATTGAGGTTAGAAGGGACCAGATCAACATTGCCTTGTTTTGCCAGAGTGATCACTTCACATTAATGAATATAAAGCCTTCTTGCCTGTGAAGGCAAGGAGTTGAACTGGATGATCAGGATGCCCTGTGTGTGGCTATGTTCTAGCTTCCCAGATGCTGGCAGCTGGGACCATGTAGAGCTGCATGCTCCAATTATGCATTTCACATCCACTAATCTCATTTGCCTATTCTAAACAACAACAGAGGCATTACCCAAGTATTTGTGGATGAGCAATCCCAATAAGAAAGCAAAACAAGAGAGAACACAGGAGCAACACTCCAAGAGAAAATGGACAGCTTCGCAGATTGAGGCAATAACGGATGGCCGTAAAAAATGGTAGGACTAAACATCTGCCTTGTGACCTTCCTCCTCACAAGACCTAGGAGTTGTCTTTTGTCCTGCTCCACAAAAAGGAAAAAAAAAAAATCTGAAAGCAAAAGCATTAAAAGCAGCACAAATTTCTCCACTACCCCTTCAGGTTTCCCAGTATGAGCCAAGAGCCACATGGATACAGCAAGAAGACTAAAGAAATAAATAACACCTTTTACAGTGACATTTCTTTTATCAAATTCCTTAGGACTGAGAGACAAACCAGAGTAGGAACCAGCATGGGCTCGTCTCTCTTTGTCAGATACACACCTTCTGTGCCAGCTGTCATTGTTGCCAGCCATCACTGTTGCCAGCCTCCTACAGCCCTCCTACAAACCTCTTCAGAGTCATCTTCTTTTCTGCCCATCTACCAGGAGTTACCATTTTCCCATGTCTGCCCGATGAGCTGCTCATCCAAGCACTCCCTTGTTCATACCAGTAAAAACAAGCCGAGTCTGCCAACATGGTTTACCATGTAGGTCTTTCCTAACCGAGTTCATTGGGATGGAGATGGGTTGGTAAACCATAAGGTGAGCGATTCCACCAACAAACCTGAGAAATCAGTGACCTCTGACAGGAAGACAATGATCAATGACAGGAAAAATCAACCCTGACAGCCAGTAGAGTCCAGCTAGTTGAGCCTTTACAGTCCTATTTACTCTGTGCCCACACTGCACAGGACCACTGAAGCAGTCATGCACTAAATTCCTCTTTTTTTTTTTTTTGCAAATGGCCACATCACTCTGCAGCTACAATTACCTGTACCTAGTGCTCGTTAAGTGCTTTGAAGATTAAAAGCACAGATACAAGTGTTAAATATTGTAATTATTCTTACTACGTAACATTGCTGCTCTGAAAGTAGGGAGGGGTTGTTTTTTCGTGCTTGTATGTGGGAATACCATGACAGCTGCTCCTTTCTTTAAGTGAATTGCTGCCAAGGATCTTGATAAGGGATTGTGCTTGAAGGAAAAGGACCGAGTCTGGGAGTTTTCTTGGAGTGCTGCATACCACAGTGAAATTAAACTGTGCTCCTACCAGGCTTCCACTGTCAGAGCTTATTCCTATATGTGCTGATTACCTTGAGCTGCCTCTGGCTCTGGGAGGAGAAGAGGTGACTCTCTCCAGCACAGCAGGGCTTGATTCTACAAGCAGCGGCAGAAAGAAACACACTCACCTCAGACAAACAATTCAGGAGCAGCCCTGCAAGCAGCAAATCCCGAAGTCCAGGTTTCTGATTTATTCAGTTCACACTTGAGGCTTTAGGAAAGAGCTGTCCCTAAATAAGGCCAGGGCAGGCAGTGGCTGAGTCTCTTCTTTTTGTTACGGACACCTTCTGACCTTACAGCACAGCAAAAAAAGGACTAAGTCTGAACACAGTTTCCCCATACAGTGCATTATTCTCCTGAACTGTCTTCCTGGCACTGACTCACTGAGCCCACATGCCCAGGGGGAGTAGTCAGGGTAAAAGCCCCTGGGTTTACTCCATTCCTCTTTATTGCCAGAAACAGGTGGGAGGATGAGGCTGTGAGAGCAGCACGTAGTTTATTACCACCTTGTAACTGCTCCAAATTACGTCAGGAGCTGAGCTGACACCTAGCTGGCTTTCTGCAGTCAAATACAAACAAACCTGGTCTGAATTTGGGTCATATCTGAGGACAAAGCCATGAGTGACTGTTTCAGTCTGTGGCATGGAGTTACGTATATTTCTGTGTGCTTCTGGTCTCTGTGACACAGCACATAGAGCGAAGGGCTGTAGCATTTAATCAAGCAGTGCTTCTCTATGTGTACTGGGAGTTCATCTGAGCTAAGACTCAAGAGAAATCCTATGAACTGCTGTTTATATGTCTCATACCCCCCCTCCCTGATCTGCAACATTGCTGACCAGATTTGAACCTCTATGCAGGAGGTTACAAGTAGATCCCATGGCGCAAGAAGAAATGATGCCATGACCCATGTCCTTCACAATGTCAGGTAGCTTTTGGGAACAGATGGAAACTGAGAAAGGCTGAGGAACAAGGATCCACCTTGCCTCCCCTTTCTGCACTCTCACACACACCGTCAGTCCTGAATAGGCAAAACCACAAAAAGGGTGCATCATTCCCACTGGAAAAGCAAATACTGGAGTAAAGTAAGAGCCTGAAAACTTACCTTCTCAAAGAGGATAAGCGTAAGTACAGGTAGTTGCTGATGGTGTATGGAGCCGGTGTGGACAGGACCAAACCAATAGGACCCACTTTAAGAGGTGCTTCCTCTGATTCCCATGAGTTTTGAAGGTGCTCTGAGTGCCCATTCCACAGTTGTGTTTTGGCCCCATAGAAGCCCTTGTTTTAATCTGAAACCTACTGACAGCAACAACACTGGATTCTGGCATCAGAGAGGTCATTTGTGAACGGAGGCATGTTCTTGTACCTTCAGGGTTTTATGCAGAAAGTAGACTTTTCTGTCTTTCAAAAGGGGTGAGGAGAACAAAAAAGGATTTTATTAAAAATATGTATTTACCTTAGAACACTTTTAAGCTCATGTGGTAACATGGGAGAAGGCAGGAAGGTAGCAGTGGATGAAGAAGTAGAAAAAAGAAGCCTGGGTGTGTCATAGGGGAAGGGAAAGGTTGTAGGAGGAAGCGTGGGAGGCAATGCAGACAAGCTCAGTAAATTGCAAGGCAAAATGTGGATTTTGTCCCCAAGCAAAACACCTCTGTTCTGCTGTCAGGTCAAGTTAATAAAGACAGCTCTTCAGAGACTCTGCCATCTGTCTCACTAAGAGGAAAAATAATTAATAAGCACCTTCTGTCTGGCAATCAGCAACTATTTGCATCATCATATATGGAAATGGAAGCCTTCCTGATCACAAAGCACAACTTCTCTTTAGCAGTGGAGCTTCTGCTCATTTAGCTTTGTAGGTAGCTTTGTATCTGCAATGCTGCACCTGACGTGGAAGAAGTCCCTTTCAGAAGCAGCTGAAGGTGGGCAGCATCCACTGTATGGGCTATAAAGGAAAACTCACTGAGATTTCCAGACTGTCTGCAGGCATAAAAGCCAAGCTCCAGTATTGGCAGAGTCTTTACAATACAGGATTTGCAATAAAATGTAAGCATTGCTAGCGAGATGCAAAATTCACAGTGAGTTTAGTAACTAATAGCACAACTTCCTTTGTTTACTATGCAGAAGACACATGAAAATTAAACTAATCTGGTGCTTGTCCAAGTCACTGCTAAAAACACTTTTGACAAAAGCTGACCTCTTTGCTCCTGAATAAATATTAGCAATTTGTTTGCGCATTGTCCAGCCAGTTTGGTAGACAGGCAAGGAAAAATGAGCAAAGAACTTATTCAGTCATTTTTTTTCCTCCACCAATTGTCAAATAAATTATTCACAAATACAAGCTTCCATCATTCATCTAGCACTAGACTAAACACTTTCTACTAAACCTAGTTTTCAGCATCGTGTTTCAGTTTACAGTTACATTTTTCCCTGGGCAAAGGGAGCCAGTCATTAGACAGCTCTCATAGGTTTCTACTAAACATGCTTGATTAAGTCTTTTAAGAAGGAGTAGGTGTAGGAAATTGTGCTTTAAAGTCAAAGGAAACATTTCCATTCGCTTCAATGGGAAATTCGCTGGAAGAGAGAACATTATTTTGAAGAGTTAACAAGCATATTTAAGTCTGCATAAAAAAAAATATGTATCCCTTGCACACTGCACTTTGTGAGGAACAGTTTTCAAACACAGTAAGAAACAAACCTCAATGCTGGAACTGCCTAAACCAGCAGTTTTCTGTAACACCACTCCAATCTGCTACCAGGCACATAATACACATACATGAAATCCAGCAGCATCATCCAAGTTCTAGTCTTGCTCACTCTCCAGTGGCTTAACTTCTGCGAGTATATTCACCATGGTGGTGCTGAGCTGGCACAGGTGCTTGTCTTTAATTTCTTCAAGCCAGAGCCACAACTGATGCAATTCAGTCTAATGGCTTGAGGATCTGGCCTCATTTGAAAGGGAAAGTAGAATATGAAAAGAAAAATAAAATAAAATAAATGTAAACCTTAGTTTCAAACATGAATTTCTGGATTGATTTACTGTAATGCCACACAACCGTGCAAGGTCAGGATGACACACACACAAGAGACCTCTGAGACAAAATAACTACTTGAAACTACTACATTTGGAATTTCTATGGGTAGGCAAATTGAAAAACAGGCACACATCAGAAGCACACCTTTGCTGCAGGTCAGCAAGAAAACTCCATGTCATCATTTTCTTCAAAGAGGTTTAGACGGCTGCTGCCATTCCCCTAAATTTAGGAGAAAGAGGGATATGATGACTATTCAGTCTATGCAAATCCATGATGAACACTATTGAGTGCAACACCTGTGTTCACCTCTGCAGAAAGTGACCATTTTAATTGAGAGGTTACCTTAAACCCTTCTCTTCCAAAGGAAACAGTCCACTTTATACCCAGTCCAATCAGTTCCAGATGAATCCTTGGAGAGTGTTCCTCAAGAAAATGATGCTCATTCGTTATTAGCACATCAGCTCAAGATCCCAGGCACAGCTAGACAGTGTACAAATGTAGAACATAAGGCAGTCCCTACCCTGCTAAGATTACAATCTCAAAAGTCATAGGGGAAAAACAAAACAAAACAAAACAAAAATAGACAAACAGGCTCAGCAAATGTTGAAAGCTAGAGGTGTGGTGGAGGGCTCACATTCCTTCCCTTACTCAGTGTGTAGAGGCAAGACATGCCCAGCCTCTGGAGGGAAGTAAATGCTTGAAGAGATATGAAGCTCTTCCCATGACCCAGGCTGGCCACCCCTGTCATTGCAACCTTATTTTACAGAGCACACTCCTACCCAGAACAGTTGCTTTGGTTGTAGCTATGCCCATGGTGAATGTTAAGCAGAAGACATCTAGATGTAAGACTCATACCTTTCTCTCCTTCTTCACTCAGCACACTTGGTGGGTTCAGCTGAGAGCTTTCTGAGGACCAGTGTTTGGAAGTCTTGCTGTCTGCACTTTTTTTTTTCTACAGAACCTGTGCTTTAGACCTTCAAGCTCAAGGCCTGAGTAACAAGGAGAGAGGCAGTAGCATCAAAAGCTATTTGACTACTGCCAAAATATGTCACTTCAAGTCGCTTCATCCAGAAACTATGAAGATCTTGCCAGAGTTGAGACCTGTAAAACACAGAGATATGTGGTACAGAGCTGATAAGAACTTTCCCTTCAAAGTTATCCCAAAGCCCAAGAGATTATCTACTGGATCAGACCCTGTGGGTACTTAGACGCCACTCTGCCTACTTTTTGGATCCCACTGGGATTTAGGCTGAAAACAGGTGCCAAGATGCTCTGACTCAGGCGGTTGCAGGCATGCCCAGCAGCAGAGCTACCAGTGCCCAGGGAACATGCAGGCAAAAGACAGAGGCACCAACCAAGGCTGGATGCCTTCAGGGTTAGATGGTTGCTTGGTGTGTGACAAAGGGGCATTGCTGTGATTTTGGATTCCATGACCTGAACTCCACTTATGCCCTGTTGCAAGTGGGAAAGTTATGCTCTGAAGCTGGCCCTTATAAAAGCCATGCAGGTTTCCTTCACACTGTTCTCTTCACTTAATTTAAGTGTGCCTAATCAGGAAATCTACTTAATTGGAATATCTCCCTTAAAAATCAGGGGTGCTTACTAACAATGACTGCATCTTGATCGGGATGGTAATATCACTTAATTGGGATGCCTTCAGGTATCTTAGTGGTTTGGGTTTTTTATGTCTCAAGCTCAAGCTAGTTTTGTCTGTCTGCTCCTCATAAAACAGCTTTCAGTTCCTCCTTAGTAATGATATAGGCAAACGATGATGTAAGTTACTTTAACATTTTTTGCTTCTGGCTGTTGGTTGGTGTGGGAGGGGCAAATTACCTGTTTCTGTGGGTGTTCTTGCCACAGGGACGGTTATGGTAGCTGCAGTCTCCATCCCTTGCAAACACTCCTGCCTCTGTCAGCCTCCCTGTCACACAGGCTGCACACTGCAGCTTTCCAGAAGGCTTCAGTGAATAGTGAAATGCTATTTTCTGCTACCTGGCAAGCTCATCTAAACTGGGGGAAAGATACCAACCAGAGTGTCCTATCCTGAGTGTTCTGTTTGTAATTTACTGTTTCAATGTTTGCAGCGTCCACAACTCTTAAGAACAAAAATCATGTACTAAAGGAAAGCAAAATACCTGTCTCCCTACTAAATCAACCACACCACAGTTATACGTGCACAATTATTTTTGAATGTAAGCCTTGGCTAAGAATCTCTGGCTCTATTTTAGAGGTCACCCAGTTAGATAGAACTTTTTTTTTAATGACCCATTGAGAGTCCTTTTCTTCATGCTACATGGTCTTAAAGTATCAATATCTGTATTTATCAAGTGTAGCACCTCTAAATCAATCATCTACCACTGAATACAGGCTGGCAATCTCTTCTGCTTTGCACCTTGTCTGGCTTGTCTGATACCATCCTCACACACAAACATTAGCCATGTTGCCATCACAGTTGGCCAGTCAGTCTCACTGGGGCAGGAATTGGGGCATGAGCTGAGCAGTTTGGTAGGTGATATGTCAGAGCCACACATCAAACACACAGGGGCCGAATGAAGGGGGCTAATGCCACTTCAATAAAAAAATAAACACTGAAAGCTTTGCTTTTATTTGGTCTTTGAGAACAAAGAAAGGACAGTGTTTGGGGAGGCACTGAAATACATCCTGCCAAAGCCCTTTTCTGCTTCTGTGCAACTTTTCAAATCATGCCTACCAACTTTGTGGAGGCAGAGGAAGGGGAGAAAGAATCAGAAACTGTAGATGTAACACATTCAGGAACTGAATCATGACTTCTTTTACCTTTAGATGCCATGCTGCTTCATTCTGAGAGCAGAGGCCTACTAGAAAGAGGGGCTTGCCTGGGGTCACAGCCCATGAGACTCCTGCAGCTGCAACTTTCATGTGTTTGTTATACAGGGTACATTTAAAAACTCATCTCTTTTGTGTATTCCCTGAGGTTTATGGAAAATAATAGCTACATCTTGATAGCTCTACTTTTTAAACCATTCTCTCACCTCTTTTTACTGTACTTTACTTTTTGCAGAGTGAGACATTGTTTTCTGTATGTAAACAATCATGGATTACTTCCAGCAGTGCTCAAATAACTGCAAAGAGAGCATTTGTGGCTTCATAAAAGTGCATATGCAGATATCTAAGTTTTATTACTTGTATTACCATAGTTCCTACGAGCCTTAAAGGAGACTAGATCTTTGGTGTTATTGTACTTAATAACCATAAATGCCTTGTAAAACCCCAAAAGCCATGCATGCATGTAGCTGTGCATGCATGTGTATATGTTTGTGTACATTTACACATCTCTGTAACAACTGTGCCAAGGCATCTGCCTCTGTTTACCAGGCAGTTTTATGAAGCGGTTCTTTGGAGGCAGAACACATCAGTAATTGGACAGCAAGGGGGAAGTTAAAAAACAGAAGTACTTTTCCTAGAAACCAACACTTTTTCACTGGCAAGTTTTATTGGCAAACCTGGCAACCAATAAAGACATTCCTTGGCAGAGGGAAGATTATAATGGCCTGGACAGCGTAGGCATCTCTCTAGCACTCATCTCCGACAACGACCTGCACCCCGCTAAACCCACCCCGCGTCGTCGCGACTCCAGCAGCCCGGCGGCGGCGGGAAGGGTTTGCCAGGGGGTTTAAACCCCGCTTCCCCGCCGCGGAGTGTGCAAGGCGGGAGCGCGGCCGGTCCACGGGGCAGCCGCCGTGTGCGGGAGGGGCGCGGGCAGGTGCCCAGCGGGGCTGGCGGCAGCGGCACGGGCGGCCCGGGAGAGGGAGCCCGCGGCCCGCGCAGCGCCCGGGGAGCCGCGCAAGGTGCCCACCGGCGCGGTGCGGGCCGCGGAGTGCGGTGCTATGCTGTGCCGTGCCATGCCATGCCAGACGGTGCGGTGTGCTGCGGTGCTGTGCCGTGCCGGGTGGTGAGAAGCAGCGTGAGGAGCGGCGGGGCGCTGCGCTGCAGCATCGCCGCTCGACCCCAGGGGTAAATGGCTTTGCGGCTTCGCTTTGCTTGTCCGCTCTCCTAGCCGGGCACTGGCGGCTTGAGGGCCGGCCGCCATCCCCTGCGCAGCTCTTCGAGGAGAGCGGGGGGCTTTAGACTGCCCTCTGCCAAGGGCTGCCCGCAGTGGGGCAGCGCCTGGTCGCGGCTCTCAGCAGGGCTGAGCGCCCTCACTGCTACCCCCCGACTCCGCACCCGCACCTTGCTGCCACACACGCTTCCAAAAAAAGTTCCCAGCCCTCAAAAACGAGTATGGGAAAGGCAGGCAATTGTGTATCCAGGGACTGATCTCTATCTGCTACTTAATGACTTGCCAAGTACTTATCACTTCCCAGACTAGAAACTGTCGCTTCATTCTAATGTAAATAAATCCTTTATACAAATAAGTCTCTCTCTCCTCTCGTCTGCTAAAGCAATAGGTGGAGATGAAGCACGATGTGGCTGCGAAGGTTCATACTCCCAGCTTCGTTGTTCCCTGTGTGTTTTTTTTCTTTTATATGAATCCAGAGAATCCAGTGGATTCAGCCCCCCTCCACCCTCGCTGCCCCTCCCAGAGAAAGGAAGGAAATAAGGGAGGAAAAGAAACACAAAAGGGACAAGGGACCTTGGAAAATAAAAGGAAAAAAAATCGCGTCTGGCTATCTTCTTGACAGTTTAGGAGTGAGTTTTTAACACACCCAGCCCCTCAGATGTCAGTGTTTTACCATGGGATGCCACAAAGCTAGGGAACACAACAAATTAAGGGTTTCTTATGCACTTGCGGGTTTTAGCCTGTGTGTGTATGTTTGTGATAGTACTTTACAGAAATTACAGTAGAAATGGCACGAGTAGTTTCCCATAGCCTGGCTTTTATTCTTATTCCTGGTGCCGCGACATCTCTGGGACACAACCTGTGTCACAGAGGCAAATTATGTGTACGACTGCAATAATTATCGTGGGAAGATAAAATGCGCGGGCTCCGACCTCTTTTATGGTCTCGGTTCTTCCTTGTAAATTATATGCAAAATTCGCTTTTATACAGCGAACGTGAAATTAAGGTGTTTCTCTCGTGAATTGCACAAAGCCATTGACTGCTGCCTCATTTACTGCAAAGGATAATTTATTTCACAGTCAAGAACGAAAGGCTAAAGATGCCACAGGGAATGGAGTGCTTATTTTCGCATTAAGTTGTGTTATTTATGTCTCAAGATAAAAGACGCCCTGGGTTGGAAAACTACCTCGGCTTATTTACAGAATTGTTAACTCACGTTAATAAAATAACAATCATGCCTGTTTGCTTAACTGAGTGCCACGCAAAACAGACCTTGCATGTAGAGCTCGGTTTAATTGCACAGGCTTGTGATGGCAGAGGTGCTGGTGCAAGAACGGGAGGGAGGGATTGCTGTCACCCATGTCCAGTGGATGTAAACAGAGAGGGGACTTTTCGGCACAATAGATTTTTCTAATGGTGAAGCACGGATTTGTTGCGATCACTTCCCTCCCTTCTACTCTAAAGGATGTCAGCGGTTTTCTCCTGCGGTGTCGCCCGCTGTTTAAAGAACATGGAAAGCTGCATCCTGAGATGCAAAGAGCCGGGCTGGGTGGCTGGTTTCGGAGTTACAGGGATACTGCTATGATGTTGAAGCCAAAAGAAAGGGAGAGAAGCGAAGCTCTGACTACGTCTAAACATAAACAGCTCGAGGCTGCAAAGCAGTTCACCTCCAGGTCTTGGAGAGGAGCGAGGACAACGCAGAGCGAATTGTTTGTGTCCACCTGGGCTTTGCCCAGGTCAAATGGTAGTCCCTTCCCCTGCCGCTCTCATGTCATCTTTCTGACATATTACTAAATGAGGTTGCAAGTGACCACACACACGAAGTCTCAGAGGGTTTCAAGAAAAGTGCGGCTCCTCTGGCCTGGTCCGTCGGGCTCCCGTCCCTCCGCCGGTGCCCCTCGCCCGGCTTCGGGAGGAGGCGGCAGCGGCCGTGTCCGCCGCCCGGGGGCCTGCGAGGGAGGGGGTCCACGGAGGCCGAGGCTGCTGCCGTCCTGCTCCGCTCCTGCGGCAGACCCAGGCGGGGCGTCTCAAAGGCAGCTGTCCCGCCCGGAGGCCAGGCTGGATAAGGCTGCAAAGGTAAGGGCGCTGGGAAGCGGTGACCCTGCCGTGCGACCGGGTGGGTGAAGCCCAAGCGCCAAGGACTCTTTCTGTGTGGTATCCATAGACAGCAGGGGGAAAACTGATCTTTCAGCCTCCCTAAAACCTCTGCTTCCCCACAACACGCACACACACAATCCCCAAATCCCTCTATGGACCTTCACAATGCTGACTTTTGTGCCTCGAGTAGAGAAACCAAAGTCCTGCTGGGTTGAGGTCTGTAACTTAACACACGTTAGTTGCGTCAGTTCGCAATTATAGCATCGGAGTGACTATTGCAAAATATGTTAAATGTAAAATACGTCGGATTAATGCCCCCCGCCCCCCCATTCCCTATGCTGAAACTTCTCGATGTTACTCCAACCTCTGCCTGTGAAACAGCTTCGCTACTGTCAACATTATCCAGATAAAATGAAAAAGTCATTGAAGGCTCCGGGTCTTGGAGCGGCACGTCACGGACGCTTTAGCGAGCGAGAGGGAAGCCCATGGAAATTGTTTTTAACGGCAGGTAATACCGTGGGAAAACCGGATGACTTGGACTGCATGGAAACGTGCTAAAATGCCCTTTTTCTTTCTCCTTCTCCTTTTTTTTTTTCCCCCGGCTCAGCAAAACAAGAAAGAGGTTTTGAAAATATAAAGTGTTGGAATTGACATCTAGTCCAGTGCTTGCACATTTATTAATTCTGCCTTGGTGGGAGGAAAGGGGAAAAAGTGTAATTAGGCAGGAGCAGGTGAAAGATTCCAGACGATGAAATACAACAGGGTAAACGGGATAATGTATTCACCATTAGAGGACTGACATTTATTACCAAAAGGAGACCTGTTACGTTTGAATATAAAAAGGAGAAGGTATTAAGCTGCGTAAATTACATTCTTCGCATGACTTGAATCTCATTTAAAATACTTATTTATTTTTTAATAACCAACTGATTGGTATTTCAGAGGAAAAGCCGTATCTGCTAAAATACCATCAGGCATTTGATGCACCTTTAACACGCTCCAAAGACACGATCCCCAAAGCAATCGATCACAATAAAAAGTGTGGAAAGAGGGTTTCAAATTAGTGAAGCCAAAAGGGTCTTTTGACGTATTTGTAGTGTCAGAAGATCAGGATGGGTAATTCATCTCACAAACACACCACACACACGTCTTTCCCGTACAAATTCCACGCCTTAAAATAGATTTCATCTTGATCCTTTCAGCTGATCTATTATTAACGCTAATGAAGTTTCAGAGGTATGGGCTAACAAAGGGAATGAAGAGTACGATATCGAAATCGTAATTATTGGTAAAATAGACTACTGTGCAACAATGTATGCAAATTTCCCCACGTTTGAGGCACGAAAAGAAAACCTTCTTTCTTAAAATATGGGAGAAAATTGAAAGTAAAATTGAAAAAATAAATAACAAAGCCCTCACTCTTTGCTCCCTTTGAGCTCCCGTTGAAGTCTTTTTCCGATTAGAGCCCAAATATTATTTCAGATAGTTTGACAAAGGCAAAGGAAATCAAATCTTCACAGCAAAACCGGCCAAGCAGTTTAATGAACATTTTATTTTGCTTCTTTTTCTCTGTATTTCTTTTTCGACACACCTTAAAAAGCACGGAATCCACTCTGAAGCAGACTAGGAACCAAATTATGCCCTCTCCGTCTCAAGTAAATAAAGAAATAAATCAAGGATCCGCTCTCCGTATCACACTCCATAAGGTCTGTAAAGATTATGTGAAGGGGCGAGCTACAGACCCCGTCCAAAGGAACGCACCCGTGTTTATAAACAGCAGAGGCAGCGGGGGCTTCGTTTGCAGAGAGAGAGAGGCTGATTAATGAAAAGGAACTTTGGAGGACTCGTCAAAACCTTGTCAACCGAAGGAATGCAGTCTCTTCAGAAGCGTTTGGTCAGGCAGGCAGCTGATTGCAGGCAGGGTGGTGCTGCCGTGACAGGGGCATCCCACCCTGTGCACACAGACACAGACACACAGACACACAGACACACACACACACACACACACACACACATTTTCCTCTCTGTTCCCGCGGGCGTGGAGGGTGGAAGGCAGCCGGGGTGGACTCCTGATCGGGGAAGGCAGGGAGCGAGCCGGCACACCGGCGTGGAGCCAGCCCGCCGACACTGGCGGCAGCCTGGAGGGAATGGGAGGAGGGAGCCCGACCGAAGCGTGCGGAGAAAACAGACCAAGGAGCTTATAAAAAGAAAAGGAAAAAGACAAGTAACATTCGGGGGAAACACGCGTGGCAGAGCACGGGGTGCGCTCGTGGGTGGGAAGAGCTCCGGGGGAAGCATGTACGGGTATAGATACATATACACACAGATTGGCGCGGGCATGCATGTCGTGCGTGTGCCCAGGGTGCGTGTGCGACCGCGCAAGTAAGGACGCGGGTACGTTGGCGAGCGAGGTACAGGGCAGTAGGGTTCGGGGGGAAGGGGGGGCGGGGGGGACAGGTCGTCGCGCAAAATGCTCGGACGGGGGGATCCCCGCGGGTGCGCAGAGGCCCGTGCGAACCCGGGGCTCCACGGCGCTCAGGGCGTCCGCGTGTGCCGGCGAGCGTGTGTGGCCGGTCCCCGAGCGCTACAACTCCTGGGGCTGCTGCAGGGTTTCTTTCTTTCTTTTTTTTTTTTTTTTTTTTTTTTTTTTTTTTTTTTTTTCTCCTTCTCGCTCGCTCCTTTTTTTTTTTTCCCTCCTCATTCAGAGTCCCGGGTGTCTCCCGGCCCTCATTGGCCGCCTCGGCTCTACGGGGCGGAGCTGGGCCGCCTGCAAAGGGAGGAAAAGAAAAAAAACGAGAGGGAAAAAAAAAAAAAAAGGAGACCGAGAGAGGAGAGGGAGGGAAAAAAAAAGGGAGAAAACTGTAAGAGCGTAAAAAAGTTCTCGCCGTGGTGACGGATGCTCAAAAGTTCAGGAGTTTTTCCGATGCTTCCCAAAGCAGCCTGCGACTGAAAAAGAGACTGAAAAAAGCGAGAGGGAGAGAGAGAGGGAGACTTTGCACTGGGAGATCGGGAAGGTGGATTTTTTTCTTCTGCTGCTCGCTTAAAAAAAGCCAACAAAACACATCCCTCTACTTTTGTCCCTCCTTTGCAGACAACTTGTTGCAGATCCCCGTGGAACAAGGAACTGGGAGCGTGGGAGCCTCTTTGCAAAGGTTTTATTTTCTTAATACTCTTTCTGCGTTTGGAAGTTGCTTTCTCCGCTGCGATTATTTTTTTACCTCCGCCGTTTTCTTTTTAAAAATATTTTTCCCCCTTTTTTTGCCCCCCTCCTTTTTGCCCCCCTTTTTGATTTTTCCCCCCCTCCGCGTGGAGCGCGGGAGCTCGCCGGTGGGCTTTTCTGGGCGAAGAAGAGGAGACTTTCGGCGCTGCCGTCGTTATTCTTCCTCCCTTTTTCCGCGCTCCGCCGGGGGGGTGGGGGGGTGGGGGTTGCCCGGCCGCCCGGTCCAGCTCGGTCCGCGGAGCGGCGGAGGGGTGGAGGGGGAAGGGACGCGCTGTTTGGTCCGGCGGGGAGGGTGGGGGAAAGCTGACGGGAGGACATGCAGGCTCGCTACTCCGTGTCCAGTCCCAACTCCCTGGGAGTGGTGCCGTACCTCGGCGGAGAGCAGAGCTACTACCGCGCTGCGGCGGCGGCGGCCGGCGGGGGCTACACGGCCATGCCGGCCCCAATGAGCATGTACTCCCACCCGGCCCACGACCAGTACCCAGCTGGCATGGCCCGAGCCTACGGGCCCTACACGCCACCGCCGCAGCCAAAGGATATGGTGAAGCCGCCCTACAGCTACATCGCCCTCATCACCATGGCCATCCAGAACGCACCCGATAAGAAGATCACCTTGAACGGGATCTACCAGTTCATCATGGAGCGGTTCCCTTTCTACCGGGACAACAAGCAGGGCTGGCAGAACAGCATCCGCCACAACCTCTCCCTCAACGAGTGCTTCGTCAAGGTGCCCCGAGACGACAAGAAGCCCGGCAAGGGCAGCTACTGGACCCTCGACCCCGACTCCTATAATATGTTCGAGAACGGCAGCTTCCTCCGTCGTCGCCGCCGCTTCAAGAAGAAGGACGCCGTCAAGGACAAGGAGGAGAAGGACCGCCTGCACCTCAAGGACCATGTCCCGCCGCGCCCGCCACCGCCCGCTGCTGCCGCCGCCGAGCCCGAGGGCGGCCCCGCCGGTGGCAGCGCCGCGCCGCCGCCGCCGCCCGTCCGCATCCAGGACATCAAGACGGAGAACGGCACGGCCTCGCCTCCGCAGGCCGTGTCCCCTCACGGCGCCGCGCCGCCGCTCGGCGCCGTGCCCAAGATCGAGAGCCCCGACAGCAGCAGCAGCCTCTCCAGCGGCGGCAGCCCCCGCAGCACCCTCCCCTCCAGCCGTTCCCTCAGCCTGGAGGCCCCCGAGCCCCCGCCGCCGCCCCCGCCGCCCCACCACCACGGCCCGGGCTTCAGCGTGGACAACATCATGACCTCGCTGCGGGGCTCGCCCCAGGCCCCCGCCGAGCTGGGCGCCGGCCTCCTGGCCCCCGCCGCCGCCGCGCCGCGCACCGGCATCCCGCCCGCGCTGTCCCTCGGCGGATACTCGCCGGGGCACAGCTCCGTCTACGGCTCACCCTGCGGCCAAGCGGCCGCCGGCTCCGCCGCCGGCACCTACCACTGCAACATGCAGGCCATGAGCCTCTACGCGGCGGCAGGCGGCGCCGACCGGCCCGGCCACCTGCCCGCCGCTGCCGCCAGCCCCGCCGAGGACCCGCTGCCCGACTACGCGAGGCCCTCGGGCGGCGGCGGCGGCGGCGGCGGGGCGGGGGGGGGGGACGGCGCGCAGGTAGAGCGGTGGCGCTGCGGCCTCGCGGCCCCGGCGGGGCGCTCTTGTCACGGGCACCGCAGCGCGGCTCCGGCTCGGCCGCGGGGACACAGGGACACACCGGGACACACAGAGACACGCGGACACAGACACCCCCTTCCCCCGCGAGTCAGCGGGGTTTGGGCCCGAACGGGCCGCGGGGGCCCCGGGCAGCCGCTCAGGCGACGCGGCGGGCATGTGCCGGTAAACAATGACCATATTGTGAAATGGAAAACAGACTCCGGCTCCCTCCGAACAGCCCGCTCCCACCGGATGTGTTAAATAAAAACCGCTGGGGGGAAACAGCAGAAAGGCAAGAAAATCGGGTTCGGGCTGGAAAGGACGGGAGGCCAGGAAACCCGCAAACAGGCGGATTTGTGTGCCCTCCGCCCGGTAATCCTCGCACGGACTGCAGGGGCGGCGGATGCCTTCGGAAAGAAGTCTGCTTGGGGTGGTTGCTGTTGGATCTGGTGCGTTTCTGCCTTTTTTTTATTTTTCCCCTTTAGTATCGAAACTTTTTTTTATCCCCTGCCTTGCCCCTGAATAAAACAAGAGCAAACTTTCTCTGCTGCAGGAAACCGATCCAGATTTCCCCGATGAGCGGCACAAGCTGCCGGTCGGGACGGCTTGGTGGGGACGCGCCGCGGCTCCGGAGCTGCCGGGGCTGGGTGGAAGACCGGCGCCCAACTCCTCTCCCGTTTTCTCCCTTCAGCCGGCACCTTCCTGCCCGGACGTGTTGAAATGCAGTGCCCTGGAATTTATGACACAAATGGGATTTTTCCACCCCCTCCCCCTCTTCTCTCCTTAAAATCTCTACCGTCTCTTCCAACTGGATGCAGACTGGGAGCTCTAATAAACTTACTTCCCCCCTCCCCAGGCATAAAGATATATCCCTCTCCAGTTCGTCTCTTTAGGAAAAAAAAATTGGGGCGGATAGAGATATTTCCAATGGATTTAAGTAAGTCATTCATGTAATGAAATGCTTAGGGATTTGTTTAATGTGATTTTATACGAGCTGTGGACATTTCCAAAGCAAACAATAAGTTCAAGTACAACATGCACGGTGTTACAAGTGTTACTCAGCTGGCTGGGAGATCTTCGGTGAGCAAATAGGCTAAATCTGGAGAGTAAACAACTTCAGAAAAATCTACAACTCCGGGTCACTGAAAACAGCCTTTTATTTGTTTTCCTTAGTGTCTAGTAAAATTTGATCCTTTTTTTGTTTTTCAACGCTGCTGTAAAATCACCAATGATGGACATCATCGGCCCATGGCTCTCCTCGGCCGAGCCACGGAGTCCATTGCCTGGGACCTGGGTGCGTAGATGGGCGCAGAAAACCGGGTACAGGTGAAGGAGGGTGCTGCTGGCCAGGTTGCTGTGGAGAGGACATCCCTGCACAGCACCAGTCACTTCTTGGGGCCTGTCACCCGGAAACTGGGCTCTTGCGACGGCCTTCAAGTGGAGAAGCTCCACGGCGGCCTCACAGTGGTTCCGCCCACCCGTAAGGGTGATTTGAGTTCCCTTCGTGAGGGGCTTGTGACCCTGTGCCATAGCCGAACCAGATGGTGAGCATCGCCATGGGGCAGTGAGGAACAGGCATGCGTGGGACCCAGCGGTCACAGGAGCACCTGGAGGGGCACTGGCGCTGGGAAAGGTGTCGGGGGCTCTTCACCCATCGACATCGTGCCACGGGCAGGTTGCCTTTCGCAAAATCCACGAGGTGGGTGCCCTTAGGCCGTATGGTGCCACCAGCAGCTCCCCGACATTCCCACGGCAGGCCGTCATGCTGGGAGTCTCCCGCCTGGCTTCGGGCCCTGCAAGGGTCTTGGAAATGCAGGAAATGATGTAACTAAAATTCGAGATATTTGGGGGATAATAGGCTTTGCTGTATTTAGTGCGGCGGTCCCGGTCGGCGTTCGCCCTGCGAGGGAGGACGATCCGAGTTAAGTAGCCCAGTCAGACGTTTATCGTCACCAGATCAGAAACTGGGAACCAGAAGCGCACGGTGCGTTGCCCCCAAGCCATCAACATAGCCAAGGGGGACCGGATGGCAAATCCGAGCGGCGTGGCTGCAGCCCTCCCCCGGGGCGCTGCGGGTACAGGTGCGGGGGCACCGGGCTGCAGAGCGGCGGGGCTGGCCGAGACCCCTCGCTGGCCGCAGGGGTGGGGGGAGCCAGAAACCTCCCAATCGCGACGCTCCGGCTCAGAGATTGCTGTTGGAATTCACTTTAAAAGAGCTTGAATGGGACTTTTTTTTTTTTTTTTAAGCCGAAGCTTTGTTGTGCTAAACTAGTTGGACGAGTTAGGGTGTCGCTGCTCCCGATTGCTCTGGCCAATGGAACCCGATCCACCCTGCTGTGCGTAAGAGCGCAATTAAGGATTTAACCAAGCCTATGCTGCGCCCCAGCCAGCAGTCTGCCGGAGACAGACACCGCGCCGCAGCCTCCTCCCCCAGACATGTCTGCCTAGACCCGAGCAGCTCCGCCGCCAGCCCCAACCCGCCGCCGGCTCCGAGCTATGACAGGAGTATTTGACAGAAGGGTCCCCAACATAAGATCCGGCGACTTCCAGGCTCCTTTCCAGACGACTGCAGCCATGCACCACCCGTCCCAGGAATCTCCCACTTTACCCGAGTCCTCGGCTACGGATTCCGACTACTACAGCCCGGCGGGGGGAGCCCCGCACGGCTACTGCTCGCCTACCTCGGCTTCCTACGGCAAAGCGCTCAACCCCTACCAGTATCAGTACCATGGCATGAACGGATCTGCCGGGAACTACCCTGCCAAAGCCTATGCAGACTACAGCTACGCCAGCCCCTACCACCAGTACAGCGGCGCTTACAACCGCGTTCAGAGCTCCGCCAGCCAGCCAGGTGAGGGCAGGGGGCCGGGAGTGTGCGGGGAGCTCTCGCGGCATTGGGGAGACTGGGAGAGCGCATCCCTGCAGATCCCTGGCTCAGGGACCGCGGAGATGCGCCTTTTCCTGAACCAGAGGGAGAACTAAATATAAATAAATGGGGGGGAAGGAAGAATTTTTTTTTAAAAAAAGGTGGAGAGCTGGTCTACTTTTTTTTCTTTTTTTTGCCAGCCCACACGATCTAAAACACAAATCCTAGGACCAGTACTTTAAGACAGCAAACTTTTATCAGCTGTTCCTGGACCCCCA
The DNA here is from genome assembly GCA_035583235.1 of Hafferia zeledoni. Lineage (NCBI taxonomy): Eukaryota > Metazoa > Chordata > Aves > Passeriformes > Thamnophilidae > Hafferia > Hafferia zeledoni. The sequence goes on from JAWWEV010000083.1 coordinate 66,364,572, forward strand.
CGGGGCCTCCTCCTTCCCCTTTCAAGAAGAGGGAGAAAATAGCCCAGCCTTGTTGCGAGTCTCAAACTCAGGTTCGCGGTGTTGAAGAAAATTTCCTTTCCCCGGTGCTGGAGGGGCGGGGGAGGAGTATGGGAGGCGGGGAGCCCGGCCGTGGCGGGACTGCGAAACCGGGAGTTCTTTACCAGAAAGCGCCGCGGTTATAGTGTTTTTCCTTTACTTCTTTGTAACTTGCTGTAGGGGAAAAAAAAAAAAAAAAAAAAAAAAAAAAAAAAAAAAAAAAAAAAAAAAAGAACAAGAAAAAAGGAAAAGAAGGGGACAGGGAGGGGAAAAAAAAGCAATCCTGTGGCGAAGCCAGGAAGCTGGGGCTTGGCCGGGAAGAGTGTGGTCTCGGCTGCGCTTGGGGACACGCCGGCGGCGGCGGGGGGAAGGTGCGGTCGTGCGGGGGAAGCGGTAGATGCCTTGGGTCTGTCCCTTCTCCGGGCAGCGCTCTTCCCAGAAGGGCACCTAAAGGCTCCCGGAGACCGCGTACGCCCCGCGCGCCCGCGCCGCGCTGCGCGCCCGGCAGGATGCTCGGGACGGGAGCGGGAGGCGGGGAATGGCCAGAGGTGGCCAAGGCCTGGCGCGGAGCAAGCGGGGCCCACCCGTCTCACCGCGAGGAGCCGGCGGAGGCTGCGCGCGGCCGCCGCCCGGCGCTGGAGCCCCGAGGGGAGCCGCAGGGGCCCGTCGGGCCGGCGCCGCTGCCCAGCCCGGCCCGGCCCGCGGGCAGGATGCCGCCGCCGGCGGCGCAGGCAGCGCGGCGCGGAGGGGAGCCTGTCCCGCGCCTTAACGTCTGCGTCTGTGTCTCTCTCCCGCCCTTGCGCCCGTGCAGAGAAGGAGGTGGCGGAGCCCGAGGTGCGGATGGTGAACGGCAAACCAAAGAAAGTGCGCAAACCCCGGACTATTTATTCCAGCTTTCAGCTGGCGGCGTTACAGAGGAGGTTTCAGAAGACCCAGTACCTCGCCCTGCCCGAGCGGGCTGAGCTGGCCGCCTCCCTGGGACTCACGCAGACACAGGTACCGCGAGAAGTTCGGCCCCCGGGGGTCGCAGAAACCCCGGATTCACTCCGGCGCGGCGGGAAGGGCTGGATCAGCCCCCGCGGAGGGGCGGGAGGGCGGCGGGGAGCGGGTTCCCCCGCAGCCGCGAAGCACCGGCTGCCAACCGGGCATTAATGGTCTCTTTCCCTCCCGACTTCCTCTTTCCCCCCTTCTCCTCTCCTCCCGCCCCGCTTCCAGGTGAAAATCTGGTTTCAGAATAAAAGATCCAAGATCAAGAAGATCATGAAAAACGGGGAGATGCCTCCGGAGCACAGTCCCAGCTCCAGCGACCCCATGGCCTGCAACTCTCCACAGTCACCTGCGGTTTGGGAACCTCAGGGCTCATCCCGCTCCCTCAGCCACCATGCCCACGCTCACGCTCACCCTCCAAACTCCAACCCGTCCCCTGCATCCAGCTACCTGGAGAACTCCACTTCCTGGTATCCCACTGCCAACTCCATCAACTCCCACCTCCAACCCCACGGCTCCCTACAGCACCCGTTAGCGCTCGCCTCTGGGACAATTTATTAGAGTCTTACCCTTATTATTTTATTTTTAAAATTTTTTTTGTTGTTCCTTGGACTCCTGTGTTTTACTGTTAAGGAATAATAACAAAAGGAATGCATATGGGGAATTTTTAAAAGGGAAAAGAAACAAAAAGATTAAAATGTGTAAAGCTTGTGCATGTAACTTATTGCATTTCAAAGAAAATCCTTTTTTATACAATACGGACATTTTTTGGCTCATCTGTGGACACTATCAATGGTGCCTTGAATCTATGACCTCAACTTTTCAAGAGACTTTTTTCAATGTTATTTTAACCCTGTAAATAATTGTAGATAGAGGAATTAAACTGTATATTCTGAATAAAATAAAATTATTTCGACCACGATAAACGTTTCTAAATTACCTCTTCTTCTATTAATAAGAGGGAAAAAATATAATGGTAATTTGCTTGCAGAAAGAGAGTTTGAGAGCTGGAAGTTCACATTCGGTTCCAGTGCCGTGCAGTGCCACCGCAGCCCGGGCATGCTGGCTGTATATGGCTCTTGCAGGTCCCCACAGACGAGCCGAGGGGCAGTAGTGCTCTCTCCCCGCTGGAAAAGGAGCTCCGGCAAGACCTCATACACCTTATCTCACCTTAGTGATTTGAACTGAAGGGTAAGCTGCCCATCCGGACGCTAGAAAGCAAGTCTCTCGCCTTAAGCTGCCCCGAACCCTTTTCTGAGAGCAATTAGCGTCGAGAGCTTCACACTCCACAGCCCATCAGTCGCCCCTGTGCGCTCGGCTAATTATACAAATTACGTTTCCGTCAAAGGGAGCCGCTTAATATTAGAAAAGGATAAAATGAGGGCCCAGCTCCCCTCGCTCCTGGCAAAAGTCTGCGGCAGCTGCGACTGCAGGAGGGACGTTGCAGAGGTACTTTCATTATTTTTTGTTTTTCTCTACCTACAATTTTTTGGGAAAAAAAAAAAAAAAAAACAACCGTGCAGCACAGCCGTCGCTAGCGCTGAGCGGTGCTGGAGGCACGGCTTTGGCGGAGTGGCCGTAGCGCTGCCCACTGGCATGGACCACTCTCACGAAGCGTGGACCCCTCTCCCAGCAGAAACCCTGGCCCGCGGAGCCCCCAGGGCGGTGCACGTTCCCGCGGGCAGCCCCCATTCTAGCAGGGAGCGGTAACTGACGGCCGTGCGAGGTACGACGACAGCAACGATCGTGCCAAAGACATCGCTGGAAGGATCCCCGGCATAAAAGACACCCGCCTGGCAGCTGAACCTGGTGGGGAGAGTGCTGGCGGAGGGAAGGCAAGGCCTGAAAAGGCACGCTCCTGCCCTGGGGCGCACTTACCTGTCTCCAGTCTTCCTCCCCCTCCTTTCTTCTCCCTCTGCTCCTGCCTGCCATGTTTTGTGCGTGTGCGTGAGTGTGTGAGTAGTTTTCTCCCCCAAGAAAGAAGCCCAGGGTTGCTGTTTTGTAACAGGTTGGGGGGTTGGTAAATGTCTTGCAGTACAATAGACCAGTTTGTTCGGTTGTGCTCCATGCACGTCAGGGCCGGTGCGGGGGTGTCAGAGCCAGGGTGGCGGGGCCTGCCGCCGGCTGCCCACCCCCTGCCCGCTGCCGGGCAGGCACTGCCACTCCCCGCGTCTTCAGTGGTTCTGGGGACCAGTTACTGCTCATTTCACTCGCAAGGTATCAGGGACTTTCCGCGACTTTGGGGCTGATGAAAAGCTCGGGGTTTTCTTTCTTCTGCTAACTTCTACCCCATGGGAAAAAAAAATCTTGACCGTTTCATTTTCTTCCGTTCTCTTCCTCATTTACCTCTAGACAAGCATTCAAAATACAGTAAGAGACTCTCCCCACCCCTACCCCCCTCCGTGGTCACTTCCCTTTGCAGAAAGGCTTGGACATAAGAGGTGGAAGTCAATTTCCCAGGTCGGTCCACCCACCCTTTTCTTTGAGGAGCTGCCTCGGAGCTGTTTGGTTATGGTCATCTGCTGGGATCAGGAGGGCCCGGGCGGACAGCGGAGGAACACCTCGGGGAAGGCGGGATGCGGCAGGCAGAATGCCAGGCAGGGATGCAAATTCTCACAGCCACGGCTGGACTGGGTTCTGGCACCGCTCACCTCTACGAGTCATCTCCGCTCGGTTTCCGTGCCAGTTTCCCCCTCCTCCCATATCGGGATGGTGTTGGGCAGATCGGGGAGAGCCTGGCATCCCTCCCCGGGGCAGGATAAAAAAAATACTCTCAGCGGGGATCATGTCGCCGTGGTGCCGGCCCCAGTGAACACTCGGGGTCTACGGCTACCTGTCCCTCCGTGATAGCCCATGGAGATGGTCCTGACCCCCTTGTCCCCGCACACGCAGGCAGGCACACCCCGACGCCTCTCCTCGCCTGCGTGCACCCCCTGGATTCTGGCGACGGCCGGAGGGAACCTAGTTTGTCCATGCCTCCCCCCTTGCCTCCGCGGAAAAGGGATGAGATGAACTGTCCTTTGTCTAATACTGGGTTTGAGCTCGGCGGATTGCTGGCTCGGGGCTTTTCCCCTGCCCCTCTGCTCTCTTCCCCTCCCTTCTGTTTTCCTGGCGGCCACTTCCATGTGAAGCCGGGGCAGCTCGGGGAGCCGAGAGGAGCCACATTCCTGTGGGTGCCGAGCGGCTCCAGGGCTGAGCCACAGGGCCTGACACACACACACAGACAGACACACAGACGCGCAGACACACAGACACACACACACACACACACACACAGACACACACACACAAAGCAGCCTGCAGTCGCCGCTGCCCCAGATCGAGAGCTCCTGATACTGTCTGCACTCCTGAGGCTCTCACACCCACAGCAGACCGACCCCTGGCTGCGCTAGACCCCGGTTGGGGCGCACACCCACAACACCCACTCCCAGACATACACGCTGCCGGCCACCTGCACCTACGAATGAGGGGGGAGCACTTTCCCGTTTCCACCAAAAAGCCCTCGCTGTCCATGCCCAGGCATTCCCGCACTGCCCGGCGGGCAGAGCCTCCAGCCGGGAAGGGCTGCCTCCTCGCCAAGTGACTTCGGTTTCCCTCCCGCTCCTCCCCGGGGAAAGAAAAACCACCCCCTCCAACCTGTCACCGCGGCAGGGCAGCCCACTCGTCAGGCGTTCCTGTCGCCCTCTTGCTCCCCTCGATCCTCCCCGGTGCATTCGCTGCCCCGCGGCCGCGCTGCCTCCGCGGGCCTCCGCCCTCTACCCGCTCCGCCGCCAGCAGCGCTGTGTCCCCAGAGTGCATCCCACATGTGGCATCGATTAAAGATTTCTGCCACGCAATTTTGCGACTGACAGACTCTAGGTGTTTCGGTTGTGGATCACGGAAAGGAGATCTATTGCTTCAGGAAAATCGGGGCGGGGGGTGGGGGAAGTTGGGAACCCCCTCTTGCTTTCAGTCATTTGAGCGATTGCCTGCAGTAACGCAATAACCTGTTTTATAGGTCAGACAAGAGCCGTGAAAAAGGAAACGCGGAGTTTACATTAAGCCTCCCGTTCTCTCTTTTTTTTCAGGTAGAATCTGTATTGCATCAATTAAATGTTCCTGCGTTTTGTTCGGCGGTGCGTCTATTAACGTGTGATTTTGGGAGGATAGGCAATGGTTTATCTGCCTACAATAAAGACCCGGTAATTCCCGACACTCATCCACGCCTCGACTGTTTGTGAGAACAGCTTCCACAGACACGACCTTCAAGGTCGCGGGAAATTTTCCCAGCTCCTTTACCGCCTTCTTGCCCTTCAGGTTAGGACCCGGGAAGCCGGCCCCGGACAGAACCTGCGACGAATGGAGTGCTTGGCGAGGAGTAGTCTGCGCATGACTTCCTACTCCCCTCCTGCTGCCGTCTGCCCCTTGGCACTCCCGGAGAGGCTATCTAAACCTCAGCCTGAGCTTTATAGAAGCTTCGCCGGGCCGGATCCTGACTGGCTCCGTGCTCTGCAGAGGCATCGTCTGCCTGGCTGCGGAGCTGGCCCTCCATTTCAGGAGATCTTTACAGTCTCCTCGATACGCACCACATAACGCATTTTATAGGGCAGTATCCTCTAAGTTCTCCTTTCTTCGCCTTGCTTTTACTAATTCGCATGGAGAAAAGGGCACGGAGAAAGACTGCGGGCTGCCACCCGCGGCTGCTGCCCGAGGAGGCCAGCAAGGGCCGGGGCCGGCAGCCCTCCTGCCCACGGAGCCAACCCCTGGAGCTGCTTCCCTGCATCCGAATCCTGTGGGGACCTGCCGGGGACCTTTGATGATTTAGTCCATTAAAAATAAAGCGGGTTTGTATATTTCGTGTCCAGGATTAATAGAAGTTAATCAGGAGTCGAAAGCAAACTAACCCAGTGAGTTAACCTCGCTAGCTGCAGGTAGTCCTGTTAGCCAGGCTCTTTGGATTAATTAATTACAATTGAGTCAGTTCTGCTAATTTCCCTAAGGACCCCTGAAGACTAGTCCAGCGGGTGCACGGGAGCGCAGAAGGCCTCGGGCTCCACAGCCCGCCTCGAAGAGTGCCTGGCCTCGGCATCCCGCATTCCGCATTCTCCTCCACCCGATTCCGAGGCTGCCACGGCTTCTTGCCCGAAAGTGACGTTCAGTCACCTAAGAAGAGGCACACGACGATGACGAACCAGCTTTTGGGCATGAGTGGAGAGCATGAGGATCTTTCGGGTGCCGGGGAGAGTCTGCCGGGAAGAGCTGAGCCGAGAGGTGGACTGATGTAAGGCGGGAGCCGATGCATCACCCCCTGACTGCACATCAGGCTCGCACTCGTTGAGATTTGGACACGTAATGCTGCAGACCACTGATTTGCTGTTTTCTTAATTCCCGCTCCTCTCATTCCCTATGAATCAAACAGTCTTTTGTCCTTCAGAGTTTGATTTGATCGCTACTGTTCACATTTCACTTTTGTATTTTTCTCTCCCTATACCATTACTCATTGAGTGCCCCGTGAAATTACAATCGTACATTTTCAACTCAGCAACCCATTTGCAGTGCAAAAATAGGGTCTAAATAATGGCTGAATTAGCCCTACTGGACAGTTTCAGATGTAACACTCTGTAATAATTATATTGCAGCTTGGATTAGGATGCTATTATCATAATCTGGACGTTTACAATTATCTGTAATTTGCAAAGATGCGCCAGGTCTTGATTACAGCAGGTTTTTTTTATCAAGCTAACCATCACTAAACAGTGACAGTAATAACAGCTAATTTTGCTGGCAATATAAGAGGTGCTGGGGTGTGCAAACAATTTCACACCTGGATGTGCTCACTCAACCAAGAATATAGAGAAAGAGCTTCTGCCCTGAGACTCAGAAAAATATTCTCCACTGCTTCTGTTCAGTATACATTTCTAGACCCCGATCCTTGCTTAGCAGATTTTCACAGGGGTAAGTTTTGGGGCTCGGTTGGGTTTGTGGCTGGTTTGTGACTGCTCTGCGCCTCGCCCGTGCAGGCGTGCTCCGTCTTTATTCGTTCTCCCAGTTTCGTTGTCACTCTCCCTCCGGTGTTTTCCCTCACCGGGCCGGACCCCAACATTTACGCGCCCTCTTTACCCGCGGTGCTGCAGCGGGCGGCGGGCGGCGAGGGGCAGGGATGCAGTGGGGGCCGCGCCGGGTTGCCGGAGGGGAAGCGCGGGACTTGGCGGCTAGCGGAGAAACTGCGGGCCCGGGGCCAGAGCCGTCCGCCCGTACCCGCGGCGGCGCGGCGTCAGCGCGCATTTCCGCGGCTCTCCGCGGCTCCCGTCCCGCGGCCCCGGGGCGGCAGAGCCCGGCGGCGGGCTGATGGTGGCGGAGCCGGAGCTGGCAGCTCGGCGGCAGCAGGTTTGGCGCTGGCATGGGGAGCTGCCGCTGCTCCATCCATAGATGACGCTGTTTCACGAGAGTCTCCCGGGGCGTCTGCAGCGCGAGTGGGAGCCGCTGCTGACATTCGCTCCCACCCCGCTCCCGGGAAGGCCTGCCTCTCTCACCTTCTCCCACGCTACCAAGCTAATGGGGCTTTTTTATTATTATTATTATTGTTGTTTATTTGTTCGCTTCCTTGCTTGTTTTCTGGGCTTTTTATAAGCCTATTTGAGAAATCTCTCGTGGGGAAGGAGGACACGACGCACTGGAGGGTTTCCGTACTGGCACCCACGCGCGGCGTGCAGGAGAGGACGAGCCCCCCTCAAGCCCACGAGAAGCAGCGAACGCCCCTCTCCCCCGCCCCCATGGGCGGACTGCCTGCAGCCGGTCCCCGCTGGGCGGATGCAGCGAAAGGGTTAAGGCGGCTGCGGGGGCCGTGGGGGCCGTGGACTCGGCTGGGCCGGGCTCCCCGGGCTGTGGGACTCGCTTACCAGGGCATCCGCCGCCCTTCTGCGGGGTGAGGGCGAGCCCGCACGGGGGCCAGCATGGGGGGGGGGGTGAAGTGGGGTTTTCTGAGAGATGCACACAATGCTGTTGGTTTAAATGTATGGTAGCTTTCTCTTCAGTGTCATTTGAATAATTCAGTGAGCCCCACTACCAGCTGTACTTCTGAAGCCTCTTCCATTCTTTTCAGCATTATAATTTTGGTTAATTTTCAATTTTAGGCCCTACGTCTCTGCAATTTGTGTATGAATAACAGAATAATTTTCCTCTTTTGTTTCGCCTTTCCTGTTCCTGAATCTAAATAAAGATGGCTTTTTAGTATTAAAAGTGGAAGAAAATTACAGGTAATTATCTTTGACGGTAAAAACGCTGTAATCAGCGGGCTACATGAAAAATTACTCTAATTATGGCTGCATTTAAGAGAATGGAAAAAAACCTTCTTGTGGATAAAAACCTTAAATTGTCCCCAATGTCTGCTTCAAATTGGATGGCACTGCAGCTGGAGGCTTTGTTCAGAATTGATCCTGGGGAGCTCTGAACCCAAAGTTTCACAGTGGGAAGGGGAAAAAAAGAAAAGAAAACATTTTTCCTAATGTAACAATACGAATGGTAGAAAATGACAAGACTGATCGGTTTTAAACCACTCTGAAGACTGACTGAGCGTGGAAGTTGCTAAAAAAAAACAAAACAAAACAAAAAAACACCCCCCAAAAAACTGGTATATTGGTAAGTAGTCTTTGCTTTGTGTCTAATTATAGTGACTGTCCTTTTGCACGACTGTATGTAGCTGTCATTATATGGAGCACTCTGAGGATCTCTATTGACTTCTGATAAATGGCTCAGTGGTTTCAAGGTTCATAATTTGACGGATGCCCAGGTCTCTAGCCATTAATTCTCGCAGTATGGGGTACCCAGCTTGGATGAGGAAAGGGCTTTTCATTGTCAGTAGTTGCTGTGCTTTGCACAAGCTGGTGCGGCTGGAGCTGGCTGGACAGCATGTTGTATGCCTGGGCACCTCTCAGGGCTTTGCAAAACATTCCTAAGTTTGCATTGTCTGCTCTTTAAAAACAAAGGAGGGCGCCTTCTTTCTTAATAATTTAGAGTCTCCAACCTTTAGGAAGACAGAGCTCTAAGCTTTGCCTCGGCGAGAAAGCTCAGCCCTGCTGAAGAGCGGAGCAGTGAAATAGCAGCAGAAATGGTCGGATGATTAGGAATTTCTTCTAGGCGCATCATTGTGGACTCCGTGTCTCCCGCCTTTAAGTCGTAACCTTAAAACCAACCAAACCACCAGCTACCTCTCCCCTCCCCCACTTCAGCTTTTCTTTCTTTGCTCGCAGATATATGCTTTGGTCGGAGTGTCTGTGTGCACAGGGAAGCGGGGCACAGGGTCCTGCAGCCCGGGTTGAGCGCGGGGGGGGGCAGCTCGGGGAAGATGGGGATCCGCTAAGCTGTAGAGAAATATGAGCCAGGCGGGCGTTTTGTGGCTTTTACTCTATATATGAAAGAAGACAAAACCATACAAATTATATGTACAACTAAAATTCAACAATATATACAGAAAGGTTGCTCGGGGAAAGGTCCCTCTCGCTCAGTGAGTGAGGCTGCCGCCGGGCAGCGCTGAACCTTCCTTTCCCAGCCCGCGACGGCGAGTCTGGCCGCGAATCCTTCGCTCTGTCTTCCCTGCTCGTCTCCGGGAGCCTGACCGGCTGTGTGCGGGTGCGGGTCTGTGAGGCTGAGGGGGCTCTTCGCGTGAGAGACGGTGGTTTCTTCTGAGCGGCAGCCCATTGCATTTTGAGAAAGCATGCAGGTTTTGCTTCGTGGTAGTGTTCTAATCTTACAGTACATTTTCAGTTTTCAACCAGTTCTCCTTTTTTCCCCATTTTAAAATTTCTTCTTCTCTCTTTTAATCCTTTCCCCAGTCCGAATTTGGTGAATAAAAATGAAGGAGCTTTGACTAGTCTCTTTCATCATGTAATGTCTTTAACTCATTAAACAAGTAAAAACGGCTGCCATGGTAGATTCAGGTTCTTGTGGGCAAAGTCTGTAAAAAGTTTGTTTTGACGTATACTCCACAGAGAAAAAGACTGGTGCCTTGGAGTCCAAAGGAAAATATCCTAAAGAGAAGTGTCTTCTGTGCGCCAGAATGAAAATTGTGTCTTTCTGCTCAAGATCAATCGCTGAGGTTACTGGAAAAAAAAAAAAAAAAAAAAAAAAAAAAAAAACCGCCACTCTGTCTCTGCCGCATCTACAAGTTCACACAGAGCCTGTTAGCTGGCACGGCTTGGCAAAGCAGGGGAACTTCTTGCCATGTCGAGACGAGACGTTCTTGGGAGATTATTTCTCTTGGACAGTTCACATCATTTGTGGTCTCTGCATTGTGTCTTGATGTGGAGAAGAATACCAGTGAGAATAGCCAGGCATGTAGCTGTTGGGAGGCATATTGACTCCCTTGGCAGAGGCTGAAACGTCCCAGACTGGAGGCAGAGCCGGAGAGCGAGGGGAGAGGGCAGCGGAGCCGGGCAGAGGGTCGCTCTCGTGGGGGTTACTGCCTTGCTTCAGCAGCTTCTTGAATTTGGAGCGCTTGTTCTGAAACCAGATCTTCACCTGTAAACCAAAACGTAGTAGATATTAAGCTGCCGTCAGTGCCCAGGGCACCGCAGTGGAGATCCCAGGGGCCGTGGGTATGCTCTAGAGAAGGTCTTGAGCGCACACGCCAGTCGGGTGTGGAGTCGGGGATGGGAAGAGAGGAAGGAAGGGTAGCTACGGCTGCTCTTGGGCTCTGGATGCAGCTGGAGAGAACAGGGGAGGCAGAGGAGAGCCGGAAAGTGAGAGGGATGCAGGTTTTAATCTGGAACGTTGTCTTCCTTGGGCAGGCCAGATTGTTCGAGCTGAAACAGACTACATGTTCTGAGGTCTCCTGATTAAGCACCTCATTCAGAATTTTGGAGGTCATTTGATCATTCAGGTAAACTGTTGTCAAATACGGGCAATCATATGATTTTGTGCCAGGATACAGGAACCAATAGACAAAGGGCATCTTACACAGAAATCACGCATCCGAAATCCTCATGATCAGATCAAGTTGTCCGTTCTGATGTGACTGAGGAGGAGGCACAATAGAACCAGGACTGTGGCTTTATTTTAAAATACATTTTAAAAGAAAGAATAATTTTATTTTCATCCCAAGTAATTGGGTATCAGGATTGCTTTGGCTCTCATCCTGCTCCTAAACCAGCAGAACAGGAGACTGCACTCGATAAGGTGTGCAACGATCGGGCCCACTGGCAGATCAGAATTGTTGTAGAAATTATATATACATAAGATACATATACACAACATACTTTTTTAATCAATCAAAGAAAACAAAAGCCTCAATGTGTATTTGACCTGGCAAACAGACATAATGTTAGGGGATAAGCAGAGGTGCTCCTCTATCTGTATGCTCAGGATTGGGTCCCTAAAATAAAATCTATGCGTTTGAGAGAGAAAGCGACACAGCAGTGAGACAGAGCGGGCATGCTAAGGATACTAAAATCCCATTTGCAAAACCGTCAGGTCTATTCCCTTGATTAATGTTTGCTGAGTATTTAAAAATTGCTGGCTGGAAGCGACTGTTACCAATGACAATGATAAAATCCTGAAGTTGTTTGCTAATCTCATAAATTCACATGATAGCATTTTACCCGAACTGATCCCATCTATCCGTGCACTTCTCCGCAAACCTCTGCCTGGGAAGCCTGTAATGCCTCATATGTCTTTCAAGTTTAAATTAGCAGAATGGCACAGCTACTCCAACCACACTTAACTATGGCTTAACCTGCCATAATTTTGTACACGGCTGTCTTTGATCCTCAGATCTATTATCACCTTCCGTACACTTTGCCCAAGGCTAACCACTGCATTTGCGTTAGTCATCCAGGGTGAATTAACTATTGATTTTACAGGTATTTCCTAACGCGTTCCTGCTTCCCCTGTGCCTATATACGTTGCTACCAGGCAGCTTTCCTTTTAGCTCTACCTCAGGCCCAGCCGTTGTTTTGTTCTTTGCACAGCTGGGCAATTGCATCTCGGTGCTGGAATTATCCGAAAATACAGGCAATTTTAAAATGTTATGTGTGGCATCAAAAGGGAGAGCTTGCTCGCCAGACGGCTGAGGGAAAGGCGCTTTTTGCTCCTTTTGCGGTAGCGCGGTCTCTGTTGCGCATTAGGTAAGTCCTAGGACATAGGGATGGGGACCGTGTGCGTTACGTTTTCTACCGTTCCCAACAGAGGCCAAAATGTTTTAGGAGCATCATACTTTGCTTGGCCTTTATTGCTCGAGCGGGATTTCAGTGATTTGGGATTCCCAGTAATTACCTGTGTCTGGGTAAGTCCTAATGAAGCTGCCAGTTCAGCTCTCTCTGGAAGTGCCAGGTACTGAGTCTGCTGAAAGCGATGATTTAAAGCCTGAAGTTGTAGACTAGAGTAAATGGTTCGAGGCTTCCGAATCTTTTTCCCTTTTCCATTAAATCTGATTTCACCGTTTTCAATCACTGTGGTTTTTTGCTGATCTGCAAGCAAAACAACACAGCTGAAACATCACCCTCCTTAGCTATTAAACGCGAGTATTTTGGCTGCCAAGGCTCCTAAAAACGCTGAATCCTGTCCCGACGTCTGTTCAACCCCATCGCGTACACACAGGCTCCGTCTCCTTAAGGCGCGCGCAGCACGGGCTGCTGCCTGGGAGCTACTGGGAGAAAAAACAGCTGTCCGGGCATACTGGGCACGCTGCCTTGCCCCCAGGGAGCAGAAAATGATAATATTTTAAAAAATTTAAAGCTCAGCGCTGGCTTTGCAAAGGGAAGCCTTGTTCCAGGACCATTCAGGTTTTACTCGGCTAATTGACTTCGCGTCGCCAGTTTGGTGGTCAGTGAATCACCAGTCCGAGACTTTTAACAATGCTTTTCCCTTCCGCCCCCGCGAAGTGCCCCTCCGGATGGATACATACGGCTCCCTGCAAAAAAAAACAAAACAAAAAAACACCCCAAAACAAAAAACCCAAACAAAACAAACAAGCAAGCAAACAAACAAAAAACCAAACAAAAACCCCAAACCAAAACATAAATCAGACGGCTCCCGAGCGGAATGCGACCCGCTCGCCTGGAAACTTTCACTCCTCAGGTGTTAGCAGGAATTTTGCCTAAAGCCGGTTGCGCTGTAACAAAGGAGCGCCGATGGAGCCCCTCGCCGCCGGCCGGGCGGGGAAGGCGCCGGTGCGCAGCGCCGCGGTACCGCCAGCAGCCGCCGCCGGGTACCGCAGCAGTAGGCCCGCGCAGAGGCCGCGGAAACGAGAAACCCCCACCTCCTCTCCCCGCCGCCCCGAGCACCAGGGCCGGCGCTTGCCTCAGCGGGAGCGGGCGGCACGGCAGGGGTCGTTATGCAGGTGCCCGGGGAGGGGGGGCCGAGGAGAGGCCCGGGGATGGAGGGAGCGGGGCGAGAAACTGGCAGCGGGACGGGCAAGCGTTGCTGGCTCACCTGCATCGTCCGCCCGCGTCTGGCTGGCCGCGCTGCTGTTGTGGTAGGACTGGAGGTAAGGGCTATGCTGCGAGTGGCTCACGTAGGGGTAGGCGGCCAGAGAGCGGTGGTTGTAGGAGCCGGCGCTGCCGGAGTAGGGCGAACTGTGGTGGTGATGCTGGTGGTGCGGGTGCGAGCCGGCGGCGGAGTGCAGGCAGTGCAGCGGGTAGTGGGCGCCGGCCATGGCCGGCGAGCTCTGCTGGGAGTGGGGCGGCGGCGGCGGCTGCGGCGGCGGCGGCTGCTGTTGCCCGAACTCCATGAAAGCGGATTTGGAGGAGTCTTGCGCGTCCAGCCCGTCAGCCATCGTAGTCATGGTCATCATCAAAGTTTGGGAGGGAGAGCGCGGCGCTCCCCGTCTCGCCCCCCGCGCTCTGCCTCCTCTCTGCCCAGCCACCGCCGCTCCCCTTACCCGCCGCGGCACCGCTGGAGAGACGGCGGTGATTTAATTTAATTTCTTTTCTTTTTTTTTTTTCTTTTCCGCCTTTTTTTTTTCCTTCCCCCCCTCCTCTCCAAGGAGCCGTTGTGCGAGGGGCCTCGTTCACTGAGGGAGGGGAGGAAGGGGAGGGCGGTGTGCGGGGTGTGTGAAGGGGGAGGGCGGGCTACTCCCGCCGCTTTTTTGCGCCGCTCTTTTCCTTCATCCCCCCGGCGCGTGGGGTGGGGAGGTGGGGGTTTGGTTGGTTTTTTGTGTTTTTTTTTTTGAGGGGGGGCGTGGAGTGTGGGGGGAGTTTAAGGTGGGAGCCGGGAAAGTTGGGGCTCCGGCGCTTCGACTTGAAGGGCAGGGACGCGCACAAGTCGAATGGTTCGTCTCCGGAGGGCAGCGCCTCCCTCATTGGTCACTCAGCCCCATGACGTCATAGCCGGCAGCGCGCACGCTGCCCGTGCCCGCCCCCCACCCCCTCCAGGTTTTCCCCACCCGCGCGGGTGTGGAAACGCGCGCGGGTGGGGAAAAGGGGAGCGTCTACCCCTATCCCCCTTTACCCCCTTCCCCCCAAATCAAACATTCCCCCGCTATATGACCCTCTCCAAACTCACATCATCCCCCCGCCTCCTTGCGCGGTATTTTCGCTGCAGCGAAGGGACGCGCAACGCATTTTCCCCCGCTGAACGCAGCAGCAGCAGCTCCCGTAATGGCTTTCAAATATATGCAAATGGCTACGTGCGGTTGGCGGTTTTGGCAAAAAGCTTGATTAGGATATAAACGACTCAAGGAAAAAAAAAAGTGCCTGCGCCCTAAATTTGTCTTTAGATTACAATTCCAGTTGATTTTATTTTATTGTCAACATTGTTAATGATAAAAATAGAGTCGTTTTACAGTTATTTTTACTTTCTGGAAGGAGGCAATTAGACTTCTAATCAGGAATACACAAAAATCTCCCATGATTAACTGCAGTACTTTGTTCAAATTGCTGCTATAAAATTCAGAACAATTTGCCTGTAATGATTATGGACTGGGTTTATTTTGGGAGGTGGAATAAAAGTGGATATAGCATAAATTATCCTCTAATTATACACCAGTGTCGCCTCAATTATCCTCTTATCAAAATGGTTGTCTAACTGCCGCATTTAGTTTCAATTCTCTCCTTTTTTCTATAAAAAGAACTTCATACCTTGTTATTATTAATCCATTTATTATTTGCAAGGGGATTTATATCTGAACATCCAGGTGGTATTACCACTTCTCTTTCAAAGATGGACTAGGGAAAGACATTAAGTTTGCTCCAGCACGGCGGAGGATCTCTCTCTCTCTTCTCTCTCCCCCCTCTGTCTCTCACCTCCTCTCTCTTTTTTCCCCCTTACCCTCGCTTAAATCTCCTGGCGTCCAGCTAAACATGAACTCTGGAGACAGACCCCACCGGAGAGGACTGAGGTAGGAAGGACCCTGCGGAGCTAGATATGCATAAAGAAATCCGAAAGTTACTGTAGATGGGGAACGAGGCTGGAGGTTTCGGGCTTTGAAAACCAACATCGGCACCAGCAGCTGCCGCTTCCAAAACCCCGCGCAGCCCAGTGACTTCCCCAGACCGATCTCAGGTCCTGATACTGCCTCTCACAGCGACATTCCCTGAGGACTGGTTTTCAGATTCTGCAGATACATATATATATACATATATATATATATATATATATATATTAACGCTTGTGGAAATATTTAGAGGCTTTTAATTTTTCTTTCTGGAACTTTTTTCTCTCTTTTCTATTTCTTCATTTATGTTTGGGTTTTGTTTCTCTACAGCCCAGTCATTAGCTCTGGGAAGCCGAAGGATGCGAGCCCCCTGCTTGCATGCCGCGGGGCGGGGTGTAACGTGTGGAGAGGGAAGGGGGATGCGAAGAGATGCTCGATATTTGGCAGGGCATAACCCATGGTCTCTCGGAGCTTGTTGTTCATATGGCTTGTTTCAGTGGGGCATGGGGTAGGTATGTCTTTTTTCCTGTGTGGCTGGGATGTTCTGAGCTCCCTTACCCACCCTCTCGTCGCTGTTTCACTTCTTGAGCCCCTGGAGTCGGTTCAGTAACTCTGAATGCACTTGTAAGTGTCTTGCCTTGTTCGCCGGCTTTTAACAAGAGTTCCACTTTAACACGCGAAAAGGTAACCCGATCCAGGCGTTTACAAATCTACAATGAATAAAAATATAGAGAAAGGGGAAGACAAGGAAAAGAATTCCTACTGAGACTCTTTATTCATAGATGTAGGTAGGTAATGTACTCAATAGGAACAGGTACATTTGGCAGTTGTATTGCTTTATACCCTCCAGCTTGCTGTTAACATCATGAAGGCGGTTGTTTTTTTTTTTTTCCGCAGGTGCACATACTAGCATTTTCCCCATCAGCAAGAGCACGCATAACAAAAGATGTCAGAAAATAGGCTGGGGAGTGTTTGCAACACGTTGTTTTCCTGTTTCGGAATAATTCCTGCCTCATAATGGATGCTAACCTTGGAATGGGGGAAAGTTGAGCAGGAGAAGGGGCCACTTTGAAATAATACCTATATGTTGCCTTGGCGAGGGGAATAAGGTGTTTGAGTCAGACAAAAAGAAGAAGAGGCAAGGATAGCCTGAAGGAGTTGTTTCCTGCAATAGGCAGCAAATGGAATTACACATGCATCACGCACCCAGCCTAGCTGATGGACGAGCTGCGGTGGGGCGAGCGGGTTAAGCGGCGGCTCCGCGTGCGGGCCGGGGGTAGTGGCGGTGCCGCGGAGGTGTGGAGCCCTAGCCGAGCCGTCAGTGGGCGCCGGCAGGAGGGAAGAGGTGGAAACCCCGCGCTGCTCTTCCTCCGCGGTGCTCAGACGTTCATGTTTTTCAAGACAATTGCCTCCGTCTAGCCTCACACCGATAATTTTCCCCAGTTTAATTAAGCCCACCGGTGGTCGAGGGGTAGGGGGCAATACGTACCCGAGCCGTGCCTGGTAGAGGCCACAGCTGCAGGGATATTTCTTCTGCCAGGGTCGGGCAGGCCCCGGACCAGGGCATGGCGGGCGGTGCGGGGGCGCCTGGGAGGTCCCCTCCCGCCGAGAGACCGCACTGCCGCGCACCGGTCCTCCCTGGCTTGCGTGCAATCGAGTTCCGTCACCGGCCTCTTTCTGAAGAAATTAGACCTGAATCAATAGCTCTGGACGCCCTGGAGCGGTGGGGTGATCATTTCCCAGGGTGGGTGACTCGTGAAAAACGGGTGGGGACGGGTACCCCACACCTCCTGGTCCCCTCGCCTTGAAGTGCCTTCGAAAGTGAGCAGGCAGCAGTCACGAGTGAGGGCTGGGAGCCCACGAGGGGAGCTTCCTTACCTCAACAGAGCTTCCTGGGACTTGCGCGGGACCGGGCGGGCCAGGATTCCGGCCGGATGCGGCAAGGTGAGAGTTAGGGGGCAGCTGAGGACTGCCCTAAGTCGAGAGCCCCCTCATCGCCTCCAGTGAACACCCGTCCCTCCCTGGGAAAAGGCAGCAGGAATTCACCGCATGTGACCCCCCCCTTTCCTGGCTTCTCCGCTCTTTCCATGGCCAAGCCCGAGCTCCCGGGGGAGTAGGCTGCAGGCCCGGCCAAGAGCGATCGGGACGTGTTCTACGCATTGCTCCGCGCCCTATCGGCTCCAGACCGTGGGTACCATCGCGCCCCGCCTGCGCGTCCCTGGACTGCCTCATCCCTAGGTTTAATATTCCCGGGGAATCCACTCCGCAAGTCACCCTGGCTCGCCTGAAGAGCAACGAGGCCTTTGCACCTCTAGCGGGCTTGGGGCCAGTCCCTCTGCACGCCCGGGCTGGCTGAGAGCCGCGGGGGCAACGCTGCGTCCCCTCCCCGCCTTCGCTGCGGTCCTCCCCTGCTCCGCTGACGGGCCGAGTGCGCAGCACTGCGCACCGGCCTCCCTGGGTCCCAGGACTCGGTGACTTCGTGCGTCCAGTCTTCCGTGTCACTCTAAACCACGTCGTTTTAATGATGTTTGCGGTAACACTTTCAAAAGGCCAAAGCGTGCATGCGTGGTTTAGAGTCATATTTGTGAGTCGAAAGATGTCCCACAACAGACACAACAGTTAGAAGGAGCTGACGAACAACAGGAAACGGAGTTCTATTTTTAGGGTGTAATAGGAAGTTAATGTAAGTGGTCAGAGGCTTCCTATGTGCCTCCGAGCACCTTCTGTTCCATTCATTCATTCATTCATTCATTCATTCATGCGCTCAACAAAAACAACTGGGGAAAACACACATTCCCGTTCTGTTTCTCATCCACTCCTTCCCGCTAAGTCCTGCTGTGGTGCTTGCAAGGGTGGGCTCTGCAAGTGCAGTCCCTCTTTCGGGTTGTTTAGGGTTTTTTTTTTTGGTTTGTGGGGAGGGGTGGGATAGCTGGCACCGCTCCTCAGGCGAGGCTCTCCCAAGATGCTCTCGCAGAAGGGGCTGAAGGCTCAGCTCTGGGATCATATACCCTCTCCCCAGTTCACATCAGAGTCCGGGAGAGTGCTTTCTGTCTCACACTGGCCAGAGTAGCTCTGAAGATGCGAGATAAACTTATTTCAGGAATTATATTGGTTTGTGTGTTTTCCCGCGAGAAGCCCCCGCATGTGCATAAAGAGGATTGTGAAACACAATTTTTTTACTGTGTCAGAGAAATGCTGGGGGAGGGGGGAGGGCGGGGGATGGCAGAGATTAGTGCGGGGTCTCCTGGGTTTTTTAGCAACAGTGCGGAATCTACAAAGCAAGCTGCTAGGGAGAGCACTCCATCAGAGTGGTGTGCGAAAAGCCTCGAGAGAAGAGGCAAGCCAGAGAATATTCCTGCTAGCGGCGATCCGCTCCAGATGCGTTTTTGCGGAGAGGCTCTCTCCGCAGATGCGCGGGACTTTCCCCACTGCACCGCGGCTGTGGCGGCAGCCAAACCTGCCTCCCGCCCTGCGCGCCGGCGCTCCGCTGGTTTCCGCAGCCGCACGACGCGGATGTGCCCTGGCAGGGCAGCTCTGCCCACTCTATTTACAGCTCCCAGAAGCTACAGCAAAATGTCATCTGCCGATGGCATTTTTTTTTCACCGATCTCTCAAGCCTGTTTACCCCAAAACACATGTCCTCCTCTCCTTCTGCCAGTATGTCATATTGCCATCGTCTTAATAGCAGCTGAGTGGCAAGGAAAGGCACCCGCAAAAGGAGGTCGCTGCCTCAAGTTGGAAGTGAGAGATTGCGGAATTTAAGAGCTGCCAGTGCAAGAACGGAGCGGAGGCTCCTCTGGTTTTCAACCCACTAGCGTTATAACAGACAGGCAGGCGTCAATGATTTTCCATATCGCGAGTGTGAAGGAAGTGGCAGAAAAGCCGACGGGAGTGTGTGTGGGTGTGTGTGGGTGTGTGTGGGGGTGTTAAACCCCAGTCCAGCCTTCCAGATGGATCACACACGCCGCTCTTTATATTGTAGCCTGGGTCAAAATAATAGGAGTCGGAAGAGGAAAGATCTACAGGGAATCAGCCACTGTCTCTTGTACAGATTTGTAGCGAAGCCTTGGCTGTAATTAAAACCTTACAGACAGAATAATTCGATGTGTGGCTCTGCAGAGGGTCGGAGATTGGGGCTTTTTGTTTGGTTAATGTTTTGTCGTGTTGTTGTCATTGCTTGTATTCCCTAATGCTTGTATTCCCTGTGTGTGGGGGTTGTATACCTGCTCTAAAATGCAATTAAGTTTCAGGCGAGTTGCTGCCCGGCTGGAGGACGGAACCCCCTGCGGAGGCCCTGGCCGCCCGCCTCTCCCCGCACCTGGTCAGGTGTGCGCCCACACCGCCCTAACTGAACCCCCGGGAACAGGTCTCTCTCACTCTGCCCATGCGGCGAGCCCAGCCTTGGCATACGTGGTCCCCGTAATGAGTCTGAGTTGGAGGCTTTACCTCTTTCGCCCCTCTGCTGGGAACCTTACGTGGCAGTGGCGTGGGGGGACCTTCCACTCCGAGGGTCAGGGGACCTCCCCGAATGCAGCCGCATGTTTGCAGACCGCCGCCTGTGAGGTTTTCACTTGGCAGGCGTCCCCTCCTGCCCGGGTGCTGCTGAAGCAGATGTTGGTTTTAGCGAGGACTTTCGTTGTTTTGTTTTCTTTTCGAATGAAAGAAAAAAACCAACAACAATTAAATAAAAAGCCTTATTCTGGCAGAGGAAGAAGGCGCAGTGCAATTTTAAAAAAAAAAAAAAAAAAAGGAAAGAAAAATATAACAAAACAAAAACCCCAACCCACCACAGCTCTTAAGTGCTCATCCTGGAAGGGCTCAGAGGCAATTGGAAATTCGAAGCTCTTTTAAGTCAGCAGAGAGGCTGCAATTTCTCCTGCGGTAGCGGCCAGTCGCACCCCCGAGCCAAGCGCTCCACAAAGCCCTCCCGAGCCCAGCCGCGGCTCACCACGGCCACTCGTGTGCTGTGCCGGTGGCGCCCATGGGGAACGTGTCACCGCGGCTGCGCTCGGAAAGTCTCGGATTCCGGCGAGGGAAAGCAGAGGCTTTAATTACGGCAAACGAGCGCGGTGTCCTGTCTCTTCAGACTCTTTCGCCTTCGTTTATTTTTAGTACACTTCAAATGTCTACGCATTTCCCTTGTTGAGATTAGTGCAATTATTTACTCTGCCTTTAGGGATGCATTTACCCTAGCATTGAATGGAAATGTAGTAAACACTGAGCAAAGTCAATGCAGTTATGGAGGTTTATTTATTAAGCAAAGAAGTAAATATCTCGGCTTTACTTGTTTCTGCGGGCAGACTCGTTATCTCGAGGAGATTGTAAGGAGAGTTCTTCACTCATTCCTGTGTAATGAGCTTGCTTTATACGTTTATCTCGTATCTGTATCTAGCTACAGCCTCTTTTGTCAGGGTCTCAACGGATTATAAAAACAAAACTAAAAGTTAATTTAGAAAGATAATCCTGAGGGATGCATTATCTGATATCTCTATAGAAACTTAACTAGGTGAGGTCCTGTATCTGAAGGCGTAAAGAGATACATACAAATACAGCATCGCCTCCAGCAACCTGAATTCCGCCCACATCCACCGTCCACAGAGGGCAAGCTCTTGACACCGAGCGCGGTTTCACTGGCGCAGTGAAACTGCCTTGCCCAACTGAGTAGTCCTAGTGTGACCACGACGTGATCCTCCATCCCACCAAGAATGATTTTTCTTTTTCGCGAGTGGAGATCGTCACGTTTTTCCACCTTTTTGCCCTGACCCTTTCCCCCTGAGCATCCCTCGCACGGAATAAACGCAGGAGGAAGAGACGCTGGGAGACGGGGGCGGTAAGAGCACGTTAGGCATTTGCGGCGTGAGGAGCGAGAGATACCCCGGCTTTCTGACAGCTGGATCTGAAACAAATCAGATCTGGATTAACTTGCCTGTTCTGTGAATTGTCTGCATTTGAGCAAGAAGCTCTCACTCACTCCGCTTCTGGCAGGCTTTGTTACACTTGCCTCTATAAATATATTATCCCAACCCTCTTTCCTCGTTGGACCTCTCTGTTCAACAAAACAGAAAGCAGAACGAGGAGAAGCGGTTTTCTTTCTTAAATTAAGACATTTATAAGTAACCTGATTTCGTATCGTGGAAGTAAATTTCATGCTAGGATATATTTTGCACAACATGTAATCTCTTAGAGCCGGAAGACATTTAATTAAAGCCATATTCGGAGAAGTACGGCTTCAAAGCAGTCATACGACCACATACCTCATTCATATTCAAGATCCGTCCGCGAATTCATATTGTTTTAACGTGGGACATCGCCTTTACGGCATAACTCTGTGAGGCCTGGGTATCACGAGAGAAGCACAAAGGAGAATAGGCACAGAACAGCACCAGGTGCTTTACAAGGCAGAGAGGTGGCTGTTTAACCCAAAGACCGCTGTTTTCTGTTTCCCAGCTCCCGACATTCTGTCGGAGGAATTTTCAACAATCCACATGCACTAGCTGGAGGCTGGGGGCAGAGGGAAAAGGCCATCGAGGATGGGCCAGGGTTAATCATCCCGAGCCGGGTGCTCGCGCTTCATTTCCATACACTTCTGCCCACTTCACGTTGCCTTGGGAAACACGTGCATGGGGGCAAGGTTTGATCACACCCTGTGCATAAGACTGGGGGTCCCGTAGCAGCCCCGTTTTTCAGCACTTTGGGCTGTTGGGGAAGCGATCAGGCAGACTCACACACCCTATGGCTCAAGGGGGATCTCTGCAGAGAGAAGCCTAGGCGCCCTGCAGGCACCGTTCATCGGCATCTGCGAACCTTTGATCTCACTCATGTCGTTTGAACTTTCTCTTCAAGTTTTTGCCCCATATCCTGCTCGACTGTTGGATTATTCAGAAGAAAATCCGGGACACCCGAGGAAATTGGGGCGCAGGAAGGGAATAGCCCACGCCCAGGGTGAGAGCGAGGCTCACACCCGGCGCTCAGCTCGACGTCCCAAGGTCATCGGGGCTCAGATGCTCCCTGCCCCTGTCCTTCCCGGCTCCGTGCACGGAGTACTCGCTCTTCCGTTGAAATGACTGGTAAAACTGCCCTAAATTCGGTGGGAGCCAGATCGGTCCCCCCTCGAACTATTTCTCTATAGTAACATTTGTCTAAGCCTGTGCTTAAGATAAAAGTTGTGTGCTGGTGCCTCCAGCCTTCCCCTTGCCGTCCCCAGGGCCGCTGGTGCGAAAGGCTAGTTCTGGGGAAGTCGGGGAACTTGTGTGCTCTGGGGTCCCGTCAGCAAACTCTTTTGTTTTCTTCTCGAAAGAAGTGGTGAAATACTTCAAATGAAGAGGAGAAAAGCAAAGCGAAATAAACCCAAAACAAATCATACCCCCATGCAGCCCGAGGCAAAATAAATCCGCAGCAAAACGAGTCCCCCCCGCTCTGCCGCCGGCCTGCCTCGAATTGGGGCTGCTTCAGAGGGGATAAAATTCAGCGGCGAAATCAAATCAGAAAGGTTCTGGTTAGTTTCCTTGTAGTGGTAATTAAAAGTATTAATTGGTTGTGTCGACATCTTAAAAAGGCAGGTTTTGCTAAAAAAGCCTCATTAATCTTCCATTCATTACTAACCGGTGGTGGGAACTCGGCTGGGAGAAGGAGCCGATTGTTTACAAGGGTGTTTCAACGTTTAAGAATGGAGATTATAATAATACCACTGCTAATCGGACAACTTTCTCCACTCCTTTGAAAAGTGAAAATAAATCAAATAGCCTGCCTGCAGCCCTCACCTAGAGGAGGTCAAGAAGTCTTTCACGGATTTTGCCGCGTTGAAGATAAATTTTAACATGTACCCTAATTTTCTGTGTGTATATATATGGTTAAAAGTGAGGACAATTATTCATTCTGTCTGTCTTTGGATTTTTTCGTTGGGTGGCCTGTGAATAAAGTAAGTTTCGTATAAGTTTTCAGGACACTGGTCTAAACTTCAAAGGGTCTGACCAGTCACGTGGGGCCTGGCTGTGCTGCTTCGTCCACCGGGCAAAGCAAGAGTCAGTGACGTTGCAGCCTAGGTGCCTGAAAGTGAGAAAAGGAGGAAAACCAGGCCAGGGTCGTGAGACCCGAGCCCAGCTTTTTAAATGGGCGATCTGGGGGTGTGTTTGTTTGCTGGTTTGTTTGTGGAGGGCTGCTTGGTCGCGGCCGGCGAGCAGGGTGGTCGGGTCCAGCAAATGCCCCGGGTGAAGAGCAGCTGTGGTTGCGACGGGGTGCGGCGTGTCCCGGTGCGCGCGTCGAGGGCACCAGCGGGCCCCCTGGAGCGCAGAGCCTCCCTCTGAAGGCGATGCTCGGGACTCTGGCTGGACGCCACCCGGGAGGGAAACCTGTCCCCCGCTGCCTCCAGGCGACTCGGGGCACGGTGCCCTCCCTTCGCTGTGGGTGGCGCGGCCGGGCCAGGGCTAGGGCTCCCGGCCGGGCTCCCCCGGGCTCTCGGCGGGGCTCGGCGGCCTCCCCGCGCCACCGGGGCGGTCGCACGTGACGCGGCGCGGAGCG
>JAWWEV010000083.1:66388579-66458116 GCA_035583235.1 Hafferia zeledoni
CGGCGGCGGCGGGGGAGCTGGGCCCGCTGGCGGGCGCGGCGGGCTACGCGGGGCCGCAGCAGGGCTTCGCCGCCGCCCCGAGGGAGGTGTTCGAGGCGCCGCGGCTCGGGCTCAGCGCCTCGCCGGGCAGCGGTGGCGGCGGAGGGGCAGGGGGAGGCGGCGGCGGCGGGGCGGGGGGCGGCGGGAGCTGTCAGATGGCCTTCCCGGGCAGCCAGCCGCTCTACCGCACCTCCGGGGCCTTCGTCTACGACTGCGGCAAGTTCTGAGCGCGCCCCGTCGCGGGAACACCGCGGGGACTCTGCTCCGCACCGCGCCCGCGGAGGGAAGCGAGCGCATCGCGAAAAGCTTTTGTACAGAGACAGCCCCAAAGCATGTCTTGGTTTGTTAAAGAACAGTGTTACTCCAATAACACGTAAGTTTTTTTTTTTATTGTTTTGAGAATTACTTTTTTTTTTTCTCATCCCCCACCCCGCGCTCTTCCCCGTCCCTTAAGGTATTGTCATGCCCCGTGTTTAAAAGGGAGCGAAAAGTCCAGCGTAGAGTACCAGCTTCTTGCCCCCTCCCCTTCCTCTTCTACAAGGACTTGTTTTAAAATGTAAATTGCGACATAGTAATTTATTTTTAATTTGTAGTTGGATGTTGCGGACCAAACGCCAGAAAGTGTTTCCCTCTTTCCTGAAAAGTGACGTTAAAATTGACTGAAACGCTGATCTTTTTTTCTCACTATATATAAAAAGGGGAACTGTATTAATCTTATTCTATCAATATTTTTCTTTTTTTTTTTTTTTGAAAATATTCTGAAGGTATTGCATTGTTTGTTTATTAATAAATTACCATTCAGTTGGAATGATACACGTCTGTATATTTTAATACATTCATTTAGAGTGAGAGAAAAAAGAGAGGGAAAAGGGATTTCATAACTAACTTTGTCGCTGGAACAGCTTGTTCCCCTCCGCACAAATTCCAAAGACCATTTAGGAACTGCCAGGTCGAAAAATCCCTTTTCAGTCTCTTCTGCAATATGTTCCACTTAGTCAGCTCGCCTTATCCGCTAGGAAAAAAATGCTTTCCCATGGCAGCTCTGAGTTGGCAAATAAACAAACACGTTTTCTTAGCAATTAATGGGCAAGACCTGGAAACATTTGACCATACACAGTAGTATGACAACATTATGGCCTTTTAAATAATATGCCTATGTAAGGATATATTAAGCGATAACTCCTAGGTAGAAGTGCATGCACTAGATTCCTGCCCTTGTGTAACTGTGTATATTTGGAGCTATTTATCGCTGTGTGTGTTTCAAATGTATTTATATCTAGGATTTACATCTGTACCTATATTTAAAGAAGGATTACGTATTTATTTATGGCTTCATATACGCATTGCATATTTTTCTAAACTCCACAGTGTATAGCAGATGCCAAATAATCTGTAGTACGTGTATTCTTAGATACAATGCAAGCATATAAATCACTGCATCTTAGAGTTAATAGCAATGCGTACATTCACATCTGTGAAGCCACTTCTGCAATACACATTTTTAAAGCACTATTTTATTTCAGAGGGAAAAATAATTGGATTAAAGGGTACTTGTAAAGTCCACCCTTGCACCTTTATAGCTCCCGTCCTTCAGGGACTTTACTGGTTTATATCTTAATTGCTCGGACTGAAATTATTTTTAAAATATTTTGTGTGGGGAAATTTTTCTCATATGGTTGTTTGGGCCTTGTTTTCTTTTTCTTTCTTTTTTTTTTTTTTTTTCCTCTTTCCCTCTCTTATTTTTTCTTTAATCAGAAAAAGAAAATATATTATCAGGGTAGCAGATGAGTGGTGCACAGACTGATGTCTTGTCAGATCAAGAATCTTACCTTCTGGACAATTTGCTATTAAGAAGTTATGAACCATGGGGATCACCTTCCCCTTTTGTAACTAACCAGCAAAATGCAGTAAATCCATTCACTCAAAATAATCAGCCTTGTCAGTAAGACTTAGGAATAAGTTTATTTGATTACAGATATTTAAGGCCTAAAATTTGCTTTTAAGATAATACAGTTAACTATCAGAATCTCTTATCTAAAGGCAACACTTAGCAGTAATTGCTGATGCATTGTTAAGGGTTACACTGTAAATAAATACAAAGGTATTTACAGTTCAACCTTATTACCTCACTTTTGAGCTGTGCTTCCCTTCCGAAGCAATAATCAGAGAACACCTTCAGGAGGTCGAATGAACCGCGGGGAGTGTGTGTCATTTTATAACGTTGGCTTAGAATATGTTTATGTAAGTATAGCATAATCTTCGCTTTTTCGTGCTAGAACCTCTAAAAAGAATACCGGCCTTATTTATATTTATTTGTTTGCTAAGTTGAGTAAGAGAAACTCAAATACTCCATCGTCCGTTTGTGGTAAAGCTGAAGAGAATGACGAGGAAAGCCGAGCGCCTTCGCTCTGATGGCACGTTTTAATTGCTGCAACTCGTTTTTCATCAGGACAGGAAAATAAAAGTTACCTGTTCTCGGTTGGGCTCACTTTCTGCTCCCTACCGTCCCTCTCCCAGTACCGAGCGGGGGGCAGCTAAGCTTGTGGCTCCCATCCACTCCCACTTCTTGTGAGCGGGACTGCCGGGCGAGGGGCACGGTGGGGCTTTCACTGCCTCGCACCTCCGCTCCTCCTCTTTGGAGAGGGAAGCCTCGGCGGGACATCATCCTCTGCCCTGGCAGATGGATTTGCCAGCAGGGTGACTGTGTAATAAGGCCATTCCTACCCCCCGTCATGTATTTAAAATAAAGTTTAAAGAAGGTAGAGGGTAGAGGCGATTGCGTATGCTATTTGCCCGTTATTTTTGTTGCGATCCAGGCGCCGGCTTTCCTGTAGTTTGGGTTTTCTCAGCGGTCTCCAGCGGTAGGCTGTTTGTGGCGAAAATAAATAGGGAGGGAAGCAGTTGTTAGCCCGGCTTGTTTAATAACCCGTTGCATTGTCAGTGGTGCTTTAGGGGAGCTGGGGGGACTGTGCGTAGCTTGAACGAGTGCCGAGTGTAATTACTGCAAACGCCCGGGGCAGTGCGCAGGCCTCCAACGCGGGGCGGCCGCGCAACTTGCGCTACCCGTGGCCCTACCTGCAAAAGGGGCGGGTGGAGCGGGCTGGGCGAGCTGGGGGGTCGGCTCGCAGTCAGGGAGGGGGCAAAGGGAAACTTCCCACTCGACCGCAGGTAGGTCGTGTCGGGATCCTCTGCCTCCGGAGGGGGATCCCTTTCCTGAAGTGACGTGCATGGTCGTGGCGGAGGTCACCTCCTAGTTGTCAGTGTGATGGCTTACCGC
Source organism: Hafferia zeledoni (assembly GCA_035583235.1). Lineage (NCBI taxonomy): Eukaryota > Metazoa > Chordata > Aves > Passeriformes > Thamnophilidae > Hafferia > Hafferia zeledoni. The sequence goes on from JAWWEV010000083.1 coordinate 66,391,896, forward strand.
ACACGCGTGCTTCGGCTTGTGTTTTAAAATCATTATTTTATTTTATTTTTATTATTTCCATAATCATATATTTTTTTCTTCCCCTCCGCATAGAAATTGATCACAACGAAAATAAGATTAGCAATGCTGAGAGTCTTCCCGGTAGGCGGTGAAAAGTGCTGGCTTGGCCGCGGGAGGCGGCCCGCCGGGTGCGCAGCTCGGTGCCACGGGTCCCTGAGTGGCACTGAACGGATGGGGACCGGCAGCTCCGCGCTCCGTCGGGCCGGAGCCTCCCATGTGAGGCGTTGCTGCTGCTGCTGAGATGGGGAAAGGCCCGGCAGTCTGGCTAGAAACCTTCCCGGGTTGGGCTAGCACAGCTGAGGGGACACGGAGCGGGGTTTCTGCCAGCGGGCTCCTATCTGTGAGGCATGAACTGCGGGCAGCGGGACCCAGAGTGGAGCACGAACCCTTGTTCTTGTGCTTGCCTCCGTTGAGAGCAGAAGGCAAACCCGAGCTGACCTGTGATTGTTTCCCAGCAGAACTGGGCCTGCCCCGAACGTCAAAAGAGATGCAGTGCGACCTAGCACAGCAGTGGGCACGGGACATGCGCTCGGGCAGCAGCTGAGAGGTGTCCCCGTAAGGCCTCGACATCGGTGGTGGCAGCTCCTAACAGCGAACGGGGACGCTCAACCCCAGCCGTGCCTGGAGTGCGGTCCCTTAGGTGCCAGGATAGTGGTTCCTTAGGTGCCAGGATAACATGGCTCTTTTTGTTGTATTTTTAGCTCAAATTGATTTTATTCCAAACTATCACTTTGTTTTTAATCTATGAAAAAACAAAACAACTTTTTTAAAAATTAATTCAAGGGATCATTCCATTCAGCTGGTGGTCCTGGTGGTTTCTTACATGCCTCTTAAACTGTGGAAAACATGGAGAAGAGGAATATTCTCCTTTCTAAGTTTCCTCCTTGGAATTTCTTCTTAAAGCAATTACTGTTCATATTATATTCTACAAAGGTCATAACCAAAAATAGCAGAGAACTGCATAAATATAGTCGAGAGGACTTTGATTAAAACCTCTTCCCCTACCTACACAGTCCAGGTCAGATGGAGAGTATGGTGAGGCTGTGCTGTAGATGAAGATGTTTAAGGGAGTGTTTAAAAATTGGCGGTTTACGATATCTGGGGCCCTTTCTGAAAGCCCTTTCTGAAGTTCGGGAAAGGTGCTTCAAAGTTAGCATGGGACTATTTTCATAGTTGGGTTCAACTTCATAACACTGTGGGTAACTCTGGGGCTGCAGCATATTGAGCAGCCGGCTGTATGCTGTTCTGATCTCCCCAAAAACATCCTGCTGGAGAGAGACGAGCTTAAAACTTTTCCTTGACCTCTGGATACCCGGCTTGCGCTTTGCGGGTGAGTGGCACACGGCGCATGCGAAGGCCGGTGCGGGTTTTGCGGGTGGCACGGCAGAGCGGAGCGGTGGCGCATGGCCGGGGGCTGCGCACCTCTCTGCGCCCACGTAAAGATGAGCGTGAGGGAAGAGTCTTTATTACGTCGTTTGATTGCGTAGGCAAAAGCGTGTAGCGCCGAGGCGCGCACATGGCTCTGCAGCACAGGTACAGGAGCGCTGCAACGCGGCCCCTGGAAACTCTCCGCCGTCCATTTCTCAAAATCACGCAATTCAACAGCGATGGCTAATTGAACATTAGCTTTCAATTAATTTGTCTTGTAAAGTAATTTAAACTTCTCGGTGTACTCAGTCCATTTTCCTCCGTCTCCCTGTGTCGGTGCCGGGCGCTTTGGCAAAATATTTCCGTCATTTTAAGGCGCATTGATGTTTCGGTTTGTTTTGGGGTGTTTTTTTTTTGGAGGGGAGGGGGTGAGCGCCGTCGAGGTGTCCGGGGCTGAGTTGTCGCTGCGTGGGGTCACAGGTAGAGCGTCCAGGTGCGCAGAGGGGGAAGCGCGGAGGGCGAGCTCAGGTTTACGCGACAAGCTGCGCAAGAGGCTGGCGGGTCTGAAGTGTAGCTGAAGGGAGCTGCTTGATGCTCCCTGGGGACGGGCATGAGTTTCGATCCATCGGTATCTCGGTCACAAGCTCACGGGCTGGGAGGATGCCAGTTACCTTTATTGTATACCTTTCCCTGCACCCTTTTCTTTTCTTTTTTTTTTTTTTTTCCTTTTTCCTTCTGACTCGCCTCCCCGGCGGCTTGTCTGTGGTGAATCCGCCCCAAAGGTGGTGCGGTGCCGCGGTGAACCCAGCCCGCCTGCTTTAATTACGCTGGGGCTCATAAAGCCATTCGCTTCTTTCCAAAGTAATAAACAAACGTCGCGTTAGGTCAAGATTGATGGTGTCCATGCAATAAAAACGGGCCAGGTCAGGAAGGAATAAAATTCAATCAGAGCTTGCGGAATCATTTTTCAGGGGACAGAAAGACAGAAAAGGAGACGGGGGTCAAGGGAGACGATGTCGCCATTCACAACACACCAACAGGGAGGGAGGAGGGCGAGGGTTAACGAGCGATTGTTTTTTATCAAGCGGAGCCTAATTGAACGAAACAATAGCTGCATCGGCGGGGGAGGTCCGGCTCCTTGCCCGGTAGTTGAGGAGCCGGGCGGCAGCCTCGCATCTCGGGGGGTACTGGGTACCCCTCTCAGCACTGCTGCGGCCCTCATATTCCCTTAAAATTATGCACAAGCACCTGGTCCAACAGGCAGGTCTTGTTCTAGGCCGGGGGCTGGCAGTGCAGATAAGGGTAGCGAATGGTCGGGTGTCTAGGGGAGGAGAGCGGGAGATCCCCTCGTTTCGCAACAAGGCATCCCAAAAGGCCTGCTTGGACGGCCGGAGGTAACTCTGGCTGGTCCATTAGGAGCAGAAGCCCCCAGTGTCACTTACAACTAGCCCGTTAAGTTTAGTTCTGTGGTAACGCTGCTGGCATCCAGCTATGCAAGCGGCTGCGAGGTGGTATGTGCCGGGCACCCGCTGGCCAGGGGTGTTGGGTTCGGTGGAAGAGGCCCCTGGGGGGTCGCGGTGTTCAGGCAGGAGACAGCAGCACAGCCCCGCGAGGAAGCCCCTGCGGTCCGAGGGGCATGTTTTCGTCCCGGCGGGCAGGGGAGGTAGCCGACGAAAGGCTCCCTCCCTCTCTTCAGCAAGCAGTGTCTTTGGAGCAGGGGGATTTTTCCCTGCTCCCCCAGGGCCAACGCATCTGTTGCACACACCTCCGCGAACTTTTAGGCCCGTAACTTGCACCTTCCTTGGTATGCGTGCCACAAAATAATAGCTGTTAAAAAGCTCTGGGTTGAGGAGCGGGGGAAGGCAGTCTGGGCTACCGGTAAGAGCTCACAAGCTCTCCGGCTGAAAGGGAATTGGGTGGTCGGTAATTTTTTTGCCCCCTAAACAAACACAGCTTGAAACGACTTGGGTGGGCAGAAGGGAACAATTTGTGAGCCAGAGAGCAAGTGAGCTGGGCAGGCAGCCGGCCCAAAACTTACCTGCTGGAGACTTTCACCTGACCTTTATGTGTCAGGGGGCTTGGTTGTGCAGTGTATTACCCCGCGTTCAGGTCAGCTGTTTTAGACTGCCTTCGGCAGAATTAAAATGACAACAATGAAACCCCCCAACTGGAATCCTCCCTCCTTTCCAGCCACCATCACCTCTGGGGAGAATCCAGGAAAACCAACACATTTAGAACCATTAACTTTTAGAATAGCTGAATTTCCTCCAGTAGAAAAACGCAAATTATTACACTCATGAGTTCAGCATATTTATATATTATATGAATCGATTAATAAACAGGTCATGTCACTGTAACCGTCATCCCTCGGAATGCAAGCGCTCGAAACAGAAAAAACGCCATTACCGTTTTCCCCAAAACGTTCCTGGAATTATTTTGCTTGCCAGAACATTTAAGCAGCAGAGTTTAATGGTTTTTTTTTTTCTTTTTCCTTTTTGCTTTTTTAAATAAATATTTAAAATATAGGAAAAAGAAGAATGCTTTTCATTGAACGATTATGTAAAGTACTGATAATATCATCCGTAGCAGAAGAGAACTGTTTAAACAATGTCGGTGCTTGCAAGATTGCCCAGTGTAAATACATTTGCAGTGCCTTTTTGATGCGAGTTTCTAGTGGAACTCTTTCTCCTGTATGTGCTCTGTATATTTGTTTCTCCGGTCTGATTGCGTGAAATAGGGCTCAAGCCGATAGCTAGCGGAGTGCACGTCGCTCTGCGAGCCCCGTTGTCCCGGGGCGGGGATGCTCGGCTACCCGCGGCGCAGGACGGGGCGCAGGCGGCGGGCCGGGGCCGGCGCTCACACACCTCGCCCCTGCCAGCGAGGAGCTGCTCGCCGTTTTCCCCAAGCGAGGATTTATGAAAGTGCTGGCGGCCAGCGCTTCTAACCTAGCCTTTCAAGGATGGGATGGATTTAAAACCGAATAACGAATTGCAGAAAAATTGCGACTTTCTCCCGACGCCATTTCCCACCCCCCAAGCGCTCCGCCGGAGGGGGGTGGGACGGTGGTGACGCGCGGAATGCACCGGTGCGAGCTCATTAGCAAAGCAAAGGTCGCAATTAGCGTCTGCTGCTGCGAAGCGACCTCTCTCCCGCCCGCCTCTCCAAGCCCCCATCACCAAATAATTGTAAAGTATCTGCTGATGTTTTTCTTCCACTCGTCAAAACGTTGGAGCCCTGCCTGCTCCAGGGCTCCGTCCTGGGTTTGTTGTGTCTGGAGACAATGCTCCGCCAGCGAACCATCAGAGGTGAAGGGGGGTCACAAGGGGAGGCAGGACCATGGCCCTGCGAGCCGACTGGGGGCCTCCCACCCCTGCAAACCTGCAGCCCACAGGCGGGAGGGGCGGCGACCCCCGGCCGGTGCCCCTCTCCCCGCGCTGCCCCGGGGCAGCCCCGAGCACGCCTTCCCGGCTGGGCGAGTAGCGGGAAGAGGATGTGACCCTCATGTCCGCTCTGGGGGACGCGGCTGCTTTATGTGCAAGGGGCCGGGGGGAGGGGGCGACGGGGGATTCTTCCATTCCACCAATTTACACCTAGATTTTATTTTCTAAATACACTTTACAGCAGTCGCCGCTCCCCCGAGAGCGACCAGAGCCGGCCGCGGAGCCGCTTCCCACCGCCAACCACCCTGCCTCGGGGTGTGTGTGTCCGAGGAGCGAGGCTGCCCCTCCTTCAGCCCCCGTTTGCTTTTACCCCTCGGACTGGCGCTCCGAGCGTCGAGGTGTATTTTTAGATGGCGCTGGCGGTTTTGCTCGGCGACCCCGAGGAAATCCCCGTCGCTTTGTCTCGCCGGCCTTCCGCACCGGGGCCGGGGAGGAGGGCGGCGGGCGCGCCGGCAGCGTCGCCAGGGGTCCCTTGGGCAGCGCTGACCCCCTGCCCGACCCATTTGCAGAGGTGGCAAGGGCTTGTGCTCCCGTGGGGACACCACACTGCAGGTCTCCACTGTGTTCCTTGCTGCCTGCGGGGACTCTGCCGCCCCTGAAAGGCCTCAAAAGAAGGAAAACGAAAATAATAAGAGGCTTTCGTGGCAGTTTTACCTTTGGCAAGACAGGTTCCTGGGGGAGGGCAGCGGCCCGCACAGCGAGGCGAGGGGCTGAGTTATGACTAAGAGACGTAGGGCGGTGGGGGCAGCGCTGACAGGCGGCGGGCGCGGGGGAGCGAGCCCGGCCGTCGCTGCTCGTAATTCCCGACGCTGCCGGGCAGGGAGCCGCGGGCAGGGCCGGCCGGCCTTCCCCACCGGGCCCCAGCCCTCTGCAGCCCACTGGACAGGAGCTGGGCCCACTCTCCTCTCCCTGCCCACACGGGCCCCTCTTCCCGACGAGGCGTACGCCTGGGCAGTCCCCGCATTACTATCCCACTTTTTCCCGCAGCAGCGGTGAACCTCTCTGCTTCCTACGGCGCCATGGGGCAGGCTGCCCGGGCGGGCAGTTCTGGCAGGTTCAAGGGCCCATATTCCCGATCCCGGAGAGGGCAGAGTGTCCAAGCTGGCCCCGACCACCAACCGGCCTTTCCTCGCGCATCCGAGAAAGGCTTCACCCACCTAGCCTTTTGCTTTTTTCGGTGCTCTGGTTTGGGTGGTGGGACGCTTGTGAAAGACGCGGGAGACTGGAGGTTTGCTCTGTTATTTACTACTGGAGCTGCCTTTATATAGTAAGGAAACTGCAGTGACTCCACGTGAGACATGAGACGGGCAGAGGGGTTGTGTCTCTTCCGAACCTGCACGCACAAAACGCTTGACATGCACACTAAACTGATGTACGGAACACAAATTTGTAACTGGTGTAGTAGCTGCATATACAATATCATCTCCCTAAATCACAGCGTGTTAGTGGGTTGTTTGTTTTTGGGTTTGTCTTTTTTTTTTTTAAGTTACTTTTTCGTTTTTAAGACGTGATCCCATGGTCAATGCAAAAACCGGTACTTTAGGAGCAATTAAGAGTCAGGCAGAAAGGCAGTGTTGAGGGAACTGAAAAGCAGTTCAGACCTTTGCCAAATGGTAAAAGGCAGCGGGGCAGTGTGAGTTTTGTCCTATCACGACCAGTAGAATTTTTTTTTCTTTTTTTTTCTTACAAAGGCAGCAAACAACCACTCAGCACAAGGCCACCGTGGAGGGACGGCTTAGTCTAGGATCAGTTTTCTCTTTCCCATTCTTTTCCCTTCTTGCTCCGCAATACAGAGAGCGAAAATAGAAAAGAAGAATGCTTCTCTTGAGTGCGCTATGCTTAGAGATGCCAAAGAAAAAACCCTGAAGTTGAAGTTCCCAGTCGTCTGTCTAAACTAATATTCAGATGTGCCAGCAAGCCTCCCAGTGAATCACTGTGCGCAAAAAAAAATAGTTCCCAGCAATACAAAAATGCCTTGTCATAAAAAGCGTGTGGATACTTTTTAGAATTACTATTATTCCGTGTGCCGCCAAAGACCCGCCACCCGCAGCCTGTGACCGCTTGTCCGAGGCGCTGCGAAGGGGGCAGCCCTCGGTGAGATCGGGCAGACGGAGATCACCCCCTCCCCTTCGCCACCCGCAGTGGCCCCAGGGCGGGGTGGGGAGTGGGTGTGGGGGTACCGCTGGGCACGGGGGATCCCTTCGCCCGTGGCAGGGTGTGCGGCGTCAGCCCGCAGCGCGCAGCCACAGCCGTGCGGCCACACATGGGTGGGTGCCCAGGGTACAGGGGGCGAGCGCGCACTGCCGGGGCTGTGCGGCAGATCCATGCGGTGTGAATGCTGCGAGAGACGACAGCTAGTGCAAAGGACATGCAACCACGGGAGGGGGGATTTACTGTTATTTTACTCTAAAATAGGCGTAGCCACGGAGTCGTAATCGTTAGAGGAGAAAAACACCCAAGGAAGCTTTAAGTATATATCTATATACCCAGGCTCGAAGGTGTATATTGGGGGGATGAGGGGGAATGCGTGCATGATGCTACGGGGAGCTCCAGGCCTCCCCATGGATGGAGCGTCCGAGACCTACTCGGCTCTGGTTTATGCTGGGAGAGCCCCAGTGCACCGCGGAAACTGTACGTGGGGCTGGAAAGCCTCACACGCGTGGGGCAATGCTTAATGAGCGAGTCCTCTCCGCCCTACGAGGGCGCGTACTCCGTGCACCTGTAGGAAGGATCCCAAGCAGCGCCCGAGCTCCCACGTTTTCCTTTGCCCGTTGTGCTGGCACGGCCGAGCTTTCGAGGGGACAGACCCAAAGGAAGCGGCTGCTTCTGCTGCCCGGGCGCGCTCCGCTCCGCGCACTTCCCACGGCACCTCCGGCAAATCCCGCCGTTGGCGACTGGCGCACTGAGCATCCTTCTCCGGCCGACCGGCTCCCCACAGGAGGCTCCCGAGACCCCTCCCGTCACCCCACAACACTTCCATGAAGCTACCGCTCCCGGGCCCAGCTAGAGCCACAGCCCCTAGCTCCGCATTCAGCCACCTCCCGCCACCATTGCTCCACTTTTAACGGGAGTGTCCCCTACACAGAAAGTTAAAAAGCAAGAGATGAACTTTGAGAAAGTGTGTCTCCCGCCTGTGTATATTGCTCTTTGCTCACTTCCAGGCATAAAGGTCAAATGATGGGAGTAATTGGTGGGTGGAAGATCCGAAACCAACGGGAAATGTATGGGCTCGACGACCTCTGGATAACCCGGGTACGCTGGCACAAAAAGCAAGAAAATATTTACTCACCTTGAAGTTTCTATTTTTTTAAAGTTTTTTTATTTATTTTGTTTTTATTTCTTTAGTCATCTTATGAGATGGTTCAAGCTCCCATCTGAGGATTAATTATAGTAAGCAGGAAGAGGGTGGGAGGGGAATGGGTTGATTCTGGGGCGAAGGGGTCAGAAACCAAAACACCCTAAACCCCCCAGACTGAGAAGGTACTGGACAAAAAGGCTTTCTGTGCCTCATGCACACTCTGAAATGAAGATCTGAAAAACTCATACAAGCCCCAGCTTGACTGGTTTGAAAATGATTCCAGCAATTAGGAATTAATTCGGCATGGTCAAAAGGCGATTTCACTGCAAGTTATATCAAGTTATCCAAACTTTTACAGAGTTCAAGTGGTGGAAATGAGCCACTGGGGTGGAGGTAAGGCTGCAGGAAAGAAAAACAAGGAGTGTTCAGGAAAGGCAGAAAAGGGGAAGCCATGGAGCAAGGTCTGGAGGCATGGCAAGTCCGTGTTAGCGTCAGAGGTTTGCTGAAGTTGTTGGAGGAGAGGGAGATTGGGGGGTGAAGGGCAGGGAATACATTGTTTCTCAAATGGGAGAAAGTACTAAAAATGTGCTGGAGGTCCGAGGTAATAAAAGATGAGACTTAATTGAAAAATGAAATCAGTGAAGGCTGATCAATATTTCAGGTAGTATGATCCTTTCCCAATTAATGGCAGGATACAGAGTTAGCCCAGGCAGGGTTGATCCTGGGATGATGTGTGGGGTGAGAGGCACTGGGAGGATGTGAAGAGTGGAGGGAGGGATAAAACTGGGCTTTCACAAACAGGCAGGCCAGCAATAAATCCATCACAGAGAGGGACAGCCACCCACCCTGGTGGCTCATGGCAGTGCTGGCCATGGGTTGCCTCCCTGGCATGGGTCCTGTGATGCCTGCCTGGCCCAGCCAGGGGGTCAGGCATTGGGGTTGTTCCTCATGAGCTCCACGTCAGCGTCTACCATCTCCCTCACCAGCTCCTGCAAAGAGGGAGAGAGACAGATGAGGACCCCAGTGCAGAAATAAATAGGCAGTACATCAGGAATGCCCCAAACATGACAAGCCCCCTGGCCCCTTGCAGCAGAACAAGGAGGGGAAAGGACTTTGCTGGGCTCCTCTCACAGCAAACTTGTCCTTGTCCCTGCTGTGCTCTGGGGTGCCCATTGCTGCCATAGTGGCTGTTGTCTTCAGAGCAAGAACTACTACAAGGTCACCAAAATGGGGTTTCTCAGTGGGCTCAAGTACCCTACACAGAGGTCCCCCACTCCCTTCCCCCTCCCTGTGAATCGCTTTGAGAGGCCACAAACACCCAGCAGGTACAAAGCATGTCCAAAAGTCCACTCACATCAAATGTGACTCTTGGCTTCCAGTTCAGCTTTTGCCTGGCTTTGGTACAGTCCCCTTGCAGAAAATCCTGTGGAAAAGAAGAGAGAGATGCTTCAGGAACTGTTACCTTCCACACCTTGATGCCTCCTTTTTGCTTGTGCTTCTCTGTTAGCCAAGCATGGCCAGGGCTGGACTCTTTTGAAGACAAAATATTTCTCTTTTAAGATGCATTATTTGTGGAAGCTAATATGCCTATTAATTCACCAGGAGGCAGCATCCTTTCACCAGCATATTTCAGACTGAAAGAGTTACTCTGGTTTTTTTGTGTGTGCACAGGGCTTGAACTCCATCCTTATGGCCATATAATGGCGAACATTTTATAGAAGGTTATTGTATGTCTTAGTCATGCTAGTGAATGAGCTGATTCCAATTCTTTTCCCCCTCATTTGTTTCAATAATATAAGTCAAGGAGCAAACATGACAACTAGTCTTTTCCAAATAAAAACATGATCACAGACAGTTGATGCTGAAAGACTGTAAAGGATATGGGTAATCAAATGCAACAGTAGTAAACATTCAGCATTTAAATGCTTTTTTTTTTTTTTTCTACAGTATTTTGAGCATCCACATAAAAATAGAAGTCTAAATATCTCACAAATGAAAAGATATTATCTCAAGAACATTACTGAAACCAAGATTTTGGTCATGTTCACCTTACTGTTCAAGTATCCTTAAAAGTGCTACCACACCAAAACAATCCCACAACCACTCATCAAAAATAATGTAACAAAATTTAACAAAGACAAAAGCTCCTTTGACTGCATTTCTAATTGAATGCAGAAACTGACTGCATCTTTCTTTAGAATTCAAAGACTATGTTTAAACAGCTTTTTCCAACTGTATGTGTTGATTTAATAAAATATATCCTGTCTCCTCACAAGCTGTGTTTCTCTGTAGCAATAAATTTAAAATTATATCTGTCTAGGTTTAAAGAAAACCAAATAAACCCAGCTTTGTTAGACAACAACAAGGCTAGGCTGAATTCCCCTCTTTATGGTGGTAACATCAGGCTTTCCAGAAAAATGCATGGACTGCCTTTCTCCCTCCTTTTCCATCCTCTGACCAGCGGTGGAGCTAAGGAGTATTTTCTGACTAGATTTTTAAACTTATGCAGCTGCACGTTGCATGTTTCAGATGCTCACTTTTGTGCCTACGTAGTTCAGGTCTGTTAACTTCCAAAATCACCTCATCTCGTGCAGTAAAATGTAGGAAATACTTCTTCATAATTGTGCTCCAAAAAGCTAGACAGCTTGCTGCCAGGAGCAGAGGAAATCCACCAAAAGAAATACTGCACAGAAGAAGGGGATGTGGAACAAACACGTCTGCTGAGACTTATTTCAGGCAGCATTTTTACTAGTTCAGTCTTTAGGCTAAAAAACTTTTCAACCCACCCTCAGAAAAGAGTAAACAAATGGATCAGAACAAAATTATATGAAAATTAAAAATGCCATGATTTCCTTAAATTAGACTAAATTATTTCCTACTGCAGCCCTATAATGGGTTTTTTGAAACTGCAGCAGACATTTGAGGCCAAGTCATGCAAAACCGCATCAACTTGAGGGATCCCCTGGAGGGTCGTGTGAATATGGCTTGCAAAATCTGGTTTGAAATGGGAAAGACGCCTACTAAACTTTGATAAAATTTGGATCAGACCCTAATGCGCTCATGCCTTTTATCTGGAGTTCAGTTTAATTTACATATGTGTGTATATATATGTGTCTGGAAACAAGGAAATCCTTCTTAAAAGAATAATTCCAGTATAAAAACAATTGCCTTTTATTCAGTCCTAATTGAAGCCATTAGCTAGAAGTGAAATGTTTTAACACCACCTAGTTTTAGGTCATAAAAGGCATATCGTAAAACATAGATTTTCATTTTTATAAATGTTGTGTAAGTAAAACTTTTACATCCACAGTCTTCATATTGAAAACAACCTTTGAAATTGAGCCTTATCTAGGATACTGGCTTCCCATTTATAAAAAAACGGACGGTGAAGCATAGAATGAATTGTCATGACCTGCTGTATGTAGCTGCATTCTGCTTTTGAACAGCTTGGGAGCAGTCTTTTAACTTTCTTGGACAAATGCTTTTTGTTAAACAGTTTATCTAAAAAAATACTTTACCTAATTCCAGCCCTTCGTTCAAAAATATAAACACTCATCTGCTGAATAGGCCAAAATGAGGTTGGGGGAGGTTGCAAATCAGTAAAAGTGAAGTTACTTGTAGCACTGGATTATATATAGAGATCACACGAACAACTAGTGGATTAAATCCATGTAGGTATAAAAAATGCTACTTTGTTCATTTACTTGAAAACCACATAAAATATCTCCTAGGCACTTTTAAATAGGTTCACTTACAGAAGTTACTAGGTACAGAGTTCAAATTAAACCATGATATTAGCACCATATTACACCTATATTCAAGGTTTGATTGCATTCTTATTAGCCCAGGTTTCAACACGGCATGGAAATGATGACTGCAACAAAGCTATTCCTGATTAAAGGATTGTATTGCAGTCATGTTTCCTGTATTTTTCTACAAGTAGCTCATAATATGAAAACAATAAGGTAATTACAATAAAATAAGAATATTAAAAAAGCTTCTCTTGGAACAGAATGACTGCTTGTTTATATTATTTAAGTCTTTCACTGAAACCAGAGATGCATCTGTCAAGCTTCCAAAAGGAAAAAAAATCCACAAAAAATTACATCACTCAAAAAAACCTCTGGTATGTTGATCATTAAAGTGTATTGATTTTTCAGTGCCAGGACATCACTTTGTGGAGGTACAACCAAATCACAAAGCAAAGAAAGAAGGAGTAAGATTCCACTGGGGAAAACCTGGATTTTTCTGGGGGGACTGAGGTGGTTTGGTGGGATGGGGTGTGGTTCTCGAAAAACAGCTGCTGCTGAACATAAACTGCCCTGTATTCCTGTTCCTGATGGAAAAGGACCTGATGAAAGGACACCACTTCGTATTTTGTATTCCTGCAGAATAACCGGTTCTGTGGTGTTGTGCTTTACATACTGACATTAAAAACAAGCCCTTTGACTCCACGAAAACCCTGAGGACTTAAACACTGAGCTGAGAGTCTGCAACCCTGAAAATACTGATTTAAGGCTTTTTGTTCTTTTTACAGTACTGCAATCATAAACATAAAATTCTTTGCTTTTAGTTATCCATTTTGTGAGGAACAAGCCCTTATTTTCCAAGCAAATAGTTAACACAAATGAATAGCAATGACAAGTTTTACCTGCAAGCTAAGAATCCAAAAGAAATTGAGGTAAATATTTAAAAGGAAGGAAGATGAAAAAGATGGCAGTCAAATTCTCTGTTGCCCCTTAATATAAGACTAAATTCTCCTATGGCTTTATATGCAGCTCACTGTCATATGGCTGAATCTCAGAGAACAGAATGAGTTTATATGGTGCAAGTTTTTCTGTTTTACATTTTCTGTAAATGAGACAGTGTAACTATGTAGAATATACCCCATTATTGCTAAATTTGCTTTTATGATTATTCAGTTTTACTGTCCAAATGCACACACACAAATACATACAGATAAGCAGAGAGAAGTTTGTTACACACAAATACATACAGATAAGCAGAGAGAAATTTGTTACACAATGTGGTAATGCATTTTAAAATTTGGTTTTAAAACCATGAGACAAAAATGTAAAATATTTTAATGTAAATATCACATTTCCCAAGCTCTTGTTCTGAGTGTCACTGTGACTCCTATTTTGTCTCGTCTCGGGCAGTGATTGATCTGGTTTCACTGTGCAATGTATCACTGTCTCATTCAATTAACTTTGACTGAAAATTTAAAGCCTCAAGACAATGTGAGAAAAAGGAGATAGTGTGGCCTGAAAGAAGGCCAAGGCTTCTTTATTAGTACAGCTCAGCTGATTCCCTCTCAAATATGCTTTCACTGAAGTCAGCACCCAGTGCCAGCTTTTGCTTTCTCTTACACCAGAGTAAAACTGAAATCAAGTCCTCAGTAAAACACCTGCAATGGAACTGTGCCCAGCTCCACTTGCTGTAGCAGAGACAAAGCTTTACCTTTAAAAATAAACAAACTTGATCTAAGCACACAACAGTTTTACTGCATCTGAAAAGCAGCCAGGGTTACATTCAAAACCAGCATGACTGCCTGGATGGAAGATGGTTTGTTACATCAGAGCTCTCATGAGCAAAGAGCACAGACCCGGCTTGGTGGAGGTTCTGGCTAGCGTGTTTAGTCTTGCACTTTTTTGGTCAAAAAGTTTTGTCAGAAAGGATTTCAAACGTCTAGGGGCCAAACTTTCCTGTAAACCCCATTTGTGTTTTACTTCCCTTATTTTCTTCTTAAAACCATCACCTTTCAGTTTTAACTCATTCCATTAAAACAAACAAACAAAAAAATTAGACAATGTTAGCTTGCAGGTTTGCATTTTCATCATTATCACAGAATCATAGAATGGCTTGTGTTGGAAGGGACCTTGAAACTTTATGCTCATCTAGTCCAATCTTCTTGCACTGAGCAGGGACATCTTGAACTAGATCAGCTGCTCAGAGCCCCATCCAACCTGACCTTATGTGTGTCGAGGAATAGAGCATCTTCCACCTCTCTCAGCAATCTGTTTCAGTGTTTCACCACTGTCATCATAAAAAATTTCTTCCTTATATGTTGTCTAAATCTACATTCTTTTAGTTTAAAACTATTGCCCTATAATCTTTTGTCCTATCATAACAGGCCCTGTTAAAATGTTATCTTGCAGTAGTGTATGTATTAATCTTATGAAATACTTTCCTCTTTTGTGTCCTTTTGTGAGCATTTTACATACCAGTTTTTAATGAGGGTTCAAGTAGATATCTCAGTAGTAACAATGTCAAGTAATAATGTCACAGTATATATGGGCATCTGCTGCAGCTCATTGCTTGGAGAACAACCTTGTCAAGTGTTGCAAATAGTCAGGTGGTTGCATGCATTGCTCACTAGGCAGTCCTTTCACCATCAACCTTATCCCTCATTCCCTGGTGTTCTGCCACGCTTGCCACTAGGCTCAGGGATATCATGTCTTAACCCAGATGCAACATTGGAGAACAGTTACTGTTGACTTCTTCCAAGCTATTCTCTGTGCATTCGATCAAGAAAAACAGTAAGATCTCACTAAATCAGAGCCATGTACCCTGTAAACATGCAGCCTGCTGGTGCAAAATTCAATGCATGGTTCAGCTAAGCTTGGATCAAACCCCAGGAGTCACAGTAATAAGCGCTGTGTCTCTTGTGCGCTGCTCTGTGAGTACTTCTGGAGATCCATGAGGCAGAGAGTGCACTGGCTTGACTTCTTTGCAAAGGGGTAGAGTTTGTTGTAATATCTATAGCAACAGGGAAAAAACCTAGTATAATTATAAAGCAAGTGACTGCTATCTTCACAGTAAATATGAGGAGACTGAAGATAAAACATATCCAAGAGCTAAGTCCAAGCCTAACAAGGAACGCAGTAAACATCTTCAGCAATTTAAGATGAGCCAAAATGTGTTGTTGCTCAGTTTTCATTTTTTCTTTCCACTGTTCTTAGAAAAGCAAAGTTGTGGAGCAGTTAGGATACCAAGGGAATAGAAGAATGTCAGTGAATTTGGTTCCTGATCTAAATTTGTTTTAATGCAGCATGAACAGACTGCTTTCCACTCTTGGGTCAGCAGTCTTTTGCAGAAAGACAGTATTGTTCACAAAGAACCACAGGAAAAGGCAAAAGGCAAAAGCAACCAATAGACTGAAACTCACATATAACTAAATGCCATTGAAAATAAGAGGCAAAATTTTTTTCCCCCTAGCATGTTTTCCTATGCAAATCCCCTCCCTATTCAGAAAGTTTAATCTTTACTAAAACCATGTTGAGGGAGAAGAGGAGGGGAAAGAATGACTTGAGGAAAGGACTGATTCTGCATGGCTCTCAGCCCCTGTACATCTGATGGGCCTTGGCAGGCTGTGACTGCTGGGCATCTTTAAGGTAAGGGCTTATCTCGGGCCCCGCTGTACTCCAGCAACAAGGCATCAACACAAACCGCACAGTCAATAAAACCTGAGCACAACCTCCGCTTTTCCGCCAGGAACCAGGGGCGTTAGAACAGCGGCTTTATCTTATCAGTTTGATAATCTTTAATTTGACCAGCTTCCAAAGGGTTAAGGCAAATGAACTCGAAGGAGCAATAAACATTAGGGAGATAATAAAGTAATGGAGCTCCTCTCCCTCCTCCTCCTCCTCCTCTTCCCCTCCCGCCCCTGCGCCTTTTCCACTTCGCTGCTGCCTATCAGCCCAAACCGAAGCCGAAGCCAGACCTCTCTTTTAATGACAGGGGGTGATAAGAGACTCGGAGAAAACAGCAAGCTGTCTGGTCTGCTCAGGAAGTCGAGGACGGGTGGTATTGTCCATCAGTGGGGCCACGCGGCGGCCGGAGGCCGGGAACAATGCTGCGCTCCGGGGAAATGGGCTCCCTCAGCGCCGGTCCTGGCAGCCCCAGCGACAGCGCAGATAAAACGCTGAAGCAGGGGCAGCTGGCCCCAGGTGCCTCGTCGCCGGGCTCTAATCGCTTTGATGGAGGCGGTGCCCCCGCTAATCGACGGGAGGCTGCAGCCCGCGCGTCCCCGGGAGGAGAGATGGGCAGCCCTCGGCCCCGGGGCGAGCACCAGCGGAGCTGCAGGGACCAGAACCCCTTGCAAGGCCGAGCATCACTCAGATCTGTCCATTTGCCAAGCGAAGCCTGACAAAACAGGCCAGTGCCGACCCTCGAGCCAGATAAAATTCCTCCCAAATGACAGCCTGATAGCCCTGAAGCCAGTGTTGGATTTCGCTCGCTTTGGATCCGGAGCTGAGCTCGCTCATCAGGAGCCACTCGGCATGGGGATGGGCGTAGCTCTGTGCCAGGGTATTCCGCTGCAAGTGGGACCATGGCTGCTTTTCAGGTTGCTATGCATGAGGCAGTCTGAAGAGTGTTTCCCCCACAGCAGGGAAAGCTCTGCTGCTGCAAACAGCAAAATTCCCGCAGTTGGCTGCAAGGAGGAGGGTGCTTCCTTGCCTCGTAGTTTGCCCCGAGGCTCAATTTTGCACTCCTGGGAAGACCTGCAAGTTGTTCCCCAGCTTGGATGCAAGTACAGTTGTAATGTCAGCTCATGGCTCTGCAAAGGGCCAAAGAGGCTTACAAACTGAAAGACTGTTTCTAGTTCACAGGAATGCCTCTACAGAAAAAGTGGGGAAGATCAAACCCACATTATTTGTCATATACAGACCATAATTATGGTAGTTCAGGTATCAGGGCTGGATACAATCATAGAATCATGGAATGGTTTGGGTTGGAAGGGAGCTTAAAGATGATCTGGTTCCAACCTCTCTGCCATGGGCAGAGACATATTCGACTAGACCAGGTTGCTCCAAGCTTCTTCCAACCTGGCCTTCAACACTTCCAGGAATGAGGCATCCACAACTTCTCTGGACATCCTGTTCCAGTGTCTCACCACCCTCACAGTCAAGAGTTCCTTCCTAAACACTCTTTCAGTTTAAAACTGTTCCCCCTTGTCCTATCACTATTCCCTCTTCATCTCTTTTGCAGGTCTCCTTTTGGTACTGAAAGGTTGCTCTGATGTCTCCCAGAGCCTTCTCTTCTCCAGGCTGAATGATGTCAACTCTCTCAGCCAGTCTTCACAGGAGATGTGCTCCAACCCTGGGATCATCTTTCCAGCCCTCCTCTGGCCTTGTTCCAGCAGAAACTCTTTCTGATATGCCATATGAAGCCATCCAAACACACATATCACAGCTAAAAATCATTAGCATGTTTGCTAAAATGCAAGCTCATAATTATGTGCTCTGTGTTATTATGAACTGAAATAAGCTTTCCCAACTCTTCAAACAAAATACTCTTTGCAAATGCTGGTTACAGGTGGTACTGCTCCCACTGAATGCCACTGCCTTGCAGCCTGGCTGCTGATGTGTGAGCTGCCCCTTTGTATGCTTCATGCTAGCCTGGGCATAAAGAGGTATTCGAATAACATGCAGGACATGGGTTAGAAGCATTTGTGAATTTTCCTTTCACAGTAGAGGTTTAGGGGAGGTTGTATGTGAGCTTCCTGGCCAAATGTGTCACATTCACATCACTAAAAACCAAAACTCTGCCAGGGATTAATCTCTTTCATGTGGGTGGAGATCAGCTGTAGTATAGGTTTTATTGCCACCCACATTATGTATTATTTAGGCAAGGGCACAGTACTTTTAAAAACTCTTACATGTAATTCTCACTTTTTTAAATTAATCCACTCTGAAAGTTTTCTCATCAGTTCCTACTCTTCACGTTTTCTGCAAAGATCAGGAAATCACTTCGTGAAGTTGTTTGATTGCAGCTGACTTTATTGTGCAGTAACAAATGTATTTGTCACTGGAGATGGAGTATGGACCTGAGGGTTACCTGTCTTCACTGACTGACATGTCAAGCTGAGTATGAAAACTGATAATGCAGCAATCCATGCTGCAAGCCTACTTAGTTTCTTCTCTTCTTCCACTACAAAATACTCTACTTACAACAATTTATATTGGAATTTGAAACAGATTCAGTTATCATCAAGGGTCAAATATCAAATGATAAGCAACAAAGCACTAAACACTACGACAGTGATTTTGTATTCTCTCTATAGATATTTATCTATTTAGATATTTATATTTATACTTTTAGAGCATTAAGCAGAAATTTAATGAAAGCAGATCTATGAATACAGGATATCACTTCTTCATAGAATTAATTATTTTTCTTGTATAGGATATATTGTGGTGATTTTGCTACCCCATGTATATTCACATTTCTGAAAAAAATTATGACATTTTTTAGCATCAATATGACATTAATTTTTTTGGCCTACTAAAAATACTAATTTACTTGTAATTTTTCATCTAAAAGGCATGTGATTTAAAACATCTAACGCACTCATAACAGTATTTGCTGTCTTTGCCCTGTGTTCAGTGCTTAATTCACTGCTCTAAATGCTTGGCTGTGACTGAATTTACCTTGCAATATTGATATATGAACCTCTGTCCCTCTGAAGCTTGTGGTAAGACTGGGGGTAAAAGGACATAGAGGAGATGGATATTTCTCTCTTCTGTCTTCCTTCCCACTATGGATTAACTAGTACATAAGAATTAGCTTGCAGGATGTTTAGTCATTTCTCATTGTTTGAATAGCAGTTGTAAAGTACTCCCTCCCTGCAGTACGGGGGATGAAGGAGGGAGCTGCCACTTCTCTGGACAAAGTCACACACTGCCTTTTACTGCTGGCTGTTTTTTTCGGAGCAGCCTCCCTCTACATGTCATAAACCCAATCTAATTTATGGGATGCATCACCTTATCCTCCATCCCTCACTGCATTCCAATTTCTCAATAAAACCCCCATCTGATTTGAAATCCCTTTTCAAGACAAAATATCTGGAGAGAATTTAAGCTGTGAAAGTCTTAAAGGGAGCTCAAGAACTTGTCTTGTCACCCAAGAAAAAAAAAAAATTCAAGTCCCCATATGGAAGAAACTTGAGGACATAATGCCATAGGATTCCTGTCTGCAAAAGTAAAGCTGTCATTGCCTGAACACAGTTACAAAACAACAGAGTCCACAGAAGGATTAAAATAAAACAAGGTGGGTTACTTTCTGATGCTGAGAATGTCCCAAATGTATTCTCCAGTGCACTTGATAGAGAAGGAAGTCCAAACAGTGGCCTTTCACATGACATCATAAAAGCCTAATTTATCACCAGCCACCAAACATCTAGAAAATCATAACATCCTTTCAGGAAAACCATGTGCAAAATAATCAGATTTGCTTTGATGAAAGCTTTAGCGCTTGAGTCCAAGTAGGACACTACAAAGAATAACCCTTTGCAGGTACTGGCATACAACAAAGCAGGTCATATTTAATGCTTCGAATTCACACTTTATCCATTAAAAAGCTTATGCATTTCCTGCCCATAAACAAACATATTTCTATTCTGTGTTCAGCCAAGTCTGCTAAGATAAAAGACTGTTCACAGGTAAGTCCAGACAAGGTAGACAGCTGAATATCTCCTTCACAGATTAAACATATGCTATTACTGCAAGTAAAGGCATTGTGCTCCCCACTTCCTCATCTCACAGTCCCTCACAAGTGTGTCAGGGATGTGGGCTGAGTATTGCCACAGACTGTTGTAGCTTTTGAAAGGATAAAGTCCTCCCTGCACACTCAGCATCTGCTACACTGAACTGACGAGTGCATTCCCCCTGACAAACTCCAAAACACTCTGCAAAAGCCCCTGTCTGTCTATCCAAGGCTCTCACTGTTCTGGCTCATCAGTTTTTGGTGACCAGTGTAACCTGACTGTCTCGATGGAAAAATACTGCTGAGCAAGAGGTATATTGCCATAAAATCAATTGGTTTCACATTTGCAAATGAAATCAAACAAGTCTGCTGTTTGTGTTGATTAGGTAGACAGAACAGATCATAAAGCAATTTGTGAATGGCTACAAATATCAGCTATATGGTGTTCAAGATTTCTTTTTGTCTGTAATGTAAGTTTATTGGTGTGCATTTAAAGACACACAGGTTCAACAGCCTTCCAGTTCACTGCTCAATAATCTGACCCTTAGGCTCCTGCTGGTCAATGGCCACAAGTTCTTCTGGTTTGACTAGAAAAATAACCGGATTTTCCACACCATTCTTGGTAGTTTGTTGCTGCATGTTCTCTGATCTTGGTTAATAAAAATAACTTCCTATTACATTTCCTGCACAGGAAAGCCTGGGAAAAAAAATCATAGTTTTTCCTATTACATCCTTCACTTTCTCTCAGAGCAGTCATTAAGCCCACCACAAAATCTTCCAAGAAATCAATAAAATGAATACAAATATTTTATTTCCTTTTAAAGGTAAGTATTTTTATTTCTTCCATCTTTTCCTTACCTTGGTATTTAATTTTTCTTACTTTCCTTGTTTTATAAATCTTTCCTATGTTTTGGCAAATTTATTTTCCTGTAAAATCTCATTTATCTTGTTTCATTGCGAGATACTTTTCTTTCCTAATTTGATGTGTCTCCCAGTTCCTCTCATTCATTCAAGCTTGTTCCATTTCTCTTTCAAGCATCAATGTCCTGCTCACAAATATATTAAATAATATGAAATCTGGCCTTACTTTCCCATCTCTCCTTCATCTTTAAAATATGTCATGGCACACTGAGATTTTGTTCTCATTTCTACTACAGTGTTCTTTTCACTTGAATATTTTTTCCATTTTTCCCCCTAGGTATTCTCTATGAATCCTCATAGATTTGTTCCTTTTTCTTTTCCAGTGGTACTCCATCACATAGCAGCGCCAGCTTCTTTTTCACTCAGGATTTTGTGTAGAATATTGCAGGGTTCTGGGAGACAATTCATATTACTGGTAACACTGCAGAGATTTGCTGACAGGGCTGAAACTATGTTGAAATAAGTTTTAAAAAAGCAATAAGATCTCCTAAAGCTCACAGTGCCAGTTTCAGTAGGGGTAAAAAGCAGATTCATTGACTGCTATTACTATTCACAGTAGTTCCCTATAGAGTTCCACAGATTTGGCAGTGCATTCACCATATATACTTTAAAAGCATGGATAGTATGCTCTGTTTCTTTCCAAAGCATCACCAAATGCAAATAACACTTCTTGAAATCTGTCCTCTCAATGACCTTCTTCTCTTAAATACTTTCAATTAAACAAGAAAGGAATTCTTCATTATTTCACCTTGCAGCAGTAAAATATGAAAAAGAAAAACAGTTAGCATTTTCTAATGGTCCTGCCCTACTTAGCAAAACTTCTTTAGTTCCACAATTAAAAAGCAAGCAAACTATTCAGGCATACAAAGCAGTAGGTATGGGCTCAGAATACTCCAATGCTTTCACCTGTATAATGTTTAAAATACGAGATGCCTCATCAATCACTTCTTTCCTTTACAAGGAAAGGGTCTCTTGAGACCACTCACACAGGAATCATTTATTGCCAAGTTTCAATATGAAAGACAGAGCTGTTCCTTAGACAAGTAATCCTATTTTTCATTCACATTTTGGCAGGGCAGAGATGCCAGGTAAGGGTCCCATTATACATTGCACAAACACAGAAATGGCAGCCCTTTCTCTGAAAATTTATCAAAGTCAAATATCACCTCATGGAATATACTGTTAGAATTCATCTACAGTTCACATCTTTTTTTGCAGTGCAGGCCACCAACAAAACCTTATTGCTTGGTTTACCTTTGATGTATTCCAATGCAATGGCAATACATATGAACATATAAAGCCATGAATTACAGAAGTTACATATATCTACTGAGAATCAAAAAAGCAGCTGAATACAGCTAGATAAGTATCTTGGCAGCTTCATTCCACTTGTAACCTGAGCAAGACTTCAACTAGATGTAATACCACTTAGTCAAAACAGAACTGCTTCACAGCAGCACTACAAAGGCAATGAAGGACCACCAGTGAAAATACAGATTTTATGTAATTAAGCAACAGTAATGACATTACAGTGGGAAGAAAGCACTGTCAACCCCATTTTACAAAGCTAGGAGGCAGGATCATTTAGGGACTTGACCAACACCTTGGAGTGAGAGGGAGGGGCAAGAAGAGGATCCAGACTGCATCTCACCACTTCTCTCTGATGTATAACTTACTACAGATAAAACAGCCAAAGCATTCACATCACAGTGCACCTGGCACATCTTGATCTGAGTCCTTATCATTCATTTGTAGTGAGCAGCCCACCAGCAGCAAACTGCTCCAAGGATGAGTGGTACATAGCACTTTGAGGCAGGAGGTGACTTATTTAACTTGCATTTCTCACTTTTCTAAAGTTCCACTTCTTTTTCTGCCCTTACACTTTCTTTTATAGCTTCCTTCACAGAAAAATCAAACACTCGTCCTAGTGATATTAAAAAAATATGATTGTTTTCTCAATTTTTCACCTAAAGGATCCTGTGATTGACTTGAGAATAACAGAATTCATGAGTTTATTAAGTTGTCTTTTGTGCTTTTAAGATTTAATTTGATCTTTACAGAAATTTTTTTCTACATGTAAGAGGCCAGAGCAAAAAATTAACACGTCAGAAAGTTGAAGTGTGTATAACCCCTCTTTGCTTCAGGAAAATGAAACAAACCAAAAAGGATAATACAGTATTAATCATGGGACTGCAAAGGTTGGCAACAAAAACAACAGCAATTTATTTCACTTCCCTGTTCAGATAAGGATTTACTGTGCCAATTGCAAGAAAGGACCCTGCAGTGCATTGATGCTGCAGCCTACAGGAGAATGCTTCCTTTTTCCCGTGATTTTATGTTCACTCCAAAGGATGTCAGACTTCATCAAAATCTTTTAGAAGTGCGTTGTCCCATGCATTTAAAAAAAAAAAAAAAAGGCACTCAAACTTATCACAAAAGATGCTCCACACTTTCTAAACTTTTGCTGAGGTATCCACAAAATAATAATTATCTCTACACTTGCTAATAGAAAAGTATCAAAAGACTTTACATTCTGATGATGTACTACCACCTCCTACCCACAATACCTCACTTCAGTAGCACACAAGTGACACATGAAACAACTGAAAGCTTAGCAATGAGAAAAAGCCACATGAAAAGAATACTACATCTTCTAAATGAGCTTCACAACACACTAGCACACAGTATATGGCAGAACTGTTAATTTCTGTGGTCTTGAAGTTTCATTTGAAAATGTAAAGACTGAAATTGTTCACTAATATTAAAAAAAAAAAATCATATTAACCTAATTAACCTAGATGGGCTGACTGGCAGTTTACACTAAAAAGTCCCAAACAGAGCAATTGTATCTTTTAAAACTAAGCCAGTATACATTTTAACAGCATATACTGCAGTAAAGTCCCATGAACTTACTATTCCATACATGCACTGAACTGAGAGAGCTCTGACTTTTCATAGCATCTTTTGGCATAGTTCATATTTAAAGAATAACAGTAAGGATCATTTTCACCAACATGAAAAAAAAAGGAAGTTCAGACCTAATCAAGAGACAGTACTGCCTCCTGACACTGCCTGCTCTATGCTTGCTTGAGCACGTAGGCAGCAGCTGGCACTTCCACAGCTTGATCATTACTATTGCTCTTCAAATTATGCCTGTCACACAGTTTAGGAAAACATGAGTAATTAAACATAAACAGCATCATAAAATAATAGTAAGAAAAAAATTAATAATCATCCAAAAGAGTGTTTGGGGCACCTCCCTACAGCACCTTGGATTTCTGCCTCTTCTGCTCAGACAGTTTTCCTCTGTGTACTTTTTAATTATTTCCTTCATGACTCCTTTAAGGCAAAGAAGTTTGTAGAGGTGGGAAAAAAACATGTATTAGAACTGATGAGAACAGTGATATGCAAAAAAGGGAAATGCCAATTAAGTATTCCTGAACTACTGCAGCCTGACTCTGAATCGCTTATGGCAAAGACTTATGCCTCACTATGACACTGATAGTTTGAGATGCATGTATTATAAAAGCTAAATTTCGGGAGCTGCTTGTTCCTTATTTAACTTACACACTACAATTGGCCACCTGGCGCAGTATTTCTCTTCTGGCCCATCAGCTCATTATTTCAATATTTCAGCAGTTCAGTATTTAAACCATATGCAGGTCAATGCAGAAGTCCTGCCCTCCTGCAGCCCCAGCAGTATATGCAGATATATGCCTCCTTTTGCTTGAATAGTCAATAACCAAACTAATTCCTAGCTTAGTTCTCTTACAAAACCAGGATAAAACAACAAAACTATAAAGATTGAGACATTGGACCATGTTATTAACAACCCTAAGGAGGTTGTTGCAGCCTATTTTTGGGCACATGGTTACTGGAACTGAGCATGCAATTCACATAATTGCACACAAAAATGACCAGCTACACGAGTAACGGGACATTTGTCGTCTGCAATTCTTATTGTGTAGGAACTGTGCGAAATGTGTGATCCTTCACGATAGCAGACATGCAAATGTTAGGTAAGAGCAGCACTGTTTTCCACTGCTTTGCGTCCAGAATAGTCATTCACGTATTTAACTAAAAGGTACAACCAACTCGATTTACTCCTACTTTGTCTGTGTTTTGCATGGGTATGAATTACAAGAAATACAATGTAGGGAGGACTCGTGCCTGTCTACATAAGAAAATAAGTGTAACAACATACATAATGTTTAACACATTCAAATTCACAATTAAAAGAACATTTAGAAATGGTTCTTGTTCTCTGATTTTGCTCATGTGTGTGCCTCAAGCCAATGTATTCTCATACAAATTTCAGCACCTCTCTGAAATAAAGCTCTTCTTCCCACAAACACTAAGTGCTTTACTTTCTATATTTGAGACTGAAATTGTTTAACTGACCTCATCAGAGGTGCCAAATAGTGTACTAGAAGTATGTCAGCAATTCAAAACACCTGCTCAAGCTATCTAACAGAATATTTTTTGGGGGGAATTGCCATTTCTGGGGAGGAGGGACTTTCATGTTCTCATGCAATTTCCCACTGAAATCATCAGGAGCCTGGACACGAAGTGACTGAGTGGGCTAAATACAGCCAAACTTTGTAATGTTCAACATCACTGCTGGTAGCAGCCCACCAGGTTAAACTCATAAATTTGACAGTAGGAAGAAATGCACTGTCCCCATCTGCCAGTATTCTTGCTCTTTATATGTCTGCTTGATTTAACCCTTTTCCCACTAACTTAATGTAAAGATCACTAAACTCAACAATAGATCTTCTCCTTGACTTCAGGGTTTGGTTTAAGTTCTTTTTTCTCATCATCAACAGATAACACAGGATGCATCCCCAGCTTGGTTTCTCCTTGGATCAAGTGTCATTGCACATTCTCAGTTATTTCCAATTCATGGTTATTTTTATCTTCCATTTGATGTTTTTTTACTATGCTTTTTTCCTTTTTCACCATTACCTTCCTCTCCGTCTCCTTGAGGGCTCCACCCCTTGTCCCCCTTTTTCTCAGCTCGGTGCAATCTCCATCTTCTGCTTTCCAAAGGCTTTTCTACCTTTGACATGTATGAATGTACTTCAATCTTTGGTCACATCTCCGGAGATGGTGCTC
The DNA here is from genome assembly GCA_035583235.1 of Hafferia zeledoni. NCBI lineage: Eukaryota > Metazoa > Chordata > Aves > Passeriformes > Thamnophilidae > Hafferia > Hafferia zeledoni. The sequence continues at coordinate 66,417,585 of JAWWEV010000083.1, forward strand.
AGTTAAGTTGGCTCCTTTCACTAAACAGCTTTCCAGGAGAGTTTGCTTGCCAGGACTGGGGCAAATTATACTCAGATTCATTAATTAAGATATAATAAACTCCATTTACTATTTAGCAATGTGCCATGTGTGACAAAACCAGGAGGAAAAGAGGTAGATGAAACCAGGAGACCCTCTGACTGGTTTGTGGCTTCAAAGTATTTCTGGGAAGGTCAAAAATCTCCGCGATATCTCCACAAATTAGGTTTTGCACTTGGATTTCTAATTTAGCTGAAAGATGTGTAAAAACACATGCAGCCAGACAGCTCCTTGGCTATACATCTAAAGAAGCTCAAAGCATAAGTTATTACTTCCAAAGTCAATTGTAACTTATGCTCACTAAATTGGCTCCAGATCCACCCTTTTCAGACAGTAGTATAGGAATAATTTATTCTTCTGGTGAAAAGCACCCATTTTAGCTAAACCACACCCCCAGCTGGGAGTCTCACCAGCAAAAGTGCCAAAGGCAGAGGGATTCAGAGGTGTAAAGGGCTATTGGAGGCCAGGGGTGGATAAAGCACAGTATGTAATAGTGTCTGTCAGCACTCTGGAACACATAACCTCTTCCTAACACAGGGGGTCCACAACACAAATCTGAGAGGAAAACTTGTTCCTGTGGTTCAATCATCACATTAGATGAAGAGGTTTCCTCACTTTTAACATCCATGTGATTTATACCAGAAGTCTTATGGATAGTGGTGAAATCATTGCAACTTTCTGTATGTTTTGATCTATGTCCTCAATGTGAATCTTGTTTTCTTCCATTGAGAAAATTACGTACATAACTATGGCACAAGAGGTTTGAGAGCTCTAATTTTAGACATCTAACCCAAATGCCAAGTTAAGTGCCTAACTAATGCAGAGATACAAAACCTACATAAACTAGAAGCCTTTCTCTCACCCATTACCCTGGAAACCTGAGCTGACATACAGGAATTCAGTCCCTTCCAGTGGCAGCAGTGACTTGTGGCAATCTGCACCACAAGAACATTACCATTCTTATGAGAGATTGCTTCACTAGCTATCTACAGAAATACTGACCTACATATGAGGCTTTTCTTTCCCCAGGTGAACTCCTGCATCAGCAGCTATCCAACAGGAACCTCTTCATATGAGATCTTTAATAGCAGCCGCTGCTGAAGCAAAGGGAACGTCAGAAACACACTTGTTGCCAAATGGCACATTTAGTTGGAGGGAGGAGAAACAGATGGGGAAATCACTCTTCAGACAGTGTTTACTAGCACAATCAGCACCTGAGGCAGCACTTATTCAGGTGCTGAAATTACAGAGGTAAGTTTTATGATGAGAAATCTATTCCTCACATGACAGCTATATTTCTCATCATGGATCATAAAAAGCAGATGATCCATCAGATAACTACTTGATTGTAACATTCATCACAGTAAAACCATCAGTTTTCTGTTTTGTTTTACGATCCTGGTGACATCTGGAATGCTTTCAAGGAGGATGCTGATGTTCGCTTTGGGTACAAACTGAGTCAGTGAACTTCTGTTTTGCTACTTATGTGGCAGTAGTTAATAAGAATAAGGAGGAATGATAGCAGGAATACCTCCAATTTTGCTACCAGAGAGATCACTTTATTACACCGATACAGCTGTATTGAATATTCCTCTTGGACTGGACCATAAAGAGGACTCTTAATTGTCTAACACCTTTCTCCTCCTTTTTAGTCAAACAAACTATACCCTTCAGTTACCTGTTTGCTCTGACATTATAGATCTTTTCCACAACTACTAATTCAATAACAGTAATGACAGTAATAAAAGCCAGTATTTGTAGTAATCACATAGTTCCATATTTCTGTAACAACAACAGTAATTTCTTATCTTTACACAGCATTTGATGTCAGATAATTTCTAATTCTTAGAAAGAGGTAGAAAAAAACTATTTTTCTAAGGTTGCAGAGCAAGCCTCAAATAAATTTTTTTATTTATCTATGAGTATGTAGTGGAAATGCAAACTTGTAAGTCAATACCCCAAAGAGACATGTTACCAAAACCAATTATTACAAAAAATGTAGAGATCTGCTCTTGGAGACTGTCATGATCTCAGCAGAGCACAAAAATTGGGAAAAAGTTGTCCTGACTGATGTGCAGTCTGCCTCTTTGCTTGGCAAGGTTACAACCCCATTAAACAAACCAAAACAAACTAACACTCTGGTCTTGCACAATTCTGCCAGGAGGGCTTGCAAGTTCTCTGGAAAATTGAGGTTGCTCTTAAATTGTGAGGTTGATCCACCACATGTTGAAATCAACAACACTGAACCATAGCTCAATATTCAAATCAGTTCTCCTTGGAGGAACAGCATGTCTGTAACCAGCCAGGACATTGAGTCACTTCATTCTTGACCTTAACCAAATGGGTTAAAGCAATATAAACTTCATACTGCCCTGCAAAAGCTCAGCTGTGCTTGGTATTAGCAAACACTTTCATTCATTCCAAGTACCAGACTTCAGTAATTTTTTTTTTTTCTGACTGCATGATAAAATTGAGATGTTTTAAAAAGATCCTTCTTCCCTACATGTGCCCACCCAAGCAGCAACAGCAGGGCTTCTGCTAGAACCTGACAATGAAATTTGGTTTTAGAGAAAGACCAAACATGGAAAACTTTCATGTAAACAATAATTGTTTCAGAAAATTGTGAGTGTACCAGCCTGGGGTAGGGGAGTGGTAAAGGAACACATTTTTGCCAGCTCAACATACCTTATCAAGCTTTCACCTTCTTAATGGATCATGAGTACAGACCACTAAAGTGTCTCATTATACAGTCCAGGCCTCTTCCACTGCACTTTTGGTAGTCTGAGCAGATCTTCATGCAAAATCTTACCCTTCTTTGAAGCAGCAGCAGAGAACTGTTTAATCTGCATCTAAAATTGTATTTCTGCCCCAGCTGATGGGGAATCGAAGCTGGATATACCATGAACTGAGCACCAAACTCCCACTGTGTTTTGCCCAGTTACACAAATGCATTTTTCTTTTTCAATAGTTCCCATAGAGATACAGCTGGATCCTAAGGAGTCTCTAAGTGGAAGATACCTGTTCACAAAGCCAACTGTGCCTTTGTGTCTGCTAAATCACTGAGCTACATGTGCTGGGTAGCTAGAAACAGAGATGAAGGAACTGATGCTATCTTTTTACCTTGTCATATTACCCTACAGGTATTGGGAACAACATGGATGAAGAGAAACAAAGATTAAGAGATGGAGAAAAGTGCTGTGGTTTACATCCATGAGGACAAAATGGGCAGGAATAGGGACTGCACTTAGAAAATAAATGGGATGTCTCTCTGTTGTGAAGCAGATGTTCTCATTGAAGGTCCTAAAGATGCTTATGTGTCATTAAGATTATGAAAGGAGCTTTAACACATGCTTGGTTGTGTGCAAACAATGCCCCAACAACACCTACATCATATAATAAAGTACTTACACGATGGAAACAAATACACTGGTGGGGATGAAGTAGGGCCTGAATTACAGAATGGAAAAGAGACAGCAAGCAATATATCTTCCTTCACCTTTTTTGTTTTTGTGTTTTTTTTTTTTTTAATTATAATTACTGTATTTAAGCTAAGGGGTGTAACTAGAAACTGTGAGTTTAAAACAAACAATGAATATTTTGCATATATCCACAGAAGGTAAGTCAGATGCGTGCAAGTTTTGTTACTGCATTTCTACAATCTTCAAGTTAGCTAAGAGGACTATTATTTCATCCTACAGAGGAGACATTGCTATTTCAAGTTGAGAAATATTTCTATTTAAAAATTCATATTTCACTGAGAAATCTACCTCAGAAATGCAGGCCTATACCTACAAAATCAAGACATATACTGGAAACACATGGGTTTAGATGCTTCTGTTACTGCAAGGTATCAGAAAAAAAAAAGAAGAAAAAAATGAGCCTCCTTTATTTTTCTTCAATACGATTATTATTTTTTTTATTCTAGCAGTTCTTTACAGTATGTAAGCAATGTCCTCACATGTGGGAAGGCAGAATCTTTTGTTTTATAAACAGACATCCTTTTTGCCAAATAAACTCGGATTTGATGGTTTTTCTACAATGCTTTTAAGAAGCTAAATTCCATTTATCTGCTTATGTCTTTCATTGTTCATACTATAAAAGTTTGGATACTCTTTTATGAAGCCCAAGTGAAAGGAAAGAAATTTGTTGTTTGGGGTTTTTTTTCCTTAATATCAGGATGTTACCTGATACAACTTGCAGCTGGGGAGAGTCCATCCTGCACCCTCCTCTTAGTACAGCATTTAGAATATCTCTTTCATTAGAGTTAATATCAACAACAAGACATAAATTTCAGTATTGCAAGATTCTGCACTAGGGTTTTCTACAATACTTTCTCCTTGAAGGCCCCCTTTCCACCCCTTCCACAGTATCTCTCTGCCAAACCAGCCCAATGTTCTCCTCATATTTTAACGGAGGTTAACTAGATCCATCCGCTGCATGACTCTGGGGTTGCTCTGAGCTTTAAGGTCCATTCTTATGCCAGATCTCAGAGATTTCAGTCCTCTTTTAAGAGAATGCTGTTTTCTCTTTAAATTTTATACAAGGCAAGTTTAAATTTTAGCACAGATGTTTGCACAGCAGTGAAAACTGAATGAGACACTTGGCACATCTCTGTCACAGAAACTATTTCTGTGTTTTTGCATTATGATGGGTAATGTTTACAAACACCTCTAAATGGAGATGAGAAATACGTCTGCCAAGTAAGTGTTTAAAATGAACACTAACATACTGGGGGCATTTCCACTTTTCATCACTGGCAGCCAAAGAGAAGGCAGCATTTAGTCAGTAATAAGTAATTAATAAGAACGGGCCTATGAGTGGGTAAGCGTATCTATGGGGAACAATGCTTGCACACATTGGAGAATATGATTACTTTTTTATTGGCCATGGAAGAGTCACAGTATCATTTTGACACAGCTTGGCCATGGACATAATTTTAACTGAGTAATAAACACATATCATATTACTACAAATACTATTTTAACATTGCATACAAGTAACTCCTGCTGATTTAACAATGCTTGGAAAAAATAATACAGCATTTGTCTCCATAGAATAAATTCCTTAAGTTCCTGGCAATTAGTTGAATGCAGCAACAGAAGCAACAAAAATACTAGAAGTGCTAAATAACTCATGGGAACCAAACTTGAGCAGCTTCCCCTATGGCAAGAACCATAGAAACCTGATTTTGATTTTTGGCAGTTCTGCCTTTTACAGAGCTCCTGGTGGTTTACATTGATCTAAAAATTAGGATCTTATTTCATGAATTCAGTCTTGTAATTCTTCCTAAAAGGTAGTTTGAAGCAAAAATGAATCAGAATAAATTGTATATAATTGGGGTTACCATTGAACAAATTACTAGAAGTGTGAGAAGCATTTGATATGTCCTGCTAGATGCCTTGGTCTGGACAAAACTTGGGTGCAGAATTTTCAAGTCACTGTCAAGTGCTGAACTATTCCACTAGAGATCTGTCTTACATGCTCTCCAAAAGGCTGAAATACAATAACAAAGCATGACAGACCTCTCCAAATATTTCAGCAACAAAGAACAGTGGTATGAGACAATACTGCAAGATAGTGTTGCATGCAGGGAGTGTTGCTGGCCTTGAAGTCACCTCTCAAAGTGTGGTAACACCCTAGGGTGTCTCCTGTCATTGCATCATTTGAATACTAACTGGGAAAAAAGAAACTCTGGACTTTTAAAGAAACCTATTTTCAGAGAGGAATTATTAGCAGATGGAAGCTGATGGAGAAATGACTTTGATTTCCGTGGCTTTAATTCCCATCTGTATGTTCAAAACTATGTCATGTCCTGAAGAAAAGGCAGTATGTTAGGTCATTGCTCACCTTACATTGCTCATCTTCCCAATGAACATGTCCCGTTTTGGGGGTCATCTGCTGACAACTCTCTGAAGCAAAGCTGACCTTGGTCACTGTTTCCTGTGTTGCTTTCATGGCCTTGTGGGTATCCATGACTCTGATCCACCATGAAGTTTACACAACAACTAGTATAAACTCTAAGGTGAATCTAGCCAAGTATTTCAATGTCTTCATTGCACTGAGCAAATATATTCAGGTATCATTTTAACTCAAACATTTTCCATGTTTGATTCCAAATGAACCTTTTCTGTAACAGTGTTTTTATTTGGCTATCTGCTGATCAGACCAATAGGTTTCTGTGAAGCTACGCTGGGAAGGAATTTGGCCTATTTGCTTTAAAACATATTATGCTTGAAGAGATGGGATGCCAACTGGCTGTATTTTATATTGGGCTGTTTCAGATAAATAGCACCTATTTTCTAGGAGGCTGAAATACATGCACGGGACTACTGCTTTACTGGAAGTAAAAAAGAAATATTTCCCTTTCAACTGCAGCCATCTTATTGTGTTGAAATTCAAACACTGGGAATAGCACTGTAATCAGAAACAGCGGATGCATGAGTTTAAATTATGTCAGATTTGAAATAGATGTATGGTGGATCACCTTGATTAAGAGAGTCATATTTCACCTGGTAGAAACTGAGGATTGCATTCCCCATTATTCTGCAAAGACAACTCTGACCGCACCTTACGTTTGCTGAAATCATTACTGAGAACACTTATTCTGCAAGTGGAATATTGCATATGAGCTGGGATGTAAATCCCTGTTTCATTGTTGGTGTCACTGCTAAACCCTCCAAAAGGTACACAGCATGAAGCCCCCAACACTGTGAATAGCACAGTTATCTGATAAAGCAAGTCATGATGCAACCAGCCATGGACAGGCAATAAATGTTTCATCAAACAACATAAGTACACCCAATAAAAGCAAACACTGGGATGCCTGATTAAGTGTGATTTTTAAATTAGGCTTTTTAGAATGTGATGAGCTACCTTTGTTTTGCTGATATGACTTAATTCCAAGAGATGCAGGATGACATTTCTGTCCAACAATGCCTACAGGACTTACAGATTTTGCTGTGTCACCTTCACGCAACCAGGTATGTCTGATATTGTGCCCTACAGACCCAGAACTGAACACCATGACTGTAACAGGCCAGGATACTGCCTTAATTTCAAATACAATGCTTAGTGGAATTTCAGATATTTCAGATATATTGTACACTGATCTTACATGATATGCAATTTCATGAGCACTAGCACTTAATGGAATGCACTGCCTTCCCTAAAACTGAAACAAAACTACATATACGGACACTCCATGGTATGGATTGGCCTTTTGAAGTCCTTAAAGTGGTTTAAATTGATATAACTTCTTGTTAGGTTTAAAAAAAACCAACAACAAACAAACAAAACCCCAAAACAACTCACAAATCAGTAGGTCTTCCATTTAGCAGACTACATGTACATTAACATGAATGAAAGAAGAAATACACACTGTATCAGAGTCAGATGAGGATACAGTCATGCACAGAGATATAATCAAAGTAATAAAATGATACAAGCATGTTTTAGCATATTTCTGTTTCATTTTTCAGATTGATTTAACATCAGCTGCATATATAATGAAAATAAATTGCCTTACTTCAGTCTTCATTACTTAATGATAATGATTAGTTAGTGATATAAAGCTGTTGGAGTGTGTAAAATACATATACTTTGTAGAGTTCCAATAAACCAAAAAGCCACAGCATCATGACAGAAAGAGATAACTAGACACTATCTACACAGCAAGTGGTACCAAGGAAAGAGATGTTATTGACCTGAAGTTATAATAGCTCAATACTGTTCTTTACAAGAAGTCCCCAGGCTGTGCTGAAATACTACTTACTATTTGCAAATGTGTAGAGAGTTGATAGAAAATAATTTTTCATAATAAATTCTTTTTATGATCCTTTAATTGTAATTTGTAAATAAATAATAAATAAAAGCTTGCAACAGTTATCTGTGGACTTTTGTCTATAGCAATTAACTGATAAAGGCAGAGGCGTTTCTGTTTACAGGGAAAGGACTTGGAGAAAATGGTCCTGAATTATTTAATCATCTCTGGCATGAGAAAAAAAGATCTTCATGATTTCCAACATTTATTTGCAAACACACAGGCAGTCCTGTATGACTATTATGTATATGATGTCATCATGCTTTTAAATTGTAAAAGATATGAATGATTTAGCATGTAAAAGAATCCCAAGATGTCATTAGGAAGCTATGACAGTCATTCCCCCTTTAATTTTCCACATAAACCACCGACAGCCAAAATGGTTCTGGAGTAGACGGCTAAGAAAACAGAGTGGCAGTGGGAAAGCCCTGCTTTTGAACTCATGTGAGATGAGAGATAATTATACTGGCTGCACTGTTGGGTTTTTTAACTGCTCACTTAGCATACAAATGGTGCAGCTGGAATGAGGCTGGCTGTCACCCTGCTAGGCAGACAGCTACTTGGGCTGGAGGGAATACACAGTTCCTGGTGTGTCTGCTTGGATTAAGATGGCTCATTGCATGTTGGGACCTGCACGGTCTTTAAGACTCATCTTTGTATTAATTCCAAAGGTGGCAATATGGTCCATTTCATGTAAATATGATACAGCCCTTGGGCTTCTGGCAAGTCGCCAGGACAGCCCACAGCTCTCTTATGAAGGTAATACCATTCTGATACTCTACAGAAATCAATTAAAATGCTGCAGCCACTTCAACGTTGTCTGCAGCATATGTCCCCTAACCCAGAATTCTTAAGTATGACAAAGATTTATATGCATGTATACACTGTCAATAATTTCTAACTGAAAGCTCAAAAATGAGAATATGAATACAAATACTCAGAATTCGTTTTAATACATTGTGCAATAGGTCAGTCGGACCATTTCCACCACTGACAAAACAGTCCAGTCCTGCAAATCTGTCTTGCTCACTACAGTATTTTGGTAGTCCTTGTATGATATTGGCAGGCTAATAATTTCTTTTTGCTTTTTATCGAGGCAAGCACATTGGTTTCTCTAATATCATACTGAGTTGTTGTGGAAATTAGCATGCTACAAAATGAGAATGGCAAATAACTCCATTTGCAAATGCTGTGTTCAGCAGCCAGATTTATTAGTGGATTTGGCAGCATTTGCCAACTCCTTTGCACACGAATAACTCTACTGACATTGTTAAAATGAATGAAACTAGGATATATGAGATTAATTTGCTAATAGCAAATTGCATTGTATTTAAAAATATGAATTAGCCTTTACCAAATCCACATGCTTTTGTTTATTTCCCATATAATTTATGCACAGAAACACTATAGCAGACTATCTGAGAGTATAGGCTGCAGAACACTCACTGAAAATGAGAGGATTGTACTAGAACAGGGGGACCTTTCCAAGAGCCTTGAGACCACAGATGGGCATATCAGAAGGACCTGGCACAAGGAAAAATTGCAACTGTGAGCCTCTCACAGAGCTGTTTTGGGGAGGAAAGAACCCTGTGTTACAGCTGTCTTAGTCAACATGCCCAGCTCAGACTGAGTGAAACATAAACCTGGGTTAACCTACCATTGCATATACTGTTATGTATCTAGCCATAGCTGAGGATACCAGTTACTCTCCCCAGTAGAAAGCTAAGTGCTGTAAATATGACAGAACTAAGAAGATTACACCTCTTATTGTTTCCTTTGGCTGTCACATATTCAAACTGGTCCTCCAAACTCCATTTTGTCCTCAATTACTGCATTCCTAAATTTGCTATATAAAGCTCTCACTGACAGTGAAATTTTTTTTATTATTATAACTTTTTATTTCAGTGCCACAAATACTCTTAAAAACATTCCCTATATCCCTCCCTAAGTTCTTCATATATATTCTCTCTTAAGAAGTCATGATCTTTCTTCATCTTCCTTTGACTGTTTTTGTTTCCTTCACTGAACATCTCTTTTCCACTTGCTGTATTCCCCTCCAAACCACCACTTTCCCTCATACATCTTTCTTTAACATCTACTCAATCAGTCCTACTGAGGCTTTCAGACTTTTGCTGTTTCTTCCCTTCCCCATTTCTCTGAAGGGTTTTTTTCATTCCCACTGGGACTTTTCCTCCCACACTTTTCAGTTGGTTAAAAACTTGATTGTAGTAATGCCAAGGTCATGGGTTCAACCCCCTGTGTGGGCCATTGACTTAAGAGTTGGACTCGATGATGCTTGTGGGTGCCTTCCAACTCAGAATAGTCTGTGATGCTGGTTTTTGTCCCATCACCCATATACACTGTGCGCTGGCTACTCCATCTCCCAAATGTGAAGCCTCCAAGTTGGGGTCTAATGACAGTGAAGGCACAAAAACCGCGAATGCTGCTTTCTCTCCTCAGTCCTTCACCTTGGAAGAGACAATTGGAGCACAAAATAAGAAAAGGATCAAAAGGGTCTCCTTACTTGAAGCTCACACCATGTGTTAGACCACCCTTCCAGCACACAACTGCACAGATCCATTCACCATGGGACCAATTCCAACACTGTTCATCACAAGCTCTGAATATAGAGAAGGGTAACTTAGAACTCAATGACTGCCTCTAGTGGTTAATTCTTCCACACCTTTCACGACTCACAAGACTTGGGGATGGATGGCAACTTCCATGGACAGAGTCCACTACGTTGGAGGTGGGATGAAAGCATCCTTCTTGTAAAAGAAAAACAGATCTGTTATGAAGGTTATCACTTACAGGAGCAAAATTAGATGCTGGTTACTTAAAGACTTTTTCCTGAAAATCAATAAAAGTAACTAGAAGAAAAGTGATGTAATTTCTGACATTGCTAGTGTGGAAGCCTCCAATAGGAAGTATTGTAAACCATTTCCCAATCAGCTTTTACACAGGCTCAGAATGAAAAAGAAAATTTTAGTGTTTAATGCTTAAACCAAATGTTTAATTTTGAACATCCCCATAGAGTCACACTGCAATGTGGAGGTTACACTTAAAAGCCCAGATTCCTTCATCTTCCTGACATTGAATCTACAGTATAACAAAAACATTTTGAAACTAATGCAGAAATAGTTCTAACTGGAGCATTAACATAATTTACTTCAGACATGTTCATCAGGATCATTTATATCTTACACATGTGATGTATAAGTATTCACCCTCCCTATACATATACAGTTGGATTTTATATATTACATATAAAAACACTCCCTTACAAAGTATGATTCATTGGTTTAAGAGTTGGTACTTTAGCTTTTCCAGTGTGTTCAAAAGCAGTTTATACATTTAGATGTATGGTGTATATAATCATTACTGCTTTAAGTAGGATCTCATCCCATCTGTATGAGAAGGCACATTACACGTGCTAAGCTAAGCGCTGAAAACTACTGAGACAATTCAAAGCCATGGAAGAACTGTGAGCCAAGCTCTGACTGACTGTTTTCTGTGCCATTAGAGAGTGGTTTACTACCTGATTTATAATTTCATGCAGTAAAATATATGTATCAAAACAAAAGAGTGTAAAATGCTACCCCTTATCATGTACAAGAGCTGATCTTGCAACAGGGTGTGCCTTAGCTCTGGTGCAGGATTGTGCTGCCTCATGATTGGAAAGTAGGGCTGGGAGTCAGATTCCATGGTCTTTCCTGCCACTGCTCTGTGCCAAGTTGAATGATCTCTTTGGGTTTTGGTTCCTCAAAAGGAGGGCAAATCTTACCAAACTAACCTGTATGTTGAATTTTCTTGCTTAATGAATATCAGAAAAACAGAGCAATCTGATGACTGCCAAGAACAATCCTATATTCGTTTGACATGAATGAAAGGCATCCTCACTGAATACACATTGAATATCATCAAACCCAATGTAAAAACATCATAAGGAACATCCTTATGGAAACAGTTCACATAAATGTGCAGAGAAAATGGAAAAAATGCATGCCCCCATCCAGAGTAAAGCTTGTGCCATATGTGATTACAAAGACTTGTAGGCTGAAATGGGGTATATTCAACATTTGGGTCCCACATTGGCTGGTATGGGTCTTCTAAATGTTGCCACTCACAGACAGCCCACCCACGCATGCTCTTTGAGACAAAGGAGAGTATTCTCCTTTTTTGGGTGACAGATGTAACTGAGAACCTGCTTCCCTGTTTTGTGTGCAACCAAAGAAAATTTAATGGCACCTTTGCTGAAAACACTTGGGTCAGATAATCACTAACCTGCTAGGCTTTGAGGTCTGCACTGCCTCTGTGTAAGCAATACAGAGTAAGCAAATTTGGCAATAGAGACAATGTTGACCTTCTGTACTAAGTAGTTCCTCTAACCACACAGAACTGACATGTGTTGGCTCAGATTCATTCAGTTCAACTTGATGGTATTGGCAGGATGGAGAGAGGATGCTTGATGATTCTCATAAATAATATCTCATTTAGCACCATTAGAAGCCTGCATACGTTGAACATGGATTAAATATTCTGCCATTTTACCTAAAAAAATTAAAGCCTTTTTGTTAAGTATGCGTAAACTGGGATTTCTTTCTAAATCTCATAACATGTAGTGATTTTTGTAGGAAGAAAAAAGTATGCCAATGACACACAAGTCACAGCATTACCCCATTTCAAGTCCCCTCCTCAAAGCAGGATGTTACCAATGTTCATTGACAACAAGCCATTTAAATTTTTTTTTTTTTGGGGGGGTAATGATTATTGGAAATTACTTTGAATGAAATTTCCCAAATTCTTCAGCTTGGGACAGATATTTGACATAGAAAATTTCAGCCAGTGTGAAGCAAAATGTAGAAACTTTCTCATAAAAGAAATTAAAATTTTATGAGAGGAAATGCTATATGGTACAAATAAGGCAAAGAAGGCAATACCTTTTTGTTGACAACCTTACTTGGCCAGCAAACCCAGATATATTCTGTTTGCAAAAGCCCCTCTTACGGTCTGAATTAGGATCAGCAGACCAGACTTGCCTGTGATTAAATTCCCTCAGGATGTCTTGGATATCTAGCTTCTCCTAATGAGTATATATTTTGGGGTCTGCCTGGCAGTAATCTCGAATATTTAGGTTGCCACACACCAACTTGGATAGTATAAGGCAGGAAATACATAATTGAGCATTATGCTTTCTCATGTTAGAAGGGCAGCACAATTTGTTATTCTGTCTAGCACATTTCCTCAGCATTGTCCTGGGTCACTCAGCACTCGCTCAAAGTAACGCCTGACCACCAATCAGCCACACACATATGCACTAGAAAACCATGAAACTTTGTCCTGGACTTCACATCTCCCCTCCCAAGCTTCTTCAATGGCCTGTACTCCTTCCTTCAAGGGAGACATTTTTGTCTAGGTTATATTGGAGAAAGGCTCTTCATCAAGTGGATTGATAACAGAAGTGATCAAAGTCTGGCAGTTGTAGCTTATCTATTGGGGATCATAATTCAGGAATGAAGCTGCCCTTCGGTTTGCTCCTCCCCACCATTAAATTACATTCAATCACTGCATGGAGAATGCAGCCCATGCGCTCGCAGCCAGATGTTATCATTACAGGCCTTTTCTTATAAACTGATGCTGAAACCTGAGTGGTTGATGAGACTAGCTAAGCAGTTGTACCTTTGACCTGATTGCATTAAACTTGCCCTATCAATTTAAGCTTAGTATAAACACCATTTCCCAGAGTCCCTCATGACTTCAGTAGTGAGAAGAAGCTGACTAAGCCTAAACATTTTTTAACAGCAATCTTGTCTTACAACACCAAGGGGATTTGCCATGTATCTGGGGCTTTATAAAACCATATGAACATGCTGAAAGAATTAAAGTCCTTTAAAAAAGCAAAATTGATGGTGACAGTCCTTTTAGAAAATCAGTTTGTTGAATGTCAGCACAAGAGGAGCTGGAAACAGGACTAAAATAGTTTTTAAAAATCCAACAGATTTGTGTTTGTTTCACACCGTTGTTCCTGAATGCTGAGATTTAGAGTTAAAAGACAAAGCAAATTAAAAAAAATCCCAAACTTAATTCACCACCTGTTAAAATGAACTCCCTCCCAGCGCTTAAATCAAAGCCCTTCCAGATATATCCCCTATCTGAGCTCTCCCATGAAACACAGAGCATTTTTACCCTGGCATTTCAGATTTATTTTTAATAAAGTTTAGTATATTTCACATTGAGGATAATTCAGATAATCCTATCAAAAGTTTCTATGTAGCAGCACATGAACTATAGCATGTGGTATAGCATATGGCCAACAAAGCTTGGCTAGGCTGAAGAAAGGGGGACATGCTTATAACTGTAAGCATAAGAATAAAGGTAACATCATGTTTGAGTCAGCTGGATTGCCTTCTATGGAATGCTAAGTCAGTGGTTTGGTATTGCAAATGTTGCTAAAGCAATGGGAGATAAACCAGCAAAACATGGTTCTTCACCTTGTTGGTTGCAAGTGCTCTGTCCCTGATGCAGAAAAACACACGAAGTTGAGCAGATGAGTATTCCTGCTAATTTTAGAAGAAGTACAGAAGTAGTCAGAGCTCTGCAAGACTGAACCTCTGATCCAGAATTGGAAAAAAACAAAGAACTATCCAGGAGTGGCACTCATTTTAAAACAGAAATTTTGTGTTTGCATTGGTTGTACTGATGTAACAAAGTAGTCAGTGGAACTGCTGTTAGAAGGGCAAAGAGGATGCACAACAAGCAAAATGTGATGGTTTCATGCTTATGGAGAACATGCCTCAGAGCACTGAAACATAAAGCACAAAAAGCCTTTTATGGGAATAAGTAAAGCACAGATTTAAATCACAAAACCTAAACCCAGCATTAAAAGAAAACTTGCACAAAGTGCTTGCCTTGCAGAAAATATCTCCCCTTTTGGGATTAGATGACATAGAACAAACCCAGTGACACGGAATCTGAATCCAGAAAAAAAAAAAAAAAAGGTGTCAACTCTTTACTTCAAACTTTCTAAATTAATGTTGATTTACCTAGCCATGCCCTGTCACTACAAAAAATGCTTCTGTCTCATAGCTTACAGCACAACATGTAAACATCCAAGTAGCTTCGACCCTATATTACTACTAAGAGTGAGCTAGTTGTAGCGGGATAGGGAACTATACAGGCTAATTTGGCTAATTGTGGTGTGAATGGATGCACTGTTTACTGGGTAAAAATCTAGCTGGATGGCCAAGTCCAGGGAGTGGAATTAAACCCACTTGGTGCCTGGTCACCAGAGGTGTTGCCCAGGGCTCAGTGTTTTGGGTCAGTCCTGCTTAATATCTTTATCCATGACCTGGAAAAGGGGATCAAGTGCACTCTCAGTTTTCAGATAACACGTACTTGGGCAGGAGTGTTGATCTGCTGGAGGGTAGGAAGACTTTGCAGAGGGATCTGGATAGACTGGATTGATAAGCCAATTTTTTCTGTTTCAATAAAGCGAAGTGCTGAGAAAAGACTGGCTCAGCATGAAGATTGCCATCATGGAAAAGTTGAGAGTCAAGAGGAAAAAGCTTGAGATAACTCACTTACAGACTAGAAACAAAAGTCTCACTGTATTCTGAAACAACTGGTGTAAAGAAGAACCTGGAGGTACCAGTTCATCACAGGTGACTGTGAATCAGAAGTGTGATGCAACCATGAAGGGAAACAGTCTCAGTATGTGTAGTATGAGGTGTTTCCAGCCAAAGGAAGGGATCATTATTGCTGGAGTATGAGACACTGATCCATATGTCTTGTATTTCAAATACTGTGTAGCATTCAAAAACTACTCTTGGTAGCGTCATTAAAAGAAAACTGGATTTGGTTCAGATAAAAGAGAAAAGCTGTAAGGATGGTCAATAGGTGCCGAAACATCTTATAACAACACAAGGAAATATTTTGTTTGTTTAGTCAAGCAGAAAAACCTGGGTGGTGACAAAACTGTGTGCTATAACGTCACCTGGGAGAAGGTGTTATTGCATCATCAAAGGAAAGAAATATTTAAATGAAGGCCAGTGGTAAAAGAGCAGATGGATATAAGCTTGCTAAAAATGCAAATACAGTGGGAGGTTAGAAAATTCCTAACTACAAGATCAGGCAAGTTCTGGACTGCTGTACAGTGGGATTAGCTGGGGCTAAACTTCCTCATGACTTTTAAAGTGCAGTTAATGAAAAGGGTTTGGCGATGTGAGATCTGCTACAGAGATGAAGTGTAAGTATCTTTAAACTTGCTGTTAACAGTATGGCTATAACATAAGCATCAGCATCTGGTAATGCTCTTATTCTTTTTAACGATTTAATATCTTAAATTTATATCATACTTTTCAACCCAAAGGATCCCAAAGTACTTAAAAAATTGCAATTGATGTGCAGTCTGTGAAGACAGGGCTTAATTCACTGCAGAAACAGAGGTGCAGCACAGGTGAGAGGCAGCAGCTGTTTAAAGTGTGGTTATACTCAAACTATAAAAAAGTGTTTACATTTTATAATGGGGAAGACCAAAGTGGTCTTTTGGGGGAGAAAGTATTTTCACTGAAAAAAATGTAAGTACTCTGTATTTCCTATTTTCTTCTCCAGGCAAGAGCTCTGCTGTTGATGTCATGGAGGGACTATGGTGCAGCAATCCTAGCAGAAGGAAGGCAAAAATATTTCCCCTGTTCATGCTTCAACTACCCATTAAAATAATTTTGCTGTGTGTAATGTTGCAAACTCATCACTACCTTCATATTTTAAAGGCTTTCTTGCTTTTCTCAGAGGATATTGTCTCAGTAGATTCATTAAAACATGATTAAACTAATCCCTCTAAATCAAAGAGGATAGAGAAGAAAGCTCATGCTGGATACACCAATGTGCGGGACAACTTCAGGGTACCTTCCCTGCAATATGTGAAAACCCCCCAAAATCAGAATGAAGTTTTGTAAGCTACATATAAAGGCTTGGCCGGCTGTCAAATCCAAATCTTCAAAAATCATCAGACTGGTTTATGAGTAGAATGATGTTATGTTCCCCCTACCTTGAGTTTGGGATTCTTTTGATTTGCATGTGTTAATAAAAACAGAATTTTTTTTCTTTCCACTGAAGGCATGACGTATAATCACACTGGGTAAAATATAGACATGACTTTTAAGAACTGTCCTGTGGTTATCTTTTACCAAAAGGGACTGCAAAGAAATGCATGAGCTTATCAGGGAATCAATGTAAGAGCTAAAACGTAGCATCATCAAATTCTGTTTGGCTTTTAAAAACAGACAGGATAGCACATTGGTCATCCCATTATCAAATATAAGTGAAAATGGATACATTGAAGTCAGTTCTCTGTAAAAAGTAATCCCGGTGCAATTGTGATTCTTTACAGCTATAAAACAGGAGTAACATATAGAAACTGAATAGAGAAGAATGTTGTTACTGGTAGCACCCAAACAACAGGCAAATTACTATCATAAGGTCAAGGTCTGCTGTTCTGGAAGCTGCAAAATGAGCTCCTCTTGAAGGATTTTCAGTAAAAACTCAGCACACTTGAATGTTCAGAGCAATCTGAAATCCAGATAAGGAGAAATCAATGTCATATCAAACTTGGAAATAATTTTTTAAAAGTAAGCCAAATAAGGAAATTCCTTTTTAATTGTAATGAATGCAAGTTTCTCTACAGAACAGCTGAATTAGTCATAGATGAGGGTTTGTTCTTTTTTTTCCTGTTTTCTTCTACATTCCATAGTTACAAATGGAGAAGTCATCTACAGGTCACTTCACTGCCTCCAGTGCTACTTAAACAATTTTTAAAAATGTATCTTCACACCAGCAACACACACAATCCATGTAGGTTGGATTTCCAGGAGTGCTTGTTATCTGAGCCCCCTGATGCTGCCCCGACCTCCCATTGCCTTCCTGCTCTCTGCTCCCTGTTCCCAAGGCTAGGCTCAGCTGCCTGGCTGTCACAGACCTGCTGCAGGGCTTGGGGAAATTTTAGACAAGCTCACTCATCTCCATGAGGCCAGGAGTCTCTCCTCCCAGTGAACACATGCCCCTGAGATGGCTCTAGGCCATCAGCTAACCTGAAGAATCTGACATGGGCTTCCTTGTAAGCAGCAGTAGTTGATAGGAGACCCATAAGGATGGTCATAACCACGATGTCACTGAGCAAATGACCAACAAAACTTTTCACAGGAAAAATGCTTGCTTGTTTTGGGCTGCTGCTGGACTCGGCTTTCTCCACTCACTGAGCTGCCAGGGCCTTATCTGGCCTTTAACAAAGGCAGCCCTGGAGCATGTGTGCCCACCTGAATTTTCTTTTTCCTTTTCATCTCAGGACAGTGGTGAAAAGCTGCATCTGTGACCTTCTGTGTTGGAGAAGTCCCTCTGGCCCCTGGGCCCTTTTTGTACCAGTCTGAGTGGAACAGAGGAAGAATGGGACCTGAAGGTTCCATTCAAGGCTCCTGGGTGCCTCCCTTGGGTGTTATTTCTCAATAATGTCTCAGACACTGCCAAAAGAAAACTGAGGACTGTTTAGAAAGCTCTAGTCCTACTGTTTTTTACATATGGGTCTCAAAACAAGCAGGATTTTGGCATCTTTGCCAGTGGATGTGTTCTACCTTTCTGGTGAAAGTTCACCCAAACCTGGTCAACTCATATGCCTTTGATAAAACAAAAATGTGGCAGTTTGCATGCACCCAGCACAAACCTGATACGGATGGTTAGCTTAAGTTTCTGCACAGTCCAACATCCCTGAAACATCTCACATGCTCTGGATATTGCCTAGATAAAGCAAGTAGGTAACCTCTGACATACTAAGATCTTGCAATGCTTAAAGATACTTGGCTTTGTACATTAATAAAGTTCCTTTAACTCATGTGCAGTTTCTATTTCTTAAGTATTTTTGTAGTGCATTTTCTCATGCATTTTTGTTTCTCTGTGTATGTAGACAGATAGACAGACAAGCAGTTTCTGTTTTGTAAAGCAGGCAATTCCTGCATGCTCTGCTTGCATTGAAAAGAATCCATATTCAAGAATGAACTGGCAGACAACTAAGTTTGTTGGTTCATAATATAACCAGATTGCAAGGGGAAGACAGGAAATCAGTGATTTTGCCTAAGGGAGCAACTTAAGTATAAAAAGAAGAGAGGGGAAAACGAGACTAAACCCTTTACAAAACCATCATTTTGAACTAGAAAAAGAAAACTAATCCCAAACCATCAATTATTGAAGCATGTGAATATTATTTAGAACATATTTTAAAAATTAAAATTGAAATACCTTGGACCTAATTTTAAACAGGTTTTGCATGGTGTAACACTATTGATGTCAGCAGAATAATTTCCAAGTTATAAATTTGTAAACAAAAGGTTAGTACAAGGTTGCAGTACAGTGGTTTAGAATCACTGTGAAAGTACAGTATGAGATGGAAGACTGTATGCTAATGTTGAATAATCTGCTAGGAAATTATTTGCTTTCTGCCTACACAACCAAGCTACATATTAATTAATGCTACCACAGAGACTGTCATCTCCTAAGGCATAAAGCAAAACTGTAATATTCTAACATTAATAATAATTAATATTCTCTCTTATGAATATTGTTCAAATAAAATGATGTTGTATTTTAATACACATTTACCAAGACCAGGTAAAATACAAAGCACCTATTTTATTTGCTGTTCTTCTGCCAAACACAGGTAATGATTAGTAAATAACCCTGAGCTGATGAACAAAGATAGGGGTTACATCTTTAGAAAGCAATAGCAACTTCCTCAGAATTTTAATTTGGATGTGGTTCAAAAAGCCAGTGTAAACAGCCTGGACAACCATATTAAACACAGCTTGTTCACACTTCCAGTGCACAAGAGTTGATGAAACAGTCTTTAACAGTCTGTTTCTGCCTTCTCAGACAGATATACATAGGCACAAATGCAGTGCCAATTGTTAAATATACAGCATGAACCTTGGATGAGGCAGGGTCAGGGAGTGAACCAAAGGCAACAACTGGGCAGGTGTTCTACAGGCAGCTGGTCTGGCTGCTGAACTCCTTCACGACTTTGGGTAGCTGCAGGAACACTTTCAGTTCTTGCAGACTCCTGCATTGAACCAATGAAACTACACCCAAAATACAACCTCAGCACCAACAGTAAACAAGGGAAAAACTCCAAAGAGTCGAGCTGGACCATGACTCAGTTTCAGAGGTGTGAGGTGATGACTGAGTATGGGACTAGGTCACAGAAACCAATTTAAGAATAGAAAGTAGAGCAGAGGCTCAAAGCTCGGTTGTTACCTATGTAAACTAGGGCTGCATTTATTATTTAGGGATGAGGAAGAAGGTGGAAAGACTATGATTCCATCAGTTCAACAACAAGCAGAACAGGGAACAGCACATTGAACTTGCAGGGTAAAACAGGTACAGGAGCATGGAGCAGAGGAGTAGTAGGCTGGAGCACTCACAGGAATCAAAAGAACATAGCAAAGAAATCAGTGGCTTATGCCAAGTGAGAGGGCAAAGCAAAAGAACAAATACCTGATGTTGATGCCATGGGAGTAAACTAAACCCTGGAAGAGTTGCACGGCAAGATAAACTGACAAAAAGCCAGGTTTATATGAGATTTTATATAATAGCTTTTGAATGGTGAGAATGACTTTTAAAATAAAAGATAATTGCAGTCACCATAGTACGTGTAAATGTAGCACTTTGAGAAAAGCAGAGGACTACTAAATGAAGGACATGATAAGAAGAACAAAATTAGTGCATCTGATGTGCAAAATACACTACAGAGTTCAGGAGGCTGAAATATGATGAAAATGAAAAGATATTGCCTGAAAAAAAAATAATTCAGACAAATATGAAGGACTCAAAAATGTAGGAAAAAGAATTAACAAATAAAGAAAGGACTGGGAAAAAATACTCCTGATCTCACAGATTTGAAAAGCCAATACTGTTCTTGGATCAAGCCTACCACACTGCCCAGTGTAATACATTAGAACCTCAGGAATGAAAAATAAAGGGAGATTTAAGTAGTAGTGGAAAAATATCACGAAGAATTGCATGCAATACAAAGATTCAGAGAGGAACAAGGCTCCAAATCTGATAGACAGCAGACAGCAGTGGCAAGATTTCATTTCCACCCACTGCTACCACAAACAGTAATTGAAGGAAATAAACAAACAACCCCCTGTTCAATTATTCAGGCCACTTAATTTAGAGTTGTTTGTTTGTGGCAGAAGACTGAGATCTTTTGTTGATATAACTGAATTCATGCCAGTTAAAAGTTAAATCCTGCCTGCTAGACATTACTTGGTGTTTGGGGAATCACGTCACATGTGTCAGAGAAAACTCAGGCCTCCGAACAGCCCTTAGAGACACCATGGCTTGTGAGGGCAACTCATATTCTTTGCTGCACTCTCCTTCTGAATTCATGCTGCAGTCCTTGTTTCAAGAACACCACAATCCAGATCTTTCTGAAGCCTCAAGATTCATGTCCCTCCCAGTACAGGAATGGCAGCTTCTCCTAGTACTTTGATGGTTAATATACATTTATTTTTCCATGTCCTTTATTGTATTTTAGTGTGGCCCTAAGTGACCATTCTGATTTATTTTCTCCCTTCCTCATCTCTCCGATAGGTAACTGTACACTGCATATGTTACAAACTGGCTAAAAAATAAACATAATGTCAGAATTATATTCAATACTATCTTTGACTGAAGCACCATGTCCTGCCTTATCAAAGACATCAGGTTCCAACTTTGTAATTTCCCGTTTATAGTTACAGACTTCTGATGCATATCTGCTTTTTACACTGAGGTATGGTTCAGTAAATACACCTCAGTTTTCTTGCAAGTTGCTAAAAATAGCAAAGAATATCTGATTCTGTCTAGAGGAGTCACCTCATTCTGGTGAAACTTCCCTGAAGACAAAAGGACAATCCCATATTTTCACCATGGACTTGTTAGTGGGTGTGATTCACCGTTTCCCCATTCCATCTTCACACCAGTAATTAAGTCAATGGGGGTTATATCAAGATAAAACTGAAAAGCATAATGCAAAGGTGAGTCAGCTCCTACATCCTACATAATGTAAAAGGACCGTTTCATAGCCGGATGATGAATTTGGAACTTGCTTATCAGAAAACATGTGTTTCAAGGAGATCCCTGATCATTTTGGAATTGTCATTACAAAACCAGCACAGGTTTGTTCTATTGTTAGTCAGATCACAATTGGACAGGAAACATGCCAATGCAAATCTGAAAGATGCTTCATATTTACTTTTGAACGATGATCTGGTCTTCCAGAGGGAAAAAAAAACCTACAAGATTGACAATGGACTACATTGTTCTTTGATGTTGCAGTATGGACAAATCACAGGTAATTACCTGTCAAACTGACAATTAATATCAGTTAGGCTTTAATCTGACATATTACATTGGGCACAGCAAATGCAAAATCTGTTCAAAGTAGATTGCAGATATGTACCCTTCAATTAGACATGAGGGAGGAGGAAATTCTACTCACTGAGAAGGCACAGCATTTAACTCCTGAACTGCTGGAGATCTCTGTGGATGAAATTCATCCTTGTGATGGTGGCTAGTCCAAAACTTTTTAAGCCCATGTAGTTTCAAAAGTGTAAGTGGCATTTAGGCATTCAAGTCAGAAGGAGCTGTTCTTTCTCTCTATGTATATACACATACTTGAATGTACAGTGTTCAGCAGCTTTTTTCTTTGACAAATAAAAAGGACAGAGTAGAGGAAATAGAGAGAGATCCCACTGGATAAGACCTCCTGAAACAATCACTTTGGAGCTAGAAAGGAAGAGAGTGTTCACAAAGCTACACAGGAGATGAAAAAAGGCACTTTCATGGTGTGTCTCAGAGCTGGAAACTGGACTAGAAGAACATACATCTCTGTATTTACATAGAGAAGATCTACTATATATAGCTTCCCCAGAATTAGTATGTATGGGTGAAGGGGTCCCTCTACAACTGTGTTCAATACACCTCTGAATTTTTTTCAGGCTTTACAATCCCAAGCAGATCCCTAACACACTACAATCAAAATGGTGATACGATGATATCTCTTTGAAGTAAGAAACTGCAAATACATAACCAAAGTTGAACCAAAAGATGATACTACAACAGATTGTCCTGAAGGCAATGAGATGTGGAAGTAAAACATGTGGTAGATGGATTCTCAGCAAGATTCTCAAACAAACCACTACAGCAGGCATGACTTGATACATCAAAACCTCAAAAGAAAGCAGACATGACTACAATATTTTGTGGCACATGAAGAATACATAAATTAGGCAAAAAGCACAATACTTGCCCTCCTTTCAGAGAAAGCATCTAACCTGTTTTATAGCTTTGTTTGTATATTCTGCAACTGCTTCCCCATTTGAAATTAACCTTTACATTTTATTTATTATCTCATGTATGACCTCCAAATAGGATGCTGACTCATTTTTTATACAGGACTATTTTTCAGTGCTATGTAAATTTTATTTTATTCAGAGAGCTGGCTGAAAGAAAATACTCACACAACTTCTCATTAGTCCTAAAATATGCAGATAGAATTCTGTCTCTTGCCAGCCATCAACATAAGCTAAAATTTTCATTCCTCTGACATCCCGCTAGCCATGCCTCAAATTCATGTGGGGTTTAGAAATGCAAACATTCAGGAGGACGCCTTTAAATCAGCAGATATGCTCTCTAACAGAGATTTGCAAAAGAATTACACTTTTAAATAACTCTACTCTCATTTAATAAACATTAAACATAATCTCAATAATTTTAATCAGGGCTGAACTAATCAATATTATTGAAAATATCCCATTTTGCTTGAGAACGTAAACACTTACTCTTCCATCCAGTGATTTCATACTCTGAGATGATGCCACACATTGCTTTCTGCATCCAAAATTCATTTCTACCTCTCAGCTCAGAAGAAGTGCAAGAGAAAATACCAGGGAAATACATAATACCTTTATTGTCAAATTAAAAGAAGAAGGGAACAAACGAATGAGACTCCTGGCAAATAACAGATGGCATTTATTAAATAAAAACTAGATTGCGGAAAAAAAAAAAAAAAAAGCAAAGTAAGAACTTCACACCTGAACAAGAAAGCCACTGCTATAGAAGAATATGGGACTTGTATCTTCAGTTTTGTATTTCTACAACAGAAGTTAAATTCTGCTCTCTTTACTTGTGCAATGAAGTACTGCTGACTTTTGGGACTTTCTTATGTGAAGGACAGAAAGGAGAATTCAGGAATTCCCATGATTGTCTCTTGAGATTGGTAACTCAGACAACCATTATTCTGACAGAGATTATGTTAACAATATTACTTCATGACTTCTTGTCCCACTGCTTTCATGGAGGCTTTCATTCACCTTTACAAAAAGCCTTCTCTTCTGTCATACAGTAATGGTATTTTTGACAAAACATTCAGGAGTAGGAAAATCCCTCTTCCTTCTTCTACCTGGCATACCTAACTACCTTGTTGACTTTCAGTAAGATAGAATACCTGCTGAGATACTAATTTTTCTGCCTTTTAGGATGTGGAGCTCTTGAATATCCACACAACTGCCACTGGAGCATGCCTGCACCCCTTGAACTTTTGAACAGCATTGGAGTAATTCTTGGTATCATCTTTTTGGAGACATCTCTCCTGCAGCCACTAGAAAGCAGTGGGAGAAGCTTTCATTTCACTTTGTATTTTCACAAAACATTTCAAGCTGCTGTCCTGACATGTCTGAGTGAAGCAGGAGGAGGCGTCTTGCCAGACAGCTACCCCATGGTATGCAGCTGCCTGCCGCTCCCTGCTCCGAGGCCACAATTCCACAGTCAGGTGGCAACTGCCTCCCAGAGCACAGAGATCAATGTGAGGACAAAGAAGGAGAATCAGGCCATCACTTAGCTCTGGCATAAGTTTATATGAATTAGGAAAAGGAAGAAAAAAAAAGGACTTTAATAGGAACACACATATCTTAGAGTATTTTTAAAATAAAAATCCCACTCAAATAAACAGTGATCCACCTTCATAAATCTTATTTATGGCACATCTGCATAAATAAGAACAGTTCTACTTAATCTCAGGATCTCAGACCCGGTCACACTGAAGCTAATGACCATATATTCAGCATGTTTAGTAATAACTATGTCTGTAGTTTCCCCCAAATCCTTACTTTCCCCAAACCATCATTATTTCTCTTTCTGTCCTCTATCTGTTGGTATGATTTTCCAGTATAATGACTGCTGTTACTGATCAAAGATACATTAAAAAAAAAAAAAAAAGGTAAGTCGCAAGTACTTTATAACCTTTAGATGTTAAATGAAGAGAAATTACATGACACTAGACTATGAAAGCAGTCTGACAGAATCAAAACTCAAAGTTTTGCTACATTTGTTAGAGCGATGTACGGTATCATCTGTTATTACTGTGTAGCTCCATGGCCAAAAAGTAACCTGAGGAGGATTCATACCACATACTTCACACGAAATATGAGCACAAATCTAAGTAATATCCACACTCCCACTCTATGAGGGCTAGAAATTCTGGGATCCACCAAGGCTCTTAAGCTTTGCTAGTGAGCAACAGTACAAAATAAATTACTTTCCCAAGAAAAAGCCACAACACAGAAAAGGCAGTCTGGCCTGATGTTATTTCCTCCCAGCCAGAGATATGTGGCAGTGCCATGACTGTGTCTGGGTTATGCTGTGCACCAGCCCTTAACAGTGACACAGAGAGAGCAGCGTGCAGGCCTGTCACAAGAAGAGGAGATTTGATAAACTTGGGGAGGAGAGGAACGGGATTCTTATAAGCAAAACAGATCAGAGTCCACCTATCATCAATCCACCAAACACACAGCCAGATCCTTGGATCAACACTGATACTGCATGGCCATTGTTACATTATCAGTGCGTGACAACACAATGCAAAGGGCGTGAACAGCACAGGACACCTGACTGGTCTCACCTTAGTGTGAATTATTGCATTTATCTTCCTTTTTTTGGCTGTTGTGCTCATGTTTCAAAGCCGCCAGTCACTGTGTCAAGCACAAACTACATTATGAAACAGTTCATCAAAAACATCAACAGTCCAACATCGATATTCTTTTATGTACCTTTCCACAAACTATGACACATAAATCAACTCAGTTATTTTGCAGATCTCTGCTATTTGGCTTATTTTAATCCTTGCTTCACAAGGTAGTCATAACTTCTGTGATGATTTTTCCAATTTAATGAGGGAAAAGTGCTAGAAATTCCCTTCCATGTTTTGGTAAGAGATGCTCCTGTTTAACTCAGGATTCCACAAGAGCAGTCAGCACTGCTTCTGCAGAGATCTGCTGTGCCTGCAGGCAAGGTGGTCCTCTTATTGGAAACAAAGCTGTATTTTACTTTGAGGTGTCTTTTCCTTCAGAGAACTCAATTAAACGATGAATTGTAACATTCTTAACACCCAATGCCAAGACTATTAATTTTCTTGCAGTTGACATAAACCAACCAAGTTACTATATAACTTTTGACTGTACAGATCTAAAGACATGATTGAAACTGATTGATTTAAAGCAGTCCATGGATAGCCATCCACCAAGCTGTAACATTTTTAAAGTTGTTACAATTAAGTTCCCTTCTAGCATATTTAAAATATACTGGTAGGTAATCTTAAACTACGTAACTGGTACCATCACTTATTCTGTGGTTTTGCATGCATATCCAACATTCCTCCAAAGCTTTTAACCCATCACTAGTAATTGTTTTAGAGGAATGTGATACATAAATTTAAACATGTCAGACACAGTGTTCAACACTTCTAATGATCTATTACCCTCATATTATTGAAGTCCCTGAGGAAGTTTGGCAGATGTCATTCAATCATCAAGCTACCATTACTATGTTTTAGCTTTAATAAAAAGTGCCTAAAAGCTTTGTGCTTCTTAATTCATATTCTATCACTCTTAGAGGAAAAAAGAAGTGTGGGTGGAATGGGTGGAAATAGTTCACCTTAACTGGCCTACAGTTTGTTGTATTTGGGGAATAGATTTTGGTTTTCCAAACTAAATTACTTTTTCTTGCTTTAGTTATAGATCTATTTCCTCCGAAGTTCTTGTCATATCTCACTAATTTAGTGGCTATACATCTGGAATATGCTATGAGAAAAATAACAAAATACAGGAACTAATATAACATAATATGAACAAAGGACTTCAAAAAGCAAGAGTTGTTGATCCAAACCTTCCCAATATACGAAAAGAAGTGCAGTTTACAGCTTCTGCACAAACGCTTTATTACTTATGACTCTGTCTTGCAGTACTCTCTATTTATTAGTATCTCAGTTTCTGATTACCTCTCCCAGGCAATCCAGAGACATAATATTAAGTAACAGTACAGCTTTATGAATACCTCACTGTTCGGGTACTTTGCTGCCTCTGTTGAAGACAAGATTCAGACTGTTTGTTGTAGGCAATAATACCTCAAGCAGTGATTCAGAATGTCTGTTTTCCAGAGTTCTAAATTAAACCAGGCCAACATGGGCGTGTATGAGCCCAGTTGCAATTCTGTGGGCTGGAACATTTTCAATTCACTGAAACTCCATTTCAAGACAGGTAAATGCCCAAATGGCTTATACACACTGCAGACATGTGCTGACCAACTTGAAACCAGCACGTACCAGTTGCTGTGGCCAAAAGAGACAATATGCAGATTTTGTGCAATATCTGAACTGTTACAGCATATATCAAAAGATATGAAATACCTGGGTTCAATTTCCTCAGTTTCCCAGTCAGCCTTGCAATGGGAAACATATTGTTCATATCCAATTTAAATAATTTTTCCTGCAATTTACGTTTTTTTGTTTTTTGTCCCATTCAATCAATTATAAGCATAGCCTACTCCCTTCCCCTTTATAGCATCCTCCTACCTACTGAAAGACTTATCGGGCCTCCTCTATGTACTAAACATATCTTAATAACAGTGTCTTTCTTTAGAACATTTTCTAAACTTTCAATTGCCTTTGTTGTTTTTCCAAGTCCATCAACCTACATCCCTCTGCAACATGGTGTGCAAAACCAGACACCATCCTGCACCTTGCCAGCACTGAGTAGATGGATCACTACATGTTTTAGACACAATAATGCTGTTCATCAGTTCCAAGAGGATATCTGTTTTTCCACAATACTCTGACAACACTGTCAAGTTTTAGATGGTAATCTTCTATGATCTCTCTAAACTCTTTTCTGGAAAATGGCTTTCTAGCTTTTGTTTTTCAACCTATATGGCAGATTTGGTATCTCTTCCTTAAGTGTGGTACTCTGCATGCATTTTCATTGAATCGTACCCTATTCATGTCATTTCTCAATAGTCAAGATGACTGTGAACTCTGAGCCTTTCTTCACAAGTTGCTATCAGTGGCTTTCTGGCCTTGAATGTTAAGCTAATCCCATCTAATGCTGTTCATATTCAACAAATATGCTACCTGTCCCATCATTCTGAAAATACCGGAGAGACTTGTAAAATCCCATTTGAAACTTGTTTGTAGATTGATACTCTACATAAAGGCAGAGTATTGCTTAAATACGTCTTTGTATAGATCTATTTTAAGATAATACAACTTCTTCAGTAAATCCTCTTCCAATGTACACCCTATCCTAATCACAAATGAGTCAGGATGCCACTTAGTCAATCAAAGGACAGATTCTGGCCAAGAGACAGGATTTGTTTCCTCTGGATGGAGAACATTCCTATGCAGGGCAGAAAGCTAAGTCAACAAAATAGTACAAAAGCCCAGCTCTTGCCCACAACTATCCTTTATATGCAGACAATTGACACCAGGGTGTGATTCTTGGGAACAGCCCACTGGATTTGGCTCCTAGCCAAGCCCAAGAAGGTACAAACACCATTCATGCACCCCATCTTCCAGTGCATGTCAACAGGCAATGCTTCACAGACCTGCTCTTGCCACCATAGCTTCCTTTCAAACAGCAGCCTCTTTTCACTCTCATAACAGGTATACCATGCAGACATGAGACACACTTCCCAGAAAAAAGGAAAATAACATGTTGAGTGTTGAAGATCTCTTCCCGTACCCATTGCACATAATGACAGGGTTCACCTGACAGAGAATTTCACAGAGCCCTGGAAAGCTAGCTTTCATTTTTAAATTGCAATCCAAATGGAAATAATAAGACTGGCTGTCTGTTAAAGACCAGCTTGAACTCTACCTGCAGCAATTAGAAAGGGTACGCTGCAAAGGAAAAAGAGAAAAATCTAAACACAAGCTGCTTTCTAGCAGCAAAATGTCATGAGGATCCTTGGGGTCTTATGGTTTCCAGTACTCTTTATAATTATTTAATTAATTGGAAATTAGAGGTAATGGAGACCTTTTATTTGAAGTGCTTAAAATCATGGAAAAGAAATTAAAGAATGAGTTGGGTTTTTTTCTTTAGGTTGATCAGTCTGAGGCAGAGTTTTTTTAAGGTTGCTTCTGACATCTAGTCCCTTTATGATATGTTGGGGTTTTTTTGAGTTAAAGTATTGCATTTTTATTTTCAAACCAATTAGAATGTATTACAGAACTCGATTACTGGGAGCTGAGGCCCATCTAGGGTCACAGTGAATTTACTCACACAGAATGTCATTTACCCTAAAGCAAAACAATTTACATTTGATTACAATACCTCCCGTATGTCCCTTCATATGTCACGTTACCTTTGTCTGCTTTCATACCACAGCTTCTTTAGGATGAAGACATTCTTTATTTTTGCCTTGTGTGGTGCCAAATACACTGTCGGTAGTTAAAATAAATAGCAGTAATACAGGCTCATTATCATGCAATTTAAACCCTGGCAATCTATACTTGATCCAGGAAAGCCAGTTTTTTTCTGACACTATCTGTGCTATCTGGGGAGGGATTGTGCTAATACCTTCCATGTGTGTTAAAACAGCCCTCGCTAAGAAGGTTTTCATGCTGGCTCTGAATCTGATTTCACATACCCTGTTTCACACTGATCTAACTGCTTTCTTCAGTACAGTTGCACTTCATACAGAACCTTCTCCCACAAGCTAGAGGGAAAATGTGAACCATTATTTCTCAGGCCAATGTGAACAAACCTTATATGACTTTATTTTTTAATATTGTTTTTTAATAATAGATGCTGCAGTTTTGTGATTACTTTCCAAACACTGGCTTCATATTTCCCCTGAGGCCTGAAAAAATTTGACATTTTCTATTATTCTCTTTCCTACCCAGTGCATTAGCAATTTAGGCAAATTTTGCCCTTGTGGTATTTAATTCAAACAACTGGAAAGAGGTCTGTGCTGCGTGGACTGTGCTGGAGCACAAACATGTTTGCAAGAAAACAGGCTTTACAGTGCTTTGTGTGCCCTGCAGTCACAGACTCCTGAGACAGGAAATCACAGCATTAACCTGATGATCAAGCTACAGACAGCAGCATCTATGTGCCACAGACTTCTGGTATTCTAAGTGAAAGGCAAAGGCAATGAAAAAAGATTAAAATACAAAAATCTGGCAATCCAGAAGAAATTTGCCTCATGCCTCTCTGTCTATATGCACATGCACAGCCATACACAGACATCCACATCTTCTTCTATATGTAAACCAATAAGGACGATAAAAATACAAATAGGTTTCCAACTTCTCATAGAATAACAAAACCTGCATTCTGAAATGATTCATATTACCTTGTGGCATGGCAATGCATTATTTAATAGCGTTATAAAGCAACACATTCTCTGAAGGGGCTATGCTCACAAGAAAAACTTCTTTTGGAGTCAGTTGCATGCATTACATCACTCGGCCACATGTGAATGTTATTTGTGCATGTATTCTGAAACAAAATAAGGGGGGATAGACAAAGAGAGATTCCTCCCACACCCTTCATGCCAGAATCTCGTTTCCTATCCTCAGCTGGTGCTCAGAGTCTGACTCCAGCAATAACAGTCTCCCACTGAGATTAAAGCACTGGCAAACATAGCTTATCTTGGTTAATGTATACTTAAGTTTTGTGTGTATTATACATACATATATTTACATATATATAGAAGCACACACATATGTATATATTTATGTTTCTCTCTCCCTCTACTGATACACATATTGTGTTTATATACATTTATAAATATGATATGTAGGAAATCTTCTGCAGAGAGGAAATAGTCCCTGGGTGGGAAAACACCAGTAAATTTGAGCCCAAGCAGATATGATATTTGACTTCAGCAGCTGCCCCCTGCTCCTCTGCAACTCAATGGACACAACTTCACTCAGAGATCTATCTCCCTTCCTCAGGGAACTCTGGGCTCCACTCCTGCTCCAGAGCCATGGCCAACACTTTGCTAGTCACCAGTAATGTTTGTTGCTCCACCTCATGTGAACTGTACTAAGATTGTCATAAAGCCCAAAGGCTCAGAGACCTATGACAACCAAAGTAACAGACCACATTTTTGTGGGATCATCAAGCAACTGTGCCTGAAGTCAGCAGGACAGACTCTGAAGATGTTGCTTGCTGACTAGTTTGCTCAGCACTTCTTAAGGCATTGCAACATGTACCAGTTTTCCCCATGGGGACAGTCATATTGGTAAATGTGGTTCATTTGATGATACTTTTTAAGTTTAAATGAGTCCAGACAGACATACTTAGCAAGGGGAAAAGATGAGAGAAAGTGATCCAAATGTTGTGGATCATAAACAAACACTTTTGTGGACTGTGACCAGTAGAAGACTTACTGGGGCATAAAGAGTGCTTAGTTACTCCAGCGTGAAGTGACAATAATGTTTCTGACAAAAAAATAATTTAAAGAAAAGAGAAAAAAATAATAAAAGATCTCTGCTAGCAAATGAAAAGTATAAAAGTATAGGCATATATGCCTATACACATACAATTGCCAGAAGTGAAGGGTTTGTACTTCAGATCTATGTGACATCTTTTGATTACCAGAGTAAACTAATTTCCCCTGAAAACTAAATGGATCTGCACAATGCATGTACACTGGTGCTTAGAAGATACAAACAAACCAGGAATGTTCATACAAGGGAAATGCTAAAGCTGCCAATACTTACTATTGCATCATTTTGGCACAGAAAAAAGGTAAGGGCAGGATGTCCATAAATAAAAAGCGGGTTTTTTAAATTTACTGAGAAACTCAGATATAAATATATACCAGTGAGTCAGAAAGTGAGATGGAAGTAGGTGGAGTTTGATTATGCCTCATTTTAGGTGGATAAAAATAAGGTGGAAGAAGGGAATTTAAAGCCTTCAAGTGCCTGAAATTCCAAGAGCAAGTTGCACACCTGTTAAATAGGAAGCCAAAGAAACCATGCTAGCATACCTGCTGGAAAGAGAAGCAGCATACAGCAAAAGTACTTCTATGCTAGGATAAGCAAAGGGAGAAAAGGTGTGAAGCACACAAAAAGGAAAAAAAAATGTGGAAATTCACAGATAAAAAAGAGATTATGGCAAATAATTGCTCTTTAACATCAACAAATGCAACATAAGGCTATACAATAACTGGGGTTCCCCTGGGTTAACAATACATAATGCAATTAGAATTCCTTGGTGGTAAATGTCTGCACATGAAACACTACTGTGAAAAAAAAATCAGCAAAAATTTTGGAAGGTGAAATACCTACATGTGTGTAATATATTTTGGTAACAAACAGGTACACAGTTTGAGAACATTTAACATGAATAGCATGAACAGCCCAAGTCTATCAGTCTCTTGAAATGGTTTCTTCTCAGCAGATGGTCACTGTGCTCCCAGTTTCTTTACATGTTTCCCTAAGCTCAACCACTAAGCGAAGCATCATTTTACTCAAACAACCATTTCAACCTGACAACAGTATCTTCACTTCTATGGATGTGCTTTGGCTTAAGCACAGATCAAATTCTACTGCTCAGAATGCATTTAGGAATGAAACTTGTGTTTTCACAGTGGTCCTCACCACTCATGAAAATTTCTGATCCCCAAAACCTTTTCAACAGAATTTATATGCCTCTGACATTGTTTTCTGCGAGGCTCTGGAACCGAAACTTGGCCCATTGTAGGCTACTTTTCTTCACTGAAAGGATTATCAAGCACTGGAACAGGCTGCCCAGGGAAGTGTTGGAGTCACCATCTTTGGAGGTATTTAAAATTTTCTGTAGATGTGGCACTTTAAGACATGGCTCAGTGGTGGACCTAGTAGTATTAGAATAACAGTTGGACTGGATGATCTTAAGGGTCCTTTCCAACCTAAATGATCTATGATTCTACTTCCTTGGGACATTCAGGACAGATTTTCTGCAGGTGTAACCTGAGCAGCTCCTTGACTAATATGACTTTCTATGAAAAGCAGCAGCAGAGAAGCCTTTCCCCCATCCACTGGCTGGATTTATTTTCTTCCACCTTATCACACAACAGATTTTCTCCATTAGGTTGCAAAGGTGATCAGCTATGACATAACTTTGCAACTCATAATTTTTCAGTTTGTTCATGATAACACCTCAAGCAGAGAAATGGTAGATTCTTCACCTCCATTCTAATCAACCTTGCTGCTTACAAGCCATACAGCTCTTCCATCCTTAGGGATGCCCACAACCTTGAGCACAGCAAGGCTGCTCACATAGAGAAGTACTGCCAAATTAGCATATGAAGTAATTTCTTTGAACATTTTTCATGGCGTTTCTTTAAAGCTTCTTCAAGTGATAAAGATGCCAAGGAGAAAGGCCACAAAATATTGAATCACAGCAAAGATATGGGAAAGAAAAATGGCTTACAAACATGGACACTGAATGGCACTCAGAAGTAGAAAGGTTTGGTTGCACTTTCTGAAGTCTGGAGGTGTGTTAAACACAGCCAGCCCTCACAATCCACTTCAATCAGATCTGAATTTATCAGCACATGACAGTACAAGTAAAGCATAGCCTTAACTTTCATTCTCAAAATCTGTGCTTCCTCTTGAACAGCACTTCACTCCAGGCTGAAAACGCATTCTGTAAACTGGAAATCTGAGACTATTAGCACATTTAGAGAAATAATTGGATTAAAGGAACAAGGGCCAGCAGAGATGGGAATTGTCTATCCTTTAAATACATATTAGTAACAAAAGCAAAATGTATGAAAAGCATTTAATGCTACTCCTTCAGTGCAGCCTAGCCACATGAAAGGCAACTTTCAATTTTACAACGGGCTTTGTGCCACCAGAGATATGATGGAAGGGAGTGGGAGTGAGAAATGAAGCTTAGCTAACTAATGAGTTAGGACTATCCGCTGTTTTTGGCTGAAGAGTTGTTGCTCAGTTAAATATAGCAGTTATTCTTCTGGCAGCGCAGAGATGAACACCTCATGAAATGAATTAGTGACATTCCTCTGGTTTGATTTCTCATGATCTATAAAATTTTAAAACTGATCCTAATTCCCAGATCTTAGGTTTTGTGCCAGATTCATCAGACAGGAAAATATTAATCTGCTGGGATTTTTCAAGGAATTTCCTACATCTAGAGATGCTGAGAACATGTTCTTCCAAAATCAAATAACAGTTATACTGCTCTCCTCCTTGCTTTCAAACCACTTTTAACTTCTCAAATCTACAATGCGTGTACCACTTAGTCTCCAGTGGCTTTTGAAAGACAGAAGTGGAGGTAAAGCTATTCCACTTTTTTCCATTAACCCAGTTCTTCTTGGTGCTCAATTCAGCATTGAAAAAACATTGCATCCTCAGAATAGGAGCACTGCAACTTCACTGAGACTCCATCTGAGTCACTGTTTTGCCTGCTACTTCCCTGGGCTTCCTTTATGCCAGGAAGAAATTAAAACATGCAGTGTGAGGGTGCAGCTCAGCATGAATCTCTGAAGGCCATGACTTCAAGACAAGCACTTGCAGGACATGAAGGACAAGGTGGATGTGATACAACATTCTGAATAACAGAGGGACAGACTGAGCTCTCATTTGTGTGCTCAGAATCCACGTCAGAAATTGTGAAAAGCAAATGGCTATGACTCTGTATCCGTGCCAATCTCCCTCACCCCATGGATACCTTGGATCCCAAAGTCACTAGTTTGATTCCCCTACATCAGTTACAAAGAGAAAAAAATATAAATTGCAATAAATATGGAAGAAATTGATGTCTGAACTGTTACAAGGACAGAAGATCCACTATAACCAAGTGACACTCTAGTGCAGCTGGGAGGAGTATTTAATGACAAGGTTCACAAAGCTTGCTCAGCCTGTGGATATTTTCCAGGAAGAGAAGCTCTGAATGGGCTGTGTCAACAAAACTATCCCAAATCCTTATGCCTGCCTTTAAAACTGCACTGAAAAACAAGCCAAAGATGGTATAGCAAATAACACTAGTTAAAGATCCTCAGATTTCATCAAACCTCCATTGTACCTTGCCTATTTATACATAAGGTGATGCTTAAATGCTGCTGTCCATATAATAATGTGAATTGATACAGAATGGTAGCCAGGCAGACTTTTGAGTCAAACATGCCAATCTGAAAATAATACAAAAAACTATCTAAAAGTTAATACTGATAAGAACATTCTGCCTCCTCAAGGCAGACATGATGTTATAAATGTAAAATTTCCAAGTTTTATGG
The DNA here is from genome assembly GCA_035583235.1 of Hafferia zeledoni. Classification (NCBI taxonomy): domain Eukaryota; kingdom Metazoa; phylum Chordata; class Aves; order Passeriformes; family Thamnophilidae; genus Hafferia; species Hafferia zeledoni. Next base: position 66,453,088 of record JAWWEV010000083.1, read on the forward strand.
GGTGTGGGGGATTCCTTAAAACTGACACATCCCTTCCCCTGGGCATTGTCAAATCTCAAATTAAACTGGGAAGCTAACACTATTCTTCCTACACCAGACAGACTCAAAAGAGAGAAGATTCTGCTGGAAGCGTCCCTGTTAAACTCTGCCAAGAAAGTGTGTCTTCTCAACAAGAAATTCTCGATTTGCTTTGTCTCAGACATGTAAACAAATTATTAATTCGATTTTTTCACATTCTGGACATGGCACCAAACACAGCTTTAATAATGAAACTCCTTCAGAGCTTATAGCTTGAGGAGTTCCATATGAAATGCATAATAAAATACTTGACAGCCCATAGATGGAATTCGGCACAACAAATACCTGGAGGAAAGGTTATAATCTATTTCCTTTCCACAGAGCCAACAAGATGAAAGACTGCCCACTTGATTGTGTTTCTTTCCTCAGATGCAAGTCAAAGTTACTTTCTTGACAAAAAACACAGGAAGAAAGAAAAAACAACAAAAACAACAAAACAACCCTGAATTTGCAGTCTGGATGGGTCATGCCTGGGGGCAGATGTGGTGGGCTGCTGGTACATGGTGTTTCTTGCTGTGTGGGTTTGTCTATGTTGAGCCTCAGTGCCCGAAGTCTGGATCTTTTTCTGAGCAAGCCAAATTACCCTTAACCACATGGCCACATTGTCCCATCTGTGACCTCTTCTCCTAGATCTGGAAGGACCCACCCTCTCTGTGAAAGACAGTTAATTGGATATCCATGATAATTTAGCCAAAAGACTGCTAGTAAGAAGAGGCTATCAATTGTGTTGAAGTATGACTGCTGCTTTTTTTGTTCCAGATTACTATCCACCAAGGATTTCCTAATGTTTTTGGACTCTAGCCCACATATGCAAAGACTATCTGAAGTGTTAAATGAGATGCTGAATTGTAGGTCTTGCTATGGCCAATGCAGATTATTTCCACTGGGAAACCACCTCCTTTCTTAATAGCAGGGAGGTGTTTTACTAGCTCATTTTACAGCCAATGTTTGCATCGCACACAGAGATAGCTGTGAATTCTTAAGTGTAAAGTAAGAATTAAAAAGTTTCCAAGGTTGCAAAGAGTAGTGTAACTTAATAAAAACTTGTTAAGGAAGCCAAGCATAATGTATGTTATGTTACACTAATCTTAGATCAAGAGTGAAAACACAGGCAGAACTCTAAAGTCACAAAAACCTAAAGGTAAAAATTTTGCTGAAGCAATTATTGTTTTGCATTTCCAAAGAACACTTTTATTTTGGAGAAATATTATCCCTTTCACCTCAAAATACAACTAACCTGGACACTAAAAAACTTCAGTTTAACTCTGAAAATGTACAATGGCTCTTCTGCTTGTCTGCACAGATGTTGCATTTCTCCAGCTCAAGGTCAGAATTGCCACTGAATACATGCAAAATTTTGTACTATTTTGTGCCACCTAAATAAAATCTATTGTTCTCCACTCAAAGCACCCCCAAGTAAACACCAACATTTTATCTGAAGGAAACTGAACACAGAAATCAACAGAAAACACCATTTAGTTGCCATCTCAGCCACTATTGAAGACAATCATGCTTGGGCAAGGTTACTTGCAGTAAATATACTACTTTCTTTTATCATGTCAACAATGTCTGTCAGTCAGTATTAGCTGATTTAGAAACCAAGGTCACTTCTGAGATGTTGGTATTATGAACCTTTGAAATGAATATCATTGGTGAAGTAAAACACTTGTTTTCCAAAGGATGAACATTTTCAGCTAAAGTAAGCCTTCACTCAGTGTCTGTCTCTCCACTGATCCTGGCTGTGGGGGGAGTATTTATATCACAATCCTGCTGAACGCTTTCAGTGCTCCAGCTTTGCTGGCAAGCATTTCAGCCCTAAGGCCAAGGCTCTGGCCATCCCTTCTTTTCTCTGTGAGTAACCCTGGAGGAGATGTCTTGCTCACAAATTCTGCCCTGAAGCAGGACTCAAGATCTCAGGGAACTGTTTGCAACTCTAAGGTCCAGTGTCCCTCTAAGCCTCTACTCTAATATTAATATGATTACTATCAGTTATTAATGTGGGACTGACTTTGGGAATTAATTAAGCATGGTATCACTGGTTCCAATGGTCACAGCAAATGTATGTCAGTGGCAATGGAGCTACAGCACTCTCCCTCAGACAGAAGGGGAAAGCTTTATAAGCTCATTCTTTAAACCAACACTTTGGAGCAGCTGTACAGCAATATTCATAGGCTTTCCAATTGCAGCATTTCATCAGACAGAAAGCAGAGCAAAAGAAGCAAAGGTTTCCAAACTGACAGGATAGGACAGGACAGAGTGTTTGTGTGCATATCTGTCTATGTGTTTTTCTTTAAATTACCAAAACAAAAGAAAATAATTGCAATTGCAATTCCCGTTCTTACCCTGCCCAGATGTAGGGCGGGTTTACCATTGCCTCTCCTTGCAGTCATCTCACTAAACCCCCTCACTGAGAAGCATAAAGCATTTTACTGAAAGCAGCTGCCCTCCAGGCAGTAGGATCCCTTTTGTGAAAACACACCGTGCAAATGAGACTTGGGCTCCACTGAAGTCTGTGGTCAGGATTTCAGCCTCCACTTGAATCATCACTTCTGTACTTTACCTCTTTGGCCTCTGCATGCTGCAAGATGGTCTACAACAGGCAGCAGCACCATAGCACATTCAAATTTGTCACCTACAGAACGAACGGCTCCATTTGTAGTGCACGTCAAGTGTTAAGAGATCTGTTTCACAGCCTACAGCTTATAACCACTTCAACATATTTTCCTAAGAGGACATACACCATTTGTAAGGCTACCTTCTCATTCTCCACTAACAATAGTCCCCAAGGTTCTCATTTCACTAACATTTCAGCACGCTGCCTTGGCAGAAGATTGCAAGCAGGAAGGGTGGGATGTACTTAATTTGAAGATGCCCAACTCCAAATATCCTTGTAGCCAGGATGGTTGTTATAGCATCATCAAAAATTCACAGGATCTGCTCTACTACAACACAGGTACCAATTAATTTGGCTTTATTAAGCATAATACCAAGGAAACCAGGCAGGAAAATCAGTAATAGCAACTATGATATATCCATCATTCACAAATATCTGCTGTTCATAATGTCTGTCGCTGAAACTGTCACTACTTAGCATCTTTTTTTAGCATTCCACTCATTAACCAATACTCATAAAGAGAGGTATTTATTTTTAATAGTGCTCCCCATTAAAATTCCCTTATAAAATTCTACAGTTTTCTACACTAACAGTCCCTAGTGCTTTGTTTTACAGAAGTGTTAGGATAGTGTTCTGGGCAATTACTCAGTAGTATTGGAGTACAGGAGCTGTTAACCTATGGCTTTGAATCAGCAAAGCTATAAATACAACCTAGCATGCTATTTAATTAAAAGAATAGTAAACTTTCAAACATCTGTGTTTCTTCAGATAACCTTCTACAACTACACTCAAACAGGAACTTTAGAGATGGGCAATAAAAACATGTATCAGGAGTAGAAAACCAAATAGAAATATTCACACTGTTCATGATTCTGTCAGGGGAAAGAAATTCCTTCAATAAAAAGCAAAAGATTTTTCTTTTTTTTTTCTATGTAATAAACATCAGACTTTTGTAGGTGCTTTCAGTCTACTCTGAAACTGTGTGAAATACCTTGTCAAACAAATTTGAGAAAGTATCAATTTGGCTGTGAAGTTCTATCACTTTCTGTTTTGTAATCTTGTCCCCGGCTAAGTAGAAGAAACTGTAAAAGATACAGATATTGCATCTCCTAAGAGTGTGTAAGAAACACTTTCCAAAAGGTACTGGTTGAGTTCTCATGAACCCCTTTTTCCCTCTTTTATGACTCCCTCTTTTATACAACTCAACTGGTTGTATACTGCTCTGCAGAGCTGTCCCTCCAGCTGGTGTTTGCCTCATGACAGAGTTGCACATGGATTACAACTCCCAGCAGTCACTGAGCACTGTTTAAATGGGATTTAAACAGAGAAGAAAGAGAGAGAAAGCACATGTATGTGCACAACACATGCATCTCATCAAGAATGAACACCAAATCAAGTTCTGTTTCACTTACCAATATCTGCAAAAAAACTCCACAAAGAAGTTGGACTATTTCCCCTTTTTTTGCCTGTAGAATATTTCCAGGCATATGCTTTTTTTGGTTTTGTTCTGTGTAAGCATAACATGGGATTCTTGGAAATTTTTTTAAAAGGCCTCTCTTAGAATAAAACCTGAAGTTCTGTTTCTACAAAAAGATCAAGCATGTTCAGCTAGCTGGGCAGCAAAAGCAGAGAGCAGTGGTAGATGCTGGGGAATAACAGGAGTAGGGAATTAGTGTTCTGGGACAAGGATCTCACATTTCTTTTGTGGAAAAAGAACCCATTAAGTAAAACAGAAGTATTTTAGCTCTGAAGAGAGGTAACAGTAAAAATTTAATGTCTAAATACATTTGAAAAGGAGTGGTAGGAGATGATTGGGGGAAAAAGGAAGGAAAATACTGTAATGACTAATGATGGTACAGGAAGATGGATGATTAGATGATCAGAATGACAAGAATTAAGTACAAGGCTAAGGAGAATAATAAAATATGAAGACAGTGTATCTTAGTAGAGAGGTACACTCAAGTCACCCTGTGCACAAGCCCATGATGAAAAGGAACAAGACAAGAGATGATCCTCAGTCCTGACAAAATACTGTACAGTCTGTGCATGACATGTGCCACTAGCAGAATTAAGTTCATATCTGTAGCCATCATTCAAGTAGTTTAATAAACTTGCCCTGTAAAGTCCATGTAATAATAATAATGGCCAACCTCCGTGAATGAAGATTTGGAAAGGGCTCTCCCCACGTGGGTGTGCCCTTTGAGCCTGCGCAGTGGATGTATTAGGTGAGGCACAGCGTGCACAGAACTGGCCCCACCGTTTTAAGTCCTAAGGTTCATTTGCCACGGCCGAGCAAGCTTGGACAGTGACAGTGAAGTCCTTGGGACTATCTACAGC